>CM041727.1:5207571-5807571 GCA_023373845.1 Nibea coibor
GTCCCTTCATTCATCAATCTGCTTTTCCCTCCTCCATTTGGTGTGTTTATTAGTGTGAGCCGCTGTGAAATGTACGGGGGACATCTACATTCCAGCCACATGCCTCCTCTCCTCCCTACTTTTTGTACAAATGAGTGTGATAAATCTTTAGAGAGAGGAGGATGGCTCTGTGTGCTGCATACGTACCGTGAAAGAAAAAGAAATAGACAAGCAACCTGATGGTCTTTGTTTTCAACTGGGAAACAACGGTAAACACCTCATGCACCTGTAACATATAGTGACAAGAGTTTAATATTATGTCATGACGAAAACAGTCCTGTGGGATATTTAAGTTATTTGACAGCTGACTCTGGAAAACAGCAGAAAAATTGGAGAGACACACTGTAGGTGAATGACATGCAACAATGATTCAAACACTGTAGCCGTACAGGTCCTCCATAGCTGTTTCAATGCCATCACAGCTGAAATGCATTTTGTTTTTCTCCCCCCTTCCTCCCTCCATGTGAAAAACCAGAGCTGATATTTGACGAATTGATATAAATTTTGAATGTCGTCAAGAGGCATCGGGGAGAAATGTCAGAAATGTCAAAGTAGAAAAATCACAGAGCCTGACTGAAGAAGATGCACTGCAACTTTTGGTTTAGTTTGATGCTAACGTCTTATTCAGTTACGGTGGGAATCGATGGACAATCTGCAATGAAATACAGAAAAAAATATGCTGTTTAAGCAAGTCTAGTACGTCTCTTGTTGGACATTATTCCCATGGCAAACTGAATTGTCTTTTTAGGTTATAGTACTAACTGTTATCTCCCTCGCTCGCTTACCCTGGAAGTTTTAAAAGGCACTTCTGCCATGTTGTGACAGTCGCTATAGAGAGCTTGAATCACACTTGAGTTTGATGACACTGGGATTTGTAGTTTCATCACACTTTATTTATTTATTTATTTTGCTTTTGAATGTAGTACACCACTACACCGCCCCTACTCTGACCTCATTCATTGTCATTCAGCTCATTCCTTGAGTGTGTCACTGAGTGTGTGCCATTACACAAATGGCTGATTACCCAGTTAGGGCAGAGTAATAATCTATATAATCATCTCACTCAGTCTAACTCAGTGACATCATCTTTGTACCTGCTGCATAAGGATTATGGAGTCCATATCGACCTGCCAAGTCTCAACACTTAATTTGGACCACATGCATTTATGTTTGTATCCATGTTTATTCATAGACCTTATATCATTGATGCCCTGATACACGTATAGTACATTTAGCCACAATTATAGTTTATTAGCTGCCACTAGATGTCAGACTAGAGCGCCCGTATCTCAAATCAAAACGCCCGACTCCATTGACAAAACCACAAATTTTAGCTTGCACATAAATAAACACTGTATAAACAAAGCACAGAGGCTGGGATAACAACACAGGCAGACGTAATGTGACGTCATTCCCTGCTCAGTATGCCATTAGTCCAGTATATCTTTCCATATAGTTGTGTGCTGCTGTATTACTGCGTATGTTACTGTGTGTGTAGGTGTGTGCTGCACCTCCATCGGTATGTGTACAGGCATTAATTTACACATATAAAGACATGATGAACCACTTCCCTCTTTGTCTGTCCGTCTCCCTCCCTTCATCCGTCTTTACCTTCCTCTTTCCTCTAAGTGATGACTATCCCGGCAGCTTAGCTCATGCTAATATCTCCAGCCATTAAGTGGATTTATGGGCCTGTTTTTCTGTGAGAGCTATAGGAACCGTTTTAAGACTCCAAATCAATGTTCTTTCTCTCTACATATACACTGTAATGTCTGCCTAGCCTGGTTTAATGAGAGAGAGATTAGTCACTTTGTTTACGCCAGCAACGTTTCACACGTTTGAATATTGAGTAAAAAATAATTTCAATTTAATAATTGAATTTGGAGTAGATTGGATTTTAAAGACTTGAGACTTGAGACATTTTGTAGTCTTCAACGTCAACTGCGGAAAAGAAGAGATGAGATAATGAGGGAGGCACAGGAAAGAAGAAAATTGAGTGATTCTTTAATTACATTTTGTGTGGGAGCGCAAAAGACACAAACCAGCTCCACTGCACGTGCACTGAAAACAAACTATTTTTAAAAGTGTGGTCTGTATGTAGCCACTGCTTATGTCTACACGGACAGTTTTCATAAATATAGCAGAGAATGACTTGTGTGCCTCCGAGGGTTTATAGGGCACCACGTGGTGGCATATTTACATCAAAACACGCTCATACACACATTAACCTTGTTATTAATGGTTTTGGTCCACTGTCAGCAGTGAACACTACATTTCTCATAATGCAGCTATATATAAAAACGATATTTAAAAAAAATGGATGTCATCTATTTCTGAATGTGGATCATCTGTGGAGCTCAGGAGGGCTCAATCAAGCCCCTGTAAGGTAACCTACCTGTCAATCAAAGTAATATTATTTAACAAAATTCACCCTCAGTACAATTAGCTATGGAAACATGTTTATTTCTGATGTGAAGTTGGACTTTTTAACATGGGGACTTATGGAGACTGACTCATTTTGTAGCCAGCCTCAAGTGGCCGTTTGAAAAACTGCAGTTTTTGGGACTCTGTAAGTATGAAGAAAGAGAAAAATATCTGGGATAATTCCCTGTTAAGCTATAATCTTTTTGATGATTCTACTGACCCACTCTTACCCAGGAACAATCACATCTTAGCGTATGTAAGTTGGCCAGTAATTTTCCTTCAAAATGCCTGTGTGTGACTGCGGGCTAAAAGCTCAACACAAAGACAACACACAACACAACACAAAGCAACAAGCCGATGGAAGACTGAGAGAGAGAAAAAAAGAGGGGTGGTGCAGGGGGATTTCTGAGAAGACGCTACAAGTGTGTGCACTTACATGTGTGTGTATATGTGTGTGTGTGTAAGTGAATCAGAGGGCAGTTTGTCATGTTGCTGCTCCACAGCCCTGATCCAAGCTGACAGGTGAAGCTAAGCGCAGCTAAACAGTACACGTAAGAGAGAGAGAGAGAGAGGGAGGCAGCAAGGAGGCAGTGGAGATAAGGGGGAGACTGAGAGACAGGAAAAACAGAGTGATGAGGAAGGAGGGATGGACATAAAATAAGTGTGAGAAATGGAGGGATGAGATAGAGAGCCATTAAAAAGAGAAACAGGCAGACGAGAGAGATAAACAAGGAGAGGCACGACGGGGAGTAAAAGAGAGAGAGAGGGTGAATTTGAGCAAAATGGAAAGCTTGGGAAAAGAAAGAATTGAGATTAAATAGTGAAAGATATTGGTTAATTGGCATTTTATCAAAAGAGTGAACTGTGCAAGTTAATTTTTCATCCCATCACTGCATTAATCTACCCCTCCCTCCTTCTTTTCATGCTCTCTCCTTTCCTCTCCACTTCCTTCTGGACTGGCTGGTTGTCAGTATGTGGACACGGGAATTGATTAAATGTTTGAGATGATTATTTATTTTTTATCAGCACTATTTTTTTGTTCATCATTTAAGAACATTAAAATCAAAGTGAGTCCCTGTAGATATAGAACAGAGGCAGCAGTAAAAAGATACGGGAAGAAAAATGTTCAAAATAATCAAAACGAGACGACAAAATGTTCAGCAGGCACCTATTTAAATTTTTTTCCCTTCCTTCGTTCCCTCTGGAATAACGTTTTTAAAATTGGGACAAGTAAAAAAAAAAAAAAAACTCTCTCCTGGATGAGTGAAAGTTTGTTGAAATGTTGAAGATCTTTCAGAATAAGACGTGTTGGGGAGGAAAAAAAAGACAAAACCTACCAAGTATGACAAGAGAAAGAATAGTTTTGGGAGGATGAACGCAGACAGATCAGATCAAAAGTGAAATGGACCACTTCAACGGAGTTGATGCATAAAAGATGAAGCGGACGGAGATGGAGGTGGAGAGAATGGATAGATTGGAGGTAGAGATGGGAAGAAAAGGAAGGAGAGAGAGAGGGAGTGTGTGTGGATGGAATTAGAAGTAGTCAAGGTGGACAGGTTGATAGATTAGAGTCATTGATGTGACCCACCCTGTAGGTACGCGCTCACTCGTGTGAAGCCAAGATCGGACTTCTTGTACACGTGTGTGTATGTGGGTGCATGTGTGTGTTTGATTCTATGACAAATGAGGAACAAGAATTGGCTGTGAGACTTGCTTATCCATTAGTATATTACACCGCATTGTCCTTGCACCCTGTGTATGTGTGTGCTTGTAAACCCTGTGACAGGCTACATATTGCGCACAACTTTGACGTCTTTGCACGAGCCTGAACTTTGAGTCGAATGCAGCGCGAAGGCAGCATGTGTGCATGAGTGGATGTGTGCTATGAGCTGAACACAGGTTGACTCCCACCTCCCGCTTCTGCCGCGCTGCATTGCAAAGCTTGTTTTATGGTGTTGCTCTCTGTTGCGTTGCATTGCGTCGCATCAGATGTATTGTACTGCATCAAACAAATTAGCACAGCTACAGTGTTCAGACAAGGTGAGTTTAATGTTTGGAGATTAAAGGCAGCAAGAGATAAAAGGTAATATGTATAGGTGCTGTGGGTTGTGCAGTACAGTGCCATCAGAAATTAGTGAAACTGTGCTTGTTACACCTCTGGTGTTGTGTAGTTCATGTTTTCTGGAGTGTACAGCACCAGGTCAGTAAAGTTAAGTAACTTTAAAGAGCCTATGATTCATATGTTTTTGCAGTTTGAGCTTTTTTTGATTTTCCATAATCCAACTTCATTCTTTTAGTGAATTCTCACTGTTGCCGTAATGTCATTTTACGCCACATTAGGCAGCTGTTTTTAGGGAAAAGAAAAAAAACAACAGCTGCAGGCCGCCTGCTTAGCACCACATGGCAGATAAACAAAGTTAGCGACTGGCTAGTGAAATTAGCAGCTAAAGATTCAGATATTTCCCTTCTTAGCTGGTGGGGACCAAAACAGTGCTAAAACAGAGACTAAATATTGAACATGACTCCAAATGAATTCTAATGTTGCTGCTGGTCTGTTGGAGGTGATAATATGTCAGTGTTGTCTTCACTACTTGTTTTTTTTTTTGCTAAAAATGTCAAATAACAATTTGGACAGTAAAGTCATTTGTAATCTGAGCTAAACCACGTGATTTAATCATTGTTATGAGCTGGATTATTCCTTGCCAGGGGCAGTCACTTTGTGGCATTTCCACTCGTTGCCTGGTAACCTCAGAGTGGCCGGTAGTTGGACTAAACTAAGCTAAGCTAACTGGCTCCAGCTGTAGCTTCATAGTTAGCAAATTTGCTGCAAACTATTTCTTTAAAAGAGTATTTTATGCTCACCTGTTGATTAGGAACGACACGTATCCATTCTTAAAGCGAGCAGTTCTGTTCAACAACAAAGATGAGACGATTATTGAGTCATAAATTTGACATGATGTGACAGAAACCCGATGCAAAAAAAGAGGATCTGTATGTGTTCTCATGCGTCAGGCGTTCCTGAGTGTCTAATCAAGCTGTTTGCATGTCCATTGATAGTTCACTGACCAGCTGCATCCCCTTAGCCACAAATAGCACTCATCTGAAAGACGCAGAGCTGCCACATCCCGGTGCTCATGTGAACTCCATCTTAAATGAGCTAGAGTTAAGATTTGCCACTCATGCATGCATCCTGTATTTTGTTGTTGTTGTTGTGTGTGTTGTGTGTGCGTGTGTCCCACCTTCCTGAAGTGTGCTCCCAGGGCGACTGACCATCATAGCATCCATGTGTCCGAGCCCGCAGTCGTAATCGAAGGTCACTTAACGCCACAGTTCACTCACCGCTCACATTTACTAGAGCCTGTCACGGCGCAGCGATGATGGAGTGCTGTGCTATTGCTAATTCATCAACGCTGCCCTGACCATGACATATTTACTGTACGTGACATTTACAGGTTGTGTGTAGTTACATCCATGAAAGGCATAAAGGGAGGAATTGATCTCTTTGTCCGCATCAAAGGGATGGTTGGGATGTTGACCCCACCGCCTCAAATGTCAGAAACTGCAAAACTTTCCACACTCCCACTATGAAACATTGGAAAATAAAATAAAAGAAGCTTTAGCACAGACAAAACAAATCAAAACAGCCACACACTTCTTCTTCTCTGACAGAGCTACTGTTCTCTGTTGTGTTTGATGGAGACATATGATGAGGTTTTCCCAATGAGTGGCTGTTTAGACACTGATAGATATCTGATAAAACGGATCAATATTGCTCCGTCTATCTCGCTGTAATGATGGATGATGGTGAGATCATAGCCTACTAAGTACCCGTATATTATCAATAGTGTCAAAGGCTTCACGGGATGATGAATATTCTGCTGACAATGTGTGCGCATGTGTGTCTGTGTGTGTATTCATGCGTGGGTTATGTGTGCGTCACACTGATGAATGTTTCAGAACAAATCCCTTGAGGAGAATGAATCTTTGTGTGTGTGTGTCTGTGTGTGTGTGTGTGTGTGTGTGTGTTTTGTTGTTTCTAAAATAAAGACGGCCCAAAAATAATGAGTGCAGGCGGTGACTCAGAGGTTGACATATGGTATTTTCTGTGACATCATGTTTAGCAACACCACGGCCCCAGCACTGAGAGAGCGCTGCCAGAAACTGGTTCACGCGGCTCCCAGCATGCTGGCTTTGAATTTGTTCCTTTTATTCTCATTTTGCTGCTCTATCCGGGCACGCTGATGCATTAAAGTGACGGCGCAAAAACTTGTGAATCAAACTCACCCAGAATCTTTATCGTCATTACTGAGACATTTTCTGGGACACTGAAATGGAGACGAGAGGAGCAACAGCTGACAATATGAAGTGATGTTAATGTAATATCTCTTTATCCGACATTATGGTAAAAACAACTTTCATATAGAGTTTTTCTTTTAGAGTTGTAGTCTCATTTTTACCAGGGATACAGGTGTCATTCTCATCTATGGCGATCGTTGTGGAAAAGGCGTATTTGTGTTCCCAGCCAACTATAATGCCGTCATTACCCCAGGAGTGGCTCCATTACATCGCAGTTTGCGATGCTGTTTTGGTCCGTTCTCCACACGGTTTCATACACCACCGGTGGAGCGACTTGCCCGCCTGACTTTGTTACCTTGCTCAGATTTGGTCATTTTCCCTCTGAGTTATGTGCTTCTGTCATGAGTAAGGCTATGCAGGTAAATGTTTTTACAGTCTGGAGTGACTCCATGCTCTGCCATCAGGTGGTTCTACAGATTCAAGAGTCTTTGCTTTAAACAGCAATATATATACGTTGATCGTCCTTCACATTATTGTTTCGTTGTCAGTTTTCACTGGCTGCTCCACAGAGATTGTAGGTCTTCTTTCTCGTCTTCTTGTCTTCTGATTGAAACGGACACTTTGCAGCTGCTATAATGGATCAGAAGAATCTGACGAACAGAGCAAGCTTGTCAAAAGGTTCACCTCTGTGCAACACATATTTGAGGTGTTATATCCATGTTTGTGAGCATTACGTCTGCATTCTTCTCAGGGGACGCACTGCTATGGAATTAAACTCTTCCTATGTGAGGTTACACACATGTAAACGCACGCTCGTGTAAGTGGATGAGAAACTATGCATGAACACGGATAGGCTCTGGCACTGCATTCACTCAGCCATGCCAAGGGACATTATTTGGCAGCTGTCAGCTCTAATAGGAGTATAGCAGGGTGGGAGACAGATCCAGGCTCTGTACCAAGCTTACAAGGGTGCACTATCTGGCAGCTACAGCATATCTGCGTGTCTGCTGTGTTTGTGTGTCAGAGGGACTTGGTGTATCAGACCCCCTCTGAGATAATGCATGCTACCACTTGTGCCACTACAGTGTCCATTTAGCCTACTATCTATCTGGCCTTGTGTATGTGTGTGTGTGTTTGTGTTTGTTTATGTGTGTATGTGTTGCTTCCTTCTGACAGCAGTTGTGGGATGAAGTGCAGTGAATTACTGATGATGATGATGAGATTCCCTAACATCACACACAGATAAACTGCAGCCACTGACAGTAAAGAATGGATGGCGTATGCGTGACGTCACCCACGTTTCTGAAGAGACGTTTTAAAGCTGCGGCGCTGGCTGCTGTCATATTGGCAGTCCTGTGTCTTCTTCCTCCCGGCTAATCTAAATATTGCCAAGGACGTGGCTGAATGGAAAAAAAAAAAAAAGACTCAGTACAGTTGAAGGAACGGGCAAATTAGCTATAGAGACCAAAACTGTTTTTTGTACCAGGCTGTAAACATGTTTATTTCTGCCGTGAAACCCACCCCAAGTGGACGTTTGAGGAACTGCAGTTTTTCATCCACATTCATACACTACATCTCTTTCCATCGTATTTACAAAACATGTCAGATGAGTTCAGAAAATGACATGACTAACTTTGAAACACTCTGAGCGAGATGAATTCATCTCTATCTCTCTGCTCAGGGCGGCCTCAGCGTGTCATCGAGCCACCTTTTAAGGACCGCCCACAAAATCCTGGACTGAAAACTGGTAAAAAGTTTATATATACTTTATATAGTATATATAGTATTTTATACTTATATATATATATATATATATAAACCCTCTGCTTTCTTTCTTTGCATGAGGCAAACCTCACGGGAAAATCAAAAGTCTAATTAACATCAGGTTTATTGAGGTGCGCAGCAGCACATGCGCAGTTGCAACAACTCACCTGAAACAAAACAAAGACTGATAATTAATATTCGGCGTGTTGAGCTGCGCGTGCTGCGCACCGTTGCCATTCTCGGGCTTGGTCACCATGGTTACTCGTACAAGTTTGACAGGCATCCATGGGGCAGCTCCTGAGTTCAGGACCCCATAACCTACCAACACGGCGTGCGTGACGAGGCGAGCCAAACCGAAAAGGCAACGACTGTAAGTAAACTGTGATAACCTGACGGTGTCATGGCAGCTTGTAATTATTTTGTTTGTCTGTTCAAAGTAATGTCGTCGCCTCTGTGGTAGCTGGAGATATGCCCGCGTTAAATTACTGTCAACGCTAATGCCCATAGTTAAAAAGTCAGTTGGAACTTATGTTAACCACGTTAAACAGTTGGAACTTTATGGTTTTAAAAGTAGTTTTGCAGTTTTGTCCCCCCCAGTTCAAATAAGCTAAAGAGCTGCTCAGTGCAACTAACAGGAAATATGAAAATCCAACTTAATTGTACTATTAGTGAAGTATTCTCCTGCACATGAAAACAAAACACTCAAGCACAGCGTGTAATGTTAAATAAGTAGGTGGGAAATTTAATTATTTGGCCAAAAGGCCGTAATGAAGGACGCTTTTTTTGGTTTGTTTGTTTTGTGTTTTGTTTTGGGGTCTCGCATTTTTAATTAATAGTGAAATCCAAAGAGAAAACATCCCCCGCATGGTCGTAAGCTCACACTCCTGCCTGCCACATTCACTCATTTAAAATTCCCCCTTTCCTCAGAGGATAACCACACACACACACACACACCCACTGTAAACCTCTTTAAATGACCACTTATGAGAATTAAAGGGTGAGTCACTCCTGTGTGGCTTCATTTATCTCCCTCTGGACTGCCCAGCGTGTCTCTGGTTGGGACTCTGGACAGTCCACAATCTGTGTTTTCATGTCCGTGTAGGTCGTTCGGGCAGCTCAACTGTAGGTGGCAAGCAGCATCGCACACAATTATACAGCAGCAGTGTTTGAAAACAGCAGGGCTGTATCTCTATGCTCAATCCCATGCTAGGTTACAGGCCCCTGGAATAATCTGTGGGGGGCCTTGTAATATAAACTAACCTGCTGTGACAGCGAAGAGTGATTCAGCTACAGAATGCTGTGTTATAGACCCAGGGGAGTAAATATATGTGTGTGTGTGTGTGTGTGTGCGCAACAGTACTGAATGTCTTATTACAGGACTGTGGGGTGTTTTTCTCACTTTATTTTTAGCACAAAACACTCTCTGACAATTGAAAACAATAGCACACATTATGTTATACAATCAAGACCAGGCCAGTGCAAAGTTGGGATACGCTAATACACAAAAACTGTATGGATGCAGTGATTTGGTTTCACGCTGATTGACCACATTGATATGCAATTTGACCATGAAATAAATATTTGCTCTCTCCTCTCCTCTCCTCTCCTCTGGAGTCGAGCGGGATTGCAAAATGGCCGAATAACACACATAAACACACACAAAAAAAGCCTGTTTCTTTAATACTTGCAAATGAAATTCATCATAATCCGCTCCGCGCTCAATTGACGTTGCAGATTTTTGTGCAGCTGAGTGAGTGAGCAAACAAGCGAGCAAGTGAGGGAATGACTTAATCATGCTGGACTCTTAATCTCCCCTTTGAGTTTTCTGTCATGTCACAACAACAAAACAATAAGTGCTTACATGAGCTCATAAAGTCAGCCTTTGGCTGAGCTGCTCTGCTGTGGCAGCACAGAGTTGAAGGGCACATTGGCAGCCACAGTCAATATAAATGTGTCACATTATTTATTCCAGATCTGTTTTTCTTGCAAGTTTCTAATGAAACACCAACATTGATGACCGCTTTATTAATGACCAAATGTTGAGGACTGCATTCGTTTTAATGCACAGTAACCGATAAACCGGCATGATTTGTCCAGATTGAAATATCCCAACAATAATCAGAAGGACTACCATGAGATTTTGTACAGACGTTGATGTCCAGAGGATTAATCTCACTGATTTCACTGAGCCCACCGTGACTTTGATTTGGTTGGTTTTCACTTTAAAAAAAGTCAGTTTTAGCAGCTTCATCGCTCTCCTCTGTTTTACTCTGTTTCGAATCAGAGGGCTGAACTTAATGAATACAGTGCTGAGTTGCCACAGTCTAATCGAGGGCCACATGTTTGAACCCCGAGAAGGTTCATGCTGCGTGAATATCAGTGCAGTTTTCAGAGGCTAATCGTTTTTCCTATAAACGTCTGAATGATCACTAATTGCGCCCGACTGAGAAGATTCCACGATGGTAGCTGGCTGACTCCATTTGAAGCAATTAGCACACATATTAAACTGCTTCACTGGAAAACACGCTCGTGCTCAGTCAGTGCGCCCACGAGGACTTTTAATTTGTCACTGTTATCAGTTTGAATGGCTCCGTGGCTGTCGCGTCTTTGAAGTTTATTTTCTCACATCAAATTTTGGGGAGTAGATTGATTGTAGTGTTTTGCGTTCTCTTACTCTGCAAAGTCTCGGTCAGAACAAAGCTGAACATGTGGCTCATTAAGCCTGAGCTAGAAGTTCTACCAAACCTCACGAGATTTAAACCCTCTGTGGCAGGTATTTGCAGCCTTCTGCTGAATCATTTGTGTTTATGAGTCTTGTACAGTCGTTATTCAATTCATATCCTGTCTTGCATTACAGGCAAAATCCATCCTTTGGTAATCTAATTGGAAATGAGGCTCATCGGGCCTTGTGAAATTCTTTGACAATATGCAGTCTAGAAACCAATACAACCTAAAATCTACCAATGGTAGATTTGTACAATGGTAGAAACAGTACAAAGTTGACACAGGCTCACACACAGGCTGACACAGTCGAGTCCTGTGCTGAAATATGGACAGAAATAAAGAGAATTGGACTTTCTCAATGAAACAATCAAACGAGACATGACTGACTCATACAAAGATCGAATTAGTTTGACTTTGCAGTGTCAAGTTACATGGTTGGCTATCCCAGCATGCACTGTGTAGATGAGGAACTCCCTAGATATGTTTTACTAAATTTAGATGATTGAGGCTCAATGACTTTGAAACAAAAACAGATATGGACATAGTAAGATCAAATACAATACTGTAAGATAGTATACTGAAGCCACTAGCCTATAGCATTTGTACTGTACATCACTGCAGCAGAATCTCTTTGCACCAACCTTCAAGTCGGGGGACTCACAAGAGACACATTTAGACAAATCTATTTGATGAAACTGAAGCAACTGAGACAGAAATATCCAAATGTGGAGGAAATTTCCACTGAGAGAGAGACGGATGAATAAAGAAAGCTGCTCCAAAATCGTCTTTAGCTTTGATTTATTCAGCAGAGTAAGAATAAAATGAAGTTAAGAAGACAATCTGAACTGTAAAATGTGAGAACATCATTACAAAGAATACTATTAAGAGAAGTTACAGGCATTTCAGAAAGAGAAAGTTGCTACTCAACTCTTGGTAGACACTTGTAGCAAGTCACGGCTGTTCAGTTAAAGCTTGGAATGAATCCATTTTGTCACCACATCTAATTTCCTATAATGCAACCAATAGTATATTTTTCCTCCAAGTTTAGTGAGCCACAGAGGACATTACACAATTCAAATAATGTCAGTTTTCTTACTGACTGTCTTGGTAGCTCAAGATCTCTTAAAAGTAAGTTAGTAATCATTTTAAATATTGGTAGTGAAATATGCCACTTAGATTGTATTGTGTGTCATCTGGAGCTTCCCTGAAGCTATTTTACATCCCTCTTGAGAGAGTGATGAGGATGTGGCTCAGCTTGGTTTAACCTGTCAACATTTTACAGCTTTTGGGGAAAAAAAGGCAGAATTTAAAAATATACTCCTCCATTATTAAGAAGTCATCTGCATGAGGTTTACTGCCAAGTAGATTGTACAACAACAAACACGGGAAGGTAGCATGTGCTATATGGATTGTTGTGTGTAGGCCTGCAGCATACTGCAGCATCGTCTATCCTCCTTCATATCTGTGTTAGAAGTGTGTGTAGTTTGAAGTACTGTATGTCAACACTTACAGCTTCCACCCTTATCATGAAAGAGCCAGATATCCCTCGGCATATAGACTGGGTGGATGCTATTTCTGATCTTGGGTTTACACATTATTGGAACCGATACTTAAGTGGCACAGATTTGCTTCCACATTTAAGGTAGAACCATTCAAATTTCCGGATTTGAAAAACATTTTGAGCCCCGTGTGTTAGTGTGTGTGTTGATAACGGGCTCTGATGTCTTTATATCACTTTGGATTAATTCAAGAGTGCTAATATTGTAAGTTGGAATAGTTTATGTGACAGTTTCCTCGGGGAGGGGAAGAGAAACGATGGAGGGATGGCTGAGAATACTGAAGGGGGGAGAACGAAAGAAGAAAAAAAAAAACAAGAGGGAGAAAATAGAAATTAGGCCAAAGGGTAAGAGGCTTGAGACAGACCAGACACGACGACAACGACGAGAGGGAGCGCGGCGAGGAATGAGAGGAGATACAGGGAGTGATAAAAGGCTCATCGCGACGGGCGACAAAAAAAAAAAAAAAAAAAGACGAGGAAGATAACAGAAGAGGGGGGATGGAGTCAGACGCAGAAAGTTGAGGAGATAAGACGGACGGGATTAGAAGAGGAGAGAAAGAAAGAGAAGATGCTTAGAGGGAGATAGAGGGTGTCGACAACAACAAGTACTCAACAATAGCGTTCCCGAGTATTCCGGAGGGGATGAAGGGAAGGGCGAGTGGGAGGAGAGACGGGAGAGCGACGGAGACACCGCTTCAGCTCGCTTTATTACCAATGGGAATGAGAGGGAGGGGGGGCAGGAGAGGAAGATAAATGAAGTAATGGAATGGAAGTGGACAGATATTGATGAGATGAGAGAGATATATGGATTGGCGAGGAAGCACAAAATTTAAAGGGCTATTGAGATGCATGTGTGGGTACAATATACTGCATGTTTTCCTGTGCCACACACTGTCCACACTGTCCACTTTGAGGACAGTATTTATTGTCCTTGAATGTCTCTCAATGCGCTAATTTCCCCATGGAAAGTTAAATTATATCTGTGGAGCCTCAGCTTACTTTACGTTACCGAGCTTGTATTTACACGGTATCGTCATCTCAGCATACCTCTAATCTCAAATAACCTTTTCCAGGCCAGGTTTTGCTGAGCTGGGTGTTTTTCTGCAGTCCACCCCCCCTGTTTCACATGAACACCAGGGAGGTTCCCAGTGCAACCACAGATGACTGTAGGTCCCCGTGCAGCTACGCCTGAGCAGCTGAAAATTGCTTAATGGCATCGCAGTGGTGAGCAGAGTGTCAAGGGAGACGAACGAAAAGACCAGTTTCATTATTTTGTTGTACCTGCTACTTGACCTGATTTGGTGAGATAGTCTGCCCTAAGACAAACACAGTTTAGTAGAAACCGTTTGTTTCTGTCTGTCAGTGGATGTCTTAAAAAATCATATATTAATTTTTACTCAGATTTGGTGGCTCATAAAGACAAAAAAGCTGATTAGTCATGGTTTTGAGTCTGTTGTTTTGTGTTTCCTGTTTCCTGCTTTGTATCTTTACTTCCTGCCTTTGTTGTGTTTTCCCGCCAGTTTTGATTGCTTGCTCCACCCTGATTGGTTCACCTGTCCCTCGTTAGGCCTCACCTGCCTTCTGTATTCCTTTGAGTATTTGTCAGCTTGTACTGTGACGTTGTGAGTTCAGTTTTTTGTTTCTCTTTCCTTGATCTGTGTACGCTCCTCAGTCCCTTGTTCCGTCTTCTGCTTCTGTATCTGGATTTTCCCTGTTCTGGATTTTTCAGTTTGTTTTGTTATGTTTGGCCTATTTCTGAACTCCCCCACCCCAAAAACACTCTAACCTACATTTCCTGTAAAGCAGCATAATGGCGTCTTTTAGTAGAAACTCACTCCCAGTTTTTAACATGAGCATTTTGTTATGAATTTAAAGCCATGATGGCATTCTCGTGGGTTGAGTTGTACTTCTTGACCAGCAAACTCATTTTCACATTAAACATTAAATTAATGAAGTTCCCCTTTGAAGTAATTACGTGTTTGATAGGAAGGACATAAAACATTTGCCACATACATCCAAACACAAATACATCCTAACATGATATAATGTGATACAACTTTACATTTAGTGGCTGTTTTGTCCCTTTGTTTAGGAATAAATTGCACAAACATACAAAAAAATTGTCATTATAACCTTCACAATAATACCGTTGAATTTCATGATATTGTACATGTGTTTATGTTTTCATGCTGACTGCTTCAGCGACCACAGGTAATAATTTCACAGCAGGCTAATAAAAAGATATTCATTGGTCTCTCAGGTCACAGCTGATTTGTTGACTATGTCGCTATAATTTCCTTGTCACTGGCAAGACGTCAACGCTGAGCTTTCTCTTGTTTTTAGTCCTTGTTAATGTGAGCAGCTACTGGAAAATGTAGAAAATCAATTAGTCTTTGAGGTCGACTTTGGAAATACAATAAAACTTTTCACACGAGCAGTTGTACACAGCAGATTTCTTTTGTACAGTTTAGGTCTTTGTTTACGGCGCAGGAAGAGTTAAACCTGCCTGTTTGGAAGGCCTTTTCCTGCCAGCGCTCCAGTTTTGAGGAGGCATCAAAACTTGTTCAAAGACATCAAACAATGAAAGATGGCAAGAGGGGAAGTTGGTTTATATTTTGTAAATGATTGATGCTCCCAGTAGACAAACGTGCAGAGACTCATCCTTTTTCATCCTCCATTCCTCTGACGTGAGTTTAACTCTGAGCATTTTCTGTGTGGGTTTGTGTTTATGGAGCTATTAAGATAAAGGATGTTTGGATATTTGTAATAATGGAAATATATTATGTCCACATGAACGTGCGCTTTTCCTTTATCTCAATCTGTCCAAACAGTCTTCCTTCAGTCTTCTTTGTTTCCTTTGTGATTGCTGGACTTTTTTTTTCTCAGTGTGTATGCAGGATGCTTTAATAAGGTGTGTAAATGTGTGTATTTCTTCCTGCCACCAGGACTCTGACAGAGCTTTTGAAGCAGCCAGGGGAGGCAGGAATGGTGGATGGAACTGGGGTTCATCATCCTATAGGGACCAATGGCATCTCGGCCAGGGCGCTACGCTCCAACAATGGTGAGTCCTCTGTATGTGTGTGTGGGTATGCACACTTCCTGTGGTGTTCAGGTATTGCATCATCTGTGTTTTAAGATGAGGCTAATTGAACTGCTACACAGTTTTTCCACAAGCTCCCGGGAAACTGGAGAAGTACCCCCAAGGGTACAAGTACTTCCGCTTGGGTTTCACTCTTAGAGCGACCGTCCAAATCCAGAGAAATCCAGAGCAGAGGTGGATTAATTGAGAGGACTGGGAGAATGCCACAGTATCCACTGGGACATCCACAGCCCTCCAAACAAACAACACAACACACAGCACATTAATTTCAAGCACATGGGACAGTCAGGCCTTCAGATATGTTATATACAGGATACATGTTATATATACATTTCTACACCAGAAAATTTCCCCTTGTACACACTTCTCGTGACACACTTTTACACATAGGTCTCACTCTCTGTTGCTGTCTCTGTGTCTTAAACGCAAGCACACGTTATCCATGGGCAAGGAGGCGCGGGGATAGACAGGTCATATTTAATTAAGACGTAATTAATTGCGTTCCAGCTCCAAACCCACAGAGGCGACGCTGTGTGACCCATCTGTCTCCCTCTTTTCTCGCTAGATCTTGAGCTTTTTGACCACACACACATACATGCTCCGTATAACCCCGTGCTTCTTCAGCGGATTGAGACCCAAATTAGTCTGCATATTTCCTAAGGGCTCGTTTGTGACAAGAGTGATTGCATGCTTTAAAAGACAAAGGTCCCTGTTGCCTCACAATTCGGTCGTCGCCATGTTTCATGATCCGGTTCATATATAAAGCATTATAGTGTTCTCTTTTCACACTGTCGCACATACAGTACGCACGCTTGCACATGCAGTATTTATCCACTCACACTTCTCTCTTTGCTTTCATCTTCCCGCAATTACAATGAACAAGTTTTTGGCCTCTTTTTCACCCCGTACTGCATTTCTTATCACTCTGCTTTTCTTCTGCCTTGTTCTTTCGGTCCTTTCATTTCTTTATTCCCCGCCTGTTAAGTTCAGAAGTGGGTGTAGATCAAGCCACAACCTCAACCATAAGTCCCCATGTTAAAATGTCCAACTTCACAGCAGAAATAAACATGTTTACAGCCTGGTACAAAAAACAGTTTTGGTCTCTATAGCTAATTTCCTGAGGGTGAGTTTTTATTGAACTGACCTGTTCAAATTATTTTAAGGCTTGAAATTCTGCAGAATTAACAACATGGCCACTTTGAAGATGGCTTGTTTGAGGACCCAAGCATCATTTGACCCCCCTGAGGTCCACTGGATGCTGATTTTTAGATTAGGGAGGGAGGTAGAAGAGGCAGTTTGGCTTCATCTTACAACTACAGATAATCTTAACGGTTGCTCTCACACAATACTTTACTCTCTCTTCTTTCTGCAAACTGTAACTATGTGATTAGATGCAGTGACATTTACAGGCTGTAAAATTCCAGCACTTAGGTTGCACAAAGAGGAAGAAGAATTATTTGCGAGTACTTTACCCCACAGGGCAGCAAGAAAAGCCGAAGAAGAAGAGGGAGAATTAATCCTGTAGTTAAAAAGATAATAAAAAAAGAGGAAGTAACAAAGGAAGGGTGTGAGAGGTGTGAAAGGAAGGATAAACAGGGCGGACATATGGAGGAGAGAGTGTATGTGTGTGAGTGTGGGTTGCAGGGGCTGAATGGGGATACAGGGTGATGACAGTCGGGGCGATGGGATGAAGCCATCCTGATCCTGCTGCGTCAGCCATCTACAGATAATCACCTCTTAATTAAACACATTTAATCCTCCAGGCCACTTAGACAGAGAGAGAGAGAGCAAAAACAGAGAGATTCAGTGAAAGAGTCGGGGAGGAAAAGAGCGGACGGCAGACAAATGAGTATAAATGTCGATGAAATCTTCAGCAGGTTGGAGTTAAAGGACTTTTCCAGAGGAGGTTGCATAAAACTGTCATCCCTCTCCATGATTTCAACTTTAGGGCTCATCTAAGTATGAAAAATGATGTTTCACCACTTTGTCTGTGACTATCATCATCTTGAGATTCTCTGGACAAAGACCAGTAAAATGATACTATTAACAAGATTATTGCCTTTCAACTGAAAAGGCTGATTCTGTAGTAGTTTTTAGGCACACTTGAGTCCTGGCGCCGTTGATCTGTCAGTGGGTCAAACCACCAGACTGAGCTTGGCAACAGTTTAATATATTGTCATTAAAACTTGGTAGACATTCAGGATCTCAGCTGGATCAATCTTGCCGACTTTGCCGATCCAAAAGTAAGTTTGACGTCTGAAGGTCTGACAGAGAGCGGGTACTGGTTGAGTGACACAGACAGTGATTGAGAGTGAGGGAGCCAGTTAATGAGCAAAATGAAGTTATTTCTTGATTGTTTCACAGCGGCTACGTTCAGCACAAGTAGAAGCCACCCCACACACCGCCAGACAACCCTGCGGCAAATCCTGTCTGAATGCACCCTCAGTGTTGCATGTTAAGCTCTTTTCTCTCTTTCATAGATTTTTCTGTGTCTCTTTACTGTGGAAGGTAAAACTGTACAAAAATAAGTAATGATTTATTCTGAACTGAAGGCTCATAGAACAGCAGTCCTCAACTTTGCTCGAGTGCAGATATAAATGCACAGAATGCAAAATTTGTACACCAGATTATGATCACTTTATTGCCTTTCCGTGCAATTTCCCTGGAGTTTTCAACTTCTGTTGGCTTTGCTCATCGTTATACATGTGTATTAAAGATCTAGTCTGTGCATGGCCGTGCTATAGCTGAGTTAGAGTGAGGAAACATGAGCGCAGCTGATTAGGATGAAAATACTTCGAACAAGATCTGAGCCCTCTGTCTAATGAAGAGAGTAGCCAAATCCTCATGTTTCCCCTCTGACAAACGAATGATCTCTTTATCCGCTTCTCACTCCTCTCCTGTTCTCCTGTGCCCATTTCTGAGCTATATATATATTTAACAGAATGTAAAAGATGAACTGAGGGATAAAAGGTGGTGAGATGTTAAGTCTAAGGCCGGCATATTTGACAGAAAGAGACGAGAGGAAGGGGAAAAACAGCGAGGGAAAATATTGAGGTCATGCGACGGTTGCGCTGACTGAATCGGTGGAACGTTGTAGTTACAAAACACAGCTGATAAGATGGAGAGAAAAGAGGTTTGACAGCGAGAAGTCATTGAACAAAGTCAAAGGGGGGCAGTGGAGAGAGACAGGAGGGAGGAGATGAAACTTAGATGAGGTTAAAAGAGACAAACCTTAACAATGACATTACTGAGGCGTGGAATGGGAGAAATGCGCACAAGAGGGGGAGTGACGCTGAAGGTAAGAAAAAAAAGGAGATGAAATGGGGCTGACGACGGCAATGAGTGGGTGGGTGGTGTAACAGTATGTCCGGTCTACAGCGAGAAAATGAGGGAGGAATTAGATCAAAAGAGAAGCACGGTAAGAGCGAGGACAACGTGTGAGAGGGTTACGGAGACTACAGGAAGGGTGAATAGAAATAGAGAGAATAGATAGAAGAGACAACATGCTGCTAGCTGCGAGGGGGACAGCTGGTCAGCTGCTGCTCTGCTCGGTTCTGGTGTGGAGAGCTGCCCCGAGGACAGCCACTCTGCTCTGCACACACGCACAAAAACCTGCTAATTCATGTATATCCACAGCCACATACAAATATGCAGAAGGTTGCATGCGTACATCCAAACAAATCATACATAACATAACCCATGATGCACACTCTGAACACACATTTTGATACTGTACAGAGAGAGGGGACAGGTTTGTGGAGTTTTGACGGGATGGTAAAGGAAGTGTGAAAGGAAGTAAATAAATTATGGGTGACACGAAGGGAAAAAAGTATAATGGAAGAAAAGAACGAAGGCACGAAAAGAAGAGGCCGTAAACCAGAAAAAAGGTGCAAATAAATGAGACAGTGAGCGATTATATAAAAGTGAGCGAGAGGATATCAGGCGATGGGATGTAAATTAAAATATGTGGCAGGAGGAGAGGAGTGAGCGGAGAACAGATGGCAGGGAAGGAGAGCGGGAAAGGAGGGAAGGAAGATGGAAAGGCGGGAATGCGAGAGCGCACCCAGATCACTTATAGCTGACGTCGGGCATGCAGACACAATCACAGCAGTGACTGCAGCAGAGTGGAGCGGAGATTCTTCCTTCTTTATTTAATCAAATCAGCAACAAAGACGGCAGGCATTTTTCCTGAATTGTCTTTGTAACAACTTCCCTTTAATTCATTATTAAAGTGTGAAATGTCGATCTGAGTTGTTGCCCTCAAGAATAATCTTCAGATGAAGCCATCAGTGTCCCCTTTGGTGTTTTTTACCTCTGTCATTATGTCCATAGAGGCTGCTGAGCTCGATTACATTACCCATTTGCCCAGCTCCTGTTCTTGCACGACATCGGCTCCATTCCCCATCATTATCATAAGACACTCACCCGATGCTCGGAGCTCAACATCTGGGTAGCCTGGCTAACAAACTGAGCTAACAGCAGCTACAGTTCAGAGGTGTTTACTGTCCACCAGGAAACTCTTTTCTCTTTTTCACCAAAATCAGTGAAATAGTTTGTGATATGTGACTCGGTGCCGTAAAGCGTTATCTACTTCTCTCGGGTTACATAGTGTGAGAACAGCTGTACGGGGCGCAGAGTGTGAATGGAAGAGACACTGTTCACCTGATTACACATCACCGTAACATCAAGATGATATTAAACCTCTTATTTGTTGCTATAATGTTGCTTTAAACATCTGCATGTTAGCATGCTGACGTTAACAGATATCTCAAAGCACCGCTGTGGACTTTGCATGCAAAGTCTATTAAAAATCTTTTTCACTTTCTTAAGCAAGAACATGGAGCGATGTGATTGAGCAGCTGTGATGGAACCATTAGCACGTTACATAAATATATTGTTACCAATCATATTAAACCAATCGTGCCTGTGCTGCAGTTGTTATTGAAACCTTCATTTAAAACACTTTGAATTATGATGCATTGGACTGTCTCAATAATGCATGTGCACACATGTAATGCTTTATTCAGCAGTTCTCAGAGGTAACCTTCAAACAAATGACGGTTACTGAAGGAAAAGACTTCATGGGGGTGTATCTGAGGAAGGTGGACTCTTCTTCTCCACTGGAGGTCTCTTCTGAGATAGGAAAGGATTTGCATTTATGGGGCATAATTTGCATGTTGTCGGCCTGCGAGAGAGGCAGAGACGGAGTATAAACATCGGAGTGAGAGTGGGAGGAAGGGACGTTGAGATGGAACGTGGTAAAAGAGAGGAGGAGGGTGTTTGATGCAGATAGGGGGGGAGACAGTGGAGGAGGAGGGAGATAGCATCAGTGTGACATTGAAATCAAAACAAGGAAATGAGTATCGTGGGAGCCTGCAGGATGGGCGCTAAGTGAAAAATCGTACTATAGGCGGTGTGTGTATGTGTGTGTGTGTATGCAGGGGTGTGTTAGCATCTGTGAGAGAGAGTGTTTGTTTACATCTGTGTGTGTCCTTGATTTCTGTGGATCGTCACTACGCTGCCACATGGGGCCAGTGCCAATTATATCCGCACTGAGCTCGTCAACGACACACCGCCAGAGAGACGGGAGAGGGAAGGGAGTGAAGCAGAGCAAACATGATTTAAGAATACGTGAATATATATGTGTGTGTATGTTCATACAAGCATGAAAACGTGCGCTCATGCATGAACGTACCGTACAGTTTGTACATCAGGTGGCCAACATGTCTTCTAATCCAGTTATGGTCTTACTATTATGTCTAAATGACTGGCAGGACCTCAGGTCTACCAATCTATTTGCTGCTTCATGGGACTTTTTATTCTAATTAGCGTCTGACATGATGTGCTTTGTGAACCAGAAATGACCGATGCTGACCCTGCTGGCCTTACGATGGCTAATGTGGCCTTTGACCGACCCTCAACTGTGCAACCGGTTTTAATATCGCAGAACAGAACAGATTTTTATGGGATCACAGGAATGTGTTTAACCAGACTTGGCAGCTGTAATACATCAACACAGATGCCACGGTTGCTTGTAGGCTCTTATGTAGCTGCAAACAAGTAGCAACCACAACAGCTGAGTGTTGAAGCCAGTTCAGGGGAACAGTTGTTGTATTTGCTGTACACAAAGTGATAGGAAAATCTGCAGCGTATACAGACAGCAAACCTTTAAGATACTGCTCAGCTTTAAAGTTCAAAATGAGCACATTTAATGAATGCTAGCAACATGGCTCTAGGGATGGTAGTGTTGGTCTGTTAGTGTGCTAACACGCTACACTAAGTGTTTTGCTACATCATGTATGTAGGACAGATAATAGGAGGATAGCTTTGGATAAATAGTGTTTTTTTTTATTTGAGTTTTGATTCAAGGATAGACAACAATAGATGTTTTTCATTAAAACTAAGAAAGAGATTCAGTATCTGACTGAGAAGCGACACAATAGCTGATTCTTTGACCAAAAAAAGGGGCTGCATCACAAGGACGTGCAAATCTTCTGTGTATTTCTGGCCTTTAGACTCCAGCACGTCATACATTCCCATATTTCTCTTTTAATATCCTGTTTGCTTAATCTTCTCCCCATCTCGGCTGCTCTCCTCCTTCCATCTTCCCCCTCTTATTGTATCATTTTGTATGTTTATATCTTTTGTGTCTCCTTTCCAGCTTTTTTTCCTGTTTCTTCCTCTGGCTCTTTGTTTTCTTTCTCTCGACCTTCATATGAGCCGAGCAGTAATCTATTATTGTCTGACTTGGAGAAGAGAAATGTGACACTGCATTTTCCTCCTCACATCAACTTCCAAACTTCTGTCTGTCCGTCTCTCTCTTTCTCCCCCCTCAGGCCAAACTATCTGTATCTCACCCTTCACCCTAACTACACTGACAGCAAAACCACTGAACGCCGAAAACATCCATAATAAAGTACTATTTATTTATTTATGTGAGTTGCAGATATTTTCATATACTTCTTTTGATGATTTTCACTCCTCTGAAACAGTTTTGGCTGATGAATCTGCGATACACATCTCTCAATAGTGATATTTATTCTCATTAAGGCACGTACGAATCGCCTGATTGAATTCAAAGAAGCCGTCACACTACCAGACTGAGATATCCATACTGATCTTTAGGGTGGCTAAATCAGGTGTAAGTCAGGCTGTTAATCCTCTTGTGCCTCACTAGCTTTACTCTCCCACTATCTCTTTTTCCATCGTAGTCTTCCCTTTTCCAGTTCCCTCTCATTAGCTGCCGATCTTCTCTCATCCTTTGCCCTTGAGGTCTCTCTCTCTCTCGCTCTCTCTCTCTCTCTCTCTCTCTCTATCTCCACTTGTTCTGTTGTCTCTCTATCCCCTCCTCTTCTATTGCTTGTCCTCTGTTTCTCTTTCTGTCTTTCTTTCACTCACTAAATCATAGCCGCAGTATCTACAGACTTAGCTGTCTGATCCCTTATTTTCTGACTGAACTCCAAAGTCACCCAGAAATGATCACAGAGCTACAACAAATAGAGCCAATGTTCCTTTTGGTGTTTTTAGGAGTTCAAGAGTTGAATTGAGTTGAAAGCAAACTTTTGGGGGTTACAGGGACAAAACCTGGAGGCAATGTGATGAAAATGCAAAGCAGAGGGAAACGAAGATAAAAGCACAGAAAGTAAAGATAATGAGTTAGTTGAAGACAAAAGCTGATATTTCACCTCATGAGGAAAGAAAACTAAACAATTTAAATTAGATTCTGTATGTAAAATAAAAATATAACATCATATTACAAAAAACTACCAAACTAGTTAAAAAAGAATAAAGCACAAATTCAGAATATCAAATGAAGATGTAAGAGCATTGACACGAATGGTGCTGCTCTATTCATCCTGCTTCTGTGAAGATCCGTCTCCCCCGCTGAAAGTCAACCAACTCACAGAGGAGGAATAGTCACAATGGGCTTATTAATAAGTCGGCGCAGCAGCCGCAGATTACAGCTTTACTGATCTGCCAAAACAATGGCCAAGACCCACAAACAAGAGACGCAGTCAGACAGGCAGAAGCCAAAGGCTGAGGGTCGGTGATTGGATAGGGAATATCTATAACTGAATCAGGTACAGTATGTTGAAACCATCTCTCAAAACTGCAAACGTGAACTTCACGATCACCATAGTCATTATGATTCATCATCTGATGACCATGAATTTCATGGCAATCCATCAAGAAGTTGTTGAGATATTTCAGTGGCTGACACAGATCCACACATCCAGCAAGGCTAAAAACGCACACACGGTGGGCATTTAAAGACTTAGACCAGCACTCTTTGACAAAGACAATGGAGAATTTAGTTACTTTTGGACAAAGAAAAAAAAAGAAGAAAAGGATTCAGTATCTATTTATATTCCTGGCAGTGTGGAGAAGGCTGTGCTGGGCTTGGAGGGTGTTTGTACTCACAACCTCTGTATTTCTAAATTCCTGGCTAGGGCCTTAATCCGGCTTGTTCAGTATCCTACTGTGTCCTGCAGAGCAATCCTGTGCCCTTTTTTTTTTTTTTTTAATTTATTTTATTCATCTAACACTTGGAGTATGCATAAAGATTTGAACCAAGTTAAATTCACACATATAGAAAAGTCTGCGGTGATTTCGAGGATTTAGTTCTTTTTTTTCTCTGGGATCATCTCACGTGGATCTCTGTGCTCTTGTTAGGGTGAAGTTAATGCGCTTAGATCCTTGCAGCTGCTATAGAGGACATGTGTTCATAATGTATACAGCGTGCATAAGGTACAGCGGAGTACCTTCAGGCTTAGCCGTGCTGTTGTTTACACGCATGCACGAAGAGTGAAGAGGATTTTATGTGAGTGTGTTTGCACGCTTGTGTGTGTGCGTGCATTGATCCAGTGGTGCGGTGTCGGGAGGGGGGTGTTTTCTCTAAGTCATTTGAAGGACACTAGACCTCGCTCTGAGCCCCACGCACCAAGCCATCATGACAGCCTCCATCTCACACACACACACACACATAAAGGAGAAATGACAGCTATTGAGGATAGTGTGGACAGACAATTCATGAATTACAGCTCAATAGAGACAAATGATGGCACACACTGGCAAGACCTTGTCATTGGGAACAGTCTTAATGCGCGGGGGTTGTGACTTACGCTGTGTGTGTGTCTGTGTTTATATGTGTGTATTGGAGATGTCAAGAGAGGCTGAGGGAGGCTTTGTTGTGTCTGTCACCTCATCTGCCTGCAGCTAATCCTGAGGGTCAACCATTATGGATTGACACATTTTTTACCCATTTGACCTTAAAAATAAATAGTTGCTTGTGTGTGTGTGTGTGTGTGTGTGTGTGTGTTTGTGTATGTGTGTGTGTGTGTGTGTGAAAGCATGTGATCGCATTTAGTTTTATATTTTTTTTCCCAGTGAGTGTCACCAAGCTTTTCTGTGAATACAGTGACAAGTGAGAGTCACCGGTCTGTCATTCTTGCATGTTATAGAAGGAATTGACTTCACTGTAAAAGAAAAAAATAAATAAATAAATAAATTGCAAAACGTTTAAATGTATGCATGTCAAAAAATATAAAAATTACTGAAAATTTAAATTAATTTTTTGAGCCTATTATTATTGTTGGGATGTTTTTTTAAATTTGAGATTAAAGAGGTGATGAGAATAGACAAAAGTTTTTGTTTTTTTTTACTCTGCGTGCATGCCAAAGCTCTCAGCAGTCCTGTATGTGCAGAGCGTGGCATTTTCATATGTAAGGAGCAATGAGCAGAGAGGCAGTTCAAAGGGAGAATGAGGATTTCCATGGATGTGAAGAGCGTGTAAATGTGTGTGTATATATGTGAGCATTCGTGCTCGTGTCTGTTGGATGCTGATACGAGCCGCTGCTGAGCCCCTGAGTGAGGTGCAGTGCATGGCTATACATTAAATGGCCGGGATTAGCCTCGACTGCTGCGGGCTCGCTGATAGTATTACTGTTATGGAGCGACTGGGAGGGAATCGGGCTCCATTTTGGCTCTGTTATTCTGTCATAATGAGGCATAACCCCTCTCATAGAGGACTCAATGGTTTCCTGGTTAATGCATCAGGCCAACGGTAGCACTTGTGCTGACTACCAGGGAGGGGGATGATGGAGAGGGGGGTGTGTTTGAAAGAGAGCATGGAGAGCCAGTAAGAAAGAACATTTACAGGATGAAAACAGGCTGTTCTGGATTAGAAGAATGTCATTTTCCACGATTAAAACGGTTATTGTCCTGAAGATTTCATTTTCTTTCCTAGGTTGTAGTTGTCTCACCTTTCATAATGATCCTTACTGCTTAAAGTCACACAGCAGAAGTTAAGCAACAGTTCATAAATACTACTGACCCATTTTTGGGTGAACTAAATATGTGAGAGTAATCTTACATGCTTTATTGTGATTATCACAGGACGCTGATGCAGCTTTCTTTTGTATGATCTACCCGTGTGCCATACAGCTGGTCCATGTTCCTAACTCGACACCACTCCGAGGATCTGTACATGTGTTCTGCCATGTTCATTTTCCATAATCAAACCAGTAATCTTGTACAAGCTCACTCCTACAATTACAAGCTTAGAGATGATATCAGATGAAAGGAAAGTGTCTACAGGAAACCGTATGTCATTTGGCTCAATCCCGCAGCCATGAAGCGACTTTTGTCAGCGGCTGGACAATAAACTGAAGATTAAAGGTTTTCACGGGGCATGACTGATTAATAAGAACATCTTCACCAGCGAAACCGATAATAAGTAACAGAGGAGGAGGAGGAGGAGGAGGAGGAGGAGGATGTGCCTTTGATAACGATGTCTCCTTCTGTCTGTGAAGGTTCCTCCTGCTGTGAGCTTAAATTGATGTAGTTATCGCTAAAGAAACAGTGGCTTAGCTGGGCCCTGCATGGCAGGTGTGTGTGTGTGTGTACGTGTAGGTGTGTGTTTGTGTACGTGTGTTTGTGTCGCTAAGCTAAGCCGAGCGATGCTGTAACTTATCTGATTGAAATCAGTCTCACATCAGAAAGCCAGAGCTCTTGGAAAGCAGCACAGGAGCGTTTGGCACACGCACACACAAACACACACACACACACACACACAGAGGAGCGAGGAACCACAACAGGCAACACACACTTTCAGAATCTAAAAGCACACAAACCCCTGCATGCACATGTGAGCACTGCACATAAAAATGACAACACATGTAAATGACAGACACACACACACACACACACACACACACACACACACACACACAATGCCACATCATATCACGTCATTTCAGGGAGCGTGTTTAACCTAATCACACTCAACCATGCGTGATTCTCAGAGGGGGAGTCAGGTCTGTTATGACAGTCGATGTGCTGTGTGACGGCCACAGGCTTTAGAGAGCACCGACCAGCAGCCTGCTTTTAATACACACACACACACACACACACACACAGGCTCGAAATACACATGACAAAGACCTGTGCAGGATGACAGGAGAGGCAGACATTTGGACAGGCAAGAAAGGAAGCCAATGAGACAAGACTGCAAGGCAGGATGAGTGACTAATTGTGTGGTTCATTTTCATATCTCCAACCTGTGAGCCTGCGTCCGATCGGATCTGTCCAGTGAAACCTCACGGGGAAATGTTTGCTTTGTAGTTCCAGTGGTTCCTGTGATTCAGGGTTTACCTGTAGGGAGATAACAGTGAGATGGGAACCTAATGCATGAGCAGGAGAGTCACATTTGCCATGTTGAGAATGAATATTGCCATCTGTGTAACTACTTGAAAACAGATTCTGACAGTAGCATTGAAGCTGATTTATTCTGCTCTACAAAACAGTGCTGTTACTTCATATTGGATTAACATCTTACCGTAACATAACAAATATTATCTTAGATTTTAAAGATTAGTTTATTTAAGAAGTTTAAGCTTAATTTTATATGTAGATACTGCATTTTCCCTCCACAGGCTGCAGCGTTTTTAGGTCTTATTCAAGGTATTCAAGGACAATTATTAATGACCAGCATAAAAAAGTCATGAAATTAAAGTTTTACAATATCAGTTTGGTTAAAAGCCTTCAAGCCTTTTTCCTCATCTCCACTGTGTCTGTACTTACTGCTCTCCACCTTTATGAAGCAGTATTGACCAGTTGGGTCCATTAGTGTCATAGATGCTACGATAGTTACATCAATCATGGGAACTTACAGAAACACACCTTCACAGTGTGTGTGTGCGTTTATGTGTATGACAAGGTGAAATTGTCGTATAACAAAGTGAAGCCATATACCACTGCCAGTGTGCTGCTGTGCGAGTGACGGACATCATTTATCTAACAGCAGCAGTACGAGAGAGGCGCTCGCTCTCAGCCGCACGCACACACGCACACACACACTTCATATTCTTATCATTAAAAACAAATATCTCTTTTAATTGAATCATTAATCCTCGCACATTAATGTAATCCCACATTGGATTTCGTTCAAACTTCCCCTTTTGCTCACAGACTGCCACTTTTTCCCGACGCTCATCCTCATCCCAACGCCCTCGCCATATGTCGAAACACACTGCTGCAATTTCTGCTGCCAGTTACAATCTATGACACGGGGACGAATCAGCACATCACTTATACCTCGCATTACACTGTGATCTGCATCTGGATGCTATCTGGATAATTATCAGTTTGACAGTGTCCTTGTGTTCACACCTGGAAACTGTGGGCGCATGTACTGTATCGTTGCCATTTTGTCCATGTTGCGACTGATTGTCATTCTTTATAATTACTGCTGAACCTGGCGACGCGATGGGGAAGTGGCAGGTCCTTTAATACATGCCAACGTGGTAGAGGTGATGTCATTGCTTTATCTTCTCGCCTATTGCTGCTCCACCATCTGCTCAGAAACACAGCGTAATGTTTTTTTTTCTGTAAAACTGTCTGACTGTCACTCTTATCCCGCACACTGTCATCAATCATCTGGCTTCTTGTTACCTCCAGGGACAGGAATGCTGAGCAGAGTAATGCTTCTACCTGTGGTAATGTTTCATAAAACTCTTAGAATAGATGGGCATTAATCACATCATGTATTGAAAGGCCAATAAAAATTCATTTTTAATGTTTTCTGTCCTTGTCAAGGTGATTTGTGAAAGTGTATGTTGGACAGATTAAATGGACATTGTCACATTGTCTTTCATAGTGGAATGTGTGCTGTGTGTGCATCCTTCATGCACAGTATCTGGATGTACTATAGGCCAACTTTGAAACAGCTATACGCCTGACTGACTAAGATTCAGTTACAAGATTTAAATATGACAAAAAGCACTTTGTGGTCGGTGTTACAATACTTTAACTGCATCAGTGAAAATAAGCATAGCGCTATCTGGCTTTAGTTTTATCCAAACTGGACTACCAGTGCTTGTTTTTATAGTTTTTATTCGTATGCTAGCAGCATGCTGTAATGGATGGCAATGTCTGTCTCTAACTCCCAAGAGGTTTGGGCGCCTCTTTGGCCTGGCCCAGAAAATCTCAACAACCACTGAACTGATTACCATAAAATGTTGTATGTTATTGCCCCAAGATGATAAAGCCTGGTGACTTTGGTAACGACTGACAGCTCCTCTAACACCATCACCAGCTCAGATCTTTCACTTATCCGGTTAAAATATTTTAAGATCCATTATGGTTTGGCATTTGGCACACTTTGTGTGTAGTGTGCATTAGTTAATATTAGCATGCTAAGAAGGAAAACCAAGATGGTAAACATTGTACCTGCTAAACACCAGTATATAGAAGTAGTAATAGTGCTACTGCTAGCATGGCTGCAGAACACAGTATAGGCATCAATGTTGTATCCATGACGTCACCCACAGGAGCCGTTGTGCAGCTCAGTCATTCAGTCATTTCAACATGGAGGCTTATGAAGATTGACTAATTTTGGCCATTTGAGGAACGGCAGTGTGTGGCACTTTACCATTGGCTTCACTTCACATCCACGGAGGTTGCCACTTGCTCCAGACTCGTGGTCTTGTTTTGAAGAGAAGAGGCAATAAAATAGTTGATTACAACTTGTTGCTGCCACTACAATGGGCAATTTTTCTGTTGCACTTTCTCTATGTTGGGGAATGTAATGGGAAATGGGAAGCCCAGTGTCAATTGGCTGGTTGCAGAAAATGGTTCATGTCACCCTTTTTTTTTTTTGTGGTCACAAAATCAATTCAGTTTTTGGAAGCGCTCCATTGCCAAGAAATTACCATGTGCAGTTTTCATATTCTGATGCACCTTTGTGGTCAAATCCTGTTTATTTTCGTATTAAACAAAGATGGTGACGTTTAGGGGGAAAGAAGGACGCAGAGAAACAAATTGAGTTCAGTAATTGCTGCACTGGCCTACTGCCGGCACACAAAAGAAAACAGTTGTTGCTGCTGGAGCCCTGAGAGAGAGTTTGTTAACTTTTCATAACACAGCCATTTTTAATATTCATCGAGGCGCTCCCTCTTGTACGTGCACGGCAGGAAGGGGCGGGAAGCAGGAAAGAGAAAGACGATAAATAAATCACAAAAAGACAGATGACAAGATAGCGAGAGAAGGAACAGCGTGGGGTGGACAAGGTTGCAAAAAGTGACAGCGAGATAACGCAGAGGTTGAGAGAAAAGAAAAGGGATGGTGAGGAATCGTGAGGGAATGAGATAATCAGACAGACAGAGGGAGGAGAAAGACCAACAGGGGAAACAGTTCCCCGGTGACACGGCACTATTGATCTTAGCTTGTTGCTTAGAGATAGTTTCTCTGAGATCAAGCTGAACGCTGACACAGCCATCACAATGCATTATGGGGGATCAAAGAGAGTCCAGTGTTAGCCACCATGCAGGAGCTGATGCCTCTGGGAGCCTGGAGACAGTGGGGAAAAGAAGGGAGGAGAGGTGAACGGAGGGAGAGGGAGGTAGGGGAGGAAACAGGGGAGGAAGGGAAACAGGATTTTCAATCACGGCCTGTCATTGGCTGTGGCATCTGAAACGCTGACCATCGCACAGGAGAGACGAAGGAGGATTAGAGGTGGAGGGGAGAAAGGTGAGGGTGAAAAACGTGAGCGGGGAAAGACCACGAGAAAGTAAACTAAGGAATGCTCGCTTACAGTACATCTTTAAAAATGTAGAGACATTGGAGAGAGGGTGCAACGTGGCAGAAGTGTGCGTGTGGCGAATGTGTCCTTGTGTGTGCGTGACAGATGGAGGTAATAGGGTGACGATGAGGTGAGAAACATGGTGGGACTTGAAAGAGAAAGTGAGAAGGATGAAGAGACGCTGGAAAGACTGCAGGTGGATCCGATTAGATGAAAATAACATGTTTGTGTGCGTGTGTGTGTGTGTGGCAGTAAAACCTCTACAAAACACACCTCCTGCTCTGAGTGCTCTCATTTGTTTCCCGCTTTCTGCCTTTATTTTGTCCTCTGTCTCCGTCTGCCCCTCCTCACGACATGTGAAATGTCACTGGACAGCTTACATGCGCCTGCTGCAGAGTGAGAGAAATGTCAAGCATGGTAAAACCGCTGACGTATCTCACTACGTGTGCGTAAGTGTGCTATATTAGTCAGTATATAAGTCACGCTGCAGCACGACTCGAGGCACATTAACATGCAGCATGCATGTGAACAAGTAGTATCATAACAGTGACATATGGCTTTCATGTTATCTTTAATTGTGCTTTTTAATTTGTACTGTCTCTCTCTCGTGCTGCTCAAGGTTTATCGTGAATATCTTGCACATAAAGTGCTATTTGAATGTTAGCATTTAGGGTTAGCATTAGAGCTTGGGGTTGGGATATGTGCAGTCCGTAGATTCATGGTTTGAATGCATCATTTTTGTGTCTGTATATAAATTCCTGAGAATATCGCAGCCGTGTGGCCCGGCGCAAGTGCGTTTTATAACATACCCCGAGGTGGCACACTTCACCCAACGCGTCTCCATCAATAACAGGATGAGTCATGCTACAAATGTCAAAGTTGTGACATTGCCATATGAAGTCACAACTCCTTGTGGTATTCTGGAAGGTGCCTATGAAAAGTGCAGGGGGGTGGGTTGAGTTAGGGCAGTAGAAGTATAGTCGTAGTGGAGAAACTCAAGTCGCTTAACCTCCACTTGTTCCAGCGGAGCTGACCACACTGTTTTGTGGTCAGCTCTCTCAGGAGCGCCCGTGACGAAAGGTTTTGAATGAAAATGAGCTGAATGCTGGACAACACGGTTACGTCCCTCCCCGGGAAAATAAAGGTTACAGAAAGGTCAACGCTGTCAAGCACAGGTCACTGAGCTCAGTTTGTGTCAACTCCTGGTCCGATTGTGTTTGACAATGAAGCTAATACAATACATGTATTCACCTGGACCTTTTTCCTCTGCTGTGTATGTGCTGCATCAATGGAGTGGAACAAAGTTCATGTTGTTAATTACACCTGTGTTTTTAGGTCTGCTGTCTAAGAAGGTCTATTAATACCTCAAATAAGCATAACTGCTTAAATTAAATGTAGTAAACACAACAAAAAATGTTGTGGTGACAGTAAAAACATGGTGGTTTCAGATTTATCATCCACATTTCAAACAAAATGTGAGAATGTCAACAACTACAATGGCAAACCATTACAGTAAGAATTCATGAGGAGAGATAAGTGTTGGCATCCGACAGCCAGCAGTAATTTAAAGTTGTCTGAAAAACAGGGCTTGACAAAATGAAACAAAGAGCAAACTGAACTGAAGCCTTTTGGTATGAAGACCAGAGAAAATTAATTACGAAGGTTAATTATTTTTTGAACAAAGAGCACTGACAAGTCCAATTTTAGCTGGCAGGATGACGGGCGTTTTGACACAGGTGTAATTAATAACTTTAAGATGGGTGAATTGTTTCATTGAAAGAAGTGTCATTGTTATTGTAATAAGATGCACCTGTGCTGTTATTTGTTGTATATAAACAGTTGGCCTCACGGCAGTCATTTTGACTCATCCCAGCCATGGAGGTTGCTTTGTGGAGCCTATACACCAAAGTGGCAAAAACTGTAGTTCTTCAAATGGTCACTTGGGCTGGCTGCAGAACAGCTCAGTCTCCATAAGTCCCCATGTTAAAACGCCCAACTTCAGAGCTGAAATAAACATGTTTACAGCCTGGTACACAATACAGCTTTGGTCTCTATAGCCAATTTTACCATTCATGACAGCTGTACCGAGGGTGAGTTTCACCAAATTAAATGAAGATTGACTGACAGGTGGGTGTGGTTACAGGTGACTTGTTTGAGCACCCAGATGTCATTCAGCCCACCTCAGATGCACCGATGGTCCACGTCATCTTTAGATCAGTCACAGAGGTGGCAGATACAGGACTACAAGCAGAGCCACCACAATCTGAGCTTCACAACAGCTCTTCAGAAACCTGTGGGTAACATCACAAATACGACATCCTTTCTTCATATTGTTTACAGTCGTATGGCCGTACATGCAGTACTAATGCATTCATGAGAGCTCTTTTCAGTTGTCCCAGTAAAGGCACCTGTAGACTGTGCTTGCAGTCATGTAAGTTTCTTACATGTCACACTGTGGGAGATGGGTCTAATAAAAATCTTGGTTTCAAACTGTGCGATATCAAATTGAGGTATTTCAGGTTATGCAATGACTGGGCGGTGAATCATAGAGTGAGGAAATAAGTAAATGAGAGCACAGGTATGTCATCCATTTTTGCATTTTTTTTTTATCCCTGGAACTTCAAATTCAGAAATAGCCCCTTCCAAATGTCAGCCAATGTATTCTGTGTTATTTCATATAGGTTGGGTTGTAGACATGCGTCATAGCGGCAGTCACATTGTGAACATTTCTGACACTCAGTATTTTGTTGTGAGCTGTCTCTCTGTCTCGCCAAAGCTCCGTTGGTGGACGTGTTTCACGGTGCGATCTCAGACCAGCAGTTTCTATCACAACTGTCAACTTTTGTCTCAGACAGCCACAAATCACGCAGTGTAAAGAAACCTTAAACCAGGACAGTGTGACAGTGAGCAAGCATGCACAATACCAAGAGCCTGATATTGAAGCCACTAAATGGAATTCAGCCATCATGAAATGATTTATTTGCTTTCCCTTATCTTCTCTTGGAGAGGCCTGTGTGCATATGAGTTTGGCATCGTGAACCTACATGAGTTTTATTTCCAGTTTAGACTCTAGCTGCGATGATCATCATATTAAAAACAGAAACTCTGACTCATTTTTTATACAGTTTGTACATTTGGAAGCAGGGCTGTCTTGTGGTCTCCTGAAAATGTAATCTTTAACTTTTAAAACTTTTATTGTGTGTTTTGGAGAAGGAGGAGGTGAGAGAGAATCTGAGGATCTGAAACTGTACAGAAGAAAACAAAACAAACGTGTGAACCGCATACAGACAATGGAGAGAGGGGAGTTAGAGGTTAAAAACCATTTTTAGTCCAGAATTTTAAGGGCAGCCCTTAAAGGGTGGCTCGATGACACACTGACGCCACCCTAAGTAGACCCCTGCACGCGTTAGTTCAGATTTCCATCTATCCTACATCAGCCTAATCAATCTATCAGCTCCTGGATCCCAAACACCCAACACGACAACACTGTGCGAAACCCCGTCGACCGTCAGCAAGAGGTCTAATCAGCAAGAGTGACTGAAAACACCTGTGTTTGCCTTCAGGGCCGTTAAATAATGAATGGAGTCATAAGTGCAGAGGAACCTGGTCTTTTTAAGAATGAGGGAGTCATTCATAAAAGTGAGAGCGACCCATCTCAGCAGTCTGGATTATATTTAGGCCGGTGGCCTACATTTCACACCACCTAAAGGATGACAGCGCACGGAGAGAAGGGACGTGTAATTATTCGGAAGTGGCTAGACCCTCTCGTCCTCTCATCCTCTTCCCCCTCTTTGCACTCTCTCCCTCTTTCCCCTTCTCTCTGTCTCTGTCTCCTTTTCCTCTCTCTCCCTCTCTCTCTAAGGGGTACAGACAGAGGATCCAGCTGCCACAGTGTGACAGAATCCACAAATCACTGCCTAGGGGGAGCAAAAAGTGGGGTAGAGGCAGCAGGGGGGGAGGAGGAAGAGAAAGTGATGGGCTACGTAGAGCTGTGCGGGCATTTGACTGAGTAATAAGGCAGAGTCTTCCTTTTTTATATATATATATGAAAATGGAATATAATTGGATGTCAGAGCAGTTAATAAAAGTTAGGCTGGAGTGATTGTGAACTTTCTAAAGTGATAAGAGGATGGGTAGATTCTGAAGACATGCAGACAACATTAAAAAAAGAGGGCAGATTGTTTCTCTGCGAGACGAGACGAGCTGCTGGATGCGGTGATGTAATTTTTCTCCTCCTTTGTCACCCTCATGTCATTCTCTTTCAAAGCCATCTGCTCCCTCTGGTTCTCCACGCGAGGCTTTTCTTCTCTCTCTCCTCGTCTTTCTGCCTCCCTCATGCCATCGCACCTCTGCAACACCGTCTTCCCCTTTCGTCTCCTCTTTGCTATCCTCTCCATCATTTCCTCCCACTTCTTCCTCCATCCTTTCCTCCCTTTGTTCCTCCCCCCTCCGCAGGGTATATAGCAGCCAATTAGCAGTCTGCACAGGACATGCTAACACCCCCTCACCCGCCCACCCACCCACACACCCACCCACCAACTCCCTCCCTCCCTTTCAGGTGGCCTTTGCGGCACTAACCCAGTCCACCGGTTAATCAGGTATCAGTCAGAACATACCAAGATGGGAGCACGGATGGGGAGGTCCGGAGGTGGAGGTCCGGAGGTGGAGGTGGTGGCGTGGGGGAAGGTTGTTGGCATTGAAGGTGATTTGAAGGTCAAACATAGACATGCACGCACACATGCACACACCCACAGAGTCTGTCAGAGAGTGTGTCTGAGGAGCATCAATCACTGTTAGACATGGTGGGTGGGCACACCAGCAAGAGATTCACGCTTTAGGAAACACGGAGAAGAGCTGGCTCCTGATCCGACACGACAAAGGAGTTGCTGTGTGTGTGTGTGTGTGTGGTCGAGTACGACTAGTGTGTGTTTGTATGCGGTACACGTGACGGAGGTGTTTGTGTGTGTTGCTTTTAAAAGGATGAGGAGTAAAGGAGCTCATTGAAGCACAAAGCATTTCTCACAACAGTGAGAAGGTTTCAGTTCTGTTTTACTCACATACATTCAACACAGACATTTCCTTCACTTCCTTACTTTTACTTCCTTCCTTCAATCATACACAGATCCTTTGGCAACTCAGTTATTATACACTCACACATTTGTGGACTATATGTAACTCATACAAACCCCTAGTTTGTTTTTATTCTCATAAAGTGAAATGGCTTTGTACGTAGTAAATGCAGTATGTTTGATTTCTTTATACAAATGACAATGAGACTTTAACATTTGAGGTGTTGATGCAGTATAAAGAACTAATTAACTAAGTGTTTAATTAGTTAATTAGTTCTCTTGTATTTAGTCTGTGTGTTTTCCATCCTTCATGTCAGGTGGTCTGCGTCTGTTCCCCTGTCCCGTGTCGCTCACTCTTAGTAATTACACGCAGTTAAACATTATGTAGTGTTGTCAAACTGTGCTCAATTAATGAAATGATTAGTTCCAGTAGTTTGATTTAAATCGGACCATCAATACCACCCTGAAGCCTCTGAACTCAGTATAAGTGAGCACTTCTGCTCTGAACGCTGTGAAGGAACTCCTCCTTCACATTTGACGTGCTGCCTGTGCTACTTTGTGGCAAATCTAAAGGAGGCCACAGGTCTACAGGTGACGAGACTGACACAGCCTCGAAGGCAAAGGTCAAGATTATTTTTCTTTTCTTTCAGACATAAAGACTGACTGGCTCTCCGTAAAAGGTGTGACCTGAAGTGACATACAATGTGATTTAGGCTAACCTAAGTTAGCATATGTCCTTGTTTTGATCAAATACCCAGTAGAATCCTCACACCTGTATAGACAGGTGAAGAATGACCTTATGTGAACACGTATTGAACCTCGGTAGTAAAGATAAATACTCCATGACAGGGGGAAACCTTCAGAATTGGGATTGGACTCCTTTTGTACTGCCGATCTTCATTCTCCTTGATCGAGCTTCAATAAATAATGCTGTGTCATCCAGGTATGCTGAGAACTTCTTCAGACTACATTTGAGCCTCATCTCATCAGATTTTCATCTTTTATTGAAGTGGAGGCAGAGATCTTTGATACAAACATCTCAAAACCTGAGCTGCAATATTTGGAGAAGCAATATCAGGATTAAAGTGCGCAGTATTGATTGATTTATTATTAATATTGGTCTGCTCGTTCAGCTTGCTCTTGTAATGTGAAACGTCTTCAGTCTAAAGTTTGTTTCTCTGTTGCACGCATTCAAAATAACCTTGGATAGCAGTGTCACCAAGAGAGTTACAATGAATAGAGCAAACACTGCTTTTTGTGTCTGAGCGTGGAGTGAATCACTCACCCTCACTTCAATCAATCCACGTCACGTATCTACTGATACAAACTGTCAAAGAAAACATCTTTGAAAAACTGCTTTTACCTCCGCAAATGTCTGCACAACCACTCACAGCAGCAAATATTATAAATCAAAATCAATCCCTCAATCAGTGTGCGGGCCAACATAGCTTAAATGTATCAAGGTAACGCGCTTGCTGTTTCATTTTCCCTGCACGTCCAAGTGGAAACGCTGGAGAAACATTCAGAACAGATGCAGGATAAATGCTGGGATCGTGGCTCGACTCTGATGGTTTCCTCTGTGGACGATTTAAAAAGCTCTTCACATAATTTAGCGCTAAAAGGTGTACGTGAAGACATGAAAAACAGGCCTTTCTTTTTTTTCTTTTGTTCCCCACATGGCTGTAATTCTAAGAGGCTGTACAAGCTTCTCTCTTCTCTATAGGTTCGCAGTTAATATTCTTGATCAGTCGTCCCTTGCCAAGTGTAGTAAGCCGCCGAGTGATGGGCAGCACCGGCTCGCTGCTGGGTTTTTATGGTGCTGCGTGAAGGCAGCGAGCTGAGCGATTCCACCGCCGCTGCTGCCGCTGCCTGGAGAATATGGATGAGATCATTCCCGTACATGCACACACAGAACAAAAGAGCTGAGACACACCTGTATATTAATGTGTGTAGTAAGAGTTTGGTCACATCTACACACACACACACACAGACAGACAGCACACAGGGGAATTAACATGATGAAGTATGCGCCTCTGTGGTTAGAGGGAGTAGTAAGGCATATCGCCTCTACAATCACATTATAGGCTGGCCACAATTAGTCAGGGAGCACCAGCACAGTGCAGAGCTGGGGGGAGGCCGAGACAACAAAGACACACACAAATGTACGTACTCACACCTGCACCAGCCAGGTGCATGAGATGCAAAGGTTAATGCACTTAGCGAGCCAGAAAGGACGTCTTCAAGTGTTTAAGCAGATTTTAACTCATCAACAAACTGATTAAAGCAACATTTATTTCCTGAACTGTCGCTGCTGTTCGCTAATGTTAGCTCACTTTGTTAGCCGCCTGGGGAGTGTTAGCGGGCAGCCTAACTGTGGCATGGGCTAAGAAAAGAAAAGTAGAGTGACTGTGCCAGAATCTACCAGACAAGAGTAAATCTGGGACTGACGAGGTTGGTGAAATAAAAGGCTGAAAGACAGACGCCGAGCTGGGCTGACTGCTGTTGGAGTAGTAAGTAATATTAGCTGGCTGCTACGTCTTGTGTCGTTGACCTTGCTTGATGTTTGGCTGTTAGCAAAGTTGTCGACCGTTCTTTACATTAGGTGAGCATGATTTGATGGCTGAGTGACTGAGCTGGGCATCCGTGTGTGTGTGTGTGTGTGTGTATTTGTAACCTACTTGATGGCCGTCCAGTACATGAGGAGTATCCCGCTTACAAGTAGAGGAATGCCGCACACAACTGTGTGTATCACTGTCAGCAACTATTATACATCAAATTACATCAGTGGAGATCGGACCCACTTCAGTGACCCAAACTATTAAAGCAACATCGAGGTAGAGCGGACTTGTAGCCCGTACTACGTCCATATCCTCACACATACATGACTTTCTCTCCAGCTGTGATTTCTTATAACCAACTGTTGAAGTCACCAATTATTTTAACCTCTCTGTTTCTTTCTTTTTCACTTAGTCTTTGCCTCCCTCACTGCTCTGTATCTTAATTGTTTCCTTCTCTGACTGAACAGCAAATTTATTAAGACACTTCATCAAATCCCTTTCTCTCTGTCTCTTTTCTTACAGTCCTCGCACTCTCTCTCTCTCTCTTCTCTCCTATCTCTTCTCCTCTTCTTTCTTTCATCCTTTATTGCATTCCTTTGGCTGCATCAAAGGTCTATTCAGTAATATTTCATAGAGAAACTAATATGCATACCTCGTGCCCTTTCTTCGTGTCTGGATGCATACATAAATAATTAAGTCAATGCATGATACTCTTCTTTCACACGACCTGGCAATGACTTGAAGGTGAGAGTGTGTGTCCGTGTGTCATATTATGACCTTGACTGTGTGTGTTAACCTTCATCTACAATTAAAAGCTGCACGCTGGTTTTGAACACACACAGCAGCGTTGTCCTGCTGACATTCATAACTCATTATTTCTTAAACAATAAGAGACCACCATGAAATAAAGTGTAGCATTCATAATGACACTAATTTAGACACTAATGATACTCAGTTTTTATTCTCCTCACCTACTGGATATTTCATTTTTAAGCAAACTGGTCATATCTCATGCTGGTTCGCTACCTGTGGCTAATGAAATGGGTCCAACTATTTTTACGGCCCTTAAATCAATGAAAAAAAGACACGGCCCCCACGGTGACAGAAAGGTGTAAGAATTTAGATTTAATGGACAATATGTATCAATTAATTTTTTCCTCACCTCTTTTATGGGTACAACATCAGCCCTTGGCTACAACTTCAATGGGTTTATGGATGAGGAGGAATAGGCTGTAAATCTCTCGTGCTAGACTTAACATTGGTGGTGATTTATACACCTGGAAAAAAGATCACAGAACAATAAATAGAACAGATTGTGTCGCATTGTACAAGAGAAAAATGAACATGTGTTTTATGGGAATTAAAGATACATTTAACTCTGATGTAAGGGAATTAAATCAACTAAAACCAAATTTATCTTTTGACTGATCGATTTAATGATCGATAAACACATGTTAAAAGTTATCAAAAGAAAAATACACTCAACCTAAGAGCAGGTATTCACCTGACATAACCATAGATAGCATAAAGCGGGGACGTCGTATCTGTGACATCATCCATAGGTAAGACCCATTGTGAAACGCAGAGTGTGGCGGCTCTAGCCACCGCCATCTTGGCTGTCTTGCCTCTGCCTCCTCCAGGTTAATCTAAAAATGGGCAAAGATGTGGATCATCGGTGGACCTGAGGCGGGCTGAACCCTCAGTACAGTTGTCATGAACGGGGAAATTAGCTTCTTTGTACCAGGCTGTAAACATGTTTATTTCTGCTGTGAAGTTGAGTTTTTAATATGGGGGCTTAGAGAGCCTCATATGGACATTCGAGGAACTGCAGTATTTGGCACTTCTGTCTTGGCTTCCCTTCACAGCCATGGAGATTACTGCTTGGAGTCAGGCTGAATATGAACAGTTCCAAAACAAAGATAGAAAATAATTCATCTCTGCAGGAGAGGAGAGAAACCCAAGTGAGCTCCTCCCCAAAGAGTGCTGAACAGGGGATCTCAAACAGGAAAGCAAGCAGAAAAACTGAAATACAAAAGATTTAAGCAGAACATGAGTGTAAGTGAACATTTGTAAGAGGAGTGAAAATGCAGATCATTAGCAAACGTGATGAAAAACTCATTCAAAAATGAAAAAACTCAGATTCTAATGATGCTTTTGAACTTGAAACGCCCGCAGTGATGACACGCCATCAGATGATATCATGAGATCTTTGTTTATATTTATGCAAATCAACACCTGCTCATGCTGTGGGCAGTGCAGCAGTCACGTAAAGATGGCAACTTTTGTGAAATGTAAATCCGCTTCCATTTAAATAAGTAACAGCATGCCTGATTTAAAATGGTCTGGCCCCTGTAGTGGCGAGCCTTTGAGCGGAGTTTCAGAGATTTGCGAGTGTAAAGTGAAGCCCCAGGGGCTGCTTGGCCTCTGTGATGAAAGGGCATGTTCAACACTTAGAATAGGTCAATAATTCACTAGTTCTCTAAGTACAAGGGGCAGAGGTGTATACCTGTACCCTCCTACTGTTACTCACACAGACTAAACTAAAGCACACAAACACAGATCTACCAGATTGGTTATTATTAATTCAGTAGTTTTGCAGGTAGAGCAAATAGGAAGCATGCATGACTGAATATCTTTACCTTCCACGGGGATTCAGAAAGGTACTGCAACTACCAGATGTCCTCCTGATGCCATACATCTTTTGTCCTCTGGGCTCAAAATGACCCTGGTGCTGGGTTTTACCTTTTATTCTTAGCATAAAGTAGTTTTAGTTTAGAGATTGCTCAGGGATTTAAACTAAACTATATGTAGAACTGCATGTTGTACATATGTATATCAAAGGCAAGGATGTGAAGATGAACACTCTTCTACTGAGAATTTATTAGGATCCTTCACTCCTTATGTCATTTGTCAATAACTAATGTCAGTTAAAATAGTGCAAACTGATGTGAAATTTGTAAATGTATCCATACTGGGGCTGGCACAAATAGGTTTACTGATTGTTTTATATCAATCATCAATTAGCCATGAGATACAAATAACCCTCACTTGACCTCTGTCCTCCACCAAAACCTGATCTGGAGCCTGAAGCAACCTGAATAACTGTTGTGAAATTTTTTCATGAAAGATTAATTTGAGCAAATTAGCTTAATGTATGAGACCCAGATTGAGTCTTGTTGCGTAACGACTGCTTCTTCACCTCTCCAAATTTCTGCAGCTGTTAGAGGGAGCAGGAGACGATGATTATGTAACGCACATACACACTCAAATTCACACACAGATTGCACATGTATCAATACATACACAAAGCTGCAAGATGGCACACAAACACAGACTTACGAAAAGGGACAAATACGCAAAAACATCAGTAAATGTCTGCAAGTTAGCAAGCGAGTTTTAGATGACTGTGCCGTACGATTGCCTCGTTTGAATAATTGAATTCTCAGAAGTTAAGAAGCGGTGGCCAGGGGTTTGCTTTGTTGTTCCTTGAAGAACAATTACAGAGAGAGAGAGAGAGAGAGAGAGAGAGAGAGAGGTGGGGGGACGAGAATGAGTCATGGTGACTCTGAGGGGCGACCGGTGGGACTTCAGAAGCCTGTCAGAGTAAAAGACGCTCTTTGTAGATAATAAAAAAAGAAATAATAGAATAAAGAGATTCCCTCACACTGTTTGCTTCAGTGTTACATAACACACACGGAAGCACTAATTACCACGAGCAGGCAGACTATAAACTGCACAACGTCTCTAAATATTTGTGCCTGTGTGTGCATAAACAAACATAATATCTTCCTACATTCTCCCATCACTGCAGTTTTTTTAAAAAGCCAGACAGGATACATGAAATTTGGATGAACAATGATCTGATGTGCCGTTATAGGACTGTTTATTATTTAGAGAAACATGAAAGAGGTGAGGGACTGAAGGAAAGTCTTTTTTAAGAAAAGGCAGAAAATTAACAAAGGAGTGAGAGAGAGAAGGAGGAGGAATCAAATTAGGATGATAAAGAGGCCAGATTTCAATGGAATTAGAGTCTCTTTACATGTATTGTGACAGTTTTTACCATCAAAATTGTCTGGTAAAGTCAAAGGGATGATGGAAAACATACTGTAGGCTCATGGCGCTGTCCGTGGTGCTGAAAATATACACGCAATGTCAGTGTCTCTGTCCGTGGTGCTGAAAATATACACGCAATGTCCGTGTCTCTGTCCATGGTGCTGAAAACAGCTGATCTAGATTCTGTTGAAGATGAAAGATGAAAACCAAGAGGGGCACTCTCAGCTCGTTTCCCTCCTCTTTCGCTCTCGTTTATCTGTCTCCCATCTGTTCTTCTGTCACCGCCTCTCCACTGTCATTCGTCTTCATCTGCTTTTTACTCCTCGCATCTTCCATTCCCTTTTTTTTTTTCCTGGTGACATTTCATCAAGAACATTTACATTGAATACAGTAGTACGAGTTTGTTTTATTCTTCTTGTGACAGTGATGAATGCACTTAAAGCTCCGCTAATCAATATTTTTATATTAAAAATGGATCAAGTGACTCTGTGAAAGCCCACAGAAAATTATCAACGAACTCTCCACAGCTTTGCGAAGCATATTAGCATTTTTCAACTCGTTGTTTTAGGGCCTGCAGTTTTACTGCTCTGGCTCAGTCTCATCTCTCCCTCTCTTATTATCCTCATTTCTAGGTGCTTTCAGCAAAACACTGATAAATCTACTTTACAGTACCTCTCCAGCACCAAACAGCAGACAGACAACATTAATGACTAGCTGGTGAACATGGCACAGAGTTTAGCAGGCATTTGCCTATTTCCATCAGGAGAGGGAAACAGGACAGAGTTGGACCTCTTGAACTGTTTGTTGAATCTTTTCCGGTCTCTTTCCATGCTTCCTCCTCCCCAGCAGACGACTGCATAGAATACTGCAGATGCCACCACAGCACCATAGACAGTCCTGCACACTTTTATTTAGACATTTTTAAACGTCTACAGAGGTGGACCTTTCCAGAGACAAAGGCCACAGTGGCTGAAGGCAGACTCCCCATTATTAGATATCTTCAGGGCTTCATTCTTTTATTCCTTATGTCCTTCCTTTATTTTTACTTTGCTTCTTCCCTGTATTAGTGTGTTTTTACACCTTCCCCCAACTATCTCTACAGTGGGAGAGTTTTAAAAGTAAAAGGCAATGTCCACCCCATGTGTATTACCAGTCCAGCGTGTCATCTCGCATCCCCTATGTTTATTTCCAGTCCAGTGCGTGTGTGTGTGTGTTTGTGTGTGTGTGTGTGTGTAGATGTATAGCAGTCCACTGCGTTATGTAAAGTGCTGAGCAGACAGGCAGTCAAAGTTCAATGCATCCAATGTGTGGGCTAAAGGCAGAGAATAATGGTGTTATCCTGGGATAAGCCCTCGTTTACCCTGCAAATAGAGTGTGTTAGAGGGGAAAAGGGAAGAGGAGGGGGCAGAGAGACTTCCTCATTGGAATCAGTGTACTGAAATGACTCCATCTACTCCATTTAACACACACAAACAAGAGCGAGACTGAAGAAAGAAAGCAAGAGACAAGCATGGAATGAGTTGGCAAGCTGTGGAGAGCAGCTACTCTTTCTAGTCATTTCATCAGCCTCTTTAAGTGCCGGTTAACATTACCAATTTTTCTACTAAGACAACCAACAAGCCAACAAGGCAAAAAATATGACACGATAATCCAGACGTCAAAGCTCTCGTTTCTTCTACAGTGAAAACACACCACAGCAAAAAGATACTGTAGCTGTAAGAACAAATATGTGTTCTGAGTTTGTCAGACCAAAGAAGAAAAAGTTATTCAGCACTCAGCCTACTTTATATGATTAAATATATCAATAAGTTTATGAAATGGGCAAGAGTTTGCTCAGAATGGCTCCACATTTCAGTAATATATCCTTCAAAGTCTTTTCACATGTTTTCAGCAACTATTTTCCAACATATTTAATGTATTTTGAAAGAAATCAGTCAGACAGACGTTAAGGTAGAGAGAAAGATGTGGGAAATTTATATGTAAGTGTATGGCTTCTTTCATTGAAAGACGACAGATGGCTTGCCTCACTCTCACTGAGAGAGAACAAAAGAGTTAGACAAGAAGAGTTACAGGAAAGAAGCAGGTGACTGAGACAGGAAAGAGCGCAGAGAGAGGGAGAGAGGAGAGTTAACACAAGCGGGAAGAGGCATGTGACAAGAAATGTAACGGTGAGAAACGAGATAATACAGAGAGCAGGAGACTGAGACAAAGATAAAAAGACCCATGGTGAGAGGACAGGAAGGGAGCTCAGCAAAGCAGCATCTGCTCATTTTCTACACATGCGTTTGCGTGATTTCACGGGACCGGAACATGACACAACACCTCAAACGAATGTTGTTGTGTATTTTATCCAGCATAGATATTAATGAAGGAGACCCATATGCTATGCACATGTCACCCACTTGAAGCGTTAACATGCAAGAACGCAGTTATCTAACACATTCCTGGCTCAAGCTGTAATCTGTTTACATTTTGTAGTGACAACAGCTAAAAATCAAGTAATATATTAAATATTATGATGATGATTAAGAAGAACTCAGCTCAACTCAACTCTGCTTCACCTCTTTCCAGTCTTCATGTTATGCTAAGCTAACCCACTGCTCGCCGTAGCCTCTTCGTTTTTAGCATACCAACGTATCGACAGCAAGAAAGCTTATTAAGCTTCTTTGTTACATACATATATAAAAAATATTTTCCCCAGCACGATGGAAAGACTTTTTTCGAGCAGTGTGTCATAAAATAAACTTCTCCTTCATGTCCTCCTCTGGCCTGTCCTCTCCTCTCAGCCCTTGTTTCCTCCTTCCCTCCCCTTCTCCCATACACTCACATGAAATGATGTGACATATATGCCACTTGGCTGTTCATCCAATGTGCCCTACAGTTGCATGTGCACTCATTTCAGCCTGTGAGGCTAGCAGGACTCAAACTCTCATCCCTGCTAGTTTTATGCATTAAACAACACAGGACTATCCTGTCTTTCTTCCTCCTCGCTGCCCACGCCACTCCCTCCTCCTCCTCCTCCGCCTCCTTGCATCTATTTTTCTTTCTTCCTTTTTTCCTTTTTTCTGTGTGTGACAGTAGTCATGTCAGAGCAAGGCTGGCTGAAGCACTTGCAGCAGTCTGCCTCTTTGATGTTGAGCCCTGCTGAATTAGGCCATCACCCAGTGGTGCTCTGCTGCCTGCCTACCCTAGTCACACATACGCACAGTACGCTTGCGAGCGCACACATACAAACAAAAATAAATGCATTCCGGTTGGAGAGCACGCAAAACATACACAACAAGTATACAACCTGGGTGCACAAACACAAGTCACACAGGTCCCACAGTATCTTAAATGCCCAAACACTTCCTACTGTCACAGTTTCCATCTCACACACACATTGTGAATTACACTCATATACTGAAAGTCCTCATTTCCTTCTCCGCTTCTCTTTAATAAACATAAAATTTGAATTCTTATGAGTGCTTCTCCTCTGAGGCCTCTATACTATAGTACATCAAAGAGCACGCACACATTCATAACACACACACACACGCAGGGAAAATGTAGGACATTCAGAGAGAATTTATTCAAGAATACAGAACAGAGAGAAGAATTTATTCCCTTTCAGTGTGCTCTCTTTCGCTCATACAATATGGCCGTGTGAATAGAGACTAAAGTGACTAAGGCAGGAAGCCTACTGAATTACCCATAAAAACAGGCTGCGACCTGACATTTCATAAAATGAACATGATGTCTTAAAATGGAAATATACACTGCAAAATAATAAAAGTTTTAACTCAGATATCCCGAGTTCAGCAGAAAAAGATTTCATGGCCATAGAAAAAAAGGCTGCAGTAATCAATATTTTCATGGAAACAATGAATGAAATACTGTGTAACAATATGTGTAATTTATTATTATGTAATTATCACCTAATTCTAAAGAGCTCTACAGAGCTTTTTAGCTTCTTTTAGCGCATTGTTTACATTTTTTGGCCCACAGCTTTACTCTAGGTTTACTATCGCTCAGTATTGGCTGTTAAAGTCATTTTTGGCAGCAGCAGTGAGCTAGCACTTTAGCTATTAGCTAATGAACAGAGTGGAGAGTGTAGCAGCTAAAGAGTGGCTAAGGCGTGGGTGGAGACCAAAACAAAGCTAAAAGAGGACAAATATCAAATGAAAGCATTGCACTGCATTCCTAGTTTTTCCTAAAATAACCTTTCAAATTGCTGGGCTGCCAACTCCATCAAATACATCAAGTCTGACTTCATTGTTATAGACTGTGTAGCAACTAGCTGCTAGCTAATGGGCTAAGAATTCTTGCGGCTGCAACCAAATTGCAATTTTCTCCTAGATGTGGGTGCATAACAGATGGAGTATATGTAGATATCCTTTGACTGGAGTTTCAAGTTTCAATACTAATTGGTACTGGTTTATTTTTGTTGATACCTTCAAGGTATCAAGTACCAAAGATCTATTAATGCAGCTCTAACTAAATATATTTTGTTTCCTACGCTAAACTTAATACATTAACCCTGAGAGATGTTATGTACACTCCTACTGTGACTTTTATGTTTTGCATTAAAGTTTAAAAAAGTTTAAAAAGTCCTTTTTAAATTTGTTGTATTGTACCATGTCAGAAAAATCAGCAGAATACTCTTCATTTCAGACCTAATTGGCATACTGCTATTTTTTTCTCGTAACTCTTACACTCTGTATCATTAATAGAGGAATGACCTTTTTACTTTTCACCGATAGTCATGTTCATAAAACTTTTTTTAGGAGTTATTCACTTTGGATAAAAATAGAAGAACTGTTTGAGATGGAGGAAAGAAATAACTGAAACCGTCTCTTGCATCCTTCATCCGATCCCATGCCTCATTAGCAAGACTGTTATGAAGTACAGTGTTGCCAAAGCAGGTTGTACATACATATTTCTAATAAAAGAAAGGAGAAAAAATAACAACAAATGTTGTGCACATTACTTTCTGTGTGTGTGAGTGTGTGTGTGTGCTTTCTGCTGGCCAGGAACAGCCCTGTGGTCAAACTGGAGACCAGCCAAGGATCTTTCCATCAATTAGTTGAACCTCCCCCACCCCTCGTCTATCTCTGCCTACAACTCTTCACTCCATCTCTCTCTCTCTGTCTGTCTAATTATTTCCACTGTTGTTGGCTCACACTCAAGCAGCAAAAGCTAAGTAATTACTCAAAGATCCTAAAAATCGACTTTATGAAGCACTTATGGACAACTTTGAATGTTTTTGTAGATTTGTTTGTTGGATTGACAGTTGTGCACCCCGTGTTTGAAACCTTGGTGGATGAATGACTGAATGAAGAGAGCAGGTGGTACCAGCACTTCACATAAGACAATAACAACCCACGATTTTACACACAGACGCAGCCACACACGCGTAAAATCGCAGCACACAGTTGTGCCTGAACGCACTCCGCGGCGCACACAGCGTGTCATCACTGCATATCAATTACACGGGGAAGTGAAGATCTATTTCTAATTCAATCAGTCAGCGCTGGTGTCACATCCCTCGCTCTCTGACTTTCTCCCTGCCTCTCCCGCTCTCTCTCCTCTTTCCCCCTCACTTCATTCTCACCGATGCGTCTCAGTCATCATGGGGCTGGTGGACGCGGGTGTCAGGTTTGTGTGTTTGTTTATGCATGTGTGTGTGCGAGAGAGAGTGTGTGTGTGTGTGTGCGTGTTGTTCTAACCCAGTGGGAATAATTTAAGTTTAAGGCTTCTGGTTCAGATTTTTACACATTGTGTCATTCTCTAACCGTTATTTGTGTTTCCTAAAAATATGACTTTATTTTCTTTTTGTTTCTTACGTATGTGAAACTGTCTTTCTCTTTACTCAACTTTTAGCTTTGTTTTGGTCTGTGCTAATTCCTGAGGGCTTTCCTGGCTATCTGGCTGGTTTGTCATATGGTGATGGCCAGGAATTATTCTTAGAAGGTTTATAAAGGTTTATACCTGATATACAGACTGCATCTTTGTAGGGTCGTGTGGGGTCGCGTGCCATCTTCATCAACTTTGCTAAGTGATAATGCAGTTGGTTATGCAGGGTTTGGAAGCATAGACTATCTTAACTAGCACTGATAAATTAACTGGATTGTCTTAATACAGGATCATAGATGCACATTGATTTATTTTGATGTGAAACTGTAAAAACAGCCACAAGTTGCTCTGGTGCATCACATTGCCTCTGGTAAAATGATTTTTACTCATTTGTAAACAGATTGTATTTGTACCTGTTGGAGAAGCAGTGTGTAAAAACTGTAGATGCAGATGGAAGTATGTGACTGTGATGCTTTGGCATCTTCAGTAATAACTATGATATTATAGCCTAACATGTACAGAATGATGTTCAGAGAATATGAACACATTACTGTTTTATGTGCTAGCAGGCAGGTTTGAACAGGCTTCACACTAATAGAGCTGTTTAGGCACTGATCATATTTACACCGCGCCAATATAAAAGTCGAGGCATGGAGAATATAAAGGTCACACATTATCACTGTACATGTTTCTGAACGCATACGTGCATGGATGCCTCGTGCGTAGCAAACTGTTTACTGATTGTCTGATCCCTGCTCTCAGGCGAGTGACTGAACTACTGCAGTACAATGCACGACTGAACGTTTCATTACACTGTACGAGTACTATGTGGATGTGCATGGCCTCCATGGTCCATGTAGAAGCTTCAGTGTGTTATCATGGACCTGCTCTAATTTTTTGATATGAAAATATTGATTAGTGCAGCTTTAAGCTCCCTAATGAAGAACAAACACCACCCACTTCTTAGCATGAAGAGTTCACCTGCTAAAGTGGAGTGTCTTTCCCGTAGGGTCTTCCCACAGCGCAGGTCACATCAGCGTTGAAAGAAAATGACTTTGTGCTGTCAACTTCCTCAGATTTTTATCATTAAATTGCCAATACATCATAAGTGCCATACACAAACACACATGGGAGCACAAGATCAATAGGACAATTACTAGAATTTACCAGGATATTGACAGATTATCAACTGCAGACACATCGTGCACCAAAGCATACAGATATTAGCTTCAATCACTGGAACAAACTGTTATAATTGCTGTATTGATTCGTTCAGTCAGAGGCGCTTATGTCAAGAAACTGAGCACTTATAGCATATGGTTTCATCCCTTTGACAGAAAAAGCTCTCAAAGAATCTGAGCCACGAGGAACCTGCTGCAAGAACACATACCTCGATGATGTGTTTACGTAATCAATACAGTCAGCTCCTACATCAAGTTTGTCCTGTGCAACCTGCATATCTAAAGGCTGCCTGAATGTGTTTTCTATTTTAAGCAGAGACATTATGTACCGACGCCTGACAGAAATGTGCAGATGGTTAATGAACGTCAGTTAATCATTACTTCCAAAAAAGAGCTTAACTAGTGTTTTACGTCACATTCTGGATACGGTGAACGAACATTGTGTTTAAAGGGGAAAAAATAATGGCATCTTAAGTTGGAGTCAGTCCTAAAGTGTCATGAGTTACAGAGGACTTTGGATTTTGTGATATTTTTACTCCCTCTTGAGAATATTCTCATAACACCAGTTGATGAACACATACACTGCTTTGCATTTTCTTTGGCTGGCACCTCATTGAAATGGAAACATGGAAGCTGATGGTATCTGCTTCTCCCTCAGATCATAACCATTTGAACAACGCAGCCTTGTCTCCCCTGGGTCCAGCCATGGCTTTGTCTCACCCTCACAACAACCTGGGAATCGGCTTCAACAAATACACCTCGCTCAAGGCCGTGGGTGAGTATTACACACACACACACACATGCTCACACATACTGGATGGAGACACAACTTTACAACCACATTTATGCATCTTTGAATAATTACAGACAGATTAAACTACTCACTAGTGATGAGAACACAAGAAGACAGATTCACAACACAGGTTTAATACACAGAGGTCAAAACACAGCAACTCAAATGCAAACACAAACTGGAGACCGAGTCTCGTTAACACAGAGGGAATGTGCGGTGCATGTGGAGAAGCCAGTGGCGGGGTGTCCGGAGCTGGACATGGAGAGGATGGCAGAGGGGAGATTTTCCTGAAGCACAGGGAGATCACGGTTTGTCATGAAGTCAAAAACACAAAAACAGAGTTAGCTGTAGCACAAGGGAGACTGACTCTGGTAGCGACTCAGGGTTTTATGCAGCATAGGTTGATGGGTTGGTGGCAGGTGATGAAGAAATCAGGTAGGTGAGAAGGAAACCAGAGAAAGAAACACAAGGTGACATCGTGTTGCTGTTTTTTAACTTTGGTCTCTCTCTTAGAATCATAAATAACGTCCTCTTATGACCAAAAAAATGCTGTTAGATTCAAAGTGTGTTAGCTTCATAAAAACGGGGAAGACCCGTATTGAACAAAGCCGATATTAGGATCATGGTTGCCTCACCACCATGAAAAAACACTTTGTTACGGGCCGTGTTAGTCATCTGCCCAAAGCTCTGCCACAGTATGATGCTGACAGTTATTGACAGCTTGCCTCTCTGTTAATAGTAACCATCAATCAGCTGTCGGAAAGAAAGGTACAACGATGGCATGAATTCACTGCTGATGATGACATAACTCATAACAGACTGGTAACTCAGCTGGGTTACAATTAAAACGAAAGGATGAAACACACACACACACACACACAATTAGATAGGCGTTGGTAGGTTGTGAGTGACAGTAGTCTGGACAGCAGCAGTTTGAAGCCGCTGGTTCAGGCCTCAAGCTTGTCCTCTGGCCTCTCTCTCTTTCTTTCACTCTCACACACTAAAAAATACTCATACACATATCCAACACACACACACACACACACATATTACACACGTTTTCCTTCTGCATAGACACACACAAGGGGCACGGGTGTAAACATGTACAAAGACACACACCCCCCATCTATCATCTGATCACGGCAGACAGACAAGGGCACGGTGATGATGATGAGGAGCGACAGTTTGACACGCGTACATGTACCGTTCATTGACGCAGTATGCAAAGAGAGACACGAGCGCCCATCAGAGCTGCACAGTATCAGACAGGTATCAGACAGAAGAGTAAGAGACTCCCAAAGTTTTTAAGGACAAAGCTGTAATGAGTGCTCGCTAAGCCCGGCCAGCTTGAGCTACTTTTGTTACATCTGTCAGGCTTCTCACATGGCACATAATGCAGCGCACAATGATAACGGTGGAAGATTCACTGGGAGAAATTCAGCGAGACAAAAGATTTCCAGCCATCGATTTTGTTGTCGGAAGCAGATTTTATCAGTTAGTTCACTAGTAATAATGATTAAGCCGAATGAATTGGTGGAAAACGTTGTCTGTTGTTGACATTTTGATGTTTTCTGCTTGTTAAAGGCAACAGCGTAACTTTCTATCATAAAATTTTGATCCTATATTGACATGCAGTCGTGTGAATGGTGAGTTTACACTGATTTTACCAACAAAACACGTTGTGCACTTACCGGAAATGTTTCAGGCCTCCTTCTTCACCAAATTGCAACCGTACAGAGCATTAACACCAACTTTTGACTGTGAGAGAATAAATATAACACATGTACAACTTATATTTGTATTTTGCGGTACTAACCGCATCTCCGTCAACTTCTTCAGCCACCATTTTCACAATGGTGGTACTCAAATGGTGCCAACGTGGTGACCACTGAGGGCAACGAGGGTCTCACCTTTTCGGCCGTTACGAGTGCACCATCCGGGTACTCAGTTCCCAGTACGCTGCATTATCACTGACAGTGTGAACGCACTCGTGCTGAAAATAGCAGGTCTGGTATAGTCGTACAGTCGTTGCTTTCCCTACTCATCCGTTACATTTTTTAAATACGCCCTGAGAGAGGCTTCCAGCACAATCTGAGGATGTAGTTACCTTTTAAGAAAGAAATGTATTTTTAACTCACAATAGAGGCTTTTTCAATGCTTCTGAAAGTTTTTTGGAAATGTATGAAAAGTTGGTTGCAAATGGCGCCATAGAGGGGAGTACAATAGAACAGATATGCTGCGACAGTAAGAAGGGAAAGGCCGGCAAAATGAGTGTGGAAAGTAACTGAATAGAAGAAGAGCAGGAAACAGAAAATCTCATCTCATTATTCTGCTCACCGAGTGAGAAACAAAGGCCGATTGCAGCAGAAGCAACCCCCCCCCCCCCCCCCCCCCCCCCCCCCCCCCCCCCAACCACTCAGTGATGAGCCTCAGACGTCATCCACATTTCACTGAAACCTAGCTCAAAATAACACCTCCAGATCCCCTCTCTCCACGTCTAGGTGTTCACTTCTGTCTCTGTGTGATGACACGCAGACAATGAACTGCTCCCCTTTGTGCCCGTCTGTTAGGTATCTACTGTTTTTGTCTCACCCATATATACATATATATATGCACTCTGCTGTATTTACTCATCTCTTCCAGTACAGTTCTGACACTGTGGCTCCACATGCTCTTAATGATGCACCTAAAAGCTAACACAGCACAGGTACAGCACACCTAAATCCAGCATTTCCACACACTGATCAGCACGCCTCTTATTCCTTTATTCCCTTTGTCATTCTGTTTGTCGCCGGCGCGCACACCCACATGCATATACGACGGAGATGTTGACACGATATTAGATTCAAAATAATGACAGGGAAACAAATACAGGCCTCTAACAGCCTCTAAGTGGGAAAAAAATAGCAGATTGACATGTTGATACACTCGTCATCTGAGTCACTGTGTGCTCACAGCAACCAGCAAGCAGCTCGGCCAAGAATTTTGCCTCACAGGCTACATACTCACTACTTGGGACTCAAATGAGCGCTGCTACATCATTTGCATTACTTCAAATGAAAAAATAATAATTTGGTTTCTCGTTCTAACCCTGACTGGGGCCTTTCTGGGTGGAGCATGTTTCCCCCATGTCTGCAAGGGTCCTCTCCAGGTACTCCTACAATCCAAAGATTGGTATAGGTGTCTATAAATGGTCTGTGGATGTGAGCGTGAATGATTGTTTGTCTCTTTGTGTCCTCTCTGTGAAGAACTGGCATCCTTTCCCCCAATGTCAGCTGAGATCACCTTATCTATCATGAAGTACCCTGTCACTATCAAGCACACTAAACATGATATAATCTAGTGCACTAAGTCATTTTTTGTCTGTTAATTATTATTATTTGTACATATTGTGTACCTACTGTAATATGCACCCACAAGGAGAGAAAAACACACAATCCAATCATCTTTTCACACATGCTTATCAGTTCTCTTGCTGGGCAATAAACAAGCCACCGGGTCCAGAGATCCTGGCTGCGTGGACAAAGTCATGGCTAGGACGCAGAACAGTTTGGACCGGACGGCTGACCATTTGCCAGGTGAAACAGCGGGTGTCTGGACCAAGCTGCTTTGAAGTCTTTCTAGACACAATGAGACTAAATGCAGCTGTTAACAGCTCACATTTGTTTTCTTTGTTATCTCGAACAAAGCAAGACACGGGAGGTGAAACAGGGTAAATGAAGCGGTGAGCACAAAGGGGAAAAGGATAGAACGGAAGAAGGGCATACCAGGTCAAAGAGGTTAGGACTTTGTGACAGCCAACCTGCGCCAGGTGTAGCAGCAGGACTCTGGCACGAGCAGCTCTGATATATCTGTCTTAATTAAAGGAGGACAGGTGGACAGGCGGGGAGAAAATGGGGGATAAAGATGCGAAAGGTTAGAGAGTGAGAAGTTAAGAGGACAGAGATAGAACGGACAAGCAGAATGTCGAGAGGAGGAGGAGATGCACTTGAAAAGCAGAATTTCAATGGCTTTGGTTGGGCCTGAGGACGCAGTGATGATAATTATTAACCACTGCTTCATGTGTGATGCATAGGGCTCCATCCAGGTTAGTCTCCGGTGAGTGTCAGGTCTTCAGAAAAGAGAAAAGGCAACATGAGACAGAAGGTGGGAGGATGTTCTTGAAGAGAGCGTGAAAGACTGTTTGCCAGGATGCTAGGACTCCAAGTTCGGGGCCAAGACTGCCTGAGGTCTTTAATTAAAATCTAATGATCCAAGAGCCTGAGCAATATTTGAAGATACAGTAGAAAAAAATAGAAATTTAAGTACATATTTTGATATTCTACAATGCAGGGAAACCTGTGAAGTTAGTTAAGTGGACAGCATATCAACAAGCACACTGAGATGACTGCTGTTTGTTGGGGGTGATATGGAAAACAGCACCGTATGACTCAGTACAAGATTAAATCATTAGATACGGTGTGGTTGCTGCATTTTTTAAGAAGTGCTTCATGTCAGATAATGGGTGAAGTAAGTTTTACTATTTTCTTTATGGCTACATAATTTGGAGTGATCTCAAATTCCCCAAAGATGGCTTTGAAGATCAAGAAACCACTGGTTCAAAGTTTTGTTTTTTTATGTTTGGCACTTCAGGATGGAGTTCCTTTCCAAGCAATGATCAGTGGAGCACCTGTGAAGACTAATGAGGAAGATGATCTTGAAATTTTCTTCACTAGTCTTCTTATGAGGCGGAAATCTTCTGGTTTGAGGAAAGAGGGAAAGTAACTCGTGAGTTTGTCGGTTGTCTTGCAGGACGTGATGTTCTGCTAGCAGGAAATCTCAACCTTCTAAACTCTGCAGGACCTTCCTTTAGTTCATACTTAAAAGAAGTCTAATGTGTGGCCAAGCACCCACAGTCCAATGGAGATCTCAAAGTTTAGTATCGAAAATGTCAGTCCGCATTACTTCTGAATGTGTCCGTTTGAGGTAATGGTGTAGCCCTGAGAACATGGCATCTGGGGTTTAAATATTTAATTCAGTGTAAGACATCATATAGCTGCAAAGAAGAGTCGATGGAGCAGCTACAGAACACAGTTTGAAAATGTGGAAAAAATCTGAAATCTGTGTTTGATGACGCCTAAATATGTCCTTGAAAGCCCCTTGACAATGCTTATGAAATCATAACTGGACCTAAAGAAGTGAAATATAAGCTAGGAATGAGAAAACAGAGTGCTACAGGTATGTGCTGGATCGAGTGTTAATCACCTGACATGTAAATGTGTTTTAAGTCTTATGTCATTACAATGTGTTTAATTCGACGCTGCACTGAGCAGGTTGTCTTAGAATAACTGCTCTAAATGGTAATAAAAATAGCCCAAATAGAATACAGTATGTTGTCAAACTCTGTTACCCTTTGGAGAGTTCAAATTATACAGTTATAATGCAGTGGCCCAGATTGGGCCCACGGGCCTTGCTTTAGGCTGCTGTTGGATAGAGAGCAGAAGCTGAGGTTGTTGAAATAAATGAAATAGAGACAGAAAAAATGAAAAAACAAGAGAGAGAAAGAATGAGCAGATGGAGAGTCTGTGAAATGGAGAGGAAAGCACATGATACTGTCACAGAGGACCCCGCTGTCAGGTGCCCCTGCTGGCAACATGTGTGGAAACACTCGAATGGACAGCAACAGCAGTTGTTGTGGGGAGGACGAGTGTGTTTAATTCATTGTTTCTGTGTCGTCCCAGATTTTCCCACCCTGTCCGGAGATTTGAACCAATTTTTTCTCGTATTCCACCTCAAGTGCAGCATGTTACACCAAAAAGAAAGACACAGTGTATGAACCGCACAAAACACATCTAGGTACACATTTTTCAGAAGGCTGACATGCTCTTACAATCCAAGGCTTGCACAGCACTCATGCATATTAAACCAGTCTGTAGCAATACTGCTGACGTCCAACGAGTGTCTTCATGTCATTGTGACAAACTGCTAAAAGCTGCCAAAACCATGTGAGGCACTTTACTGCACAGATGCATACAAATCAAGCAGCTTATTCCCTTTTCAACAGGCGAAAAATGTATGTAAATGTGTTCTTTGTCGGCACATGTGCGGATGCACACATTCGTCCCTATCATCAGGATTTAAATGAAAGCAAAGCAGTTTTTCTCGTCATTCTTCTTATTCTTAGTCATCAATATTGTGACACAATAACTGCTTCATGAATAAAGAACAGATCTTTGTTATTTCAACAATTAAACTGATTCATTTGATTGTTCTCTCTCCCCACAAGTCTGCAGGGTTAAAGCGTTAAAGAGTTTAAAGAGTAACTGATCCTCTCTGGTTGAAAGTTTGCATCAGCTAACAACAGTGATGTCACAGTGTACCAACATCACGACAGCAAGGTGAGAAGTTGAACCACAGGAAGAATTTTAGCAGTTCTCTTTGTAACCCGTAATTTCCAATTCCAGTTGGTTAAATTGCTTTGAGGCTGTGCAGCTTATCGCCTCCAGCATTTGAATCCAGCACAAGGATGGCACACGCTGCCACTACCGTAACAATTACTGTATAGAGACATAACTAAATATAAATTCACCAACCACAGTGTATCAAACATGACATCACCATAGTATCAAAGGGTTTGATTGTATCCTTCCACCTTAAAGATTATAATTTCCAAGACAAATTTCTGTCTGTGCAATGCAAAATATATTTTTTAACCGCTCTCTTGCACTGAATTACTATTTCTTTTATGTATATATATTTGGGTAGTGCAGCTGAAGGCAGAAAGGAAAGTGGGGAGAGAGAGGAGGAATGACATGCAACAAAAGGATGACACACTCTTTGTCCAGAAAAATAGATTTGTTGGTCTTGCCAGTGGAAATTGTTTAAAACATTATTTAAATTTAGGCTGCTCTGTCATGTTACGAGAGAAAATATCCAGCTGACTTTTGAGATAAACAACAATTGAAATGCTTGTAGTGACAGTGGGTGTCTAAAAAGGCAGGATGGTGTTCAAATCTTTGGAGCAGCTCAGAGAATTTTACGGAAGGACTGAATGATTGCCGGTGACTGTCTCCTTCCTCAGCAGCTGCTACTGTTGAAGTGCCTGGGCGTTACGCAGTGGACCCACATTTGAAGTGTTCAATAAGTAATTACCACACTGCGGTGGCACCGGACAGTTTCCTGACATGTGTGAACGTGAGGCTACTCCTCAAGGTGTCTCCCCAAAAATACAAATATGAAGAGAATGTAAGAACATCTTCTCGTCTTGAGTTGCCTTGGCTAGAATAAATGATTAAAAATTCATCTTCAGCAGCATCCAGAGTGGAGAAAACAGGCCTCTGCTAAACTCTGTATTACTACCAAACACAGTAGATAAAGCCATAAATCTGCAGTCTGCTTTCAGCCAGCCAATGGAGGACTTCTGTTTGCAGTGTTTATCTGAATATTGTCCAAAGGCACAAGGCTGCCCAAACTGCAAGCACAAAGCTAAGAGCCTCGGCAGTCCAATATTACAAATTTACAGCTCCCCAAATATGCTTTCAGATGATTCATTTTTGAGCTGCATTAATGTTTCAGAGGACCTTGAAATCCCTGCGAGCACAGCGTACGATTCTCTCTGTCACACATGCATGCATTAATACTCACTAATGGCCAGCAACATTCATTGACGTTCATTACAACAAATTAAACTCAACTGGTCATACATCATCAACCATAATATTGACGTTGTTGATATTATTATGTTCCTGTTTGGACAGATAAAAAAAAAAACAAATATGACAAGACAAATGTGTATAACAACAAGCTGATAGCAGCTGCGTCTTGTTATGTTATGAGGAAGACAGATGTTAAGATATTGAGAGAAGTCTAAGAGGAAGATTAATTTAGAGCAATGACGGCACCAGCATCTTTTCTTCTTTTTTTTTTTTAATCTCAGACTCTTATTTCTCTCCAGGGGGAAAAAAGGACCAATAAAATGGGGCTAAGCAAACAAGGTTGTTAGTGTCTTCAGGGCAGAGTGTGTGTGATGGGGAAAGGAGGGAGGTCGGCATAGTGATGATGACCGAACAGCAGAGTCGAGTTCCACTCAGGGAGCTTGCGCTAATCTGACTCGACACGCTGAACCCGCTCTATTTTTATATCATACAAATCTCCCGGTTTGCCCGACACCAACTCACGCTGCCTTTTCCCGTATTTTGTGGGTGATTTTCTTTCGTCTCAGTCTGTCTCCGTCTGCTTGTTTCTTTCTGGTGGTATTTTTAACTCCATGGTCAGGGTGTAGACAGTTCAAAGATCAAATACATAAATACGGTACACACATTCACATCTTCATGGGCACACACACACAGCAGGATTCAGCCTTGGCTTTTGTTTTTTGTGCTTACTGGACAAATTTGCCTGGAACGTGTGTGTGTGTGTGTGTATATGATTTTTCTGTGTAACATTAACCAGAAGCCTAGACCAAATCTGGTAGTGTAGCAAAAACGCAGGTTTTTCCATTCATTTCAATGGAGCTACTGCATTTTGGTTGTGGTGGTGCAGGCCACAAGGAGTGCCAAAAAAAAAACGCAGTGACTTGTGGTGGAAAAATTGAGCTTTGGAGAGATGCAACCAGATGTCATGCTGCATCGGCCAATATACGATCAGAACAGTCAAACCCTCCACAGTCAGCTTGAAACCGGGCAGCTATCCAGGCGGATTTATGGACTAAATTATGATACTCTACCTGTTCTGGCTTGATTTAGTTCATGCACCCAGCTTCCATGTCTGTGTCTGCAAAATAGTGACATGAAGAAGTTTCCTTTGGTTTGCGTCCGGCAGTTTGAGAGAGAGGAAGATAGAGAGTGGTGGTTGAGCGATATAGGCAGTAAATGAGAGCGAGGGAGCACTGGTACTGACAAAGCCATGAATCAGCAAAATAAAAAGTTATTTTCTGATTGTTTCAGCAATTACACATGACGATTTGCCACAATACCTGATTTGGTCTGTGTAGGGCCTAATTGTCCTGAATATGGGGCCTAATGTGCTGAATAATTATGCTTTTATCACTGTCTTAACTTTTCATCATTAATGTAATAATTTAACCATGTGTCTGTTTCACTCCCCTTCCTTTTGTCTTCTTCATTATCCAGACACGACAGCAAGAGACTACTACAAGAGCTACCCAATGGTAGATTACACCCACCGCCAGTCCCCTCCCACTTTCCAGCCAATTAACTTTCACCCCAAGGACAAGCCTTTCCTCCCGCCACCCGACATCCATGCGCCGTTGGCCATCACCATCAACGCTTCCCAGATCCCCAAACCTAAGATCTCCAAAACCAACACCCATCCACTCACCTCCAGCTCAGCCTTCAAAGCATGGGACCCCAGTAAGAGCCACATCCAGCATCCGGTGGCCACCCACCTGAGCCTCCAGGGGCAGCAGCACCACACGCTGCACCAGCAGCAGCAGCACCACACGCTGCACCAGCAGAACAGCCGGCGCCAGATCTACTCCAACAAGAGGCAGTTCAGCATCGAGACGCTGCCCGAGCTCTTCTCGCAGCCACTGGGCTACGGCCACTCACCTCACATGCACCCTAAGCACAAGGGACTGCCCACCAACAGCAAGACAGAGGTCACTGTCTGAACATGGGGATGAGTGGGTGAATAGACAGAAGAGGAAACCAAGTGGAGTTGTAAGCAACTTTAAAAGAAATGCTCAGATATCTTTTATATCCACAGCCGTAATGGCGAGACGGAAACAAGCAAATATCGTGTATAATCTGAATTTTTTTAACTCCTCATCATTGTTGACAAAAATCTGAATAATGTGAGGTGATATTTGTGTATTTTTAGGGCCACTGGATCAAAACAGCAGCAGATAAGCTGTGAAGGTGGTGGATTGGCAGGTGTTGGCTGTGACTCTTTGAACCCGGCGGCTCTTCTAAATAATTGAGTGGTCTCTCAGTGTGTTGGCACAGCTCTGTTCTCCTTCTCCTCTCAGCCCCCTCACACCTCAATGACACTATGCACTGCTCTGTCGCACCACTCCACCAGGCACAAATGTTCAAATCCCACACACAGACACTATTTACACCACAAACTAGCCCAGACGCACTCAGCCCACTGTTTTGGAGACTGCCAGAGAGGCTGGTACGGGGAGTGTTTCCCCTAAGACTTTGGCTCCCCGTCAGCAGAGACAATGCCATTGTGTTGTCAGCTCCCGTTGCCCTCCAGCCCCTCCAGAGAGTGAGATATCAGCCTCGCAATTCATACCGGAGAGGAGGGCAGGGGTGGTGGGAGAGGGGGTTGGTCATTCATCTCATTCCAGAGGCAAATGAGATGAGAAGGATCTGAACCACGTACACACCCACATACCCACAGACTGCACGCTTGTCAAAAACTACAGAAGGTTCCCAGCAGTGTCGGAGACCACAGGCAGCCCCCTACTGACACACAAACAGACGCACACTTTTCTCTCCACACACTGATCCACAGAAACCAGGCGAAGCGAATAAGCGAGCTCTCTTGTTTGTTATTTGTAACGGTTTGTTGAGCTGCTCATTTCAGTCACCGTCTCTCGTGTTGCTGTGGATGTTTACCTCTAAAGGAAACCCAGAATTTGTCACAATGCTGAGAAAAAGAGTCCATGTTCTCAGAAAGGTCATTACAAAGTCATTGTATTCTCTCCTCCTCTCTGCTCCACACTGGCTTTTACAAATGAGGCTGGAGAAGTATGCTGCGTATTCTTACAGGCACTTGGCTGTACTAGGAAGTGAAATGATGGTGTCTGAATATATGAATATATATATGTACGTCCTGCAAGGTCCACTTTACTGTATTCATGTGACAGATCCATAAACTAAAACTAATGATTAACGTTATGAAGTGTTGGGTGTAGTCTGGATAAAGGAAGAAAAAGTATTTATGCTTTCAAGGGGAACCTTTTTCCCAGCATGGCTGTTGCTAAACGCAGCTGTTTGATGCATGTGTTTACTGCTGCAATGCTAACATAATCCAAGAGGATGAAACCACTTTACTTCACTCCCTTTAAATGAAGTACTTTACATCCACAAATGAATCTAGTAGTTGTTTAAAAGAAAAATCCCCTTTTCCTTATGCAGCTGAAGCCCGATTCAGACCAAATCTGACACCTGAGCACTGGTCAAGCGACATAGACAGTGAATGAGAGTGAGAGCTGCAACACCTGATTTGGTCTCACTACGGGCTAATGGCTGTTCCATGTGGGCTATTGGAGGCTCACGCAGTTTGCCCCAGTGTCCCCAGAACTCTCCACAAAAACATTAGCACAATTATTTTTATTACATTTTTCAATTAACTTGTCCAACACTGCTTGTTTATGGATTCAGTATATAAATTCAACATTGCTTTCAGCCTTCAAAATCCCCACATCACGTATTCTCACCTCCTCCTCCGCCGTGAGGAACAATCCAACAGCCAGTCTGAGTCACTGATTGAATTCACCTTCATTTGTTATCATGAGGACACCAGCTAAGCCGCAGTGCATATGCCTGGCACATATGCCTGGCACATGCTATAGCAAATCAGGCAGGTGGTGGAACCTAATCAAACAGCGGCGCTTACCAGAGTCACACACTATTTAGCACTTTCTCTCACTCCCTCGCTCTTCCTGTGTCTCTCTCTCCCTGTTTGTGCTCCCTAGCAGACTGTCGCCTACCTCTCCCGACCTCCTTCTGTGCTTCCATTTCCATGGGGGATTGAGCGATGGGTACCGAGCACTTGTCTGATGTTTGGTACCCATTGCTCCAAGCTGTTGTAAACCATGATATTCTCACTTGGTCCTCTTGCATGTTTGTGTGCAGAGAAAACTATAATTAATGACAGAGTCAGTTGCAGCATGGCAGACTCCAGATTTACTCCATAATACACCAAGCAAATTCAAGCGTGATTACGCCCCCATCCATAAACACAGGATGGGACATGAGTGACCAGATGTTTTGCAATATATTATTCACATCTGGAGATTTGCTGGTGATAACCTGCTACCTTAAAACTTAAACCAAGTGGATTTTCACGTAAATGCCATTCAAATTTTTAAATCCATTGATTTTTTTTTTCAGTGCAGAAATGTCAGTCAGCCAAATTCCCCAATTTGCATCTCAATTTTATGGAGCTGTGAGTGTACACAAGCAAATAAAATGAGCGACGGAATAAAACTTTAACGAGAAAGAATAAATTAGCAATACAATGCTTGTTTGTAACGCCGTGATGGCTTCTCTACTTTACCTCTCCAAGATGTGAAAAACCTGTAAGGCAAGCTGTTGGAGCGACGCTCGGAGCTGCTGGCATGCTTTTATAATAAGGGATCAGCAGAGAATGGGGATCATGAATACAAAAGCATCAATGGGATATGCATGGTGTGAATATGCATCAAACACATCTGCGCCTAGGCTCTCGCCAGCACTGCACAGTGTGTAATGTACCATGTTAGAGCAGGGTTCTTCTCCTTGGCTTCACTGTCTCTTTGACTTTTATTCCCACGAGGTGCCACACTTTAAGTGGGTCACTTCGTATGAAAAGTTTTCTGGCCTCTAAAAGCCCTACCAAAATATTCTGTGGGGTCTGTCCTTAATCACTCGGAATGCATTAGAGGTTGAGAACAAATGAGGAATGACAGCCAGTAAACAAGCAATATGTGTCAGTAAAGCAATAAGCGCCCAACCGTCCACCCCCTATCCTTATCTTTCTGTCTGCCCGTCTATCTGGAGCCCTCCTCGGAGTTTAGGGGTGGGTGCTAATGAGGTTGCGGGTGAAACCAAAAGGAGAGCCGAGCTAAAGAATTGGCTCTGCAGAGGGCTTGGGAGCAGATGAAGGAGATGCGACAGAAAAGAGAAATGGGGTTGCATGGACCCGGCTGATATGATGATGGTTATTTTTCATTCAGATTTGTCTAAAAACATCAATTCTGGGTTTTATCTCTCTGATGTACTCAAACAACCAGCTTTTAAATGCATCATGTGACAGTAGCTGAAAGGCGAAGATGGTCTTTACTCTGGATCTCACAACTTCAACACTGTTGTGGTTGGGTCTTGAAGGAACAGGACTCATTCATACTCTTACAACACCGGCTGATTTAACAAATGCCGGAGATTTAACAGAACAGCAGCGCTGGCTCCAGGATTTACAGTTAAAGAGTGGAGTATACAGTAAGTCATTCAGGACAAACAGAGCCTGAAGACAGGCTACCAGCAAACTTACAGAGAGCAGCAACAACTTCTCAACTTTCCCCAAATTTCATTGGCTGGCCTGACTCACAGTGAGTAGCTGACAGAGTTGAAGCACGCACTGCGAATGACTGATTGTTGAATATCCTCTTGCTGTTTGGGAGATCTGCATCAAAGGTGCCACAGTCACAGGATACAGTCATGGTGATGTGCTGGAAGACACCTTTTAGTGTTAATTTCCCTGTGGTCGGGCATCAGGATTTTTCTCCTCGATAATGGATGGACTTCGGTGACTCCCCTTAGGCAAAGGACTGTCTGAACAAGAGTTAGTCAGGCTGAATAAATTAGACTCTGCTGAACCACAGTTTTGCCTCTGTTGTGGACAATGTAAATACTTGAACACATGCACAAACATACACTCACATAGACACGAGAGCCACAGAGGAGTAACACTAATTATATCTTCCGTACAATGTCCACACGTTTGTGGTACGAAACAGGACCAAAAGCCTCGAATCAGGAGAAACTGAGTACACCTAACTGATGATTTAAACATCCAAAACAGTGAGAATGCTGAGTCTGTTTTGGATCATCAGCTTAGAGTGAATTTACTCAATCTCTCCTGATTGATGACAGACTATGGCGTCACCTGCTCATCTCCGAGTTAACTGACTGTTGTTTGTAAAGCTTCCTCTCTATAGAAGAAACGATGCAAGTATTCTACCGCAGGTTATCTGGATGCAACCCGGTAGACATACTTGAGCTCCATGATCCCTAGCAATATATAGAATATGGTGTATGGTTCAACTGTTTCTTTGTTTTCCGTCAGTTTGTTTTTGTACTGTGTTTTTTCAAGGATTAAACTCCTGTCCAAAAAAAAAAAAATATATATATATATATATATATATATATATATATAAAAAAAGTTGATTTGACCGATGGAAAGTGCTTCCAGATTTTAGACTCATGATGGCTGCCCCGCCCCCCCCCCCCCCAACTCACCTCCCTTCTTTACCACCAGAGGATGTCAAATGTTTGAAGCTTGTGATCTTTTCAGTTACATTGTACGGTATACATGCACTCATGTATTTAATGTTAAAAGATATTGCATTGTATCCAAGTGCTTTGCCAACACATTAGCTGAAAGAAGAAAGGAAGATTCATGATTTCTTGTACAGCTTTTGCATCTGCAAAAAAATGAAAACACAAAAAAAGTCATGCGTCGTTTCATGATAATTTGTAACAGGCAGCAATAGGCTGCCTTGGATTGCTATGTACTACTTGTGTATATATGTATGCTGTACCACTTGTCTGCTGTGAAATTTGTTGACTACTCAGCTTATATAAGGGCTTTTTATAGATATAAAAGCAGACTGGGCAATCTGACGTCACTCTCTGTAACTTAAGACAAATTTCTCTAGAGGTTTTTTTTTTTAGGGATGAAGGGTTATGAACAGAATTTTCATGCATACAAAATACTATATAAATAAAGTTTTGACTAACTGAAATGTCAATAGGCACTCATATGACGTTGGCCCATGTGTCCTGTTTGAATAAATCTTTCAAGAAATGTAACATCCATTTGTTAGTTGCACATGTGTGTAGTGGTTATTTCTGTTCGTCAAATATCTAACGCAGAACATTAGGAGTAGGAGCAAAGGAGTAGTTTGAAATTTTTGACAACTACACTTGTTTACTTTAATGCCGAGAGTTAGCACAAAGAGGTAGCTAAAGGCAACCAATTATACCAACAAGCACTCTAAATCTCACTAATTTCACGTTATATGTGGTTTGTTTAATCCACACAAAGTCTCAAAAGAACATTTTGTGGTTTTACAGGGAGTGTGTGCTCGAGTGCAGTGAATTCCTGGAGACTTGCCCTGGGGATTACCCATTATGAAGCCCAAAAACTCAGTGTGAGGTTACCAGACAAGTAGCTCAGACTCCAGGAAGTCATTGTGCTCAGTGAAGAAACAATCCCCAACCTCCTGTTAAAAAACATAATCTTGTTCTCACTCTTTGTTTTTTGTGTGTGTGCGGATTAAACAGATACACTATAATGTGTTAACGATTAGTGCTGGGAGGCAGACTTTGCTACATTATGACAGAGCAGGCTAGCTGTTTCCAGTCTTTATGCTTATTTATGCTTAATATTCATTATTCACTAAGGAAGCAAACTGGAAAAAAAGTTCATGTTAACCACAGGATAATCCGAGAATGAAAGTTTCCCCCACACTCATGACAGTGCTAGTAATTCCAAGCTGCAGCCCTAAAAAGCTTCTTCAAACTTTAATTTGACCCAGTTAGGGAGCTCCCAAGCTTGATGGCCCACACAATATGATTTGGGGTTTACCAGGAAGTGACACAAATCAAAACAGAAAGGACAGAAAGAAATCACAAAAGATGGAAACAACGCACCAACAGGTTGGAAAGTGTGGGATTGATCGCTGTAATAGCATCATCTGACTACCCAGAGTCAGAATCAGTTTCCTCATCCTCTCACACTTCCTTTATTAATCTGGATCCTGGGAAGATAACAGTCCTCTCTTTCTTTCTGTCCTCTTTCTACCTCTCTTCTCTTCTCTCCCCTTATGTCTTTGTCTGGCCTTAAGTCTGGATCTCTCAAAGAGGCGTGTTGCCACTTAATTTGTTCTGACATCAATTGTGATTTGACTGGATGTGTATCCTGTGGATTATAAGTGAGCTGGCAGTTTGTGTTTTAGAGCCCCCGAGTGTGTGATGTCATCCGACAGCGTGTAAAACCCCTTTGCACCGCCTTGTTTCCCGCAGCCTGTCAAAAGACCAATCCCTTCAACCTACTTCATTGAAGTAAAGCTCAATCTTAATGTATCTGAACACAACAACCGTAAAAAGCCAGTTTAGTTAAGCGTATAGCGAGAGAGGCGATACACATTTACCGCAGGAGTCAATATGAACACTTATCATTTACTAATCATAATCAAGACTGCTCACCTGATATAATTGACACTCTGTAGTTAATTGTTTCATATTTAGCACAGCAACATTTTTGGATCAATACACTAATCTAGTTAAGAATGTCTGCACGGTCATTTGACTCCATTTATTGTCAACCTGCAGCTTGCATTAAATGTATTTAAAATGAATTAGTTCATTGGTTTTGATACTGATAATATGATGATATGATGATTTATCCATGCAATAAACAGACAGAGTAGAGACTCTGTTTTGTCTTTATATATTTGTGTTCACATTAATATTAAAATCACTAATGTCGTCCTTTATGCACATGGCTGAAAGAAATAGAGCAAAATAAGCATATCTGATGTGCAAAAAGTAAGTAACGTGTAAAAAGATGTGACTAAAAGGGGCACAGATGCTCACACATGAACACACACAACACAACCGCACGGGGACAAACAAGCAGTCGACAATGCTGCCAGGAGGTAAAACAGGATATATGTCACTGGAGGCACATCCAGGCTCCTTAATGAAAGACAGAATGGAAAGGCTCTTCTGATTTTTTTATCACAGCACTCTTCATAATCACACTGCTTTCCTGCTGTTACTCCCAGAGGCTTGAAAGACAAATTCACAGCGATTCTGCATATTTTAGTTCAAAGTGCTCTTAAAATTACAAAAAGATGCAAGTAGTAATCCTCTAGTTTAGCCTCCACACATGACTGTTGCTCCAGACTCCAGATTTATGCAAGTATTTTAATATTTTATTTATTATTGCAAGAAACAATGATATACAAAAAGCAAAACTTGAAACACAATGGATACATAATGCATGAAAAGTTAGCAATAGAAACTGGAAACAGCTGTCCAAGGATGCAATGTGTGCAAGTGTGTGTGTGTGTGTGTGTGTGTGTGTGTGTGTATGTGTATGTGTGTGTATGTCGACAGGGCAGTGGGCATCATCTCCAGCTGTCATAGATGTCACAGTTCATTTGTGTGTCTCAAGGGTTTGGACCAAATCCATCACAGAGAGCAAAAAGCCAAATGCCACAAACCATGTCCACAATAATTCTCTCTCTCTCTCTCTCTCTCTCTCTCTCTCGCCCATCCTGGGGCTCAGTACCAGTGTATAAATGTTCTTATTCAGGTCAGGGGATACTGGAATATTGCATTACCATTACTTATTCAGCCGCCTGGCTAATACTAATGCAGGAACTCTGTATTCTAGTAGCAAAATGAAACCTTTCAGTGACCTTATGGTTCGTGAAATGAACATTTTCAGCAATATAACTGTCATCTAGGAATTTATTCAACAAAACTGTAGGATTATGTATCCAATCAGGAGGCTTTCCCCCAGTACGCACTTTGAGTAATAGTAGGGCAGGTGTTGCGAAAGTTTTCCATGACAAACGTCAAGAGGGTGGCAAGAATATATCTAGGTTTGTTGAAGACAATGTTGGGAATGAGATAAAATAAGGAAATGTTCTCCATTTCTCTTTCTATTCTTGTTTATACAATAAATCCAGTAACTTCAGTTAATAATGTCATATGATATGTTTACTTTATTTTAAAGCTGTTCTATTTATATAATTATATTTGACTGTGTAGTGTGGAAAGTCTCACTTGAAGTGACAAACAGCCTAAAAGTGATCACCCTGTTCTGTAGCTCCCATCTCAACAGAGTGTTTTAGTGTCTTTCAGCTCATTGTTTTTGTTTTAGAGCCCATGCCTTCATCAGTTCCATTCTCATCAACGTGCTACGCACCCAAAGCAGGCAGTTCTTACCCACTTTATACAAGCACCAGACAGAAGACAGGCAACGTTAGCGACTAGCTGTTGAATATCAAGTAAAAGTACAGGACCGATAACATTTCGAAAGTCTAGTACCTCATGATTAATCTTTTCTCTCTAGCAGAGGGCTAAAGTAGACTTGCTCTATAGGTCTAAATACAAAAGCATATGTAGAAAATCCTCGTGCACAGAAAACTTTTTCAGCTTCAAGCACCACTGAGCTTCCTAACAATGAACGGCGCCACACCACCAATGCTGTACCCACTTCCCTTTATACATCCATAGTGTAGCAAAGAGTCTGGAGTTCTGGAGCTGTTGAACACAAAAACAGAGCTATAGAAGAGTGAATATTGGACTTAAATTCATCAGTTTGCACGAGACATGGCTCCAATTTTAACCAAAGTAAAGCTGAAGTACTGAAAGAGACACACTGTTACAGTGACAAACTCATTTTCCTCCGCTGTTGATAAACAGATAGTAAAATGGAGAGAAGGAGGAAGAGTGAATCAAGACACATTCAGAGCCATACAATGTGTCCAGCCAAAGAATATTCCTCCCATTGCGGTGTGGAGGCAGCTCTGGCATTTTACCAGCCCACCTTTGTGCATCCTCCGATGAATGGATTTTAACCGGCACCTGACAGAACCAGATAAGACAGGAGCTGCCACACAAAGCCACTCAATGCAGTCGATAATGACAGGACAGAGAACCAAATGAATGAAGGAAAAAAAACAACCAGAGGAGGGTGAGAGATGGAGGAAAAAGGGGAGGAAATATCCCCTCTCTGAAGAAATATTGTCAAGAAGAGAATGATCGCAAGAATGAGACTGAGCTAGATAATACCAGGAGAAAAAAAGGAAGGACAAAAGAAATCTGAGAGAAAAGGGAGATGACATTTCCAGCTGCACAGGGAGAAAGAAGGCGAGAGGCGTTTGTTTGCCGCAGAACTAACAGAATGTAACATAAGCTGTGAGAAGAGAAAGAGAGCTAGACTGGCAGAGGCAGGAAGAAGCAAAGGACAGCTTTAAGTCTGGTGCTGCAGGAGAGAGACAGACAACCAAAGTGAGCGTGGAGGTTAATCCAGCTAATACGGTGGTTGACTGGGGAGTTCGCAGCTTGAAACGGGGCCATGGAGAGCAAAGGAAGTGCTGAGCCTGGTGGTTTGATGGGCTAAGTGACATGGAGGGCCAAAAGCATGCAGGTTTCACAGGCTTTCATTTCTAATACTGCCCAATCCACTGAGCTGTTCCCTTACAAACCCTTTCCCTTCCCCTAACCTGTGTTATTTAGTCTGTTTATAAGTTTCTAAATAGACTTGTGCCAGTAATATTTATGAATATTCGGCTGATCATAAACAAAGATGCTGAACTGGAAGGGGTAGCTACTGAGGCATTAAGGTGAGCGTGTCAGATAGGATATTATAACCACAGGGGTAACAGTGTGAAAGAAGGGGAGTGTCAGTTCATGTACGCATGGAAAGAAAGACACACACTAGTGCAAACTCTCACACAATCTTCACCATATTCACACACATATCCACTCTCCTCATTAGTATGTAACTTTCACTCTGTCACGTTGCTCTGCATCCCAGAGACATCGCTCTCTTCATTTCTTGCGCTCTAATCTTCGATCAATAAATTCTCTCTCATGCAGGCACAAAGTCCAGCCAGTCACAGGCACACATGTGAATCTGCAACTCTGCAGGCCTGGCCAGCAACAGCTCCATCAATCTGGCCAGCTCTGTGTCTGCAACCAGCTGTCAACACACAGTGTAACAGGAAGACAAAGGTTTAAGCATGTGAGTTTTGGTGCATGGGTGTGCACATAAGAATGGGGAAACGTTGTTGCCGTGATGTTGTGATTTCATTATTAAGAAATTATTAAGAGGCTTGGAGGGAAGGTGTCACTACAGAGGCTAAAATATTTAGAGACAACAGCACCCTCTGTACCCTTCAAGAATTTAATATGCAACACAATAAATGTCATTTTTTTAAAAAGGCTTATTTCCAGGCACACACATCTCACACCCCTCATTCCTCGTGCTCAGACACAGGATTGGATTCCACTGGTATCCAACATGCAGAATATATTTACACTGTAATGTGAGAATTGCAATCTAAAGTGTGACCCCATGTATACACTGCAAAATAATATATGCATTGTTGTTTTCATATTTGTGCTCTTGCATTCTTTAGTATGTATTATTTCAATCCCTGAGTATGTGTGAAACTGATAGAAATAAAAGAATCGCTGGAGACTGCACACTGCGTTTTGGCCATACAGGCAAAAGCAGAGATATAAAAGTGTCTTAAGATAAGAGAGATAAAGACAAAAATGATCATGTGACAGGAGGAAAAATGGGTCAATACATTAACTCTCCCTTTGCTGTCCAACGACTCACGCGGTTTGATGTAGAGAGCCAACAGCCCATCGCAAGCAACTCAATATCCCCACACCAAGTGTACAGTCACCACATACAAGAGATGGGAGTGGGAAAGAAGGGAGAGAGGGTTAGAGCTGGTTTATTATCCCCATCCAGTAACTGTAAGTGAGATGAAGTGAGGGGGAATAAAGGTGGAAAAGGAAGAAAAAGGCCAGGTGAAGGATGCAGAGTGAGATAGAAGATGCAGCGTTCCACAGGCATCATGGTGCCATTAGATGGATGTCCTCCATCAATCTGCTCCGTCCACTGCTTCATAAACTCAATTAAACTGCAGGCCTCCAGAGGGAGAGAGCTCTCTTTCTCTATCTATCTATCTAAAACTCACTCTCCATGCCTCCCCCTCTACTCTGGCGGGAAATCTACCGGTTTGTGCCTCTAACTGTCCATTCATTCCCTCTTCAACAGCACAACCTGCCTCTGATGACAGAGTCAATATAAAGGAAATTAAAACTAAAACTACAGTCCATCATCTACTCAACACTTTTGGTTGACCTCTTTTATCATGACTTAAAGCGCAAAAAGATTAAGATTTTTTGCAGCACTTATATCATTCTTAAATGCTTAAAGTCTGTGCTGTCTGTCAAAACAAACCAAATGTCGTTTAACGCCATATTTTACAGTTTATATCAAGGGACCTCCATTTTTTATTACTGCAGTGACAAGTCAAATTCAGCTTGCTTTCAGCGCCAGAACAACAGGGATATAAAAGAAAGAAAAATAGAGACAAGCACTCCCGACTACTTCATAAAACCAAGACAAGCCCGATCAATACATCTGCTTTAAAGGGGAAATGATAGTAGATGGAGAGAAGGGTGGCAGACAGCACATAAAATCTGATGGATAGATGGAGCCAAGACCTGCTGCACAAAATTAATTAAATTTAAGGAAATTCATGGTGATTGGACACATCCGTAATTACTCTGGCTTGATTGTATGTGTGTATGTGTTTGTGTGTGTGTGTGTGTGTGTGTGTGTGTGTGTGTGTGTGTGTGTGTTTGCTACCTAGTGGGGACCCATGAACGCTGACCTTGTGCATGGGACCAGTAGAACCAGCTGAGTTTTTGTTCATTTGCTGGGTAAATCAAACTTCTTTTATCATTTTGTACATTACTTGCTAGGTTGCTAGTCTCTGTACACAACTGCACTGAAGAAAGACTATGCTGTGAATAGTTTTCACTGGAAGTACAAAGTATGTCTATAAAGACTCTTGATAGAGATGATGTAAGGGTATTAAACCAGAAGCAGAAAAGTCATGGGATGCTTCAAGCGCCTGCATCACCACGCCGTCATTAGCGTCGGCCAGGAGGGTGAGCCAGCGCCGTCCTTGTTGACCCAGAGCTGACCTTCACAACTCATTCAGAACAGACTTTTTGCTGCCTTTTTTTTTTTTACTTAATTTTGTTTGTAAGAGTGTAAAATGTATTTTGAACCACCCTGGCACATCCCTTGAGAAAATTCTTACACAATATTTAGGAAGAGCGAGACTCAACCAACCCCGTCTACTGGCCGGGAGAAGGAGCTGGTACCAGCCTGGTCACCCTGTGGTGAGGTGACAGACGGTTGTTCACAGTCTGTGAAGGTTTTCAGTCATCTGGGTCATCTTTCTTCAGAAATGTTAAGTCTGGGGGAACTGGACTTATTTGTAGATCACTGAAGACGTTTCACCTCTCATCCAAGAAGCTTCTTCAGTTCTGGTCATTCACAGCTTCATCCTGGTTAAACCACTCCCTTTATCACGGTGTATCCCAGATGAATTTAATTGAAGATTAGTTCTAATCAGAGTTTACCAAAAGTGGGTTTTAAATGAGTGAATCCAGATTTAAAATTAAGCAGAGCTCTATTAAAGCCCAATTAAAAATGAATCTCTGTTTGTGCATGCTTACCCAAAGGAAAATTATTAGCATTAGATAAATAAGAAAATAATTTGAATGTGTCAGGACCTATTAAGTATTAGGCACATTGGCATATTGTTAGTTATCCTACTCATGGTGGCTCAGCAGAGACAATCTCATTTTTCCTCCTTTGAGAAAAACTTGTTGGCTGAATTAATGGAGCAATATGGAGCTGACGCGCCTCCCTTCAATACATTAATTCAGGTATTCAGTTGTAATTAACTATTTGAAAATGAAGTACCTTACCTCCAGTCAGTAAACTAGTCAGTCATCAGGTAGCAGGCCACTCTGTCTCTGACCTGACCTAAAATCAGCTACAATTAATCAGTCAGTGTCAGCTGGGAACGTTTCTTCCCATATGTTGACTTTTATTTCTCCATTAAAGCTTTGCTGACTGCGCGCCTGCAGCACCATCTTGCTTCACATTCTTAATGTACTGCTACCTGCTGTTGCCCTCTGTCCTGCTGGGAGTTCTGTGCATTAACAATATCAGTAATTGCTGAGAGAGGCCAGGACACACCTCATTCAGTTTTCAATCCTGCGTGGTGATTGGAGTGGCTGACCTGAGTGGCTGAGTTCCACTTGACCTCCATGCTAGTGGTGCGGCTCCAGGAATGGACTGAAATATCTATCAGATGGATTGATTCTAATCTCTTTGGGGACCCCCTGACTTATCCCCTTGCACCATCAGCAGGGTGTGTTTTAATACTGAAATATCTCAACAGCATGTTAGCATTGTCACTGTATGAGAGTCTCTAACGAGTCTGCATTAACATCTCACTGCCGGCCTTGTCCCTCCACATGGGTATGTTTTATCTGCTCTAACACACCTCTCACTCATTATGTATGTTAATGACTCTGGTTGCATGCCTGCAGGATGTCAGCAGCCTTTCCGACTCTCAGCACACTGGATACTGCACCACCTGGTTCATGGGAGTATGTAGCAAAAGGCCTGTCGTCAAGTCTGCCTATGATGAAGAGGCAGGAACTCATTATAAATATGTGGGAGTAATCTTTTAAACTCACCTTTCTCTCTACTCAGGAAAATTGTGACAAAGTGTCTGAGTGTTCTCATGACGCCGTCTCCTGGTATGGGAACCTCTCAGTTAGACACAGGAACAACCTGACTCAGGCGGTCAACCAGGCCAGTAAGATTACCAGAAATAAACGACTGTAACTCCAGAACGTGTACAACCGATCCATAACCAAATGATGATTCACTCATTATTCCAACTGTTCCCATCTGGGAGGAGACTCAAGGTCCCATTAGACAAGAAAATGGGTACGAGATGTATTTTATGCCCTCTGATGTAGCTGTTCTGAACAGAGACATAATAAAATGAGCACTGCTGCTGCTGAAAATATATTTTATGTATTTTAGCTGCCCTTTACTGTCTGTCTGTGTCTGTTTTAGAATGCTGAATCTCTATTTCATGTAATGTAATGGACGATAAAGTGTCTGTTCTTATCTTGTGCTTCAACAGCCTCACGGGTTATTGTGATTAATGTTCACACAAACAGAAAACTGGAAATGGAAACATTAGCTCATACTGAGTCACATCCAATTTTCTGTTCATGTGCTAAAAAAGCTTAAACAATTCAGAATTGTATATGTCAGCACACACAGAATAATATATCAAACGGAAGAAATCCTGGTAAACTTGGTGTGTATGCTAAATATTAACATATATGCTCCTACTCCTCCTTTTAATTTGATGCTCTCATTTCAGTCTAAACCACAGAGCTAATGCATACAACATGAATCATTAGTGAGCAGTCATTCAGGGCTTATGACTGAATCCTGTCACTCTCCATCACTGCTCTCTCTGTGTTGCTTTGAACTAATCTTCCTCTGCACCACTGCAGTCTCTCACCATTGCAGGAGCTGCAATTTTTCCGCTCAATTACCACCATTAATCTGCTTCATCTGAAGCTTTTATGTTCCCTCTCTCCACAATAACGAACTCCTACAATGATTCAGTCAAGCAGCTCTGTAATAGTAAAGAGCTAAACATTCGACAGAGCGAATAATACATGGTATCAAAAAACTGAACAGGGTATGTACAGCATGATATTGTTTCCAGTCACAAGTCCATAACGTATCAAGTTCAGACTTTACATTGACATTATTGGAAAAACACAGAGACCAGCACACCCACACACTCGTGCTGATGTCTTTTTCGGTGAAAGTTTACTGAGGCCGTCCAATTCTAAATATTTAAGTTGCACTTGAAAATTTACTTAAAAATAAATTGGCTTTGGACTAAAAAATGACAAACCCACAAAGAATTAGTCCATTTCAGGTGGCCATAAACAAAATATTCTATTTTTACTGCTTTAACTTTCAGAAACATCTGATATAAAATGAAAGGGCTTCTTCGTGGACTCTTTTTGCACTTTCTGAACCTTCAACAATGATATTGGAAGAGTGGTACTTAAGGGGAGGCAGAGAAACCGATGTGTCGACAAACAGCAGTATCACTACAGCGTTTTTTATTCTTTTTCACCTGAAAGAACGTGAAGTCGCTTTTACTTCTGCTCGTTCCACTGAGTTAGCACGGGGCATGTCAAGCATCATTGTGAGAAATGTCAGACATCTGTAACTCAAACAGAAACACTCCAAAGCTTTGGCTGAATACTTAAGTGGGTACGGTTGAAATCAATGCCACATCAAAAAACACTGCACATCTCAAAAATACAAAAGAAATACAGTTTAACAGAATCTCATGGGGAAGTTTTCCTGTAAGATTACAGACTATCAGTTAAAATTCTGATTACTACAGGCACGCCGGCCCGTAATAAACCAACTTGCACATTTCTTCCACACATTTTCCATTCAGAGTGGTCTCTTTTACTTAACGGCGTGTCACATTAGATTTACATTTAGATTTACAAAGCACCATTGTTCTGATTCCCTATGCAGGTCCCACCCTTTAATCAGCCACACTTGGCAATACATCTGGCACCTGCGAGCAGCTGAATTAATTTATTACACTGAGCTTTGCAGTTACTTGGCCTGCCGCTTGCTCTGTGCCACAATGCACAATTCGATCCCATTCACTTGAGTTTAAATCAATTCAGTCCAACTGTCTTTTGTGATTGCTGAATGAGGAACAATAATGCCAAGGCATTCAAGCACATAATCAACATTGTTTTAGAGACTAAATGAATCCCATCGCCTCTCGCAGCCGTGGATTTGAGATTAAATATTGTAATCGTACACAATATGGTAGCACTCCAATGTGACAAAACACTGTAAATAATATGGCAGTATTAATTTTAGATTATCATTATTAGTGCTGTTGACTAGAACATGCCGATTTACCGTAATACTGTAGGAAGAGGAGTGGAGGTAACACACTAATGTTGTGAAATGACATCAACTTGTCAGCCGCTAACTCATTAAGTTATCAAAACAGACCTGACATAGTTAATGCATTAGAAGGAGATTTTATCCTTAAGCCCTCGACAGTCTCTCTCATTTGCATTGTATTTCTCTTACTCCTCTACTGTCCTGTCTCTGTGTGTGTGTGTGTGTGTGTGTGTGTGTGTGTGTGGGTGGGTGGGTGAGTATCTGTTTTGGGGTCAGGTTGAGAGGATCTGACTGCTGTGTTGAGCTGAGTTTGGCTCCAATTAAAACAACAACACTTGACAGCAGCAGAACACACAGTCAGAGATACAGCAGCTCAGTTCCCTGTACACTCCCAGCTATCCAATTCTCTCTGTGTTTTTTCTTCCCCGCCCTCTGTCTTTCTGTGAATCTTTCATGATCTAGGTCTGGGGGGGGCTGGGGGTGAGGACAGCAGCAAATAGCAAAAGGCCGTAGCAAGGAAAAAGACTCGAGACTTGAGCAAATTTGAGTGCATGAAATATATCGAAGCATAAATTTCAACACTGTTTGCTCCTGTAACTGACTTAATGGGGAAAAGATGGCTCAAGCTTCAGGAAGGTGTGACATACAGCAACAAGAGAAATCATAGCAAGTATAGCATGTGCATGGTGTAATACCGGCTGTGTTTATTTATGGATGTATGTATCCCCTCAGGTCTGTTTCTTTGTGTGTTTGAGTCGTCTTCCTCTCATTCTCTTGACCCAGCTCTCAGTTTTTTGTTGTTTTTTTGTTCTGTGTGCCTTCGTAGCTTTCGCTTGCTGTGCTGTCACTTAGTTGCTCAGACCTTCTTGTTTCAGCTCATCACTAAAGTCAACTATACAGTGCAGCGCTCTGCTCTCTGTGGCTCTCTGGCTCTTTGCTCACATCTGAGAAAATATTCAAAGTTTCTCTGGACCCTGCTGCTAATTCTATCCATCATGTGTAACCAAACCACCGTTTTCATCTTTTCCACTTTGACAAGATTCTCCCCTGTGCACCAAGTGTCCAATTATATCTTAGCAACAACCTTAACTATGGATCCCAAGTCTATCAAGCTTTGAGCCTTTGAAAGAACAAATGATTTCAGATGATGATGATGTACATCTAGACAGGAGGCTTCAGAAACCTGCGGGTCACATCACTCAGGCTCTGTCCACCAAACATAGTGATGCTGACCTCCTTTCAAAACAGTCATTTTATTTGTAACCAATATTGATGAATCACTGGAGCTAAATCACTTGTGTATGTGCTGTCTTGAAAACACCCCTTTTGTCCTGTGAACAAATGACTCGAATCGCTCAGTGAATGAGTGAGAGCGTCCCTGTGCGCAGCCGTTCTTCATAAGTCAAGAATAATGTCTCCCAAAAGACTAGGCATGTGATTTTTTTCTGTGTCAGAATGGCTGAGAGATCATCACTCATTCATGATCGCTGGAAGTCTTTTTGAGACTCTCTCAAAAGATATTCTTTAGATAAATGATCGTGTGGTCTGTGCTCAGGAAAATATTTTTGGCAACAGTTAAAACTCTTGCAAATGTTGCAGTGCAGTCATACTTTTGGTGAAGAAAATGTCCTCAGTTTATATTAAAGGAATTCAGAACTCAAACGAATGTAGATAATCCAAAGGGGACAGAAAAGTTGCTTAACATTACAACTCGTCTGTGTGCATCTTTTGCCTCCATCAGCTAGAACTCCCCGTTTCTTGCTTATGCTCTTGTTTCCTTCTCTATTTCTTGTCATCTGGGGACACTTCTTTATCACATCTGCCAATATCTGATGCATTTAACTTTTTTAAACTTGTTTTTTTCTTCATGCAAGGCCAGTGTTTACTTTGTCCATTCTGGGCCACTGTAGAAACATGGCAGTTCAACATGGTGGTCTAATGAACTAACTAATGAAAACATAATTATGTATATTACATTTCTTCCATATTCTGTTAATAGAGCCCTCTAGATTTTACACACTGGACTTTTAAAGTATCACTCCAGGCTTTAACCTTTTCGGTTTGACATCCAGAGTAACTTTCAACAGAGTTGACTTTCAACAAAGGTTGAAATGTACAAGATGCCGGGGCAGTCAAATACTGCACTTTCGATCTTCACTGCACATGCTGTAAGTTATCAGCAACTTATCAGCATCTCACCTTGACTTCAGGCTGAGGCAGGTTTACAACAGTCCCTCTTTCAGTTCTCTGCTGACCTGGTGAAACCATGTCTGTCGGGTGAGTTGTTGTTGCGTGTCGTGCCCTCGTCTCTCAGATGGACAGACTCCAAAACGCTCCACTGGCCACCTGCCCATGCAAATCATTACCTTTCGCCCCAACTCAACCTTCCTACCTTCCTGAATTTGTGCACTTGTGTTTAGTGTATTCATTTCAGGGGGTGTTTTTTCAAATTATATGTTTGTTATATTGGGATGAGGCATAATCACACAGGAAATTATAAACCCAAGGGTTCAAGCATTTTTTAGATTAATTAATCTTGATTAATGCTGATCATGTTAACGGATGATTCTCAGATGATTTCGCCAAAAAAAAAAAAAAAAAACACAAACAAAACTGTTTTTCAGAAATAATATTGGTGTTCCATTTCAATACATGTACTAAGTACAGTAACTGAACATTATTTGTGTTATATTGTGAAGATACACGGCACTTTACATGGTTTGTATTGGTGGCCAGGGAATCGTGGCTCAAAACCCATGAGAAAGGGTCAGAGGCCAAGAAGGACTCAAGGTACAGCTACATAATCTGTGTGAATTATGCAAAATTATGTAAACCACATGTAAATGACCCCCCCCTTTGAATGATGTTTACACAATTAAACAAGAGCGTATAACGTATAACGTATCGTGTTACCGTTAAACGAATGGTTCAACATTTTTGGAGAACAATCTTTTTGAGAATTATTTAAGAAGATTGATATCACCCTGATATCTGTATGGTAGTTATAAAGCTACATCCAGTAGCCAGCTCTTATCATAGATACTGGAAACAAGCCCACAAACAACAAGCCAGCACCTCCAAAGTTCACTAATTAACATGTTATATCTTTTTTGTAAAATCCATACAAAAATCGAAGAGCAAAAACAACAGGTTATGTGTTTTACTGTTGGCAGTTATTTCTTGGCCAGGAGCAGTAACTCCCTTAGGTCTATATTAGAGTAGTATTGATCTTCACATCTCTCTGCAAGAGATAGTAACACACACATCTCTATGTGTAACTCTATGTACCTAGACTGAAGATATTTGGGATAAGAACTTAGCATTAAAGTTTGTAAAAAGCGATTTAAAGTGAGGTAGATATTTAGGGATGCACCAATCTAAACTGTCGGGTGGGCTTTGGTGCCAATACTGATTAAATGACATGATTGAGCTACATTAAATATAGTTTCAATGTCTAGATACATTTCTGTGGTTCAGCTATCACTTTCATTCATTCAGTCATGTTGGGGTGATCATTGAGTTTTTACTGCCAAAGCAATCCTTGGCCTCGTGTTGCATTACCAATGAGTTCCATCTATACAGACTTGAAATTTGGGTACTGGTATCATATTTGTTCTCAGTATCACCAGATATCCTGAGCTGAGATATCAGAATCAATATTAAAAAGAGAAAGAGTTGGATCAGTGTTTTCCTATTAGGGTTTAGGGTTTATGTAATGACACTCATTGGGTTGCACCATCATCAGAGTGTCCTCCAGCTCAAACTGAAGTTGTATTTATCGATCAGTGAATCTCAAATAGAGCCGTGATGACACAGCATCAACAAGAGAGTTCATTAAAGAGCCTTTCATAAATATATTTGATATAACAAAAGATGCTATGTGTTGGGGTTTTCACCGTGTGTTCCAAAGTTTCACTCATACCTGTAAAAGTTTGATTTGCCCATAAAACTGGAGGTTTGTTTCTGTGATTGTTCAACAGTTTTGACAGTTTGGCAGAAATATTTATTGTTACTCCGGCAGCAGCTCAAACTCCCACTCAAACTACCTCTTGCAGAGGAAAGAAGATCTGTTAATAATGACTCAACAACAGGCAGATATGAAAGATAGTCAGTGTGAAATGTTTTTATTTGCTGCTTTTCAAATTTTTTTCCCTGGTCATGATGACAAGGACACTCACTGTAATACACAGCTATTCTGTGAAGCTGCAGTACACATGCACACTTAAAGAAAGATCTAAAATACTATCTATTTCTCACAGAAGAGGTGCTACCTCTCTCTGATTTCACTGCTCTGTTCTACTTTGTAGTCTGTGACCCATCAGATTCTGTGACCTGATTTTGAAGTAGAGCTACAGTGCCACTACAAACATCTTTACAAAGGTCACAAGTTGTATTTTAATAGCTGTTACCGACTAGGATACATAGTCCTTACAACGTAAAAAGGTAAAGTTTGTGTCCTATGTGTGTGTGTGGTGACTTTCACCCAGCAAACTGTTGTAATTACAGGCAGCAGATTTGGCAGCTCTCTGAGTTGGAGCGTATTTGTTGCCAGTGTTTCTGTAGTTGATCTTGCAGGACAAAGGAGAATACTGGGTGCCATTGTCCACGCTCTTTCTATTTTCAGTGACAATTTTTAATCATTCTGAAGGTTTTCTCTGTGGAGACATTTGTGCGATACAGAGAATTGCTTTCATGAGGATAGCCAGCTGGCTCCACCTCTTGTCTTTCTTTAAAATGCCCCAGAATTGCTCCATTCTCTCTTCCTCTGGTATCACCTTCCTGTTTGAGATCTGGTAACTGCTTCTCTTAACCCTGCCTCATCAGAGGACACGTCCTCTATGGCTTTAAAACATTACACTGCAGCTCGAGGAGTTAAGATCTTTATGATAGAATCACGGGGGAATGCATATCTTCTTTTAGACATATGGGTGCATGTGTTTATATGCCAAAATTCAGCTTGTGTGGCCTAATGTTTATGATTTCTCAATGTCACACTTGCACAAGAATCATATAAATGGGCAGGTGACAGAAATAGTAGAAATACCATCCTTTTTTCCATCCATCCATTATATGTAACCACTTATCCCCCCACCAGGGTCACAGTGGGGCTGAGCCAATCCCAGCTGACTTTGAATGAGAGGCAGGGAACACCCTAGACAAGTCCCTAGCTCATCAGAAGGCACATAGAGACATAGTAGAAAACCCTCTAAATATAATACTGTAATATAACACTACTATCAGCCTGAGCAGCAAGCGTCACAAAGGAAGGATTAATATCAAGACTGTTGCTTTAGATTGCATCAGATTACACAGGTGTGACCTGTACTTAGTGTTATTTCAGTAGCTTTCTTCCTGGTTACATCTTTTTCTCCTGGTCCTCGGTCTAACACTACTCACTGGTCCTCTGGTGCCGCACATCGTCTTTTAACAGGAAATTATTTGTACCCTCGGGGTGCCTCTGCTCCCAACAAATAAAGCATCACAGCTAGTGTGCACTTATTTGATGCACTGAAGTGGAGGCTCCAGCTCTTTTTTCCACATGGTATAAATTTTGGCCACAGGATCAATGAACGCACCATGGTGTGTTATCTGTACTGAGGCAGATTTCCTCTAAGCTTCCTCTAAAAACAAACCTAGTAATTTGGCCTAAATTATAGTGTAATAAGGAGACACTGTATGAAAATTCTGCATGCCTCTTCCCTGATGCACCCAGTTAGAGAATAGCATAACAGTGTTTCAGGTTGTTGAATGCCTTTGGCTGCCTTTCCCTCACTTATTGTCTTCTCTGAAAAGAATAGTTTGACATTCTGGGATTTGAGCTTATTGGCTTTCTCGCTGACAGTTAGATGAGAATATTGACACCGCTCTCATGTCTGTACAGTAAATATGAAGCTATAGCCAGAAGCCAGACAACTGAGCTTTGCACGAAAGACTGGGAACAGGGGAGACCTATTAGTCTGGAGGGATGAATAAAAACACTTCAAATCCAAGACAGAGATGGGCTGGATTCAAATACTTTAAGGTGTAGCCCTAAAACTAAAACACTAAAACTTAGAGGAAGTTCAGTCATATTCAGAATGTTCAAAATAATAAATTCCCAAGATGGGTTGCATATTGTGTTTCAGTCTGGGGTCCAAGAGTTTGGGTGTCATGGGTGATCAGTCAGCATCGTAATAAACCAACAACTGCTGAGTTGGTGTTTTGACTCTTAACGGAAATTCCAAGATTTCTTTCGAAACATGTTGGAAAATAGTTGTTGTCTTTATTACTGATATGTGGAGTTAGAGGTTACATTTTATTTTTCACCAGTTTTCTGTCCAAGATTTTTTGGACAGTCCTAAGAAAAAACATTCCACAGTATTTATGACCTCTCTTGGGAAAACGATCTTTTGCCATCTCTTTCTGAGTAAGTAAAACAGACACAGCAAAGTAAGGTGTGGAAGATGACAGAAGTTGGTTCCTTAAAAAGACATTTTCAAAATGTTTGTTTGGGTTTTTCGTGCGGGTATAAAAGTTAGCCCAGGAGAAGAGGGGTTACAATTTGGCATTAAGATTTGAAGGTTTTTGGATCAGGAGATGCATCTCAAACTCACTTGTTTCTTTGAAGAAAGTCCCAATTATTCAAGTTGAGACGAGTTGCGGCTCTTTTCTTTTCAAGCATCCACAGACCGACTTCGGCAGCCATGGGAAAGTCATGGCTCGATGATGCGTTGAGGCTGTAGTATAATGCCCATTTTTGCTGATTTGTACCCAATTTTGACACCTAATTTCATAAACTTGTCGATATTTTTAATCATTCAAATTTTCTGTCACAGTTTTAAAATCCTTAGGTCATATCATCATACCCTCCACACATACACAATTGTGTTTAACTAAGTCTCCACTAGAGCAGCTGTATATTAATCTCCTCTACGATGTGTTCTGAGCTGGTGCCATCAAGTGGAAAATGTGAGTAATGCAAAATGAAGACGCAGCACTGCTGCTGCTGAGGAATTTAAAGCTTCAGGGCTCATTCTAATTTTAGTAAGCTATATCACAGTCTGAATCAAAACAGCCTCTATAACAACATGACTGAGACTGCCTTGATATGATTTTTGGTTTCTTTTTGAGAATGTGCCTGTCTTGTAAGCGGGTTTGCCCTAATTATAGGAAGACATATCAAGTAATCAATATAACACGCAACAGCCAATGTGTCCATTAACGACCATTCAACCCTCAGCTACCAGGTAATTAGTGTTACCCTCTCTTACTTCCTGTTTATTTCTGTTCTCCTTTCCTCCTCTCCATCTCACCACTCTCTCTGTCTGTCCGTCTGTCTGTCTCTCTCTCTCTCTCGTCTGCCCCCCTCCCCTCCCACCTCTGCTTTACAGGTCTGCAGGCATCAGATCAGGTCCCTGTAGACTCAGACGCCACAGCTCTGTGACTCACACTTCCTCCTAATGAGGGACAAAATGGGTTTGCAGTCCTGATTCAACTGTACCACTGGCTCTGTAGTGGATCTACGACTGTAGATCGATTTACTTGTGGAAGTGTGTGTGCATGTGTGTGTGGGTAGATAGACAAGGGCAATTTCCTGCACAGGGACTGCACGGATTGTTTGACCTACACGGGGTATTTTTAAAATAGAACAGTGACTAATGGCTAACTCTAACCCTTTTGGTTTTGGTTTGGGGTTGTTGTTTTCTTGATGAGGAGAAGTGATATCCTGAAGTCTTGCTGGTTGTCAGTCAACATGACTTCATGAAATAGTGTTTATTTGTGAGCTATAGAAGTGCTGGTAGGTGTATTTTGTCGACTGCTGGCTGTACCTTCGTATTGAAAGTCTGGTATTAATTTTCTGGTGTAATTGTTGGCAAGACAGCAAAGAAGCATATTTCCCAAAGTGATCTTACAATAATCAAACGTCGAGTTCACTTAAAGTTCGAAATTAAACATCACACAGGCACAGATAAGTCAAGTCAACACATGAACACACACATATTGTCCAGATGGGACAGCCCAAGGGCATTCCAGGAAATGGCTGCGATTGGTGACTGATGCGGCAGAAGGTCTCGAGGACAGTTCACATGTCTCTCTCTATATATATTTATGCATCTATGTATTTATGCAAGGGCATGGCAGTTATCCTGGCCTTGGCTTGACATAGACAAGGAGCCCACAGCAGCTGTTGACCCCAGTGATTCCAACTGGTGACCTGGCCAGCTGGTTGGAGGTCCCCTGTTGCTTGCCTGTGGAGGGAGCTGACAAATTGGAACGGGAAATAAAGGAAGGAGATGAAGGTGGTCTGAAGGAATAGACAGACGTACATTATCAAAGACAAAGCAAAGATGTCACACCCTTGTTGTCTTGTTTTCCTCTGCGGGTTTATGCACACTGACAATGTTCTTTCATTTGCTGTAAACCATAATTCAGAAAGTAATCTGGAGATAGAATGGAGCAACTCATACATAACTCAGAAATGTATTATCTGGCTTTGTGTGCATTTTACTGAGCAACAAAACAAACAAAAAAAACAGTGCCATGGTTGTTTATATGCATTTATTTCACATGAGTGCGTTTTTTAAAGTTATCTTTAAAAAGTCAAGGGAGTACTTCGTAATAGCTGCGAAGTCTAAGCCCATTACAACTAGAAAACAAAATGGGTGATGGAAAATGATAGAGGTTAAGGAACAAGGTCAAGAGAGTCTGAGGAGGAGGAGGCGAGCAGAGAAATGAGAGGAGGTCTGGAAAGCGGAGGAGGTGCAGCCAAGCAAAAAAACTCCCTGGATAATTAAGGATTTTGAGAAAGAACAAATCAGGAAGGAGGGATGAAAAGGAAGGAGGGAAACGGGGGTGAAACAGGTGACAAATGAATGACTAGAAAAAGAGAGGACAGGCATGAGTGAGGGAAATGATGAAGAGATGACAAATGAGCTGTAGAGGATGAAGATGGAGGGAGATGGATTGCAGAGAGAGGGAACGAGGGAGGGAGTCAAAGAAGGATATCTTCTTTTCATACATGCTAAAAGAGGCTGCTGCGACACACTGAGAGTCATTTAAACTGACACCTACAGCAGAAATGAAACCATGTCTGAGCAAGCATGACAGGACAAGAATAATCATCACACTTACTGATGTGGCATTTAGCCATTTAGCCACACTCCTATGAGACAAAACGTAATTAAATGTGGAGACGACTGTCGTGACAACACACGAAAAATAAATGCTTGCATGCGATACATGTTTTAACAGATTATTATAGCATATACGGCTAAGAGTGCACAGAAAATCTGGTTCATTGCTTGATATTTTATTATGGTTTAGCTGCTTGAGATAGCTCGACTGGTTTGTTGGTTCGACTAAGCATCAAAAGAGATTTGAGAATCAAGCCTGTGCCATTTAGGAGCCTTTGCAGCACACAGTGTTTTTCAAGCGTGCAGATTTGTAAATGAGATTATGAGGATGTCTTCCTGCAGAACACCAGATGCAGGAAATGTGTGACAAATTGTAGATTTTCAGTTTCCCCCCAAAACTAAGAACTGACATTCTGCTGTGCCGTGCAGTGCAAACATTAATTATTCCCTGCTCAAAGTGGTAGGCTAACCTTCAAAAATGGTACACGATTCCCTTAATTATGCATATCAGTGCTAAATGAAACATTAAGCCGAGGGGATGTAGTTCTCCCGGCAAAAACCTTCAGGAGAGCTCACACAAAAATGCAGCTTTAAAACACTTACCTGTTAAAAGCGTCACTCTTTTCTCTGTCCTGTCTTTCACCTTCCCTCGCACTACACACAACACACACACATATGAACACACACTTTGAGGACACAGTTGTGTGGCATATAGAGAAGCAGAAACCTGGACCTCTTGATGGAACTGAAGCCATTGTTACTTCTCCATCATTTGCAGTATTTGCAGTTTGCAAGACTGATATTTGAGCAACTGTTGGGTGGACAGCCATCTCAACATTTAGGCTCCCGGACAGGATTGGACTTCCCAGAAGATGACCCCTACTGACCTTGTTGATACGATGACTTTTCATGACATTGACATTTTTGGCATTAAGCAAAATGTCCTGTATTCCAACAACTATTTTATTCACATAAAGTGTAGTTTGTAGTAGTATTTTTGAGGATAAACTAGCTCAACAGTGCAGCACTAAGCTTCTTCGACATCAGTAGTAATAGTAAAATAAACTTTGTGTCAGAGCTAAAATGGAGCCTATAGGTAGAAAAGCCGAGTCACCCCTATGTGTCATGGACGGATTTGTCACCACAGCAGGGGTGGTCGGCGTGACTCACTGGGTTTTGTCACAGAAGTACTGCCGTGCTAACAACTCTGGCCAGCCTCACAGTACCCTTGTAGTCGGAGAGAAGGTTAACGTTTGTCAAACGTCACACAGACGCTCATAATTGTGCTGCTAACTGAGCTGATTCAGCTCCTCAGCTGCAGGGAGCAAGGACAGGCTAGGTCTGTCTGCATTTATTATCCATGCTCTCTTAGGAGGGGTGCTGATCTAAAGGCCATGGACCAAGTCTGCTTCACATCTGTCTGCACGGCAGTTTTGCTGCACAGTGAGATATCCGCCATCTGGAATTGTGATACCTTCCTTGACATCATGATTGATATCAGAGTTTAGTTGACAAGATGACAGCACAGCGAGTACAGACAGGAGCTGGTATACTTTTGTGATAAATGTTAAATGACTGAACACCTCGTGCTGTTGTGAACTCATGCCATATGGAAAAATGGCCTGTGTCTTTCAACTCATCCAAAGATGTAGCTGGTTTTAAAGTCGCATTAATCATGAATTTCTTTTTATTTTGTATCTTTATTTTCAGTGTGTCTCATTAACCTTTTGCATTTCCCAGAGAGGACCCCGTTTTGCTGAGCATTCACTTCCATCACAACTGAGACATTTATTGCAGATTAGCGACCATATGAAGCAATTAGCAGGATACGTGTCTTGCTCACTGGAGTTACAATAGCAGTTTATGAAAGTTGGGATATAGAGGCAATATATTTGATTTTAAATGTCATGGTTTGTCCTCGGTCTTGAAACTGCAACCTTCTGATCACAATCCATCTCTGTCCTGAAGATGAATCTCTAGCTAAAGACAGAGCAACGCTTCCTCCTTGTGGATGCTCAAAGAATTTCAGCAAGGCTCTTATTAAGCACAGGTGTAATTCTAGAACAGGTCAGATGCTCATTTTAGGTTGTCTGGTCATAATATTAGCACTTTGAGACATCAGGGCAAAAAAAAAAAAATTGAATATACCACCTAGAGGGGGGTGCTCACAAAAATAAGCTTAGCCTGCAGTGGGAGATTTATTGGATCAACACTCCCTTCACAGTTAAAATGAGGACTTTAATATTAAGCCTTTGATGGAGGCATATCCTATTATTATAGGGTTATTATCGCCCTAGGATCTATATGTACAACTGGAATGAAATTACTTCTCGTGTCTTATTAACCTCAAGCACCCATCACATAAATGTTTGACATTTGTATTGTATCTTTTGTGACCTACTGGTTGAAGGATCATGCATATGAATTATACTATACTATACTATATACCATTCTTATTAGGGTGTTAACCTGTTGCAAATGGATCAATCATCCTTCATTCCATTTTACAATAAAGCACAGTTTGTGTTTGTTTCTTAGCATTTGGGGCTAATAGAGCTTAACTGATAAGGACGTCACAATAAAAGCAAGAGATTTATGAAATGGCCAAAAAGGACACCAGAGAGTTTCGAATATGCAGTCAATGGCTTTATATGTAGGTAGAATTACAAAAAAAAAAAAAAACAATACAAACAATATGCATAAACATGTCTACCATAGTTAGATTACTTAAATAGGGAATAATATCCAGAACTATCTGTAGCAATTTCACATTACAGGTAGCAGCCAGCAACTACATAGACAGTATCAGAGCAACAAAGGGTGACTTGTGCAGTAATACATTTCAGTGGTCTGGTTAGCGCGTCAGTTAGTCGGTTAGCAGAAGGCAAAATAACAGAACCCAGATTGACCTGAGCTTTCTCGCCTCTTAAAGGGGAACTGACCTAAAAGTAGCCAAATATTTGTCATATAAATATCAGGTTCAACTTTTTGAAAAATAAAGTTTTGACATCCACATCTAATATATTTTTTGTGTGCAGGTGCACCAGAGAAATGATCACACCTCGAGTGCCGAGTGACGGCGACTGCTTGGACTGTTTATTTATTGCAGGAGAATATAATGAAAGTTAATGCTGGTAGGTCACTCTATGAGATTTCCTGTTTTTCTGTGCTTCCTTCCGTCATCTGTCACTCTGTTCAGGCTTGTGTGATATACATACTCTCTTGAAATTAGACAGCTATGTGTTCTTTCTGGTGGCAGAGTGCAGTATATAATGCACTGAGATTATAGGCTGTGAGTATTAATGCATCCAGATGTTGTTTAATCTGGAATATTTTCAATTGCTAACGTTTCCTACAGTTTCCTGCAGAATATAATCCATGCATGGTCAATATTAGTGAGTTGAGGGTTCCTTACTACCTCTCACTCCTTTCACCTCATTGGTGTATTTTAGGATTTTCAATATTTCTGGACCTACATAAACTAACTACCAGATTTTCAATGCGGACTGCACAGGAAGTTACCATCTGTGCTATACGACAACCATGCCAACTCCCAACAGTGTGACTGTAGCCGAGCAAGAGGGAAATGAAGGCACAGAGGTGTATTGTATATCAAACACACTCTGGTGGCTGTTAAAGGACTCAAGCAGGTTGTTCTTAAGTTGACAATACAGCATATGGTCAATTCTACATTAAATCAAAATAAATTAAAAAAAATCTGTGGCTATGCAGTTATTTAGAATTACTGACATGGCAACTAAAATGTGTGTATTTCAAAACACACACAATAACAAAATGTATATCTATCTTTAGCATCTTCCTGTGGAGCTGGTAACACAGACCAAGAGGCATAATTTATGTCATATAACAGGGCTGTGGTGCAGTTCACTTTTACATCAGCAGGTAGATTTAATACCAAAAATCCTACAGTTTTGTTTTGTTTTTTTTCTGTATATGAAAACAGTTTCGGTTGTCAAAAATCTTTTTTATAAAAGGACCAGGATTGTCTGGAAAATGATTTTATAGCACTTTGGAACTGTTTCGTGTGACATACACTTTTGTAATCAACTCTACCGTTAACAAATGTTAAGGAGGGTTTACTTCATATACGTAGGAATAACTGAATTTACAATGAACTGAGCCCAGTCCTGCTATAGATAGGGCTGTCACGAAATCATACGATTATCATGGCCGAAAGAGCTCACGATAACAATATTGTCACAATATCTATAGAGAATTTCTAAAAATGTCATTCAACTTTTATTGTGTATATGGTCTCTTTTTGGCAAATGAATTAGACACTCAAAATACGAGTGCAAGGAGGTGGAGAGAGAGTCTGTAACCATAACTGCACAAAAGCGTACAACTAACTAAACAAGGAATTATTAAAGAGACACTAAATTATTATCATATGTGTATTATTAACATATAAATATTTCATTTTTATCGTGACACCCCTAGCTATAGAAACATACACTCGCATCAATCACCTGCTGTATGTCACATCACACGTGATGTGATAAATGGAATGATAATGTAAGGTTCAGTTAAGGTTATAAGTTGTAAAGTTCAACACAAAGCTTATAGGCATAAAAGGATTACTGATAGGAAAATAACTACAGGCAATGACAAAATAATAATAAAAAAGTAAAACAAATCATAAAAGTGCAAAAAAATGTAAATATGATTGACATTAAAAGACTCTTCAAGATTCAACCACCTCATTTTCCATCAACCAGCATCCATTGAATTGAATATATTAAACATATCTATGCAAAAGGTGTACACTCAGATTAAATTCATTGTAGTCAGCAGCAGATGACTCTTACTGCAGAAACCATGTGTGAAACCTGATGTGGTGATTCAATAACTAAACTGAAGAATTAAAATCTTAAAACAATTTATAATCTCAAAATGGAAATGAGAAACTACAAGGTCCAACTTAAGTCAAAGTAAAGGAGCATTTTGTACCTGAGTACAAAAGTTAGTACTGAATAAGCTGGATGCACTGACGTGCAAGAGGTATTTTAATGTTGTATATGGTTTAATTACAGCTATTAGATAAATGTAGTGGAGTAAAAAGTGCAATAAATCTATGCTGTGGAGTAAATGTACAAATTAAGTTCAGCTAAATTAAGTTGCAGTGCCCCAAATCTAAATAGAATTTGAATAAAGTTTATCTGGATATCTGATGTTTTTCTAAGAGGGAAACATTCATCAAAGTCAGCTTATAGTGCAGGAAACAGAGTTTTGATATCTGGCTTTGCTGGTAGACCCATCTGCTTTTTGTACTTTGAAATTGATGCCCTCAAACCAACTACATTTTAAATCATATCATAATTATAAATATATTTAAATCATGTAATTTAAGGATTAACTGGTCAGCAATCAGATATAGCTTGCAAAAACCATCAGCTTCAGTGCTAGAGTATAACTTATTTACAGAAAGCATGACAGAACAACGATTAATTTGAAACTTTTCACTGACTGACTACAATGGAAGTGACCTTGCGAACACCCTGACTGACTCCGCTGCTCTCTCTCAGGTTAGACGTTTCTTCCCCCGTTGATGACGTTTCCTCCCGGAGGAGCGATGTGGATCGAGTCCAGGATGGGCCGTAGTATCTGGCCAAATGGTCTGGAGATGGGAGGATGAGATTTGAATTGATATTTTAAACTGAGTCATAAAATGATGACTGCACATCATGAAGGTACATTTAAACCTTATACATATGTCACTGGAATACATAAACGTGTTTTCATAAGTGTTTAATCAGCTGAAAACAAGAACGGCTTTGTTTTTGAGTGTCCTCACCATGGAGTGCATCCATTATAAGGGGAGGGGAGGTATTCAATAGGTTGCACTGAATACCCCTTACAGCAACTACAGAATTATGACACAATTACAGCAACAACTCATGCTGAATTTGTGAATTTGTGGTAAACCCATGTCTCTCATATGACTGGCCATGTGAAGGCTACAAAGAGATCAGTGTGAGTTTTCACAACAGTTCAACGCTGTGCAACAAGTTATTATTAATCTCAGTGCAGCTGAGGGCAGACAACCATAATGACTTTTACACTCACGTGGAGAGGACTTCAGACGGAAGGTCGGTGATGTAGGAGGGGATGGACCTGCCCGTCAGGAACTGAGCCACCTCGTTGGTGAAGGTGTTGCAGTTGTGCTCAAACAGACGATACCTGTCACCTCTGAGCCGGGAAAGAACAGAAGAGAGTCAACACATCAGATAACAGATTTCACATATTGTGATTAGTCAGACTCAAGTACCAAAGAAGAGATGCATAATAGGTACTCAACCTGTATGTGCTTTCACCCAAGGAGGAGAGGTAATCCATGAAGATCTCTTCAGACACTTCAGTCTCGCCCAGCTCTACCACAGTGTCTGGAGGGCCCAGCATTGTCCCACCCTGACAAACACACGGCAAAATGTGAACATCATATGAGAGCTATTGAAGAAAAGTAATTCTCCATATGTAGATTTGTATCACTTCAATCTCAACACACTCTTTGATCGTGCATACTTGCAGCACTGTCGGAGCGGCGTTCTCAAACATCAAACAGCAGGTTTTATCAGTCCCACTGAATTACAGAGCGATGGCGACTTTCCAGGCCTGCCATTTTGCACAATCATGTAAAAATGAATCTTACAGAGGCTGATTCACCAGTTTCAGACTTTTTTGCCGCCAGATCTTTTTTAGTTACCATAAACAGTGATTTGTAAAGGCTAAATATTTAATACATCTTTAGATTTATCTACTTTCCTTGAAAAGAAAAAAGAAAAAACAAAGCTAAGAGTGCATTTATCCACTAACATCCTGGTATATCTTGCTCCTCTGTGCCATAGAGCTCCATTGTTGACTAAAAGCTATTAAAACACAACGAGTCACATTGTTCCACTGTGAAGCAAGTTCATTTATTTCAATGAACATGGGTGCTGTAGTTTATTTTAGGTCAACCCCACATACTCACCGTTCTGCTGCTAGAAATACTCACTAACACAGCTGGTTAGAAAACGACTTAGCTGTTTTGAAATCAAACTACAGTATTTGTTACACCAAGGGACGAGAAAGGGGTTGAGAAACACTGGAGTAAAATAAAAGAAGAAACAAATAATGCCAGCCTTATTCTTTAAAAAGTATTCTGGGAAATCCAAACTGAAGTAGAGGTAATTTAATTTGAAGCAATATCACAAAATACCACCTGAGGGCATGTGAATCACTCTTTCTGTGATGTGGTAATTGGCAACATCTCACTCCATATTACGCCTTGCACACAGGCTTTAATAAGGCTTTTACTCAAGCTCATATGAATTAGACTAAGAGACTAAGTTTAAGACTTTCTGTGCACTGACACTGGAACACATAATCTCAGTGACAGGATGTCTCATGTCGTCTCTGATGTAACTCTTGGTTTACTTTGCATTTGCATTTCCTTCATGAACTTGTTCACTGAGACTTGGGAAACAGCTAGGAGCCAGTCCGCTTGTTCTAGACGTACCGGTGAACAGCTGGAGATCCCCTCCCCTCCGAAGAAGAACTCATCACCGTATGCCACTATAGCTGTGTGCCTGGAAGAAAATCCCAAAATGATCACAGGGGTACACTCAGTGCCAAATAACAAGCCACAAGCCAGTCAGCGAACCAAAAAGACTCAATTATTACAACAATAGTACAACAGTTGAATAAATATACCATCAACTCCCCTCATCTAACTGTGGAGCATAATTACACACACAGCCCGTGGCTGTTTTTAGCTGTGTTCTATGTTTTAAAGGAGAGTTACAATGCCTGTGTTATTTGATCTGGGACCAGAAATGGGTCACTGGCCTACACCTGCTGGATCCACACATTAGTTACAATGTTTTCATGACTCAGGAGGTCTGACTTTTTAGACCTCTGGCAAACCAGCTATCAAAATAGAAGAATGAAGATTCGTACCAGATACCATCCAGTTGCTTTCCTGCAACAAAAAGAAGGACAAGAGCAGTGAGAAGAAGCGGGTAGCGGATCTTCTGTGTTGAAGTCAACCCCCGTAAACGACCTTTGAACCATTTCTTAAGATGTGGGGGCATAAAATAGTCACGATTTACAATTTATAGGCAATAAGAAATAAGTAGGTCTTAATGAGTTAATTAAAAATCAGCACAGTAACACAATAAGTGCATAAAAACGACTCCTCAGTGTAAGCCAGAGAAGGCATCTCCACCCGGTATTTGTTATTATCACTTATTTGTCCCCAAGGCCAAGCTGCATCGGATTTTCTCTCTGTACTCACCTAACATGATTGGACTGAGGCTGCGGGCCATCCCTCTCGATAGATCATAAATATATAGCTGTACATTGTATCGCGTGGTGTTCTTATCCATAATGAAACCCCAAAAAAGCTTTTTATTTTCCCGTTGGCTGGATAAGCTATAATGGCACAGCTGACTGGGAGGTTCTACTAATGATGTCATCACGTCTAAAAATACGTGGAACACTTCCGTGGTTGATGCTTTCAAAATAAAATATTTTCTGCGAAACTCTCATACGAAACACCACTGGCTTTCTTCGGAGATAGCTTTATTTTGAAAGAACTGTGTGTCCCTTCCGGTATTACTCGTATCTCTTAATGACTTGACACAATTTAATTAGAACAGTTGATAGCGTTTTTTTATGTTGTTGTTGAATTAAAAAGGGAATTTCACAAAGAAATTAGCAACAGCTAACACAGATGAAGTCCGGATACTTTAATTTATCAACCTAGTGCCCCACATTTCAGTCCTGTCGAGGAAGAGACAGATATTTTAAATTTAAAACAGAGTCCACCATGACAGTTTTTGTAATATTCTGGCAGTTTAATAAATCCTGACTGAGGAGTGGGGCTCTCACACGTCTATTTTATAATCCCCGATGAACACTGGAGGGCGCCGGCGGATTATTGTAACCTCCCGTTCACATTCCCGGGCAGAAGATGGCGCTAATGCGCCTGAAGCGGCCGTTAAAATGTTCAAAAGAAGATCCAGAGTCAGGCAGCCAGCCACAGCCCCGCTGCCGGACCAAAATAGACAGTTGAGGGCTGAGCAGCTGACATAAACCAGAAATGGCTGCCACCGGAGTCCTTCCCTTCATAAGGGGGGTAGATCTCAGTGGAAACGACTTCAAAGTAAGTGTTTCACGCAGTATTTGTTCATTTTACGCCCGCCGCTGAGAAACGTAACGCGTTTAGCCAGCTAGCGAGCTAAAGCTAATCCAAGTTAGAGCAACGGGCGCTTGCTCAGAATGCTAGCTTAGCCTTCTAGCATTGGGCGTTAGCCAGTTGTCAGATGTCCATGACATGGACAAAGTAGCAGTGTGGCCTCGACCACAAGCCTCCCTGCTTCGCTGTTAACACATTTCTGTTTAGAGGAACTTGTCTGTAAAGAGTGCTGATTTACTTCGTCAGCTGTTATGCTATGTTGGGTGGTTTGAGATTATGTGGCTCTTATTTCAAACGTCACGGCAGCTAGCTGAGTTAGCTTCAGTGTTGGCTAACTATGTGTGTCTCTGTCAGAACAGGTCAGTGTTTAAGATAGATAATGCCACGGCCAGAACTGCTAACGTTAGCTAATGCTGTGGGGTTTGTTGAACGGCTGCAGCCACCCATTGTTATCACACTTGTAGGTTTGGACACACTTTGTGAGTTAGTTAGTTTAGGAGGCTGGAACAGGCAGCAGTGGCAGCTGGGATCATCTGCCATGTTTGTGGACTGACAGGACTATTTGTGTACTTATCCCTGGGTGCCATGTCTGCATGAAAGTAGTGCAAATAAGACGGCTGGGAATAACTTGTTTATGCATAAGTTGGTGAATGTCTGATGATTCATGAAGTCTGAATTTAGCCAGTGTGGAATGACATCATTTCCTCTGCCCCATTGTGCCCTGTGAGCTGTACTTTTCATGGTTTCCTGTTACGACTGTAAAAGATAAGGTAGACTGAACCTCTGGCCAGATGTCTGCTGCGTTTACTCGTGTAGCTGATCTGTAATTGAATGTGGTCTGATTTGTCCTGTCACTCCCACCACCCACTCATAATGACAGTGAAAGCACTGCAAGAGTGAGGCAAACTTTTAATTTTGTGTATAGACACACCTATGCAGTGCTTGGTAATGTTTCATGGTAAAGATTTATAGTTCAAAATATCTAAATTCTGCAAGTTCAGATGATTCTAGCATATAAACAAAAGTTATGTTTTTCAGGCAATACCAGCTGTGTTTTATTTGCAACTTCCACCTTTATCTGACTCTGTCACAACTTAACATTACTATCCTGAAAAAAACATTGGTTACATTGATTAAAAACATTCAAACCAGTATTCCTGATGTCAGACCTCATGCCCTCTCCTCTTTGCTGTCTTCACAGGGTGGATACTTCCCAGAGCATGTCAAGTGTATGAGCAGCCTGCGATGGCTGAAACTGAACAGGACAGGACTGTGTTACCTCCCAGAGGAGCTGGCCTCTCTGCAGAAGCTGGTGAGACTTTCAGAGCGATTTCCTATTTAGTCATTAGAATAACTAGTACTGCTGCTTATTTGAGATTATCATTTTGTTAAATTTTAAAGTTTAGATTACGATGTAAGGTATAAACTACAAAAAAATCTTACAAAGTGGGGACACGGTGAAGACACAAGCTATATTCATAGAGGATTCATTCTCTGCTAAAGGGCCTCATCAGCCTCACAACTGCACTTATATCAACCTAATTTGGTGTGCCATCTATTACTGCAGTGTTTGTAGCATTGTTTTTAATCTCTGACTCAAAGCACTTTTAAAAGTTGATCTGTGGGTAACAGAGGACATCTCATCACCTGATTGAGGATATCAGCCCTCACTGAATCCTTGATGTCTCTGATAGGATTATCTAATCTGAACTTCCAAAGCTTCAGTCAGGCTGCATTGAAACGATGATCTACGCTTACACGTTTGAACTTACCAGGCGTAGGCGAATAAGATTAGACTGTTGTTATCGTGGCTAGGAGCCACAATGTCTGTGGTGTGTTTAACAGAAATCTGCTTTGATTTTTATTCTGTTTGCAGTTAGATTATTCTGTTTATAGACAATTGGGCATTACTGCACGTGGGAGTGACCTCATTTGTCAGATTTTAGATGACTGTTTTGTTTGTGCAGTTGACTGTGTGTCTGTAGACAAAACCTCATATTCTCTCTCTCTCTTTAGGAGCATCTTTCAGTGAGTCACAACAGCCTGACCACTTTACATGGAGAACTGTCCAGCTTGCCAAACCTGCGGGTAACTGACACCCACACATGCACAAGAAAATGCAGAGACACATGCCAATTTTTTAAAAGCAACGATACTGCTATCATTATTTGCTTTAGCAAGTTCACATGGGTTTTATGGTATGACCAGTATGATCTGATTCTAGTTCTTTATAGCGACCTAAATGTGGTTCACTATGTTTGCAGGCGGTGGTAGCCAGAGCAAACAACCTGAAAAACTCTGGAGTCCCAGACGATATCTTTCAGTTAGATGACCTCTCAGTGCTGGTATGAAATAATCTCACACACACTCTTTCTCTGCTTATCGCACCCATAAAGACTTTCTGCTTCCTTCCCTTTATTTCTGGTCAACTGCATTCATCTGACACCTATCACCATCCCCCCTTTCCAATTGTTATGACATAAAAATAAGTCTAGCTTGCAGTCAGTGTTAACCACATGTTTCTCCGTCTTTTTTTAGGATCTGAGCTACAATCAGCTGACAGAGATCCCCAGGGACCTGGAGAACAGCAGGAACATGCTGGTGCTAAATCTGAGTCACAACAGCATCGACTCCATCCCCAACCAGCTGTTCATCAACCTGACGGACCTGCTATATCTGGACCTGAGCGACAACAAGTTGGACAGCTTGCCCCCGCAGATGAGACGCCTGGTTCACCTGCAGACACTCATACTGAACAACAACCCGTTGATGCACGCCCAGTTGCGGTAAGAAGACGTATTGCAAATTATTTCACACCTCGACCCAAACATTCAGAAATTCAGAAAGTGTCATGTTGGACCTAAACATTTATTGTAATGTTGCTCATTATTTCTGTGTGTGTGAGCAGCCAGTTGCCCGCCATGGTGGCATTACAGACTCTCCACCTGAGGAACACCCAGAGGACCCAGAGCAACATGCCAACCAGCCTGGAGGGGCTGACACATTTAGCAGGTAACACACACGCCGCTCTCCTTTTCTCTTCCAGACCACTCACTCAGGGACCTGACACATTTTCCTTCTTACTTTTACCTCTTGGCCCATGCTCCATTTTTTTTTTTTTTATGAATGTGCCACTGTGCATATCCTCACTCTCTCTGTCTGGGGCTTTTTACAAACACGTGTTCCCTCCCTCTCTCTCCCCCAGACATTGACCTGTCATGCAATGACCTGACCCGGGTGCCAGAGTGCCTCTATTCACTGGGCAGTTTGAAGAGACTCAACCTAAGCAGCAATCAGATCTCAGAACTCTCTCTCTGCATTGACCAGTGGACTCAGATGGAGACACTTAACCTGAGCCGCAACCAGCTCACCTCACTGCCTGTAAGGAGGATATGTGCTTTTACAACCGGTGTTGTTGGAGTTGAAAATCTTAAAATAAGAGCTAATAAAACATTTTATTACAGAAATGTGAGAAATATTCAAATATGTGTAACTTTCTTGCCAGAATAGTTATTTTTTTTGCGTTATATAAGTTTTCTAACAAGTTTTCTAACATGTCTTTCAGTCTGCAATCTGTAAGCTGTCCAAGCTAAAGAAGCTGTATGTAAACTCTAACAAACTGGACTTCGACGGGGTTCCACCGGGGGTTGGCAAACTGTCCAGTCTCACTGAGTTCATGGCTGCTAACAACAACCTGGAACTTATCCCAGAGGGACTCTGCAGGTAACACAAACACACAGATTGGGGGTGCTGTGCAGCAATGACATCTTTTTTTTTTTTTTTTTTTTTCCTGAAGAAAACTATAAAGAAGATCCGATCTGAACTAATATGTTTGTGTTGTAAGGAGGATAGATGGAAGCCTTTATTTTACCAGCTAACCTGGGCTGGTGTGTTTTTGCTAAACTTGAACATGCGAATAACCCAGAGTTGATGTTGTAAATTAGACTTTTTAAATTAGACAGGAGTTTATAATGAGTTTGAACAATTGTCGAAAGATTTAAATAATGCATTACACTTTGACTGAACCCGTTTGAATTCAATGTAGATCTAGTCAACTAAAACAATTGAAATCATGCTTTCTGTCATCTGATGTTTCCCTGAAAGGCTGTGTACATTTTAGTCAGTCACATCAGCTGTGTAGAAATGTATGACATCACGTCAACATTTGGTGGTGTGTTGTCACTTAGGTGTGGTAAGCTGAAGAAGCTGGTGCTGAATAAAAACCGCCTGGTAACGCTGCCTGAGGCCATCCACTTCTTGACTGATTTAGAGGTACGATGCACACCACAGCAGTAAAATATTGAGAACATACTGGACTACAGCAGCATTTATATTGACTCCCTCAACTCAAACTTTTTACTAAGTACATACTTTAAAATCAAACATATCCCATTAACGTATCTCTCTATAGATTCTGGATGTGCGTGAGAACCCCAACCTGGTGATGCCTCCCAAACCAGTCGACAGAGGAGCAGAGTGGTACAACATTGACTTCTCCCTGCAGAACCAGCTCCGGCTGGCTGGGGCCTCACCTGCCACTGTAGCTGCAGCTGGAGGAGGTGTGTGTGTAACTCTATGTAATGTTTTTGTACATAAGTGTATTGGAATATTAAGTATTAGAAGTTTCAACCTGTATGTGTATGTATGTGTGTCCAGGAGCCAGCCCGCGAGATCACCTGGCGAGGAAGATGAGACTAAGGAGGAGGAAGGATTGTTCTCAGGACGATCAGGCGAAGCAAGTGTTGAAGGGCATGAGTGATGTTGCACAGGAGAAGAAAAATATGGAGGTAAAGAAAAAAGATAAGAAAGAAGGCCAGGTAGGAAGAATAATAAACACAACAGGGTATTTGTATTTATTTACAAAGAAATCTGCTCATTTTGCAGGAGAACGGAGATTTGAAATATGGTGATTTAAAGATCCGGCGCTGGGACAAGAGTTTAGAGAAACCACAGCTGGACTACTCTGAGTTCTTTATGGAAGATGTGGGGCAGGTAAGCTATCTGTGTGTGTGTGTGTATAATCTCTTTCCTCAGCTACAACCAACCTAAGTGCTTCTGTAGACATGTGACCTCGCTCCCAGACATCTTTATGCAAGTGTCGATATATCTTTTCTCTCCTTCCTAAAGGTTCCAGGTATAACGGTGTGGCAGATAGAGAATTTTGTCCCCATGCAAGTGGACGAAGCTTTCCATGGCAAGTTCTACGAGGCTGACTGCTACATCATCCTCAAGGTAACACGTCAGATCTGCCATCATTTACACAGAGTACATGTCATTAGTTTTTATTACAAAAATACATTATTTGTGGTTACAGCAAGAACATCTGTAAGTGTTAAGCACTGTATGAGCCCCTGTTTTCCTTCATGCATTCTTTATTTTGTAATCGCAGACCTTCCTGGACGACAACGGTGCGTTGAGCTGGCATATCTACTACTGGATCGGCCAGGAGGCCACTCTGGACAAAAAGGCCGGTTCTGCCATCCACGCTGTCAACCTCAGGAATTTCCTTGGAGCCGAGTGCAGGACGATACGGGAAGAGATGGGCGACGAGAGCGAGGAGTTCAGTGCCGTACGTAGAAACAAACTGTGCATACATACGTACCCTGTTATTAGATACACTACAGAAACTAAGCTCTCTGTTTGTATGAATGAATAATGAGCAGCTACATGTTGTAAATGATAGTTTCATATTGCATGCAGGTATTCAACAATGAGATCTCCTACATTGAGGGCGGAACAGCCAGTGGATTCTACACCGTCGAGGACACAAACTACTCCATCAGGTGCCTGAATGAATTTTGTCAGCTTACTTGCACATCCATCTATAATTAATTAAACATTCTGCTATGTAAACTGCATCTGTTTGTTCTAAATCCCTTTGTGTGTGTATGTGTTTCAGGTTGTATAGAGTTTATGGCAAGAAAAACATCAAGCTGGAGTCTGTACCCGTGAAGGCCTCCTCCCTCGACCCTCGGTAACTCTCACACACACCACAGTCTCCTCCTTTCATTTTCTTTCCATCCATCCCTCCCTCTGCACTCACTGTTGGCCGGAAGTCGATTTGTTAGACATTTGTTTCTACTGCTCCCATTTAGTGCGGTACTCGGTCTATAACATCCCGTCTTTCTCTTTTTGTTAGCTACGTCTTCCTGTTGGACACAGGGCTGGAAATCTTCGTCTGGAGAGGAGCCAACGCCACCCTGAGCAGCACCACGAAGGCCAGGTAAGATGTAAATCAAGTCCCAACACAAACCTTTCTGTCATTTTGAATAATTCGTGTTAAGAAAACATTTAAACATTGTTCAGTGATACAGTGCATGTGCATTATTTTCCATCTTTCAGGTTATTTGCAGAAAAGATAAATAAGAACGAGCGTAAGGGAAAGGCGGAGATCACAACACTCATGCAGAGCCAGGAGCCTCCAGGTTTCTGGGAGGCACTGGGAGGACAACCAGAGGAGATCAAGAAACACGTACCAGATGACTTCTCTCCTATCAGACCGAAACTCTACAAGGTTAGCCTTTATTCAGTCCCACTCTCTGTAACTGGCATGTGAATGGGCCGCTGTAGATATGTACATAAGGCATTCTTAAATGTCCTGATAACGGATAGCAGCACTGAACAGGAAATCACATTCACCAATGTTTTTATTCTCCTGTAGGTGGGCTTAGGCCTCGGCTACTTGGAACTGCCACAGATTAACTACAAGCTGTCAGTCGAGCACAAAGACCGCAAGGTCAAACTGGACACCCTCCCAGAGCTGAGACTGGTATGTTTATCTGCTGCATAAACACCGGAGCCTACACCCCTCCTCCCCTCGCTACATCACTTCTCTTTTTTTTTTTCCATCCCTCTCTTCAGTTGCAGTCCCTGCTGGACACAAAGTGCGTGTACATCCTGGACTGCTGGTCCGATGTGTTCATCTGGATCGGGAGGAAGTCTCCGCGTCTCGTCCGTGCTGCCGCTTTAAAACTGGGTCAGGAGATCTGCTCCATGCTGCACCGGCCCAAACACGCCTGCGTCACCCGCAACCTGGAGGGCACAGAGTGCCAGGTAACGCTTTATACCGCACCGCTTCAAACCCTGCTGCTGCAGACTGAGACTGTGGGAAATGTTCAAAAGCCAGTAACTTCCCCTTCTTTTACCTGCTGTGTTGTAATGATCTGAAAATACACTTTGCTGGTTACTTTGTGTCTCAAAAATAACTGGATGTACATGCAGAAAAAGAAAGAAGACATGTCAGTTTATTGTGCATATCAAACCCAGAGTGATAATAAACACAGTGTTCACCTTAATCTTAATTTCTCTTCTTCAGGTTTTTAAGTCCAAGTTCAAGAACTGGGATGATGTGTTGAAGGTGGACTACACCAGAGCAGCTGAGACTGTACAACAGACAGACAACCTACAGGGCAAGGTCAGTAATATGTGTTTGTTTGTTTCTACTTTGATAGCAGGCTACCAATCAAACGCGAGTAATGAACCAAAAGGTGGCTTTTGATTTAACTGCTGAGCGTTTTATTTTTGTTTTTGTCCTGCAGGTGAAAAAGGATGCAGAGCAGAAAGACCAGATGAAAGCCGACCTCACGGCTCTCTTCCTGCCCCGACAGCCAGCCATGCCTCTTACTGAGGTACCAGCACATGCACAGTTATTCTTTTCCTAAAATAAAATCTTCTTTTAGCCTTCGCCTCTTACTTTATGCATCCTTTCCGTCTAGGCTGAGCAGCTGATGGAGGAGTGGAATGAAGACCTGGACGGCATGGAGGGATTTGTGCTGGAGGGAAAGAAGTTTGCTCGCCTGCCCGAGGAGGAGTTTGGGCACTTCCACACTCAGGACTGCTACGTCTTCCTCTGCAGGTAGGGAAGTGCATATGCTCAAATGACTGTAACGAAGCAGAGGTGGAAATTTGGGGCTTGGGGTTGGAACTCAAACTGTGTTTGAAATTTAAATGTTAAAATTAGTTCATGGAGTGTACCGTGGCCTACCTTAGTTCAGTTGTTTTGCATTGCTGCTGTCAAAGTGAGTTAATGTCTTACTCTGCTTTTATAGATACTGGGTGCCTGTCGAGTACGAAGACGAGGAGAAGGAGAAGAAGGAGGGTGAAGGCGGTGAAGGAGGTGAAGGAGGAGGAGCAGGAAAAGCGGAGGATGAGGAGGACAAACAGCCAGAGGAGGACTTCCAGTGTGTCGTGTACTTCTGGCAGGGCAGACAGGCTTCCAACATGGGCTGGCTCACTTTCACCTTCTCCCTGCAGAAGAAGTTTGAGAGTCTTTTCCCTGGAAAACTGAAGGTATCAGGATCTGTACACATAATTGGACACCGTTGACTCTGACTCATCACGTGTGTGCTCATCGGTTTAACCCTGTCTTGATGTTTTTAGGTGGTGCGTATGACCCAGCAGCAGGAGAACCTCAAGTTCCTGTCCCATTTCAAGAGGAAGTTCATCATCCACAAAGGGAAGAGGAAACAGAAGACTGACGCTGCTCAGCCTTCTCTTTACCACATCCGCACAAATGGCAGCGCACTTTGCACCAGGTAGACATTGAACTATTATCACCTGTCATCAGATCCTCCAGAGGAGTGTTTTTAAACATTAGTTTTCATCTCTCTGTCTTTTAGGACCATCCAGATCGGAACAGATTCCAGCAATCTCAACTCAGAGTTTTGCTTCATCCTCAAGGTTGTGATACTTCCTCCCGTCTCCTTCTGCTTTTGTTTGCATGAAGTCCTCTCTGTGGTTCCTGTGTAACAGAACATGTTTTCTGCAGGTACCATTTGAGAGTACAGACAATCAGGGCATCGTTTACACGTGGGTGGGCAGAGCCGCTGATCCTGACGAAGCCAAACTGGCTGAGGACATCATGAACTGCATGTTCGATGACACGTACAGCAAACAGGTAAATGTTCATCATGTCAAGTTTTACAAATACATTAAACAGTCATCAATACTGGCTGCTTCTTTGTCAACCTGTGAAGAAAGCACAAGGGTCCCTGAACTCATTTTCAGTTGTTTTTAATGAATGTTAAGTGTATTTTATCAAACTGATTAATCAATTTGTCTCCTAGGTAATTAATGAGGGGGAGGAGCCAGAGAACTTCTTCTGGGTGGGGATTGGTTCTCAGAAGCAGTACGATGAAGATGCAGATTATATGAAACACGCTCGGCTCTTCAGGTGGGTGAACGTTGGTTGTCTGAATTCTTCATTATAGATGATTTCTGTCTCTGTATCTTCCCTCTCTCATGTCACTGTCTCGCTGTTTATTTCTCTTCCTCCTTCTGCCTCTCAGGTGTTCGAATGAGAAGGGTTATTTCTCCGTGTCGGAGAAGTGCTCAGACTTCTGTCAAGACGACTTGGCTGATGATGACATCATGCTGCTGGACAACGGTCAAGAGGTAACAACCGTTCATAGATTTGTTTGTTTGTCTGCAGTTGAATTGGACAGAATTTATTTATTTATGTTTTTTATTCTCTTTGTTTCTTGCTTTCCCTCAGGTGTACATGTGGGTCGGTACTCAGACTAGCCAGGTGGAGATCAAACTTAGTCTCAAAGCCTGCCAGGTTAGTGAGAAACTTCAGTTTTTGTACCTGTGTGTGCATTTGAGTTCAAACATTTTGATGTTATATATCCCTCTCCTCCTCTCCAGGTTTACATCCAACACATGCGCTCTAAGGACACTGAACACCCCAGGAAGCTGCGACTGGTGCGGAAGGGAAACGAGCCCCACTGCTTCATGCGTTGCTTCCACGCCTGGGGTACTTTCAAAACTCCCCCCTCATAGATGAGCATGCACAGGAACGCTCAGAGATACATCAAATATAATCGCTGCCATGTAATTTTGATGAATTATGATGATGTCTATGCCTAACCCAGCTTCTCCTGACCCCCCCCACCTGCCTCCCAAATCCTGCTCAGCACTGCTGCTCAACAGCCTCTTGACCAACATGTTAGTGTCAGAGTCTGCCCACAAAATCAGAAAAACATCTGGACAGATATAAATTTAGCGCAACATCCGAGTCGGCAAAAGTTCTGGTCAAGAAGCAAAATATCACTTTTTTCTACAAGCTTTTTTTAGCAGCCAGTCTGAATAAATGAAAGAAGAGAATTATGTTTTTGAGATAAAAACAAAAAAAAGGTCTAAAGGTGTACAGAGGCTTTATTAAAAAAAAAAAAAAAAATCCAAAGGGAGGCGAGTCCCCTTACATATCGATCTGCTTTGCTGCTTTCACGTGGCTTGTGCTGCATGGTCAGTAGTTTTAAGTGGAGGAGGCTTAAGAGCTCCTCCATGCTTGGTGCCATTTTGTGCAGCTCGTTTGAAGCAGTTTAAGGCAGATAAAAGTTAGATTTTTTTTTTTCATCAAGGGACTGAACAGGAAGCAGCACTATAATTGTTTTTCTGAGGAATGTTGGTTTATACATATTTTTCTGTTGTGCGGATTATACATGTCTGGTATGTTTGTGTGTTTGCCCTATGCGCCTTCATCAAAATGGGGACTGCCCCTATCCCACAGTCTCTGGTCGCTGTTCTCACCTCTAACTTGTCCACTAACAAAGCGAAACCTTTTTTGTATGAGATCAGATTTTGATGTAAAGATGCTTTGGCTCATGTGAGTGGAACAGTTAACTTTATTTGGCCAAAGAAATCCTGAGCAAGTTAAAAATGAGATTGTGAGACAGAGCCTTGTTTTTATGTTTTAAGTTTAGGGACAGATGTTTAAATGTGCAATCAGTCGAGCCCGGGAGATACTGAAACTCAATAATACTGTATTCTTTTACATTACAGGCTGCATTCAACTTGTCAAAATGTTTATTTTCTTGCTTTTCTGCAGCAGAGAGGACAAGAGCTGAAGAGTTTCTTTCCAAAATGTAGTTGAATTTTTGAAGAAGTAAATGCATGAATGTGTTGCTATCTTTTTCAAATATATTTCATGTTTTGGATCAAAATTCTTCATGTTAATGGGAGATGTTTTGTACCATATGAGAGACATATCTAAATGAATATAGAGACCTCTGGTTCCACTGATCTCAAATCAGAAGTTTGCTTGGTTACCAGAGGAGCTGTGATCGGTTTAACCAGTTCTAGATTCGTGCCTCCAGGTCAAAGTTTTACAGAACTACGGCATCTTGTGATAATGTGACCTGTGTAGTGTACAGGCATTGGTCCAAGTATGATATCTATGTATTCTCAAATGGCTGCAACTGCCATTATTTTGTGTCTTTTTGGACTATATTTTGTTGGGGTGAGTTGTATGCCTGGTAGTGTGTTTGAGTCCTACACGCATACGTTTGTGTGTATATGAATATGTGCACATGCTCCTGATGCCACCTGCAGATGCTTTATTTATGTATTTTATATAAAAATAAAATCTCACATCACATCTCGTCATCGCACTCATGTCTTTTTACATTTAGAAGGCCCTGTCTGTTAAGGTGGGGAAGTATGCCGTGGTTCTGATCCCTCAGTGGCAGCATGTACGGTTAAAAAGTAGGACCTAAAAATGAACACCACAATTTATTTTATAGTGTTCATTTATAAAAGTGATGCCTCAGAATTTACTTATTTAAGTATTGTTGCGAAGAGTTTAAGTGAGCTTACGAGACCTCTTTGGACCGCACCTCATCTCTGCCGGCACAGTCCAAACCACACAGCAGACAAGTCCCATAGAGAGAGTAAATAATTTTATTAACATTCACAATTCTTCATCAGCCAAAGAAAATGCTAAATGACCCGATTAAAATCCTACACACAAAACTGAATGACAAAGTAGAAACAAATTCATCTTAACTGTGGAATTAAAAATGTAAATCGTGCCAGCTGTAGCATCAAAAGAGTTAATTATGTGTGTGTCAACCAGAGCACCAAAAGCTAACACAAAGTAAAAAAAAAAAAAGCATTAACATGATTCCTACCTGTTGAGCTACGTTAGTTAATAGTGAGGTCCCTTTTTTACTTTTTATTTTGTTTTAGGTGAGGTGATCAAAAAGCTGGAATACTGAGCGGCTTTTAGGCTACAACAGGTGCTAACACTTCACACTATCATCGGCTTAACCTGTCTTCTGTAAACCTATGTATAGATACTGTATATATTTTTTTTTCTTTTACACAGTAAAACCTTTTAAAAAAGGGGGTTAAAAATACTGGTGATCAAAGCTCTGCATTTAGCCAATATTACCCAGAATGCACCGATTCACAGAAACCCCAAAGAAAGACATCTCCTGGGTGCATCACAGTACACAGTACGTTACACTTAGCATTCAGACTGACTTTGCTTCCCTTGCCACACTTCCCTGAGTCCCGCCAAAAAGATTTCTGCATGAGGTGATGCGACATTAACAGAAGAGGGAGAAATTTAACTGGAACTGAGAACATTTTTCTTTTCATCGATCCTGATTTTACCGAACTTGAGCAGAAAATGAGGCTAAAAAAAAAAAAAAACTTTATCCTCAAACGCTGGTCACTGAGGCTGGTTCACTGTAGGTGTGTCGTACCATTAGACCTCCGTATCGTACTTTATTTATCGTGCATTTAGCAATAAAGTTTTTTCAAAAGAAAAGTGTCAAAAATATTAATTCTCCTAAATCTGCTCTGGTCCTAAAAAGATAGTACCACATTCCCTTCCCTCTTCGCCAGCTGGTTCTCTTTGAATCGTCTCCTCTTGCATTTTATTTATCTTTAAAATATCTTTTACTTTCTCCACAAGCCGTACAAAACATATTTAATAAAGCATCAATCTTTGCAGTACAAACCACCTTCATTATCCCAGCACCTTTTTTTCCTTCAACACCAAGTGAGTAGACAGAGAGCTTTGGGAAACCCTCGTGGTGATGTGCTTCTGTGTAAATAACATTGGCTCACTGATTTGAAAGCAGTTGATTTATGCACCACCTCACACAGTAGACACTGTGTGAGGCAATTCAACCGCCTTAATGGCACCTAAATAGTGGAAGAATACAAATGCTACAGCTTTCAATACTCAAATATTCAAAATACTTAATTTGCTAGTCTTGCTCTCTAAAATGCTTCCTCTCAGTCTCTGGTGGATATCCTCAGTTCATAAACGCGGGTCATTCACGGGGCTGTGGTGGTGTTACACAGCGTGCAGAACAATTCAACACATCCACTTGTGTGTGTGCACGAGGAATCAACAAGCACATTTGGCGACTGCCAATTCCAGTTCCAACTGTGGGGGAAACCTCAGACCAATCCCAGCACGCCACACAACCATGGATAGAAATATAAAAAAACACAGAAACGTGATGGGTAGGTCTCCTATTCAGAACGTAGCAGCCCTTTTTCCTCGAAGGCTGAATCAGTCATTACACCTGGAGAACGCCCCGTAAACATCCAAGTCAACAGAGCCAAGAAGGAATGATCGCACAGAGCGCCGAACTGAACGGCGGAAATTCCAGTTATCGGTTCTTGAAATCAGGATCAGGTCCATCCAGGCGCCACGCTGTGCTAGATAGGGCTGTCTCTGTCTCCATGTGGGAGGCAACGTCATGTTTCCAAAGTGGTTATAGAAGAAGAAGATTTTTGTTCTTCCAGTTGGTGGAACCACAACAAGTCTTTACTGTTGTATTCTGTGTCCATTTTAAGGCTTTCCTCCAAGTTTGTGCCAGGTTAACAGGAGAGTGCAGAGCGCTGGCTGGGGGCTTCACAGTGGGCTGGTGGGAGATGTTTGTGGTCCAGCACTGAAATCCGGTCCATCCAGACCACTTGAGCCCGTCCCTGTAATACTTTAACAACAATCACAAGACAGTATGAGCAAAATTTATATTTAAAACTAGGTAAATAAATATCCAAGCTTTGGACTCTTGGTCTGACATTCTGATTTTATAGATTTAAAACAAGAAATCTTTCATAATAAATCCAGAAGAATATTGTAATATTGTAAAATGACACTACAGAATGTGTCATTAAAGTGTATTATTCTATATATTTTCATTTGGTGCCACTGGAGGGTAGCAGAGAGTTTTTAAAATGAAGGCAATGACAATCAGACTGAGGAGGAGGGAGAGGTCAGCAGCCATTAGATCCTGATTTATGAGTCCTGGGAGTGCAGATAGTAATGCAGCCGAACCAATGAGTGCAGTTAGTGCCGAGTAGGTAACCGCCACAAACTCTGCACGTCAGACCAAGTAAAGCTCCCACATTTCAGTAAATTCAATGATTGATACTCGATGGTTTTTGTCATTGCGCAACCAAGCTTCTTTCTTCCATTAACCCCCTCATCTCATTTTCTCTAATATCTATGTGAATGCATGTGCACATGTGGTAGAAACAGCAGGGTGGGCCACAGCTCGTAAAAAAAAAAGACCAAACAAAAGAGAAATAGAAAGAAATAAAACATAACTGAGGGATTTAAACTGGTGCAGTGAATAAAGAGGCAACACAAATTAACCGCGGGCTATTTCTCAACTGCAGTCCAAAGAAAGTGGGGAAAAAAAATACCCCGAGTTACAGTACATGAAACACTGTGAAAAAACACACAAGCCTGTTGAGATTTCAGCTCGGCTGATCTCTTCACAGGCGCCGGGTTGAGGGAAACAGAGTGGAGGGCTTGTTATTGGAATGCAGCACTCAGACAGAACAACTCTTTGATGTTTGCACACTCTGGACCGGCTCCATTAGAAACAGGTATCTGAGTGTGAGTGTGTGTGTGTGTCTATTCGTTCTGCAGTGTCCACACAAGTGTGTGTTCATGCATCAGCTCAAACTGGTGAGGACTATTTGTTACAATAACCTCACCTGTGTTTGTGTGCGCGTTTCTCACCTGTTCAGTTAATGAGGATGCCGGTCGAGCGCCCCTCCTCCTCTTTAATGTTCTTTAGGTTGTTCTCTGCCTCGTCCACAGTGCTGCGTACACAAACCACAAGTTCATTCTTGTCTCAAAAAGGATAAGAGGACATTTTAAAACAGTGGGAGCTGTGTGTGTGTGTGTGTGTGTGTGTGCCTACGTTAGAAAGTCCCTGACGTCCTCCACAGTCAGTTCTCCGGTGGAGTCGAGGGTGAGGTCAGCACAGCTGAGTGGGGAGTCCAACGGGGTGTCCAGGATGGGTGAGGACAGGGCGCTCGGAGGCTCTTCCGTTTGCCCTGTGTGGGGGGGGAGAAAAACCCATAGAGTCAGCAGCTGCAGCATGTTTCAACATCTGGGTGACTGATAGTTGTGTGTGTTGCTGGAGGACTCTAATTGGCTCTGAAAAGTTTCCCAGTAATGTCAGATTGAGTGAATAAAGTTTTGGCAAACGGTTTTAAAACAAGGCTTTATCACAATTTGGTTAGACAGAAGATTCAATGAAACCCATCTGCTGCATCTTTGATAACCAGACAATGTATTTGGAAGTAATTAAGATGAACAAAAACAGAGTTCAGCAGCACTTAGAGAACAATAAAAAATGGATGAAATCTGTTTCTTCTCTCTTCGCTCAAGTGTTGCTCAAGCCCACATTTTTCTCAAAATCCGGTTTTGATCACTTAAAGCTGCTTTAATCAATATTTTAATATCCACAAAGGCTCACATGACTTTTTGTGCTGTGTAAGGAGTAACTCATAGTGACAAACGTACAGAAAATGATCTCTAAAGAGCTCATTACTATCTTTCAGCCCAGCCCGCAACTTTACTGTCTTGGTTCGCTCTTATAGCCTTGTTTCCAGACACACAGCAGGCAGCTCAAAAAAATCCACTGTACGACTACCTGCTCAGCACCAAGCTGCAGACAAGCAAAGTAAGCAGCTAGCTTGTGAACATGGGTTGGGCATTTCTGCCGCTAAAGAGACAGATATTTCCCCCAGGAGCTGCAGAAGCACTGTGTAAAATCTAAACAGTTACCTGAGACAGAAAAGGCTGAAAGACACTTTTTCAAAAGATGTCAGCATGTATGTTTAGTTATGATTCCCTGGTTCTGTTAACTAACTTGTGTCAATTGTGGACAATTCAAAGATTAAATATAGACATTTAACCAGCTGCCGAGTCTTTGAAATCTGTGTTTTCTCCAATAAATACAAACTTTTTTGATGCTTATGATTTTTCAAAATGGAAAGAACATCTAAGGTCTACTGGGACATAAACAAACTCTAAGCTGGTCTCCAAAACAACCGTTATTTCCTGCCAAGGAAGGAGGCGCTGGGCAGGAGAGACAACTGGGGCATGCTGAATGGTTACCATGGAGACCAGAGGGGAACCCCTGCAAGGCCTGCTCGCAGTTTAAGAGGTTCAGCGAGAGAAAGAGGGTGAGATGAGGAAAGAGGGAGAGAAATAACAAGTGAGGGGGAGGAGGAGGAGTGTGTGTGTGTGTGTGTGTGTGTGTCTGTGTGTGTGTGTGTGTGTGTGTGTGTCTGTGTGTCTGTGTGTGGACCTACCCTCAGCCTGACCCATCTGGTTCTTGTGGGTTCCGTTGGCCTGCGGCTGCGTCGTCGTCCCATCGCTGAGGAGACACATGAGCATGCACCATTTGCTTTGGCAGTGGATGGAGTAATAATAAAGCAATAACTGTAAAAGTATCATTTTTATGGTTTCACATGAGTGCCTCGGGCTGGTGGTAACCCAAGAGACGGCATTATGAACAGTAGGTTTAGCGGTTTTCCAATGTGGGGTCCAGGGACCACCAACAGTCCGTGATGGGCTTACAGTGGGTCGCACAAATTATTAGCAAATACAAGAGACATTACTAGAGACATCTATTAACAAGGTAAGAAATGATTTACTACAACTTTTTAGGTTTCCTAGGACCAAATTTTGCCAAACAGAGATCTGCTAATGTTTGTGTCAGTGCGGAAAAGTTTGACGGATTCGTTTGAGGGATGAACTTAAGATGCATGCCCCAATAAAAAGGTTACATCCTCGATATTGTACTATAGTGTGTGTGTGTGTGTGTTACCTGGCAGGTGTAGGCTCTAGTGGTCGGTCCAGCTGAACAGAGCAGAGTGGCTCAGTGAGGACTTTGGCAGACAGAGAGAACCTCTCGTACTCTGACGGGGAGATGAGGTAAAACCCTGTGTGGGAAAATAAACAAATTTTTAACACTTTCTGACCCGCTGTGACCTTTGATGGCCTGAATAAGAGATTTTTACTGTTTGATTTTCACCGCATTTTCATTAAAAGCGTTTTCCTCACCTTGTCCATTCTTGGTGAAGACGCAGGATGCAATGCCGCTGATGTCTTCTTTACGGATGCAGTCGTAGCGCACCTAAAGACGCACAACGCCGATGTTAAAGGACAGGAAAATAAATCAAATAGCCACTTCAAATACGCTCTTGATGCCCACATTAGACGTTTCCTAACACTTCCGTGCACACAGTCACTCAAACTCTACCTGAGGTCGAAGGCCAGGTATGTTAAAGAGGTGCATGTCGCCCAGGTTGGTCAGACAGACCAGTGTGTGTTCGCTGTAATCCTCCTGGGCTGTGGAGCTGAAGACCACCAGGGCCACCTTCCTCACTCGACAGCCTTCATGCGCCGTCAGCTTGAACTTGGTCTTAGCACTCACTTTGGGGAGAGAGAATACCTAGAGAGAGAGCAGAGCAGAAAGACTGGATTTAGATCTGTAACATCAGTCTTCAGCAGCCTCTGGAGTCCAGTTCTAACTTTTTATGGTGAATTTTAAATGATACATTTAACAAAGCTATTTAATGGTCTTACATAAACACATATTTTATGTCTAATACATTAAAATCTTCACCTTTAGCTGCTCCTCTGAGGCGATGAGGACAGAGTGAGCGTTGGTCATATCCGGAGCGATGGCGAGGTCCTGAGAGGCTTCGTATGGGTCCGGTAGCGGCTTCCCTCGGCCGTCCAATACACAGATCGACACCACGGGGGCTCTGTGCATCAGCTGGATCTCTTTCCCCAACACTGCCTCCACACACACGCTGCCTTCGCCCGCTCCGCCACGCTCGCACACACGCCCCGAGCCCACGCCAGGCACCTCCAGAGCATAGGCATAGACACTCCCCGAGTTGGTGCCCGCCCATAGTGTGGGTCCGTGGTGTGTACCTGGTGGATAGAAAAATACAACACATACTTAGTGCTGTGCAAATATGTTTGATTTAAGCTTTATTGTTACAGGCAGTAAAACACACCGTCACGTAGGAAGGTGTCAGCGAAGCAGAGACATCGGACCACTCCAGACAGCGAGTCGTCTGCTGACCGAGGTTCAATCCTTCGCTGTACCGGAGCCACATCCTCCTGCTCAGCTAGGGCCGCGTTGGCCTCCTGGACCTGCACACAACACCACGCAAAATGAAGAACTTATTTCTGTCTGGATGACGTTTTCACTACAAAAAGATCACAGTGACTTACCTTGCTGGTGGGTGTGGTGATAGTACGTTTCTTCCCCGACACTCTGCTCTTGCGGATGCGTCTGAAACTTTGTCGTAAGGACTTTTTTAAGGACTTGACTCTTGACAGGGGGCCCTCCATCGCCAGGGAGTCATTAGGGTGCAGGGTACACCTAGGAGAACATAAAGAGCTGTAAGGTCATGCTTTGTGGATCATAATATGAATCTGACTTGTCTTTTCTTGTCTTTACTGGCAAAACTGTGCTATAATTGTGAGGAAAGGTTAAATTTTTCAAATCTAAATATTTTTCATATTTAATTAAGACTCTCTGAATCAAAAATGAAAGGAAAGACAAGAAAATGAGGAGCAGCAGGGATTGTATATACTAAATATTCCCAATGTATAAACAAAATAACAACCTGGCCAGCACAGCATTTCGTCTGTGGTAGTCAAACAGGCCAAATCCATGACTCGTCCCAAAGGAGATCAAGTTCCATTCAGCATGCAGCGCCACTGCAGTAACAGAGGCCGGAGGCAGGCACTGCACCAGGACCAGCGGCTGAAAGCCCGGAGCGAAGGGTGCAGGTTTAAGACGCGGCTCCAGCCTGTCATGGCCCTTCCAGGTGAAACCCTCTCTGTCCTGCAGCAGATCGACCACCGACACGTCCACCAAGTGGTCTGAACGCTCGTCGCTCAAACCCAGAACAATCACCTGGAGGGACGGAGGAAGTGAAGACATTTTATTATTTTTGTCTTTAAGTGTCCAAGAGAAATCTGTAGCAGACGTTAGTGCAGACGGATGTTTTTGTGAAAAGTCCGACAGTAGGACATCACAACTGGGAGTACAGAAACGCACTTTTCTTGTATGACCCAGTTTTTCAAATTATTAGAACATAAAAGAGCTCTTCTACAAAAAGCTGAAGGCTGGGTGCACTGAAAATGTCAGCCGCAAAACAGACATCTCATAACATCAAATCCTTAATCATTTTAAATGAGCAGCCGTTTGGAAAAGTGGAACAACAGCTTAGTAACAGCTTAAAAGTATTATCCGTAGCTAGTTTATCATCAGATGGGGCACTTCCATCAGAGCTGAACATTTCATTATCATTATCAGTGCACAGCTCAGTCTGAAGATTCACTTACCGGGAAGTAGCTATGTGATTTTCTAAATGTGCTGCAGCGCATGAAAAAGATTAGCTTTAATTTGGTATGAATATTCATGCTTTTCATCCATATTCATGATCTCCAGAAGACGATGTTTTCAGACCTTTCCTCTGTCACCACTGTCAAGCCAAGACTTCCACTTATACAAAGAAATACCAAAGGAGAGAGTGTCATAAAATTTGTTTTGTACATGCGCCGCTGGGGAAGAAAACTTCAGCCAAAATGTCAACACTGAAGATATCTAGTAATCTAAAAGGCTGAGTGTTGTGAAATTTGCTGAGCTCATGAGTGAGTAAGCTGTGTTAACTTTAACCCAGTGACTTCATCACTTCATCTTCAAACCAACCTACCAGAAAGCAAGATCAGCAAAACTGTCAGCATGTTGATTTTACTTGTTCAGCCTAACCATTTGTTGTGGGGAGAATATGAGTATGATGTCGTGATAAACTGGAAAGTATGTGTTGTATGAAAACCAAAAGCAGAGCCACGCTATTTGTAGTTTCACTAATAAAAATCCTGTGATCTTTGAAGAGTGTCCTTCTATTATTTAATTTGGATTGTTTCCTATATATTCTGTTTATCATCCACACCATGTGATGATGAGGTACTGCGGCCTTCTGGTTAAACTGTCCATAACAAATCCATGTAGAGGCAGAAATATGGTCTTGTTACAATAATAAAATACATCCACTTAGTGCAGCTACATCACAGCAGAGCAGCTGTTAAGTGTGATGACTGCCAAGTTAATCAGTTAGCCTCATTTCATCCACAGAAAATTCAACACAAGGTTATTTCATTGACATAAAAAGAATGTATCTACAAACAGGCCCTCTAAATCACTATATTTAAAAAATATAGACAGCCAGTAGCTCCACATCTTGTTCGCATATACAAAAGGCTGAGTGCTTACCACAGTAACCTAGGTTAAATTCCAGCCTGTGGCCCTGTGCTGCATGACATCCCCACTCTGCAATATATTTGCATGTGTGTGTGTGTGTAACATCTTTACCTGTCCAGCAGTCCCAGCCACCACCAGCTTGTTGCTATATTTGCACAGACTGATCTTCTGGATGCCCAGCCTTGGGTCGTCGCTGTACGGGTCAAAACAGCCCACCTACACACACAAATATGAAAACAGATATCAGTAGGATAAATGCAAAGACACACTCTCTGCAGGTAGGGCTAGCAGTTTGTGTATCAGTCCCCATCAGTGTTTTCTTCTTAAGTTTCATCTCATAAATCTAAATTGTTGTTCTGAGCAGACCACAAGCGAATTAATTTGTGGCAGAGCGATGTCAAAACAGCCCTCTGAAGCTTCCCTCCTTCCTCTGTTCTCCACCAATAGTCAGGAAGATCCCCCCTTTTCCCCACTCAGCAAAACATGTGCATTAATCTGTCTCTCACACACAGTAGGAATTCCAATAGAAATCCTTCTCACATGGGAGCTGTGTCTTGGCAAAACAAGGAGTAGGAGAAGTTGGTCACTAACACACACACACACACACATACATGCAAAGAAAGAGTGGGCTGATGGGTCTGGTTTTCATTACTAAGAAAAAAAAGGGAAAGGCTCTTCATCCCATATGAGGGCCACATTCCTGAACATGCAGCTCTGTTACCACAGGAGACATGAGGAAAGGTGGGGGGAGTGAGAAAGTGAATAGGAAGAAAAGAAGAGTGGAAGTTGAAAATGGGCTAATTTAATCTATTTTTCCATTCTTAAATGCATCTCTTTGGATAAACTTCTACTTTTTTTATCCATTATTGATCCCAGCTTATCTTTGTCATCCAGCTGATTTAAATATTCATCGAGCATTTCACTTTGTGACCCATCTCTATTCCCTGTCAGCATTCTACCAAAGAAGAATCACTCGGTCAGACTTGCTTGATGTGAAATTCTGCCTCCTGATGCTGAATCAGTTCATTTAAATGTAAAAAAATAAATAAATAAAGAGTCTATTAAAACAGAATCAGACTGTGGTTCCTTCACAGTCAAGTTTTAATAACAGGAACAATGGGGTGGGTCTGTCTGAAAAACTGAACACATGAAAACGACCAGATGAGAAAATTAGGCCACAGATGTACTGTAAGAGGACTGAGTGATTCTGTGTGTGTGTGTGTGTGTGTGTAACACACATTGTTTTTATTCCCACAGCCTGTAAAATAAGACCCTGTGCCTGGTCTCTAGAGGTCGGACTCTTACTCTTAACCCGCCTCCTCAGTTCTCACCTTCCTAAAGGGCGGCCATTCCTCCTCCTGCTGCATGTCCGGGTCGTCGTTAGGGTCCTGAGGATCGTCGCTAGGGTCACAGTCAGTGTGGAAGACGTTGGCCGTGCTGAGTTTGTACAGCGGAGTAAGAGCAACACCTGATGCGTCCCAGAAGCGCACTGTGCCATCTTCATGTCTGAAAAACACACACCGATTTAAAAGGAAATATTTCACAGAGACAATGTTTCAGCACAAATCAATTGAGGGTATCTGTGCATGTGCAAGTGGAAGACAGACATTTTAAGAGACGGACAGAGAGCTGCTAATTAACAGGTACAATTAGCCACATCTAATGTAATTAAAAACTATAATCTTGTAGTAAATAATATTCAGTTTCTGAATCAATGAGGTGTTGAAGGATGTTCCTAATACAAAAAAGTCAAGGAATTTCACTAGCATGGCCAAAGACACCACAAAGGAATATCAAAATTACTTCTCCTCCTGGTTTATGCAAAATTTTCAGTTAACTTGTCTTTCTGAGTTTTGTTTACACTGTGGTGTCTCCCCAAATTCCACTTGATACAGCTTTCTCACTTCCTTCTATGCGGCTGTTTCTTACTGTGCTCTATGCCAATGCTAGCTCTGCCAAACATCTGTAGTTGGCAGCAATCTGCCAACTGTCACAGGGTTTCCTTACTGCTGTGGCAATGCCGAGAAATTCTGGCTTCAGACTTTTCAGGATAAGTCACAAGCAGATCCAGTTTTGTGCAGGATATCCATGTGGTTCACAGAAAAGAAGGAACAAAACATCCCAATGCAGCTTTGAGTTATTTTACTTAGAAAGCAGCAGATTTTTGCCAGGTTTGGGCTATGAAAGAACAATGAAAACTGGATCCACCTGCTGCTGTGTGGACGCAGCCTGCGATTGTTTAGATATGCGTGTGTGTGTCTGTGTGTTTGTGTGTGTGTGTGTGCAGATACCCCGTCAATAGCAGCTCTTGTTGTTTGGGTGGAGGTGCCAGGTTTTTCCCTCCACATATGGGCCAACTCTGCACAAAGAAGACAAAAGATTGGAGAAAAGCTGCTGCAAACTTATTCCATTTTATCAGGGGTGAAAATTGACTGCTTCTGCCTCACAGGAATACCCTTATGGGTGAGAATGTGTATACACACAGGTTTGCACTGTTATAGTGTCAGCACCTCTGGTCTGGCCTCGCTCAGACAGAGATGATTTACGAGCTCACCAGCTGTGAGTGTGTGTGTGTGTGTGTGTGTGTGTGTGTTTGTCTAATCTGCCACTGATCAAACAGCTGATCCAAGCTACAAAGCCTTTGCAAAGCCTTTAAATGCCTACACCTGCTCTTAAAGTTATCACACTACCAGCAGGCTGATGGTCACGCTCGGCCTGTTTCCTCAGAGCTGTTTTGCTGCCAGCCTGTGAGCTCAGCTGCACTAGTAGCATGAGTAATAACAGGCATTAAAATGCAATATCCTTTACTTGAATCAATTTACAGACTTCACTTATTACCCAGTCGTGCTATATACAAAGGCAGCAGCTGACACTTGATACGACACCTAATATCCACTTGGCAAAAGTCTGTACGGATGTTGGTTTGATAGTATATACACTGATTAGTGTTTATTACATCTAAAGCATGAGCAGCCTGGCTGTTGATCATAATCTGTTTAAGATGTTCTCAGGTTAAGCAGCTTCGATGAATCATGGATTTCCTGTAACTGAATTTCCTCACTGCCGTGCATAAACCAATTTACAGAACAATCCGCTCGTTCAAAGCGTCCTGCAAACAGCCGCTGCTGTCCAAAAGTAAAATAAATTCTAATACAGAGGACAGGAAAAAATTCAGTGCAATGTTTTTTGATGATGCCAAAAGAACATCTGGGGAAACAAAAACCAAATGTGTGGCTAAAGTTTCTAAAGAGATTAGGAGACGTGCTTCTGAAGCGCCATCAGAGTGAAATTATTTGCCTAACTCACTCAGATCGATTACTTCTTTGCTTCATTTTTAGTTTATAGATTTATTATTTTCCTGGCAGTTAATATTTGATCTTTCTACTTCTATCAGATGTGATGTGTGCGACTGTGAGATAGTCCTGTGTGTGTTGGCCTTCATGTTACTATTTTTTTTAATAATATGCTTCTCACCCCATGTACGTGTTGTCGGCCCTGCTGCGCTTTGCCGGCATTCACCAGCCTCTCCCAGAGCTTGGGAGGGACGCTGGAGATGTGGAAGGAGCAGGTGATTGCCGAGGAGTGGAGAGGAGCCAGGTAAGGAGTGGGCAGAGAGGGCCACCCGGGGGTCTGGAGGTCAATCACAACCAGCTCCTCTTCCAGAAGCACTACCAGAGCAGACGGCTCGTCGAACTCTGCAAGAAGGAGACAACATTTAGACCACATTACACTTTTCATACAAATAAGTTAATTCTTCATCATGGAATCAGAAATGCACAGATAGATTTCATTAATGTTGGCCAACTCCTCACCTTGCTCGTGCTCTATGCTGTGGACAGTGAAGAAGTCAATGACTCGGGACGTGAAGTCCAAAGTGACGTGGTCTTTGTCTTGTTGGATGGTCAGACAGTGGCGGTCACCATAGCTGGCTCTGGGCATCCCACCGCTGTACAACAACACTGGAGAACTGGACCAAGACACAGAAAAATGTTTTTAATCTGTCGTGTTTCTGATATAATTAAGCAGAATTACTTAACATTTTTAAATTCATGGACTATTTTAAAAAGAATTCAAATTTAATTACGCAAAAATCTGAGTGAAATTTAGATAACTGTTGTTGATTACTGATAATTATGAACCAATTTATTGACTTTTAGCAATAAATATTAAATGTTATATTAGCATGCATATTTTGCTGCCCAGGTGTTGTTAATTATCTGACGCAAACATTCCAAACTAAAGCAACTCAAACCAGACGCAATTCTGTCTGGAGCAAAATCAGTTATCAGAGCTGGCAATACATTGTATAACAGTGTCAGCACGGAGATTAATTGTGTTGATTTTGTCGAATCGGTAGCACATTTTTCCTCACTGAGAGGAAATATGAATATATTCTATTTGATATGTCAACCTATAATAAACCATTTTAACAGGATAAACCCTGGACTGGTTACTGAGGAATTATATTCCACTACTGTTGTTTTGTTTGGGTCGTTTCCTGTGTTTCATGTTTTAAAAAATTTACAATATAAATATATAAATACGTATAAATGTCTTGCATATAATGAAATAAAAACACAAGTAAAGATTTAGTAGCACTGTGATCCAAAAGGTCGTCGTCTGATTGCGGGAATCAAAAAGGACTCACCCTGTCTGAGTTGTCCTCCACAGGATCTTGTTGATGGCCTTACAGGGAAAAGGACCTGAGAGAGACAACCATGAAGTTAACATAGGAAAAACATTTGAGAGACACAGCGACTCTTAAGTGAAAAAAAAAACTAAACCTTTAGACTAAAAAGGGGAAAAAATAAATCAAATGCATAAGTGTTTAAAGCTTTAAATGTCCCACAATTATTCTGGATCACAGTCACCGTCATGCTAAGTCTCACCATAAAAACGAGTCACAGTGAGTCACAACATGCCAGCAGTCATTAATTAAGCCAGTGTCAGTCACTGGACGTTGGTCTTTGTGGACGAGACCCCCGCCTCCACCAGACCTGAATGACAGTGCACTTAAACATGCCTCAAACAGACATTAGCTGGGGACACACAAAAGAGGTGTGTGTGTATATGTGTGGGTGATGTATGCATTTCTCACCATATGGGATGGTGGAGGACACTGGTTGGTGATTGTACGTGTCGCCATTAGTAACGGCCCACACGGCGTAGCCTCCATCATTATGGGAACTGACAAACAAGTTTCCAGATCGTTCCCACACCAGACTCTCCAGCTGCTGCAGGGAGGTTCACACACACACACACAGACACACACATATAAAGCCATCAGACCAGGTTGGATAGCAGAAGAATTACAGCTCAACACAGCGTGAAATGATTAATCATCATCAGTAAGAAGAAACTAAGATCTGCTCTGTAAACTACATACCTGTTTGCCCAGGAAGAGTTGCTCAGCATGACGAGTGCTCAGATCCCATAGGACCACCAGGCCCCTGCTGTAGCCAATCAGAATCTTTCCTGGCTGTTGTGGATGTTCCTGAAGAGATTCTACCGGCCCCAGAGATTTCCCACATCTGTAATCATCTGGCAAGCTGGGAAAACAAATCCATTAGCCATTATCCCACATCTGTAGTCTGTTTGTAAGCCGGCATGCTATGAATTACACGTATCCAGGTCAAAATGAGGTTAAATAATTGTCATGTTGATGGGGGATAAAATAATTAACACTGAAAGATTAAAAGGTGGACACACAGTCATAAACTCCAGATGTGAATATTCTTTTTGATCATAGATCATGTGATGACAAACGTAGTGTTTAAAAAAGAGAACATGAGGACTGCAGAGATTTTATTTTTCACCAAACCGACCCAAAGCAAAAGTGTTCAAATTTATGTATATTATAATCAACAGCGAGCTGAAACCATCTGTATAGACTCTAATACAGCCACAGGCTGCTCTTCCAACAACAACAACAACAACAAGAGTGAAGTCAACATCAAGCCGGAGCTGAGCTGCTGGAGCTTGTGAACTAGACATTCCTCTGAGGCAGCAGAGGAATGTGGAGCGGGACACACCCTCGAGATGTCAGAGGATTCCCTCGGAGAAAGATGGGAAAAAGAAGGGGAGAAGACAGAAGAAGAAGAAAGGAGGAGAGGAAACAGCTGAGAGGAAGAGCGCGAGATAAATGGAAAATAAACAAACAAACAAATAAAGAGGGAATGAAAAGAGGGCAATGCAGCTTTCTGTGCGCTCTGCTGGGGATGAGGGGCAGCGAAAGATCATCGCACAAGAGAGAGTCATCCTGTGTGATACACACACACACGCACACTTCTGACTGGTTTTGTAGCGGTCACTGAGGAAGATCCTCTCCGGAAGCACAGAGGCAGAAACATTCCCAACAAAGCATTCCATTGTGTCCGTCTCTCCGTTCACAAGTATTTTTAGGGAATCCAGCATCCTGCTACAGAGTCCCAGTGATGAGCCTCTCACTCTGTATGTGTGTGTGTGTGCGCACACGTTGGACATTCAGCTGAAACACTTCCCCAACCGGAACACTGTGTTTTGGCAGCCGGTACAAAGCCTCACTGTCTAAAAGCTCCTCTCCTTTGCACACACACACGTACGCACACACCATACAAATCAGTCACAAACTCACAGGCCTTATCAGGGCCCTCGTTAGGCCTCAGTTCTGCCCACTTCCCTAAACAAGCCTGCTTAATGAGGGGTTTGGCCAACCAGTCAGACAGTCACACAGAGGAATGAAAAAGAAACACAACAGAAGCTCTGTGATACTCTGCCAGCGCATCAACACAGGAATGCGGAGAAGAAGACGGCAGCATAAAAAATAAAGAAATTACTGTCTGGTATGTGCTTCAAAAAACAAAACAAAAAAAACGTGTGCACGTTTGTCTCTCACAGATTATTTTATGTGTCTTCATCACGTTAATATACACAACACTGCAGTTTGTCCTGAAGATCTGTGTCTGCGCCCGATGATTGTTGAGGGGCTGGACAAAATAACAGAAACACTACACATTACATTAGTCCTGTACAGACACATATATACAGTTACATATATTTTACATTTTCTTCAGGTCTGTGTGGATGTATATTGATTGAGAGAAGCAAACACTTCTGCAAAGTTAGATCAAATCCAACGGATCCATGCTCACTTCAAACAGAGTGCATACAAAAACATAAATATCCTACGGTATCTTCATGTGAAACAACCACAAGTGTTGGAACTTTCAGGCCCTTTACAGCCACCAACGTTGTGACTTCGAGTCTTATTTAGGTAATAGTAAGCATCTTAGAAGGAATTAGCATCAATCCAGAAGAAGTTCCCATTTTTGCAAGAGTTGTCAACTCAAGAAAAAAGCCAAGGAAGTTGTTGCTTCATGAGCTCAACTTCACTGATATTTATAGCATACTGTCACTATTTATTGTACTGCACTGTATTTCAACTCTTCCACCCAGCCCACACCCACCCCAAAACATCTGATTTACAGATTACTGTACATATCCAATGCAACAATGTCCCAGAAGAGAAGTCTCGACATCTCAGCTCTGTGCCAATTTTAATTTAATAACACCATTATCTCCGTATGATCCACTGCTTCTCACTCACAAATCCAAAAACGTGTATTATTCATTACAACTTGACAAGTTTCACAGAAAATATCATTTTTCAGTTTCACAGTGTGTGATGTCTCCTGCTCCCTTTCCTCTACTTTCCAAACAGTGTTCAGAAGAACTGGCTGTTCTCATGGTCCCTGAACCGCATGACCCTGACCTGCCTGCTGTTGCTGCCGGGGTCAAGAGGGATATTTGTTCCTGCGTCTATGTGTGTGAGTCCGACCTGCTCAGCTGGAGCTGTGTGTGGAGGAAACTCGAGTGTTTAAAGGGAGACACACTGTGACAGGGGTGTAGAGCAGGGAATGAAGACTCAGGAGTTTTAGGCAAAGAAAAGGAGAAACTACAAAAAAAAATAACTTACTGGATAATCCTACCTGGCTTTATATTTTATTTAATTTACATATTTTTAATAATTTGTTGACATTTTCATTCTGTGAAGTCATTTATACAATAGTCTCACCTCTGTGTGACCTGATCCTGGAGCAGTGTCTGGCTGTCCTTCAGTGAAAGGTGGGGCAACTCCAGGAAGTACACACCCCCTCCCTCTGTTCCAATGCAGAGGAGGTCGCATGACCTCAGCAAGAGGAGGACAGTTACCCGGGTAGCACTGAGAAGAAGAAGAGGAGGAGGAGAAAGGAGAGTGATGCTGACATTCATTTTAATAACAGAGTCCAAATACATTTATGCCAGCCATAAAAAGTACAATAATGGGTTGGAAAGTATCTTAAAAATTGTACCTTAAAAACAAAAGAACATAAATGAAGTTCTAAAATAGTATTAACGGGCTCTAATGTACCTGCAGCTCTCAATGCCGGGTCTTCCTGGAAGGCTGTAGCTGCTCACTTCCTGTAGACAGACGACTCCCTCTCTCTTAACCCCGCCAACCTCTCTGGGCGCACCGGCCACCAGCTCCCACAGGTGAATTGTGTTGTCATCCAGCAGTGACAACAGGCGGCCCTAATATAGGGCAGATATTCAAATATTAACATGACTTTGGAGATAACTCATCACCAAACGGGTCTTTAAATTCAGATAATAATTAGCTTGGAGCTTACCTGTCCAGGCAGGAAGTGGATTTGTGTGACAGCGGTGGTGTCTTTGTGTAGTCCTGTGAACTCCACACCGGGGGCACCATAGCTGCAAGGGTCCCGTCAAGGAAATTCACAACAAAGCAACCTTTTTACAATGTACAGCGGTCAGTAGATCCCAAAGAGAAAGTCACACAGCAGAAAACAAAACAAAACACAGCAGGGACTTAATTCTAGTTTATAATATGGTTGGGCGATCTGGACAAATATATTGTCATTTTATTGTTAATTTAATGGTCTGCCTCCGAAGAACAAGTGACAGCCGCTGCTCAGCGAGACATTCGCTCGACAGCAAACTGAGCCAAAGAACGAGTGAGAGGAGAAACAGCTGTAGAGCCAGAATGTTTTCACATCTAAGTCTGTGGATTAAAGGTTTATTTCAACCAAACCAGAGCTGATGATTGTTTGAACAGTGGAAAGACAGAGAGATGTTTTTGGTGAGTTTTATTTTGTTTCTGTCTGTTGGTTGAATGAAATGTTTTATGAGGAGTTAACGCAGCAATTAAGTTAGCCTTTGAGAGAAACTTGATTTAGAAGATGGAGGGGTTGTGTTTCTGTCTTGGCATTTTGTCACACACATCTTCCAGAAGAAACTCCAGGACACACAAATCATCAGTTGTTGCGCCTCTATGAGCAATATAGCATGCAGGGAGAAAGCTGGAGACACTAATGGGTTACTTAGAGCTCAGCAACATTTGCATAAACTATTCTCATATCACACGTCAGTACTGATCGTGTAGGAACAGATCAAAGGGAATGTGCATGTTGTCTGAGAAGACGGAGCCAGTCGTCGTTCATGTCGCACATGCAGAAAATGCAGCACATTACACCACCAGGACCAATATTTATATATCAATACAAACTGTAAATCTGCCACCGTCACACTGTGTTTCCCACCTCTTCTTAGTGGATAAAATGCAGAGACATGCATGAAATATTGTTCTTTCTCCCCCTATTTAGTCCCCCTCCTTGGAGGCGCTGCAGCAACACCGCCAGGGTTACGAATCAGACCATCACGGTTTAAAAATATGCATCACTTGTATGTATTTTAGGACAGTTTGATCAAAAATGTGACAGCGAAATGGCAGATAGTATGTCACCATGTGTCTCACATACACACACCAGCACATCTTAAAGCATCTCTTTAAAAAATAGAGACAGAAAATGTGTGACCGGGAGGAGGACAGAGTGCAACACCTAACAGTTAAAACTAGTAATTCAGGCTGTAAACCAGAAGAAACACGTTGGTTGGGTGTAATAGCAGGGAAGAAATGAGAACATTATAACAAAGCTCATAGCAATTACCAACACCAGATGACGCAGATGCTTCAAAACCAACACTCTGTGTGTGTGTGTGTGTGTGTGTGTGTGTGTGTGTGTGTGTGTGTGTGTGTGTGTGTGTGTGTGTAAAACCAATAGCAATCTTCACAGAGTCCTCCTTTTGTTAGTCCAGTAAATGAAGCCGAGATGATAAAATAAAAGCTGCACTCGAGAACTGTGACGCCGTGGACACAACCAAGCTAAAACTGCAAATTAGCGCACAAACACACTCTTGTGAGCAATACCGACACACTTTAGTACACTGCTTACATAAGCCTGGAGGAATGTGGATTAAAAATGCAGACAAATAAGAAGATCTCTGTGTGGTGAGTTCTCATGTTTGCAGTTGAGCCGCTTTGCTTTATACTATTATCTTTTTCCAGAAAGAAGACAAATATTATAACTAGATACATTTAATATCCTCCTTTCATTCTTACTCATATCTTTGCTCGCCTCTTTCCTGTTCCCTGCTACATGCCCATGAAGAACTGTATACAAATCCACTGATCCTCATCTCTCCTTTCTTTCCTTTTATCCGTCCCCTGTGTGATAATCAAGAAATTAGCCGTGTACTGCCCACTCCCACTTCATTAACCCTCTCTTTCCACTGCGTTCTAGCAGCTATCTAGTTAGAATAAAGGTTACTACAATTTGTTTCATTGCTCGAACCAGCTTTCCCATCTCTTTCTGCCTGAAACCACTCATTTCCCCACAGGGAGTCCAGTGGACTTTTAATACCAACATTCCTCTGCTGTCTCCTTGCTCAGCTCAACGTTCCCTCCTTCAGTTCTTGGTATCCCTCTTCTCCTAACTCCTCTGCACTCTTAATAAATAATAATTAACTCCCATGCTCAGAGAAACATACCTGCTCTCCTCTTTACCTAACTTAAATCCCTCTGCTCTCGTTCTTTCCCTATCCAAATTCCCCAGAGGCCCAGCTGAGTGTTCCAGTGTTATAGCATTCCTTTGGTGTTGTCACTTCCCGTCGCCGGGTTTTATTCACTGCAATAACACTCAGCCTCGGACAGCTGGAGGTGGAGGTGTGAAGGGAACATTCACTCACGGGTCATGAATCACCAGCCCAAATAAAGAGAGACAAGGACGAATTAATTAAGAGGCACAAGTGGAGAAAAACAAAGTGTTCTACTTCTTTAAAGGAACAGTTCATATAGAAAAACAGTTACTCGCTTTTTAGCAGAGTTATTTACATGGCAAATATGTTGTTGCCAAAGATTTCTGCCTACCAGCACCTCTAAAGCTCACTAAGTAACACATTATATATAATTTATTTAATTCCTACAAAAACAGAAGGGCAACAATGGCTGCAGGTAGTGACTTCCTGGGGTATTCCCTATTGCCTGGAAATTATCACAGGAAGTTACTGCACCTGGCAAGAAATAGTCCAGCATTTAACGCCCCATGACACCTCAACATGTCTACATGTTTTTGGACCTTCAGGCACAGCCTGGCTAGCTGTTTCCCTCCTGTTTCCAGTCTTTACACTCAGTTAAGCTAACAGTCTCCTGGCTGTGGGTTCATATTTAATGGATGGACACATTTCCTCTCATTTAACTCTCAGCAAGAATGTGCATTTCCCAAAAAAGTCAAACTACTGCCTTATGCAACCAAAGAAAGAATGTTAAAGTGCAGCACTGTACGGTACACTGTCGAACAGCTGTGTTACAAGAAGACAGGATGTGCAAAGTAAAGGTTGACAATCTGAGGAGGAATAAGTCCTGCAGGAAAAGATGATGCAACACAAATGATAACAGCACTGCTGTGCTCCAAAGTCAGGAGAGAGAATCAGACACAGCTGTGTAAGACAGATGGACAGCAGTGGTTTGTGTGTGTATCCCAGGTATGCGACGATGGCCGCAGCTCATTCATCACAAATCTATACAGCATCTCCCACAAATTTAAGCTGGCTGTGCAAAATAAGACTGCATGGAAAGCTGTCAGTGCACAGAGTAAAAAATAAGACCACTAATGACTGTTTAAGACTGTGTCAGAGCCTTGACACTTGGCTGGTCTGTAGCACCTCTGACAGGAACCAGGAACGAGGCCACTGTGATCTCCGATTTCAAACCTTGTCCTTCCACACAACCCCAAATAAATATGTCCAACGGGCAGCAGAACAGAAGGGCAGAGGTTCTCACTACTATAAGGACGGAGAACAAACCGTGTGATCAGGAACTGAAAAAATAAATAAATAAAAACTCAACTGTGGCACATATTTCACACACACTTACTTCTTGGTGCTGGTGATGTCATTGGACAGCTGGTGGGGGGGGATTCCCGGTGATGATGTCATCACCTTCTCAATAGGGACAGCTGTAGATGGAGTCCCGCTTGTTGTAACCTCATTATAAATGTGTGTGTGTTTGTGTGTCTCCTCTGAATTAAGCTCCCTACCCCCATGGGATCAGCTCATGGGCCAAGCCCCACAATAGTTGTGGGCAGTTAATAAATGTGTAAATGTGTCAGCATGCTGGCTTTCCTCTGCAACAGCCAGGCTGTTAAATACAGATATATAAATTCACATCAATACACACACATGCAGCCACAGCCTTGTTGTGTTGTTAAGTTGTTGTTATCTTAACTTATTTGCCATCGTTAGGGTGTCAACATGCAAATATTTGATCATTTACACGTCACACAAAACAGACTGATCGGTTTGACCGGTTGATACATAAAGACATTTCAATCTGGATCAAGGGTGTGGACTGACAAATTATCATCAGATTATCATCCCTGGAGCCATGCCGCTAGCTAAAACCTCTTATTCTGACAAACACCGAGGCCTGATGCCATTTGAAAACAATCCACATGAGGACATGCTTAAATTTAAGATATGCGGATAAATAAAAAATGGTGATAAAAGATGAAAGGAACTGCGGCAAATTCTCAGGATGCCTGACCAAGAACATCAGAGGCTTCTCCCACAGTTCAAACAGACACACACACACACACACACACAGGGCATGAAGGATAAATGCAGTCAGGTCAGTACTCTGTAATGAACTGGAAACTGTGACTCAAAGCAGTAATTCAAAAGTCTCCTCAATCCAATGTGAATATGAAAATAAATCTAATGTTAATAAAATGAACCACAGAAATTCAGACAAAGGCCAGTCAGAGCTGCGTATAAATGGTTTAAGATGATACAATTTTGAAATAAAGGTTCAAGGCGTTCCCTAAAAAAAGTTCAGAAAGAGAAAGATCGTAACTTTGAGCAACCTGTTGAATGACGCACGGGTTCAACTGTGCTGCTCAGTGCGAACCATTCACCAAGCTACATGTTCAGAGTGGAACGTGCAAAGATTTGCTGCATTGCTCAACAGAAAACCCTGAAACACACACAATGGAGGCCTACAGTAACTCATAATCACTGAATCACTGTCTCTTCCTCACGCACACACACATATACACACACACACGCACACACAAGGGTGATTGCCCGGTGATGCAGAGAGAACGCGTTAGCAAGGATAAAGCGATTTCACGGTCTGAATACAGACAAACAGAAGGCATTGTCCTCCATGCAGACACACAGCCATGCACACACACAAACACACACACACACACACACACACACACACACACACACACACACACACACACACACACACACACAACAGAAGATAGGAACGGACAGGAAGGATGGTTCGCTGGACCTAAGGTTGAAGCTGACCGCACAGAGAGAAAGAATCAAACCACCTACACTGGAGAAAAAGTCAGAAAAGTTTTAAAAGAAAACTTTAAGACTTCAAACAACAAATTGGTTTTAGCTCTTAAACTTCTCGAGGCATCATCTGTAAGCATTTTCTCAAACTCCCTTTCTTCCCTACACACACATACACACACAAACACACACACACACACATAAGTCCTTAGACGTCTGGCAAAAAACAGTTGACAACAAGACAAGCCAAACAACTCCACCCACCCACTAGAGAAACAATCCCGTCTCATTTGCATCCTTTGCCTCAGCTAGTACCTCTCCACCTCCCACACCTCCCCTCGGCACACACTCCCCCCTGACACAGCAGCAGTCATACTTGAAGATATACTTGACTGTCACATTAGCAACAAAACATTACAATGTTTATCTAGAACGCAACAAACACTCATGGTCCCCAGATTTCATTGATCCCCTGTCTGTTTACCTCTGGTGCCACCCTGAAAGTCATGTTGCCTTCATGATGAATTGTCACCCTGGTCTCCTGGCTCATCGTGACTGTGAGCATGTTAGCTCAAAGAACAGCAGCCTAACAGGGCTGCTAGCATGTCAGCTGACTCACTATCAAAGTCAAAATCCACATTTGAAAAGAATCAAAACACATCAAGACTGATCTTTTATTTGAGTCAAAGATCCTGATCGTCTAAACCAGAAATATGTCAAACATTAGATAAACAGGCAAACTGTTAAGCATTGCCAATGAATGTGGGAGCTCATTTTGTCAGTAGGTTTTCAAAAATACGGGTAGTGCCAACAAGCTAGCACACATTACTCTCTTTCTCTCACTTTAATTCAGCCCTGCAGGAATCGAATGTTTTTACAGAACTCTGATTTGTCAGTTCCGTTAAATGTTTTCTTTTTCGTTCCTCAAGTCTGGTCAACTTGGCAAGACCACACAGCCTTTACCCCCACAGACAGGCCCCTCAAAGTTGTCGCCAACTGGGAAAACGAATGCGCGTGTGTGTGGGTGTGTGTCCATTCATCTGTAAGTGTGTGTATAGGTGTGGGGGTGAGGAAGGACCGGCACAGACCAAAGACAGGGGAAAGAGGAGGGTGGAGAGGTTGAGTGAGACGGAGAAAGCAGAATAGTGATTGAGGAGGGGGGGTGGATTTTAAAGGTCCTGCCATTCTTTAGGAATATCAATGAGATACAAAAAGACAGACAGAGATAGTGGTAGAAGAGACGTGATAGTGAGGGGAAAAAACGTTACCGTATAAGACAGAAAGTTAAGACAGAGTTAGAAGAGAGAAGGCAGTGTGTGGGTTCAACTTGGTTAGAGAGCTACCAGACAATTAACTACCGACATATTGATTAATGTAATGCAGAAACAACAACAAAAAACCACAGGTTACATAACATTTTGTAGTATTTTCTCTACAAATTAGCCTCAAAGACAAGCCAGTCTCTGCAGCTACACTTAAAAACAAATTAAGTTGACTTGGGTGAAGAGCTGGCAATAAAAAAGGGCAGGAAAGGCCATAGCTGTGTAACAATTGAAAGGAAATTGTGTTGCACAAACAAGCACATGGGGAATTTACTGTTTTCACCACAAATTACTAAAACTTTGTTGACTTGGAGGATGGATAAACAATTCTGGATTCCTTCACATTAAGTTAAAGCAGCTGTCAAAGTGTCTTTAGTGTTATACATGTCCACACCCGCAACGCAAAAGTGGATGACAGTGAAGCTACGACATGAGCAAACAGCGCTACTAAAATATGAAGAAACGCCAGCAGAAAACTTAAAAGGACAACACCCGATGATGCTGTGTGGTGTGCGTGTGACCAACAGGATGTCAGACAGACAGAGGGAGAGCTGACAGCTGGAGCACACCCACAAACATGCGGATCAAAGCTGCACTGCAAGTGTGTAAATATTAGCTCGTCCTCTGGCTGCTGGATTGCCGATACTGAAGCTTCGTGGTCACAAAGTTTCAGCGTGATTCAGCACTTACCAGACTGTCCAGATAAAAGCAAAGTCACAGCCCACAGTTACATACTGTGTACTGTTAATACTGTACGCATCATTTTCTCTTAACTGATGCGTTTTTACCAAGAAACTCCACTGTCTGACGTGCTGAGCTGCAGGCTTATAATACCCTCCAGTCTGTGACTACTTCTCATCCCCAGCAACTCCGCTGGTTGTCTTGGAAACCGATTCAAAAGCTTCCTTTATTAAGACTAGACTCAGCAACAAAGCTCTTACTCACCCTATCTGCGCGCGCACACACACACACACACACACACACACACACACACACACACACACACACACACAGGGAGGGTTAACCCAGGGCAGCCCAACACGCATTCTTCGACAGGAGACAGACTCCCTAAGAATCGCCCCACCACCCCCACACTTGATCTCTCTCGACATACACAAGAAAAAGTCCACACCACATTGTCCCCTTCCCTCTGCTGAGCCCCAGTCTGTGGTCGATTGCAGAAACTCTCAGGGCGTAATATGACTCTGCCTTCATAAACACGCAGAGAGTGAGGGAAGGAGGAAAAGGAAAGAACAAGTGAGAAACTCAAGCAAGAGGTTGAAGGAGAGCGCATGTGAACAAGGAGAGATCGTGCCAGGATGGAGAACAGAAGTTCAAACAATAAAAAAAAAAAAATCCACAGATTTTTACAATTTTCCACTCCATCTTTTGTAATTGAGTCAATAAACTCGACGTCTACTTGAGCAAACTTTCTCTTCAGTTTTTTTGTCTTTGCTCGTGAACTGTACAGGCGTCAGTGTGTGCAAGACTCAAACCACACATCTGGCGCTGTAAGCTGGAATTGTGTGTGCGAGCGTACTACAGTACTAGCAGGTATGCTGGCAAGCACGTCCAGGTCAAATTCATGTCAGTGAGTCTGTGAGATTATCAGGGAATGTGCACACACAAACACACACACACACACACAGAAGATATACCTATTTAAAATGAAGGTTAATGTTTCAACCAAACTTTATTTTCAGAACTGACATCAAAGCTGAAAAGATTATTCCATCGACAGAAAAATAATCTGAAATGATTAATCGATTGCCAAAATAGTTGCAGTCACTCAGGAAATCTTCCACCAAAAACACAAAACATTATCTGCTTCCAGCACTCGTTTCATGTCATTGTATAAACTCAACTTTTTTTGCAAGCAGTCTGAAGGCAGAAGCTTGGGCTCTGAGATACTGTGACATTTTGGACATATTATAGACCATATTATAGCAGGTTATTTGACAATAAAAAGAACCATATCTTAAAGATCTGAAACTCTTTCTTCCTGGTTTGTGTCGTTTTAAAGATGACTGACACTCCTGTGATGTGCAGAAAAACAGCTAGGAGGTGATCTAATGCAGATGTCCCTGAACTTTCACGGCCCATGGCCTCCTGAAAGTCAACTCGCAACACTTTGTCAGGTTGCTAGGGTTACATAAGATGAATTTAACCTCTCGGGCGGTTTCACCTGAATGATTTTAAAAAGGTATAAAAAGATGAAAATTAGCCAGTATTCTACAAGGAAACCCCAGGCTTGGGAACCACTCATCTAATGCAATGAAGGTGTGAAACAAGATACTGCACATCTTTATACTCCTGCAGAATGACTCTTATTATACTCTTCAATCTTGTTATACTCTGCAGAAATACACGCTGACTTTCCAGAAATTCCAGCAGCAGCTGGGACCTTGTTAAAAAGCAGGATGACTACTCTGAGCTTTCAGTCGTTTTGTTAGAGAAGGTAGTGCAGTTATTTCACCTCCCTCTTCCATCTCCTTTACACTCCCTCGTCTTCGCTGCCTCTGTTTATCTCCACCTCTCCCCTCCTCCATCTCTCCCTCCATCCATCTCCCTCTTGGGTGCAAGTGCCTGGCACCACCAGCCCCTCTCTCTCTCTCTCTCTCCTTCTCTCTCTCTGAAAGCTGTATCTCAAAGAGTTGATTCTCCAGTCGAATGCATCTGCACACAACACTCAGCCAGCCTCCCTTCTCTCACACACGCACACAGATAAATGTTAAACGTTAAGTAACCATAAACAGTCACTTTAATCATACACACAGATTCAAACACTCGCATGTTTGTGCTGATAAGTCCTGTTTCACGCTCCACGCTGCGGCTCGCATGCCCCCCAAATGAAACACGCGAGACAAACGTGAAACATGTGAGGCAAACATGCAAAACAAACACGCTTTAAAACCTCCAAGGTCTTCATTTTCTAAAAGGATGATAGGGCTTGACCAGTAAACAAGAGGAAAAGACAACAACAAGGCAGCAGAATGAGGTTATCCTGCTATTAAGCTGCAGAACCGTCATTGGAATAATAACAGCGCTGGCAGCCAGAGGGAGATGAGCGAGATCAATAACATGTCACAGAGTTGTGTCATGCGGACGGTGCACGGCCTCAAGAGCTGCTGGAACTTTTGACACAAAGGACGCTCTCAGCCAAATTATGGTTTTCGCCGCGATGCATCTCCCGAGCCAAACCAATACTCATTTCCAGTGCAGCCTTTACTCAGTCTGTCCCAACTCACTCACAAACTCACACAAACAGTCTTGCATTGCCACTGCCGGGGAGTTGGGGGTTAGATTCCCACTGACCGCAAGCTCAAAAATGCATTTATGGTATTCAGAGCCTACAGGAATAAAACCGTCCACTCAATACTTTGTGTAATGATGTTGTTGTTTTGTTTTTCGGTCTTGGTCTAATTTTCATAGCTCCGGCCAACAGTCCGATGGGCTATAATAAACATTTTACTCACAGAGTTGATTGCAGTGATCTGGAGGGAGTGACAGCCTTAGAGATGAGTAAAACAGGGCAAGAGACGATGATGCACGCAGGTGGTGAGGAAACCCCTATTTTAACCAGGTTATTTAAACCACTGAACCTTGGTGCACCTGAAATGTCAACTGCTTGCCACTACCCGTGAAACTACTCAGACTACAAAACACAAACATTTTCTGGTACGGGGGTCGCTCATCCCTTTCTATAAATGACCAAAATGTCAGCTGATGTGAGAAAAATATCACTATAACCCAAAGGAATCATGACCACAGCTATGAAACTAAAACACAGATTGTAAAATATGATTTAACTTTTGCAGTTTAGACTGCAGTGACAGATCAGCTCTCTTCAAATCAGTGGTGCAGACAGTGCAACTTCCCCACAGACAGCACACACACAGCACTGCTCCACTGAAGTGATGTTATATAAACAGCTCTGCTGCAGAGATCTCTGATCACTATTTCCTCAACATTCATGAGGCATCATGAGAGCAAGAAAACCAACAGCGCACGCCACTGTTCATTTAAAAAAAAAAAACACTAAATGTGCAGAGCCTTTCTGTTGGCATGTGTTTTTTCTTCAGTCAGACAAGCTGCACAGGAAACACCAAAGAACATGACATTAAAGAGCACAACAGGTGCATGGAGCGCCGATTTCCGTAAGCATCAAAACCCACAGTGGCAGAAGGCACTGTACTCTACACTGCAGAGCTGAAGTAGAGATAAACAAAGCGGCATTTCAAAGATGTAAACAGACAAAACCGGAAGAAAAACTATTTTTGTACTCTACCAGTCGCTGCCCAGGCGTTTCCTTTGATGGCTATTATCCTGTGAGTTGTATTCAGCTGGATTTTGGGGACGCGTAGTCAACTGTGACTAAGGGCTGTTCGGTAAAATGATTTGAAAATTGGTGAATGAGTAAACCTGGATTAGCAAAAGTCAATGACAGTATAAAGAATGGACAGCGTATTCGTGACGTCACCCAAAGGTTCCTCAAGAGTCGCTCTGAAGCTCTGAATCTGCAACTCTGGCCGCCGCAGCAGGTTGCCCCTCGGCAGAAGCTCCTCATCTTACTGTGACTGACGCCCCTCTGTCAGATGCATGAGCTAAGTGATAATAAAAGGATACACTTTGATGGCTCCTGATTTTGTCCCGATGGCCATAAGTTGCAGCTTGGGGTCAAAGGCCAAAGCACTGGGCTGGTGAGGGAACCCATGCTCCACAGTCTATGAGAGAAGCACAGAGTAGGAAAGACAAACAGATGAGAGATTAACACAAGACAAGAACGAAGAAGACAACAAAAAACACACCGATTTATTTTTTTGACAGTTCTTTCTTTAACGCCTGTCTGCGAGTGTGTCTGTGCAGTCAGCGAGGCGTCTAAAAGGGAGGACTCCCTTAATAAAGCGAGAGGAAAGTTCTTAAAAAGCACTGATGGCAGCCGCATTGCTTCATTAAAAGCACTCTGCAGACTTTGTTAAATGGGATTAACATCATTTCACAGCTTTTCCTTCTGCCTCTGACAGCTGGGGAAGCATTCACATCTACAGAGGGAAAAAACAGAAACTTTACAGATACCTTAACCTACTTTAAAGAGGTCGAGGGGGTCTTTAAAGTTTTGTGGCCTCTGTGATCGAGAAATTTGGAAAGGATTTATTTAACTTGGACACCATGAGGTAAATATGATATGGTAAAACATTAACTCTTTGTTTCTTCAAAGCACCAATCCAATCACACACACACACACACATCAAAGTAACACTCCTGTTGAGAGACCACCTCTGTGATAGTCGTGGCAGCTGGTGCCAAACCTTTAAAAAAAAAGTGTGTGTGCTGTTGTCGCAGTCCAACAAGCAGTTCATGGACTTCAGACCTGATGCAGCCAACCAAACTACACACTCCACTGCTGTCAAAAAACTTTTACTGACATTCTTTGAATATACTTTCATGTCAAGAAAATTAATCCACAACTCAAAAGTCAAGCAAAGCTGACACAAATTTGCTGCTTCCAGCTTCTGAAATGTGAAAATGTGCTGTTTTTCTGTTGTCTGTGAGTTTGCATCTTTTTGGAGAAAAGCCCACCGTATTTTGTTGCCACTACCTCTGATCACCTCTTCCATAAATGAAAAACATACAGTAAGTGAATATCTTTGGGTTGAGGGTGTCGCCTTTGGCTTTGGAAAACAGCGATCAGTCTTTTTTCACCGTCTTCAGACATCTTATGAACTAATCAATTCATCTGGAAAATGATCATCGGATTGCTTGATAATCGTTAGTTTCTGCGCTAAATTGAATTCATGCATGACTCATTCAAACAAGCTGATGCAAAACTTGTTTCCTTTCAACATGTGTGCCATAAAATCTGAATGGACCTGAACCACAACCTATGAAAATCTGATCTGTCAGACAGAGAAGAAACATGTCAGTTTGTGTGTGTTAGTCATCAAAGAAATACCAGCTTGTAACTGGAACTGAAAGAAAAGGCCCAGTTTGGGCTGCTGACTGAGGCTCATTTCGACATGTCCATCCACCGCGCGTGATAAATTGTGGCTTTCAACATCAAAAAGTTTGATCGGCCTTGCCCACGGGGACAATCTGCTCTACTTTTCCTGAGCGATGACACAACGTGCAGACAGATAGCGGCTTCACCTAACCCGAGTTCAAGGCCACCATCCTGCACAGTAGTCTATATAAGTGTACTGTAAAGTTGGCTGCAGCCCACCAGTTTAGCAACAGTGACAAAGGTGACAACGTGCAGCTCGCTGAAAGAGGAGATCCCAACTGGGTGGTGGAAGGATAATGTTAACTCAGGCTTCAGGAAGCTGAGGTTTACTGTACATGAACTGGTTTCATACCATGCCAGAGTTGAGTAGCATGAAATCTGACACTCGTGGTTTCACACACAGACCCTCAAAAACACTGAAACAAGAAGAGAGAGCGAGAGAGGGGGGGGGCTGCGAGCTTTCACACACACAGTCATCCAAGAAAAGTGTCACAGCACTGACAGCCATCTTGATCAATATCTGAGCATCAAAGTGCTGCAACTCACACTAATCTCGTGAAGCCTCGTAATCTCACCATCACTGGCATAATCTGTTGCTGATGGTTAATTACAGCAGTGTTGGCTCTGTGAGGAGAAGTTTTACCCCCCTCTCTCTCTCTTAAACGCGGGGCCTCGTTTGGATGAAAGCCAATTAACACACACACACACACGCCGTGAAAACAACTGAACCCCGCAAACACACACACACACACATCAACAAAGCGTCCATCAAGCAGCTCGCCACACGCAGAGGAGAGCAGGAGAGGAGCGGCCGGTTCAATGCCGCAAAGACTTAGAAACCCGGTCCCGTTTTGAGATAGTTTGTAAAAGAGGAGGAGAAGGAGGAGAAGAAGGAGGGGAGCCCCTCTCCCTCCCCTCTCTCCGTCCCGTTACTTTACCTTGTTGAAGGCGAAAAGCTCCTGTTTTATCTTCTCTCGCTGAGGGTCGGTGCCCTGCCGACGAAACCTAAACTTCATCATCTTGCGAGGAGGGGAGAGGGAGAGGCGAGGCAGGAGTGGCGGCGGGGGGACGGAGAGGCGAACACGGAGATAACAACCCGGGGCTTTCTCGGGCGGTGCGGCGTAGTCGGACGATGCTAAGCTAGCTAACCGACTAGCCCATGCAGGCTGAAAGCGGGGCTGCGACGCTGCTGCTGCTGCTGCGGGCTGCGGCTCTCCTCCCTCCTCTTCTCTCCCTCCTGGTGCTGTTTAGGTCGTGGTGGGTTTGACCACAGCCACCACCTCCCCTCCATTCGCCCCTCCCCTTCCCGGTTCACACGGACCCCGTTGCTGTTAACCAATGAGGGCGAAGAAATCTGCGAGCAATTTACACAGAAACGCCCACACAGCCCAGCGAGCCCGAGAGGACGGGGGGCGTTCGGTTTGTTGTAAGAGGACGCACCGGGCGCACCTCGCGACGTGTAACCGCCAAGACAAGTCGAAGGACGGTGTGTCCGCTACAGCAAATGAAACTACCGCACAGTAAATAGCCCGTAAGAGTTAATAAATGCAAAGCAAGTGAACTTGTTCACCTTCTATTGTTGAATTATATTTTATGACTGCAATTATAGTAAAACATTTTGGGATGATGTTAATTACTGGTTGTGTTCTGTGTTTCTTGGAATAAACTCTTGGTGTCATAGATAGAAAGGACACGAACTGACCTTAAATACTATTATTATATTTGGTATTTTACCAGCATCAGAATGATGTTTTCATTTTATTCCTTCTTTTTTCCCATGAATTTTATGAAGGTAGATCATGGCAATAGTCTGCTGAAACCGCTGACAGTAAAAAGAATGGACAGCATAGAGAGCTATATAAAAATTCATCCTCACTTGAGTTGCCACAAATGGGGAAATTAGCTATACAGATCAAAACTGTTTTTTGTACCAGGCTGTGAACTTGTTTATTTCTGCTGTGAAGTTTTATGGAGTGCTATTGACTTGCTCTGCAGCCAGCCTCAAGTGGCCGTTTGAGGAACTGCAGTTTTGTCACTCTGGGATTGGCTTCATAGTCACAGAGGTTGCCATCTGATTGAAACTGAAACTGAGCATTGACCTTGTCTTAAAATCTCTGTTATTTTAAGTTTATGTATTTTATAGGCTTTATTTATGTATCTAATGTGTTTCATGTACTTTGTAAATGTTTCTGTTCTTTAAAAAAACACAAATTCACACATCAGAATCATTTATTCTACAAACTTTAATGTACAACATTATTCACATGTATTTAGATATGTACAACATATATTTACAAAACATATATACATTTTATCGTATAAATAATCATTTTTAATTAGTGCAAAGTGTTCAATGATGTGGCCGATAACTGTGTGCCAAAAATGTGCTTCCATATATGTTTCCTCGATTTCATGACAGGGAAGAAAATAAGAATATTAAATGAATTTGTGGCTTGTTCCTGTGGCTGCTTTCTCTTTGTTTCCATTTTAAATGTAATGAAACTTAAAAATAAATTATTCGCTGCTCTTGCATGTAGGTCCAAGCCTCTAATAAAAAACATATTTATCATGTAAAACCACAAGCATCTGTTAATGTTAAAGGGAAGATAAGATTTTACTTTTTCGTTTGAGTTTTTCACACATTTCAGTTTCTTTGTGCAGGGCCAACTACAGCAGGGGATTCTTACCCTCAGTGCAAGACCACATTTTAATTCAATGTCGCTGTAGGATCAAGGCTAATCAAATCACACAATTCTTCTGAAGTGGGGAAGTTAAAGTCAATTAAAGGCTTTATCCATTATATTCTCAGCCCCCAAAAGCAGCCATGGCAAGACAAGATCTTAAACAGTTTTGGCTTAAAAGATAAAACTAAAAACATTATTGAGTTTGGTAGTAAAAGGCCTTTCAGTTTCTACTTCATACATTGCATTGCTCAGGGGTGTGCAGTGCAATGTGCACGTCTGTGCTGACATGCTGGGTGTATGTGTTTAAGCCTTGATTAATCTTTTTTAAGCAGAAATGCCTCATTCTGGAGTGTGAATATTTGCTGGTTTTCTTATTGTTCTGTGATTGTAGACTGATTGTATTTGGGTTTTGGACAAAATAAGCCATTTCAACATAACTTTGGCTGTTGGAAGTAGTGATTTTGAAGTTTTCTCTGATATTCTATCGACAATTAATCAAGAAGATCATCGTTGGTTGCAGCTCAAATTGAATCCACCTGTTTTCAGTTACGTCATCAACATCATCACATTGCATAAACATGACGTTTACATATGAAAATATTCTATGTGTAAAATAGAGGTAGATGCAGTACTTTTATGAGGCATACAGTGTGTTTTCTCCATGTGTGCATGTGCGTGTTTGTGCTATAGCAGAGTGATTTCGCTTGGTGGCAAAGTGAGTCTCTTTTCTCTGACGGACAACATGTTCTCCATGTGCATGGCAATGACTCGGCACAGCTCCAGACCCTGGAAAATACACATTCATACACACAGCATAGCATTGAAAGTGAGCAAAATACATAGGGAAAAAGTATACATATATATATTTAATGTCTTTTATTAAATCTGCCTGTGTCACACACACACACACACCTGTTCCAGTTGCAGCTGTGTGATGCGCTGGTTGAGCAGGTCTCCTATCATGATCTCCACATATGGATAACTGGAGCCTGAAGTTGGTCTCTGGGTGCGAGTTGATTGGACCTCCTTCAGAGGGAAACGCAGCATGGCCTCCTAATCACACACAAAACCAAATATATGAATGAATACACATACATAACATTTAATATCAAAATAAATGTTGTACTTCTTAATTTATTTAGATAAAGAAATGGTAGGATGGAGAGAAGGAGTCTTCAACACTATAAACAGCAGAGGGAGCCAATTGCTTGGTGCTTGTGAAGTAAATGTGAAATCCGGCCTCATATTCCCACGTTACACATCCAGCTACCCCGCTGCCACATTTTATCAGCTGGCCGTGAAATATGAATTGATTTTACCCAGGCCAGATTGAGTGGATGTTTTGATTTGCATGCATGATTGTAAGAATCTGTGTGACCTACATGAGTATCTTTGTTAAGAAAGTGCAGTCCATTCAGATTGACAGCCAGGATGCAGGGGGCTTGGATGGAGGCGGAGCTACAGCTCTGGATGTAGAAGAAGGAGGAACCGAACATGGGGAAGGCGCTGACCAGACCTGGACAAAACACACCAAGACTCATTTTTATTATGGCATGGTGTAAGAATTACTGTCCAAGATCTACTTTTTGCACTGTTATAAACTCAAAAAACAGTTATTTGGGATTACACAGACACTTACCAAGGAACTGTGCACGGGCCTGATGTGGGTTTAAGGGCTGCACCTGCTGCATGTGTTGAGTTGTCATATTCAGCCATGGCTGTGAGCCCAGTTTACCATAGAACGGTGAGGGGATACACTCCTGCACTTCACGGCTGAAAACACGCACACACAAAAGAACAAACCAGAGGCAGCATTGTAGCATTGTAGGCAGCACTGAATGTTGTTGTGTGTTTTTGTATATTTGAGCATGTAGTCATGTGTCAGGTTATGTTTTGTAGGAAGCATTAGTGTCTATTTGTAACAGTACTGAGAGTTAGAGCAAAACATGTGCTGTATGTCTATGTATGTGCATGTGTATGTCTGTATATTTACAGGGTGGGCAGGTAGATGGTGTCCTTGGCACGGTGCTGTAGGGCCGCCAGTCTGGCAATCTGCTGCAGATGCTGATCACTGGGTTTACCCTGAGGAACCACACTCAGCAAGGCCTTCAGGTAGTCTGGCAACACCTTGAACAGAGTAAAGTTTTGTTCTTGTTCATTTTGCTGCTCATTTTGTGACAGGAAATTTAAAATCTTGACACATCTTCCATGTCAGTCTGTGGCTTAAGAGAAGAACATGTGGTTGCATTTCTACAATGGGGATTGTAGATATAATATCTACAGTGCATCAAGTAGATCTTTACCTGATTATAGTGCATGGTGACGTAGAGTTCATTGTCAAGTTTCAGAGCCAGACTCCATATGACTCTCCTGAACCACAGACTGTAGTTGGTATCCACCGGCTCTGCCTCAGTCGCAATATCAAGGATGTATTCACGCTTGTTCAGGGGACGTACATTCTGACCTATGGGGACACACTTTAGTTATTACCCGTTTATCTATATAGCTCTTGCATCTCCATTATAGCCTTGTTACCTCTGTGTGTGACCAAAAAGACAGCATATTCATCCAAAGCCTCCGGCCTGTGCAGTCCCATCTCATAGCAAAGCTCCTCGATGACGTCCAAAGCAACCTGAAATAAAGAATCATATTAGTCTATGAATGCAGAATGTTTGTTGTCACGTCTGTCCAACCCTTAGCATGGTGGATGGATGCTTTTCTACAGAATCGATATGACATTATTTCACTGGATGTGTGCATGCATGTGTGTGTGTGAGACACTCACAGAGCATGTCTTGATTTTCAAGTGCCTCTCGATTCCACCTGGCAGCAGGAACAGCTGTCTCTTGGAGCTCCGCCCAGCCTGCACGCAAACAACCAATCAGAGGGAGACGTCACACAGGAGTTAACACCAGAGTGTTACTGAGAGAGTAGGAAAGCAGCTGCTGAGCAGTCTCACACTTAAATGTGGCAGATGTCTTAAATAGAAAAGTATCAACACTATGTGTATTAGAGAGAGAGAGAGAGAGAGACTAACCAGCATAGCTTTGAGTTCCATGCTGTTGGGATACTGTATGCGCCCGCCATATTGAAAAGTCCTCCTCAGATTCTGCTCACAGGCATTGGCAATACCTGTGAATTCAGCACAGCAGCCAATCAACACCTCAGATCAACGGTGACTCAGAATAGGGTCAGCTTGGTAGTGATGGATTGATTGAGTGTGATTGAGTGGGTTGTTGTTGGATTGTCTACCTTGATACTGCATCCCAGGGGTGGCACAGGCGTCCTGCAGAAACTTCAACACAAATGGCTTCATAACATCAGAGCAGCGATGGTAAGCTGTCAGGATGTACAGCAGCCTCCATCCTCTCTGACAACTGTCCCTGCACAAAAATATATAGACAAAGTTGTAAACTGACAATGCAAGAACTGATGAAGTCCTCAGTCAGCATGTGATTTGAAATGTCGAAGAGTCTTACGGTTTGGAGCTGGTGTTGGCAGTAACTTGCTTCATCACCTGGCAGTAGGCTTCATCCTTTATCAGGCCATGGTCCGCACTTAACTACAATTATGAGCACATTTTGAAAACACACAGATTGTTTCAGGCTTGTTGTTCAGCCTTTGTGATAATTTTGGCTGTGTTAATATAAATGTAAAGACTCCAGATCCGGCGGCCGTTACAGCATAAAGCCATGCATTTATGCATATATGTGTGTTATATATGAATATAATATATATTTATATGCTGTTATATTATATAATATTATGCAAATACAGTATTTGTTGCATTGTTTTGGTGACAAAATTGTAGTTTTTACTTTTGCCCACAAGATGACAGCATTTATTCATGTCTGCCCATTTAGAGAAAAAAAATGTTATTTTTCTGGTTTCCACTAAAGGGCATAGGTTCATATTTATGACACACTACAGGAAATATATAGTGACATCACAAATTATGTGTTGATATGATGTTGGAGAGTGGTGTGGAGAGCTTAGTGTGTATGCACATATACAACTAGAAATAGAAACTATAGTGAAAACCAGGAAAATAGCATTTTTATGTCCTAAAGGGCAAACATGAGAAGTTTTTTGTCCCTAACTGACTCACAGGACCTTTTATTGAAGTGAGGCGCAACAGTTAATAATTTATGTGCATATCAAATATATGAGTGTGTGTGTGTTTGCCTGTGTACCTTCAGTATAGTGGTGACCAGGTCCTGCTCAGTCTGACCCTTCAGTGGGAAGTCACCCATGAACTTCATTATGGCTGTACAAAAACACATCAGTCAACATGGGCACACATGATCTCATGAATATGATCTGAAGACCTGTATTTTTTTCTGCAACAGCAAACTATTCATTTAAAATCATCAGCATCTGTAGCCACTGATTACGCCTCTGCCTTCCTCTTCTATCTCCTATCTGCATCTATCCTCACTCTCTTCTCACCTATGAAGATGTCAGCAGCCACTCTGTTCATTCCACTGTCGGAGAAGTCGATCAGAGACTCCTGGATTGGAGACTGGACAGACAAGAACAAAACCTAAGTTTGTGCAGCAGTACAGTACAAAATATAATCAGAAGTTGAGATAATATATACGAAAGAGATGGACATTTTTGACCTTGACCCCACTTTCTTTACCTTAGAGAATTTGACCATGTCAACAGGGTCCCTGCCCTCCTTCCCCTTTTTGGCTTTCTGATCACTGGGGAAAATGCAAGAAGCAGTCAGCAACAAGGGTGAGCTGTTAAACTTTGAAATTAAGAACATTTTGACATGTTGTATGTGTCTGACCTTTTGTTCTTCTGTGCCTCTCTGAAGTACTTCTTGGCAAACTCAGCCATGTGGTACTGACCGCTTTGCAGAGGAATATCATCCTGCTGCACGCTCACACTGTCGCCATACATCTCATTTACTACCTGATACACACACATACACCCACAGCTGTAAAAACCTAAGCAGCAGTGCCACTTAAAGGATACCAAAGATGTAATTATCTACAGAATATTTCCATTTCTGCAGACCAAAATATTCCAACATATACTATATAAACAACAGCTGATGCCATAATACAGGGGTAGGGTTCATGCTGAAATCTGAAAGTTATTCTCACTCTTAGCTCTCGCTCTCTTATTTCCCTGACATAATGTAGAAGCTGAAAATGCAGAAAAATGCTTCTGTAACATGATTAAACATTGCCCTGTTCTGTACCTCTGTGGAGAGGTCGAGCTCATGGGCAGCCACGGATGATCCCATCGCCACAGCAATAGCGGCAGATGCTGCAACTCTTCCCTGTCTGTCTCGAGGCTCCAGACGCTCCACAGGGAGAACCAGGAAGTCCGGAGCAGCCACAGGACGGACATGTTCGCTGGGAAACACTCCTGATCTTCCGTACACAGCCCCAAACCGCCAGCCTGTACACACACATGCACAGAGCAGAAGATATAGTCACTGAGAGGTTCATATGCAAGAGAAGAAAGATAGTGACAAACAAACAAACAACAAACCCAAAACTGTCACATGCAAAACAAAGAAAAAGCCCAAAGTGATGTCAAACGTCAAACCCAAGTTCCTGTTTTTGAATTATGTTTTTCAGCTTTTAAGACAAAAGACAAATCCTCAAGCACACGACAGAACCCACCAAACTCAGGAGTGTCTCTCTTTATCTCCTCCAGAAGCATGACCTTCTTCCTCACTATGCAGCCGTAACATTTGCCTGAATACACACACATGGACATATGCACAGCATGACAGACATGGTATGACGGACAGAGAAGCTGACATACTGTACATGGACATCAGAGAAGCAGAAAGCAGCTTTGTGTTTATGAGTGTGCCTCTCACCGGCCTCCAGCCCGTCCATGTGCTGCAGTCTGATGATGTCTCCTTTGTGGAAGTTGAGCAAAGACCTGTCCTCAGTAATGTAGTTCCTCACCGCCACCACGTACTCCGAGTCCTGACAGGGACACGACATTTGACATTGACATGCTGCAAAATCCCCAGTGGTCCAAAGAGATATCAAAAGACATCATCACGCTGCACTATGGGAAATGTAGGATCCAGTGTTGTCAGAGCTTGATTCATGTTTGGGACTAAAAGTCAGCATATATCTGTCTCTGCTGCTTCAATTTTGACCATTGTTGACTATCTGTGTGTCTCTTGTTCCCTTACGACATTAAACATTTCTGACCTTCTTGAGCTCCGTGAGGAAGTAGTCGATCATGTGTTTGACCTGTGGGGCCTTGGCAGAAAACAGGATCAGCTTCTCGTTGGTTAGGTTGAACTCTAGCATGTTCTTAGAAGGAATTGACACAAACAGGATGTCCGAGTAGCTGCACAGAAAGTGATATACAAAAACCAGGAGGTCAGATTAGAGAGATAAAGAAAGGGGGCTGGGTAAAATGTCAAAAAAGGTCACTTAATTGACTTTTTTATTTGGATTAAGACTTCGATGAGAGCATATATGCACTTAGAAAACTGTGGAAACAACAATTACCTTTATCTGACATCACACACACAGACTATGTTTTTCTAACATCTATGCGGCTCACCTGTAAGGCCTGAGCACTCTGAAGTAGTCTGGTGCAGTAGAGCTGCTCCTCACCATCTTCAGCAACTTGATGCCTTTATGAGACACAGACAGCACCTGCACTCCTGTCCCCACACTGCCCTGGAACACACACATTTACATGCACATACAAACAAACACAAACACACAAAACTGAGTAAAGCACTCATAAAAATCTTCTAAGAATCTATCAAACCAAGTGAAGAAAGAAGAAGAAGATCGCTGCTTAACTCACAGATAAGTAAAAGACAAAAACTCACAGATGCTGGGAAGAGGCGGGAGAAGTAAATGTCCCACGAATCTCTGGCCATGGCGACCACTTTCTTCTTCACATTTTCATCATGCGTTCCTGTAGCCTGATCCACGTTGTTCCCAGCTGTCAACGAAAACATAGAAGAAGTTTAAGTGACTAAATTTAAATAAAGGTACTCTACAGGATCTATGAGCCATTATAGCTCAGAGTAAAGAGTAGGAGTGTGTGTTTTTTCATACAAAATAAAGCTTTCATCTTCTGTCTCTCCTCCTGGGTGATACGGATGCAGGCCTCAGAGAAGGTATCATGTAGAACCTGCAGATCACAAACACATGCAGGAATAAGAGCCTGCTAAAGTGGAACTCATATTGGTATGATTTATTTCTACTGTACAAAAACTTTAGACATTACATTTAATAACTATAAATTAGTCTCTGCTATGATGAAATACTAAATCTTGAACAAATAAACCACTAAATAAATGAAACATGTAAATAAATAATGAACAAATAAATCAACCTGTCTGAAGAGCAGATCCAGAATTAGTGGATTGTTAAATGTCTCTTTAGGATAGAAAACCTGTAAATGGACAAAGAGCAACAAAGCAAATGTATATTTTAGCAAATAGATATAAAATCTGATGATATTAAAGCATTGTAATGTTATTTAATGTTAAATTCAGTATATCTATAAAGAGTTGACACGTGCGACTGATGTTTCATCGTGCATTTTGTTGTAACATTAAACTTTTGTTCATTTATATGTTTGTGTGCTCATGAAACACACCTCTTTCCTCATGTAGAGTTTCCAGGGTACGTTGGAGTAAGTGTAATATTCATCACTGGTCCTGCTGTGGAGTTGAGTCTGAATGATCTCTTCCTCGACTGGCAACTCTCTAGAGACTGAAAACACACAAACACATAATGGTTTTTGACCTTCTTCACTTCCCGTACAGGTTCACATGCAAGTATGAAAATGAGTGAAGAACTTTCTGTCTATTCTGCTGTTTATTGCTGAAGCTTATGCCACATTAGTATGTGAAGTTCACCTTGCGGATGGGAAGGGGTTATGCTGGAGCTTGTTGACCCTGCAGGGCGAGACTTGGTTGTCTTGGAAACCTTAAGTCCTCCTTCTTCTTTAGGTTTGGATGATGGAGGCTTCTTCGGAGTCTGAGACCGAAAAAAAAGTCAGATAATATTGTATATTATTATTATATTATTGTGTGTGTGCATGTGTGGTTGGTGCAGAGTTAAGGTACCGGTTGTGGTGGGTTTGCCATCTGATCTTTTAAGATCTCCATAGCTTCATCATGCGGGTCTGGCTTCTTTGCAAACGTCTTCCCATCACCTTTCCTAGACACACAGAGGATGAGAACCAAATAAGTGGACAGACAAAATATTTTTATCAGTATAAATATTAAGGTCTGGAAATTCTGAGTTACTTTTGTGTGGCAGCTCCAGAAGACGTCGTTGTGCCAGCGGGCTGATGCTGTTTGATGATGTCTTTGATGTCGTGGCTGGGGTCAATGCGTTCTGCGTTACTAGGACTAGATCGTACCACGTCTTCAGGGGGGGGGGCACGTGTTGGACCTGGAATATCACATTTTTATTAGATCATGTGCAGATGTTTGACGATGGATTCAACTTTGCATCTTTCTACATGGTTTAGCGCTCCATAAAATCACCTATCACCCACAGATTCATGAGTGTAGAAAGTGTAAAACATACTCGTTTTTCGCTGAACAGCAGCGGACTTGTACGGCGACTCTTCTCTCTCTCTGGGCTGCAGAAAGAAAGTGTTGACAGGGATAACAGCTGAATTTGTGTTCCTTACAAGACTATACTGTGTGTCTGATTTGTATACATGCTACACATTCACATGTTTACTTACAGGGCTGGGTGCGTGATGAGGCTGTGAGGGTGGTGACTGGGGGGCTGGGGCAACAGGGGGGAAGGAAGACAACATCTGCTGCTGGATCGCAATGGCCTGCATGGTCATCTGCTGGGCCTGTAAGTTATTTAGTAGTTATTAGCAAGTATTGGTATTAAGCTGACTGAAACTTAAATTGAGTTTCATCTAAGTGAGCCAAATACTTGTATATATTGTCAGTAGCAGTAATATCAGGGTTGCTCAGACAAACAATGTTTGACCAACCAGAATGATAGCTTGCTGGTTGATGATAGCCTGTTGCTGTTGAGTCAGTACTGTCTGCTCCGATCCTAGACAAGTAGAAGAAATAAACAAATTAACATCAATACTGTGTAATTAATATGATTTTGTTGTGGAAAAACAGTAGCAACACACACAATTCACAGCAAAAGGTGCAAACCAAACCACAAAGAGGAACTCTGCAACCTCACAACAAACTCCAAGATATTAAAAAGGTTAGATAACTTAACACAAATTGAATTTATTGTAACTCCACCATGCCAACACGCTTCAGGCCAAATATGCTGGAAAACGCACACCCAATTATTGTACCTGGCACACCTGTCATCACAGGCAAGCCTGGAACAGTTGTAGCAGGGAGCGAGGGCACCCCCGGCAGACCGGGGACACCAGTGACATGGGATGCAGTAGCATCTATGTCAGCTGCGGTAGTAGCAGCGGGTGCACGAGTGGGTGACGGGGTGGGTGCTACAGGTGTGGCAGGAGCGGTGGTAGAAGAAGACAGCTGTTGGTAGGGCTGTGTAGGGCGGTTGTATTGGTGGTATTGTTGCTGCTGCTCCTGTAGCTGGTGTTGTTCATGGTGATGGTGATGGGAGGGGATTGGCATAGTAGGGATAGGTGGCATCATTCCTCCTGCCACTGGAAGCACTGGCACAGCTTGAAGAGCGACAGGCAGTGAACAGGGTGTTAAGAACGATACTTCCAAGACTCTGAACTCTGTTTTAAATGGATTTATTTGGTATTTTTCATCCTGGGCAGTCTGGAGAGGCTGAGAACGAGATGTCAATGAGAGTGACAGATGTCTATCCAGACCAAAGGAGTCATTTGTGCGGTAACAGTGGATGGCCGTCCATGCATTATCTATGAGGTCAGACTGCTTATTAGAGCCTCTAAGCGATAGATTAAGGCTGGTGAACTGTACGCCTGAACCTTTGCACTTCAGTCCTGCTCAGTGTCATCACCATTAAACAACAGGAAATAGTTATAATATTATAGACATTGTCTAATGCTCTTTTGTTGTTTTCACATCTTCCCTCTGTTTGTAACTGCCTTAAGCTGCACTGCTTTTTTTATTTCTGCATTTCATATTGTTGAATTGCTTCATTTTTCTGTTGACCAGATATTAATAATTGCCCAGAGAATGGAGGTTCAAAAGCCCAAAGCATTGCACAGTGACTTTAACATTCAAGGGAAACTGTGAAGTGAGAAAGAGAACAAAGCCATTCATCAACCCGAGACTGATGCCGAGGATTTAAAACCAACTTAGAACAATTATTATGAATTATTGATGTCAGTGGAGAGAAAAAGAGTGAGACAAAGGCTTGAAAGGCAGGACACAAGAGGGGTTGGAAATAAAGAAATAGAGCACTTAAGTCTGTAACAACATCAAGTACAAATCTAAAGAAAAACAAATGAGCAATCTGTATTAACACCACACATAACTAACAGGATACACACACACTAACTTCAGTGTTTTACCTCCAGGATGTATTCCATGTGGAAAAGGCCGAGTAGGAGCTGCATGACTATCCCCCTCTCCTCTTCCTCCTCCTGTGATGCCTATACCTCCTCCTCCCTTCATCCTTGCTGTCAAGCTTCCAGTCTTTTCCATGTCCTGGTAGCCAGAGAGAAGTAGGTAACACAGATTCAGTTGGAGCGGTTGTAAAAGGACGGTTGTAGATGTTGAGTAAGTGGAGTTTGAGAGACATGAAGAGCTGAGTGAGAAATGTTGTGTGTGCAGAGACTGGATTGTATTGGTTGATTCAGACCCTCTGTGAGTGAATCATTTAAGCTGCAGGAACTGAATACTCTGCAGGAAGTACCGTACACCCTGGAGGAGAAGCTCCAGTATGAGTACAAAACTTTCTCCAACATAAAAAACACCAATGTCTCCACCCAACAACAACAACACATAGCTATCTTCCCTGGAAAGCTGCTTGACCGCAGAGATAAGTTCCACATGCATGAGCACAAACTTCATAAAATCAAATGGTCACACTGATTGACAGCTCAAATTGAAAACAAAAAAATCTTAACGGGTCTCAAGGACACTCATTTTTACAGCTGGTGCTCACAAAAAAACAGAATATGACATTAATGAAATAGTGTCTTAGAGAACTCTAGTTAACCTACCTGCATTTTCCTCCTGTTTCCTTCCAATGACGCACCCTTTAATAGTTTAATTTAGTGAATATGCAAAAAGTGTGAAGCTGCTGACGGGATGCAAGTTGTTGCGTGCTGCCTGCTGTTAGAGTCAAATACGGTAGGCCGCTCGGTAACCTAATCACCCCTTCTGTCTGCTCCATTCATACACAAACAGAAGCAGCAGATCACATGTTCCCTCCATCCATCAGCACTAACCTCCATTCACACATGGAGGGGAACATGACGAGCATTTTCAGAGCTTAAGCTGTTTTGATAATGACAAAAACAAACCCACAAAGAAGGTAGGTAAACCCAATCCTGACAACAGCTTACAAAGTTTTACAGTGTACAGTAATTTATTAATTAATTAATCAGCTCATGTATTTCCAAAGCAAAATAGTCAGCGTGGATGTGTAGTTTCTTGTAGATTGTGTGTCAGTACTCACTACACTGCTGTCCGAAAGCACAGGGTCAAACAGACTGTCGAGGTAGCGGTCCATTCCTCTCTGAGCCTGACCGTCACTGAATGCATCCGACTCTCCTGCACACAGACGGACAGCAGAGCAGTTTATATGCATGACTCTTAACATATATGACGTATTCCTATGAAAAAAAAAAAATATATATATATATATATATATATATATATATATATATATATAGTAAAGTTTAGGTTTGTGTACCGTGGCTGTAGTAACCATCAGAGTCAGGCAGACTGTGCGCTGGTCTGCCACTGCTGCTGAGAGGAAAGGCAGGAGAGAGTTCCTCATCTGAGTCAAAGCCAGTGCCAAACAAAGCACTGAGAGGAGAGGAGAGGAGAGGAGAGGAGAGGAGAGGAGAGGAGAGGAGAGGAGAGGAGAGATTTAATTTCTGTCTTTGGTGGCAACATTTCATAAATTTCATGAATTTATGTGTGTTTTGTGCACTGACAGGCTGGCATTAGCTCGGACTTTAGCAGGGTCATCACTGCTGATGATGAAGTAGCTCTTCGGCTTTGGGAAGTCAGTCGGAAGCTCCAAGTCCGCAATGAGGTCCATCACATAGTCGTGACCTGCTAACTCCACCCACTGGCCATGCTCCTTCATCAGAACTGAACTCCCTCTCCACCAGTCAGACACTCCCCTAGAAGCAAGATCAGACACTACGGTCAAAACACTGTGTACTGTACAATATCACTCTGCAAAATTAACCAAGTAAATCAGCTGAACATTTGTGTCTTATACTTAAATATGAGCACCTGTGGCGCAGTATGTCCCCTGCCAAATCCTCTCCACTGGTCCAGGAATGGACCGGACACAGGAATGCTCCTCCTACAAAGAGATGAGTGAACAAAATAATCAAGATCGCCACCTGTTTCCTTCCTCCATCGTCATACTAATTGTTTAGTTGAATCAAACATAATGCAATAAATTGACAAAGAGCTCTACAATTTCATCACCTGATCCTTACTGGCAATGAATAATCAATGATCATGAGCTGTAATTGATCCCTCAATAAAATTGATGCCAGCAGTCCCTGCCATGCACTTCTTTTTGATTTTTTTTGAGGCTCATATAAACTGTAAGTGAGAGTTCTACTTACTTTGTTTTTCTAAATAAATAGAGAAACATGTTGTACAATGAAAAAGGGAACATTTTTATTCAAGTAACATTTGTGAATATTTGTGATATGTTCTGATGTTATATCCCAGGTAGAGCAGAAGGTTAAAGCTGCATAATGTAATGTTAATAAAAGGCAAGATGGACCTCACCATCAAAACAGTGCACGTGCAACACCATGTTCGCCTTTTTCCTGTTGGCCGTCCACTCCAGCAGTGACAGCGGATAGGTCCGTGCCGTCTCCGGGGAGGAGCCTGAGCCGAGCTGCGTCTTCTGATTGCCTTGGATGAGTCTGTGTTGCAGCAACGCCTGGCAACCAGCAGGGCTCTGGTCCGATACAAACCTGGAGAGGGAAAGACAGCTGAGTTTATACTTTATATAGAAAGAAAAACACATTTTGTCTGTGTTAAACATCCACACTTTCTTCAGCATAATTTCTGCACATACGTCGTGTAGTAAATGATGTCTTACTTCAGTAGATATTTGTCCATCTTGGGTGATGGGGCGAAGCTGCAGACACACGCTAGCAGCAGCAGCCAACCTCTTTCTGCATTCTCAACGTTCATGTTCCTCCACACCTGATTGACGACCTGAGCCAGGATCTCATCCCGTAACCCTGGAGATGACAGCCCTCTTTGGATGATGTAATTCCCAAACATGTTCTCCTGCGCTCCGTTCAGGTGAGGGTCCCCCATGAACCGTAGCACCTAAAAGCAAAAGTTATGACAGCTAAGTGACTTAAATCTATCTTGAAGCCAACTATTTTACGGGACAAGCAATGACAAAAGAGAATTTTCCAATGGCCCGTCCTCTAAAAGCTGACACATAATCAGGGACTAGATGATGGATCTGGGCAGAATATGAATTTCAGATTCATGGGTAAATAAAGTTTTTAGAAAAGTCAGCCCACCATGTTGAAGAGCTGCAGAGCTTCTCCTTTCAGGTCCTCCTCTAAACGGGTCAAAGGTGACTCGAGAGGTGCCATCAACATCCCAAACTTTGGTTCCTACAGCGACAAAAGATTTACAGTGTTTTCAGAAGTGGATGGACATCGCCACCTCTTGGACTTTTTACAGCATTACATGATTGTCAGGAAAGCTTTGTAGTGATGTTGTTTGATGCTTACTTGATTTGAGTTTTTCTGTCTGTGTTCTTATACATCAGTTTCAGTCTAGTCACACAAAATAGATTTGCTTCCCTGTATCGTTATGTATACTGATGCACATCTCACCCTAAAGTAGATCTGTACGTAGCGGTAGAATGGGTAGTTGTTGATGTCCAGAGGCAGGGTGAGCTGAGCCTGTTCCTGGATATGAGGAGCTTGAAGCAGAGCCAAACAGTCTGAGTGCAACTCCCTCCTGACTAGAATGAGAGAGACAACACGTCAACCAGCATATTGTGAGAAAAGTGTTTTCAACATAAAAACCACCTAAAACTGGTTCATTAACTAGAAATATGGACATATACTTTTTATTGATACTGTTCAACCATACATTATATTTAAGACATTATTTAACAATAACATTACGTTTGTTGATTATATTTTTTCTCTTTTGGTTTATTAATGAAGTCATGTCCCCTTCAGAACTATTTCAAATCATATCTGGAGTTAATATTGTTGCTGCTGATGAGTTGAGACATGTGAGTTGAATTGAGTGCCCAGCTACTTGGTGGATGAGTAACATGTGTGCATGAAGACTAAAGTGGATTTCATAGAGAGACATTTACAGACCTCCTGCTGTCTGCAGTAACGCGCCCAGCTCTGCAGGGATCACCAAGTGTGTGACGTTCACCACTTCCCTCTTGGCCAGCTCCTGAAAGAGTTATTGTTTTATGTTTTATTTATCTGCAAAATGTCCCTTAAAATCCGAGTAAGACAGGAGCAAACACACACTACCTTTACGGTTACTTTTCTTAGTTTTTAAGTTCCATGCAAATCTTGCACAAACTTCCATCTTACCATCTCTCTCTTTCTCCTCTCCTCCTCAATTTTCCTCTGGGCTGAAAACTTCATCTGCAAACAGATCACAGAAATCATACACAGAATGTTCCAGAGCAAAATGCTAAAGAATTATTGAAGCAAAAGTGGGCATCATTTACAAACATTTCCCATGTACAGTACAGCACATGCATGAGGCATGAAAAGTTGTATTGTCTAGATATGGAAAGAGATACATTGTCCTGGAGGTCCTTCATGTACCTTAATGTATCGCTTGCGGTTGACGTACATGTGGACGAGAGAGCGGAACCGAACCAGACTCTCCCTCATCTTCACATAGCGCTTCCTGGAGAGAATAGAATAGGAATACCATGACATCTCATGTTTAACTAACTCTTGTGGTGAATTGTATTCATGGTCAGTTCAAACTGTTTCCTTTAATGTCCAATATGAACAAAATATAAAGGTGTTGTTTAGAAGGTTTAACATTGATTTAAAGTACATACTGCCTCTTAAAAAATAGAATAATCGTAGAAAAAAAACAACTAAAAATATTATAAAACCAGCATAAACAGAGAATCTGACCTTGTGAGGAAGCCTCTGCACTGTGCCTGCAGCCCAATGATCTTCTTGCGAAACTCCACAAAGCGCTTCCTGACAAAGAACATGCGGGTGTAACGCTGCAGAGTGAGAGCAGCAAGCTGACGAGTGCGCTCCCGTTTATACTCCAACAATTGGTAGATGTCCTCCTTCAGAAATATCTGCCATTCACACACACACAAAAACACACACACACATACATGTCATTAAAACAAATATCAAAGGTTGGTGATAACTGTCACCCAAAGCTGACATTGCTGTTTTCTATCTTTTGTGAGAAGGTGAAGAGAATCTCACCTTTGTGACTCCAATGTGGAAAGCTCCTAGTCTGAGAGGACACAGTTTACTGAGCATAAAAACACAGTTCTCTCCATTTGCTGCTGGAGGCTCTCGTATCCCCACCAGAGACTTATACCTGTGGAACACATACATTCAGATAAACATACACACTCAAAAAAAAAATAGTAATTAATAGTAATTATGAAATTAGGCTACAAAATGTGCCTTGGTAGTTGGTAATCCATGTAGGTATTTATTTGCTTTGTATTGGCTGCTGCAACACGTGGCTGCAGCAGCTCAGTCTGTGTGCATATCTTGTTCTTCTGTTCTGTATATTTTTCAGACATGTTAGCTATCACCTCCCATCCTAACCACCCAGTGCTTCTCCTAGGCACTCCACACAGACTGCTGGTGCAGAATGGATGACATTAAACCTCCACTGTGACATGATGCCACAGAGAAGTGCCAGTGTACTTTCAACTAGCCAGTGCTTAACCTTGTGTTTATGTTACCTGAACAGGAAGATGTCGAATGGCATTCTGACAGGATACCCCTCTCTACGGATCCTAATGGTCTCGTAGATGCCCGAGTGTCTCAGCTGGCTGCTGACCAACTCGTCCTCAAACACACCCGGTTGCTAAACATCAAAAAACAGTGTCTGTCAGTACCTTCAGGAGACATGAGGAGACTGAACTCATGCATGTAAGTGATTATCAGTAGAAAGAATGTTTGAATATCTACCTTCATATTATTTGGCTTAATGCAGCGAACAAAAAAAGGGTTGCACCTGAAATGAAAGAATAAAATCATAAAACATTCATGCTTATTATTTTAATTATTATAATATATTTATTATAAAATGTGCCAGTTTGTGGGCACAACTGTGTGCTATCAGTTATTTTCTAATATTATATTTGTGCATGTCTCCCAGGTTCACCTCTCCATCTTCTCTACTAGCTCTAGCAGGGACTGTTGGAACTTGTTGCTGACGGTGGACACTTGGTATTTTCTGGTGACTGTGCTGCTCTTCCTCATGTGACCTCCTCTCTGCTGACCCGTGACCTCTGCGTGAGCCAGGAAGAGGTTTGACACCATCTGGACATACACAAATAGATTCACAACATTCACGCATATTAACTGCAATTGTTTCATTGTTACATGAATCACAGATAATGTGACCATACGTGCATTATGTTAATAAGAAAGATGCTCTTGTTGCCCCACCTTGTTTTTGCTCTGAATGAACAGGTCCAGGACATCCTGACGGACCTGGTCGTGGTTCTTATCGAGGAACTTGTAAACCTGCATTGTCACAAAGTATTAGAAGATCTGTCCCAAAGGTTAGGATGAGATGGATTGTTGATGTAAAATTGAACATTGATGAATACAATCTTCCACAACAGAGCATGCAGCCACATGTTTAAAACAGGAGTATACTCATGGTCCAGATCAGAGGCTATCAATTACATTATTGACGTCAGTGAATTAAATACACTCTCTCGCTAACTGGCATGCCAAGCGCGGGTTTTGTCACTTGAGATGAGCCAGAGACGACAGGTGGTGCTCTTTTCTGAATCTTCACATGCAAACTGCCTACTGCTTCTCCTGTGTTACACACAAACTACTGATGCTTCTGCTGCTACGTAAAATGCATTTTCTTTAGTGTGACAAAAGAGACAAAGAAGAAGAAGAAGAAGAAGAAGAAGAAGAAGAAGAAGAAGAAGAAGAAGAAGAAGAAGAAGAAGAAGAAGAAGAGAAAAGAGAAAGATCTATCAGAAATTTCATGTTCAGATTCAGAACAGGAGAGATGAAAAATTTTCATTAAATTTAGTCACTGATTGGTAACAGATTTACGGGAAAACCATAGACATGCCCACTTTTCAAAAGATATTGCCACATTTGGTTTTTACTGGTAACTTGCATCTTGTATTGTACACAGCTGCAGCGTCTACAGCCCTGCTAAGCTACCAACTAACATGCTGATGCCAAGATGGCGATGTTTAGAAGATAATTTGTTCACCATGTTCATGCATCTCAGGTAACAGGAAGTGATAGAGAAATCTTGCCAACAGGCCATTAGCAGGTTTTGTCATGTGAGCTGAGCCAATAAGAAGCTGTGTACCTGGTAGGTGACCCGGCCAGCAAAGTGCTTGATGGCGAACTCTGGGACGGGCATCTTTGGCTTCTGATATAGCGGGTTGTTGCCATGGTGATAGTGACACTTTTGGAGAAAAGTGTGGTCTGTCGCCTGGCAACAAAGCAGTCAACTCTAAGTGGCATGTACAATAATTTAACAACAGATATGTTCAGGTTCTTCTTAGGTTTCCTCTAGCCCACCTGTGGGAAAAAGCTCTGATCATCCAGAATCCGTAGTATCCCATGAGGCTTAGCAGCAATGAGATCAATGCAGGGCTGGTTGTCACTGAACGGGATGTCCTGCCAGGGGACCTGTTCCCGGCTGTACTCCTCCTAAATGGGATCACATGATCACAATTTCCTACACAATGGAAAACTTTGTCTACATATGTCTTATTATTGTTTCCGTCAACTTATCAGTGAATTCACTAATTGTTCCAACACTCATTTAGATCTTTTCGTATCCTTGTTTGCATATGTGCATGAAAACACTCGTATTTGTGTGCATTTTGTGTTGTGTGGTGTGTGCGATGGCGTGTGTGTGACGTTGACTCACCTGTTCTTCCCTGAATACGATCCTGTTGAAGAAGAACTGCAGGTACTCATTTGCATAATTAATGCAAAGCTGCTCAAAGCTGTTGAAGGCCAGATCCTGTGGTTCGCCACATAAACACACACATATGTACACATATATAGACACGCAGCTGGTAGTTCTTCATGTCTCAGCTACATGTCTAAAGAGTGATTATCCTGGAGTCTCTCAGCTGTGCGACAGAAGGAAGTGACAGACGAAAAGGTGAAAAGATCCTGTGTGGATAAGCATACAAGAAAACACACTTACCTCAAATCCGTAAATGTCTAAGATGGATATGGAGAGGGTGTGTTGGCTGGGGTACACTTGAGTGTTGATCCTCTCTGTTAACCAGTGGAAGAGCAGCGAGTACAGGATCTTGGCAACAGCATCTCTTGAGAAACATGCAAAGAGCATGGGACAGAAACATGAGAAGGAAAAAAATAATAAAAGGTCTATATTAGGTCTACACTATTATCTTTACGGTGGTGTGAAAAAGAATAATTTAGACAGAAGTTATGAGCTCACATACATACACACATCAGATCTTCATCACAGATTAGGAAACAACAGCAAGTATTTTTGTAGAAACACACAATATTGACTTAAGACTTCATGTCGATTTAGGTCAAAAATCAGTGGTGGAGTGTAACCATGTACATTTTATAAACCACTTACTCACCTGGCATCAACAGCACTTTCCACCGTCAGTGGTGTGTAGATCTTGTCCCTCATTGTCTCCTGTAGAGAAGACAGAAGTTATTTAGGAAATCCTTTAAATGCGGCAAACAATTTCGGCATCATGGTACGTCTTACACTTCTTATTGAGACTGGATGTGTACAGATTGAGCTTGATTGACAACTCCCTCACTCTCCTGTTAGTTTTGTTGTGGGACAGTAGTTTGATTCATAGTAGGAAAAGGAGTTATATTAAGTGTCTGAGTAAGCTGTAACAGAGTGATAGTGAGCCAGCATATGAAACATTACATACAAATTAAATTGTACAATATTACAACATGCTATATAGTGGTGCAACAGTGAATACAATTCTGATTCTTATTATGGAGGAATTAATAAAACCCTTAAAAATGTCTGTCTATCTTTGAGACATTTTAACCTTCAGCTTCTCCTTGCAAACTGAAACCTCAGCTCAATATGTTGGGAGTTGTTGTCTGCAAGCAGAGCTCACTGCTACATATTCTGTTACAGTCCTTTAAATTAAATGAAGTAGCCCTGAAAAGTAGCTGAAAGTGCAGGACACTACGACTGTATGATTAAAAACTATATACACTCTGCTGAGGTTCTATATAAGATGTATAATATATATAATTATGAAGACTAACTCTTTCTATGAAGTGCATTATTGAATCAACATGGCATGATGAATGCATTATAATTCACTGCGAAAGCTACAGATATGGACTTCATAGAAACTCCACTGCCACTGATTTAGTTAGAGAACAACAGATGATCAATTGATTGATGATTTATCAATCAAATAATTGGATTATCAGACCCTCCAGGTCAGGTGCCTTTATATCATTGTAGAAGAGAAGGTTGTTTGTTCTTGTATTAATGCAAAGGTCACAGTCTGCTCATCTCTACTGCTGTCATTTTTAATCTCATCCACTCAACCTTGTTGACTTCTTCGTCTTTGCTTCCCTCCTTTCTTTCTACTCTCCCACTTGGATTTCTTCTACTCGATTAGTCATTGATGTGAGTGTCTTGGACCTGGGGTCCAATCAGATAAAGACTCCATTAGATCATCACACTTACACACACACACGCATGCACACACACACACCACATCCAACTAGATGAAATTAGTGACTCCTCTCCTGTTACATCGGGACCACAGGAACCACCTTTGTAATTAGAAATTCAATTATAGAAAAGAGTGTAAGAGTATAAGAGACAGAGTATAAGACTGTGTACATGCAGAGGACATAAGGTCCACCATGATCAGACGGATACTAAAGCAGGACGTTTTATGATTTACCAAATACTGGAATATGGGGGGATGTGGATTAAAAAAAGATTTGCCAAGAGGACAAGGATTTTTGTTTCCAGGATTTCCATTGTGAGCTAATACAATGTAAACGGAACAACAGGTGGAGAACTGGAATACTTGGCTTGTTTCACCTGCTTCTCTCTTTGTTGTTCTTTTGGCTTTTTGTTGTTTGTGCTGATGATCCACTAATGCCATCAGCTGTTTATCTTGCATACCATGGAGCTGTTATAGACACAGTGTCTTTTTTTAAGGACACTATGGCAAATTAAAGCTCAGGTCTGGTGATTAAGGTGCATCATTTTATACAACATAGAAGAGATAGAGTAGGTAGCAGCTTCTTGGACATCACCTAAAGACAAGCTATTTTATTTTGCCCCCTAAGAATCTTTGGATCTGAGACGAGACAAAATCCAGTGCAAGCTGAAAATGTACTAAAGTTTTTTTTAATTTTGTTTCCTTACTTGAATTTGAAATCCTCCTAAAAAGTTGCTGTTGTGGACAAAGCAAGGCGGATGCTCAATTATAAAGGCTATGATGTTTCATAGAGGCTGGAAGTGAGATCCCAACAAAAAACTAAAAGGTCTGTGCAATCTTTATAGAAAAAAATAAGTATCTGATATGACCAACATACATGAAGTATTACTAAATACTGTATGTGTGCAGGATGAGTGAACAAGTCTGTTTGGGAGCTGTAGACACGTGTGTAGAGTGTGTAGAGTGTAAGTGATACACCAAAATAATCGATGCTGACATATCAAAATCACATCTGTAGTTACATAATGAGCTGTTTTAATTGTTTTATGAAGTGATTCTGTTACAACATAGAAACTAGATCGGGCTATTCTACACAAGGTCAGATTTGATCTGAGATTTGTCTTTCAAAACATAATGAATGAATGAATGAATGAATGAATGAGGGCACAGCAGGAGGTCAGAGGTTAGAGGTAATACACTTGACAGTAACTAAAGTCCAAGACACGAAGAGTGATGTGTAACGTAGAATAAAGGAGGTGTCACTACAGCACTGGCTCGTTAGAGAAATTTTTTAATATTCAGCTTTCTTTCTGAATAATATAAAATGAACAACAACACAGTGAATTTAATTAGTCACTTCTTTTACTTTCTACTGATAAAGATAGTCCATGGTGGGCTAAAGTTAGTTATATTAAGAGCACTGTTAAACATAGTACATACATACAGAAACAAAAACTATGATCTTTTCTCACTCTGAGTAAGATGAGAATGTAGTTTAATCTATGTGGATAATTACTTATAAAAAGTAAACTAGTGAAGAGCCTAATATTCCTCAAGCCTTTAGAGATAGAGACAGAGAAAGAGATAGAGATAGACAAGTCAAGCGACAGCAGTGTTGCCTCTTTCTTTGCTTGTATGTGCGTGTGTTTGATCAACAGATTTGTCTCCTTTGTGTGTAGAGCCAGTAACATCAGTACAGTATGTGTGTCTAAGCATCTAACTGAAACTCAACTGGAAATGTACTGAGAATGGAGAGACGCAGCCCAAGAATGGCAAGGACTCGAGTCTCTTGTTTTCAAGTGGGGATGCTCCAGTTTGATACTGACCGTGACTTTAAAGGTGATGGATTTCTGTAGTCCCTCTGGAGAGATCTGCAGCAGCTCTGCCACCACTCTGATCTCCTGAGCACTCACCACTGACGCCACCTCCTGGCCATCAGCCTGTTGTACAACATGGAAAGAAAAAGAAAAACTACTTACTCTGAGATGCGTACAACCACCAGTGTTTGTCTGTGCTTTTGTTTTTGGGATTATTTTTCACATATTGTCGAAATATTTCAAAAATGTACCATTAAGCGTAAAACAAAATAAAAACAAAGAAATAAGGATCACTTTGGAAACACTACCTCATGTCTCTGAAAGTAGACGTTGCCCAGGTGCAGTATGGAAGAAAGAACTCTATAGATGGCTGACTGGTCTTCAGGGGTGAAGCGGAGGATCTCCATGGCAGCACGCAGCCGCAGGAAGTCCTCTGCATCATTCTTTCCTGTTATGCCACAATCCCCTCCCTGTATGAAGATTGACAGAGAGATTCCAAATGTGCTCTGTATCCTCACACGACATCCCTGCAAAGACTGATGATAATGCTGCATGGTCTCTTTCTACCTGGTTGAGGTAATAATAGGTCTCAGCCTCTTGTAAATAGAAAGCCTGCTTCTGCTGCGAGGGAAGACCTGCCAGCATCTCGTAAAAGATGTGATAGTTCCTCTCATCTTTGGCCTGAAGAGGAAATATGAGTTTAACATTTTCATATATAAAAAAGTATAAGATATGAACCATCATAATGTGTGTGTGTGTCTGCAAGTGTCACCTGGAAGACGATACGGGACTTTTCCAGTAGATACTGAGAGGTTATGGCACCACTGATTACACCACTGTACAGAACAAACAAGAAAAGAAAAAGCAACAGTAGAATTGAATTTAATATTAATACACTTTATCATGACTGCTTTACAATATGCTTTACAATAACTGAATGGAGATGGGGGAGGAGATGGTGTGAATTCTGTGAATGAATTTTATACTCACTCCTCCAGAAAGACCTCTATGTATTTCCCGAAACGACTGGAATTATCATTCCGTACAGTTTTGGCATTTCCAAAAGATTCCAGCAGAGGAGCTGCCTCGAGTATCTGCCAGGGATTCAAACACACACAGCAAAGCAACAAACTTTATCAACTGGGAGACAAACATGCTGAAAATATCAGTAATAGCTGGTCTATAGCGTGCACTTTCACTGTTTTCAAGGGTTTGCTAAAAAATGTAATAAAAAGCAAGAAACAATGGAAATGCTATGTAAAAATCAAACAATTAAATTAAAGACTTAAAAGGAAACATTTCTAGTCAATATTGTCACACACCACAGCAAAACACAGCAACCTGCTATTCTTATGGCCATGAGGTGTAAAATGTAAAGCACAAGTAATGCAGGGAACCCCACTACCTCAATCTGCACCCAGGAAGAGCCAGAGACATGAAAAAGAAACGCATGGAGGCATTAGTTATCCTTCAAGACAGGAACATGTGTGTTTGTATGTGTCCAAATCTGCTGGCAGATCCCCGTGCATGTCCAGGTGTGTGTTTGTGTGTGTTCATACCTGTTGAGCAAGATTGCTTTTGTGATGTATTGCGGTTAGGTAACGAAGGACTAGTTTGGTGGCCTCTGTTTTCCCAGATCCGCTCTCCCCACTGAAACACATTAACACTCATCACTATGACTGAGATGTATAATGAATTGTGCCAGGGCTCCACTAAAGAGGTGGCACCATTTTTCTTTGCATATGAGATACGTAGGTATTTTGAGGGAGGAAAGATAGGGCAGATGGAGTTGTATTCTGCTGTGGTTCAAATATAAAAAATATGGTAAACTTGAAGTTGTCCATAAAGTTGGAATAAAATATTTTTACCTCTTCTCATAAAATGTGTGACAATGTGATTTATTCTCGATAAATAAAGTGTATCTTCTCAACTTTATTGATCAGTCTCTGAAAACAGGAATATGTCTGAAAACAATATATAAACAATAATGGTCCATTTGATTCAAGTGGATGGTAGAACTGACAAGTATAACAGCTACACACAAAATTACAAGAGAAAAACTGTAATATATGAAATAATAATGGTGGAAAACTTGCATACTACCTACCCTTTTTTGCATTCCCTCATGATAATGTTAGTATTTGTGTTTAGTATCCTTTAATATAAGCAGAATAAACTTTCCCAATTTGCATACTTGGCTGTGATAATTCATTTGTTAAAAGGTACAGTAGTGGAAAATCCAATTATTTGACGTCAAGGCTGGAGACTGAACATTATCCGCACTTTGAGCACCACTACACCCAGCTTTTATTAATCACTTAGAGCATCCATTATTTGATCCTTCTCACCTCCCTCACTGGCGCTTGTGGAGTGTTTCGCTTAATCGACTAAGTGATGTGAGACCAGGCTAATCTTGCATTAGCCAAGGCCTCGATTCCACTTTTGCGTTAAACCACTTGAAACGCTCTTACACGCACACACACAGACACACACTGCGCTTCAACACTGCCAACAGCTTAGCGCTAAATACCACCATTATGTGAGCTTGGCCAGTGGGGGGCAGAGGTGTATGTGTGTGTGCAGGTGTGTGTGTGTGTCTTTAGGGACACTGGCACCTTGACCACATTCCAGCATAAGGTTTCAATTCACAGGCTGCTTAGCTAAAAACGGGGCCATTACTGGTCACTGTACACCAGACCTCAGTTACCCCTTAACACGCACTCAGTGACTCACACACAAACACAGAGTTCACACACGTGCACTTTGACACACACACTTCTGAAAGATAATCTGCTCCTGGCCCAGACATGGCTGGGCTTTCCTTACAGGTGTCTCCTTCCGAATACGGCTTGAGTGTTCCAGGTGTGTGCGAGTGTGTGCATGTGTAGGTGTTTGTTTATTTCTTATGATTGTTTCTGGACATTTTGAAAAGCATACATCTATGTGCAAAGATGTGGATCTGCTGTATATATGTCTATGCTTTTACATGTGAGTGAAATGTAAATGAGCTTACTTAGAGAGCATGTGTTTGCATGTAGAAATCTGTTTTGAGCAAGGCGCCTGTGACAGACGGAGCTCGAAAGGAGTGAAGGATGGCTCTGTCTTAAGTTTGCTGGCCAGAAAACCACAGACAGACACTCATGAATTTACAAACACTAATCTAACTAAAGATGGAAACCTGACTGTCCATGAAGCTTCATGGACACTGTATACATCAAGGTTAAAATGCTCCAAAACTTTGGAAGGTTACTAATGACAAACAAAACAAACAAAGCAACAAAAAAGATCTTTCTGAACAACATGAGATTTTCATGTAAAGGATGATATGAAGGGATGAACAGAGAAATAATGGTTGTGAACTTTGATGTCTGAGTTACAAGTAAATGGAAAGTAATTAAAATGGATTAAAAGGATTATAGGAAGTCAGCTACTTACCTGATGATTATGACCTGGTTGTGTTTGGCATCCATCATTTTGGAATAAGCAGCATTTGCTATGGCAAACAAATGCCTGATGGAGAAACAGGAATTGCTATTAGATATTTTAAGAGATGAAAGGAATAAACTCAAACTTTAAGCACAGAAATATTCAAATATTCAGAAATATTCATACTTCTTTTCTATCCTCATCTACTGTTTTTCTAACCTCCATTTTTTCTTTCCCTGTCTTAATTATTTACCTGCATAGAAAGGAAGCTACATTATAAATAAAAAAGGAAATACGCCTTTTTTTTAGTATTTGTAATGTTAGCTTCCTTTCTACCTTGTATGCTTCTTTTATCATAATCAAACCAAATTGTTCTACTCTGTCCAGTGTGAACATGACTTACGGAGGGTTCTCTCCCAGAGCACAGCTCTTGTAGAGCAGCACCATGTCCGTCCCATAAATGTTGTACATTTTATAGGGGTTAACAGACACCAGGATACTTCCTATGTATGTCTGAAATAAAACAAGGAATAAGAAGCGATGAAAATATACATTTGTAAACTATTATGTCCAAATTTTGTAGGTGATTGTATGTTGTGTGTGTTGAGCTGATGAGATACTTGCATAAATAAGCTGCCGCTCCGATCTTTGCCTCAGGTTCAGCAGAACAGCCTCTTCATGCATATCCCTGAACAGAATCAACAGGACAATGGTATTTAAAGATAACAGAGAACTTGTCAAATCACTACACAAACATTTCCATGTTTGCACTATGCTGATCAATATTTAGGCAGTTGTCACCAGTGCAACTATAAACTTAAACAACCCATCCAGAATTTAACTTTTCATGTGTTTTAAAATCCAAATCCAGTTCCTAGTGTGTAAGTTAACTCTAATGGAATAGATATTAGTAGAGTGCTATGAATGTAATGTTTTTTTCTTTGTTACACATTTTACTGTTGCGCTTGTCATTGCAGGCGTTAACTCAGATGTGATGATCTTTTACTTACTCCAGCTGTGTCATATCTTCCACTCCATCTTCTATTCGTTGCTCCCGGTGACCCACAGTGGGCATGCTTCTGATTGAGTACATCTAAAACACACACATACACACTCAGAAATAAGGTCCTGCACACAGTGGGATCATGCGCTGCTAAATACACGCGCTCGTCTCACCAAAGAAATGTGTTTCACTTTTACTTTTACCTTATTTGCTCACTGTGCCATCACCTATTCTATTCATATATTCTGTTCTTTCAAAAATCATCAACACATCGTTAAGTTACCCAAATAAGCCACCATACCGCTGATTGCTTTGCCCCACTTAAAATCTGGTCTTCACAACACTACACATGCAATTGCAAGAAGAACATGAAGACTTAGAATAGTGCCCAGCATTAGTTCTTATGCCTACTTGTAGTTTTAATCATATATTAGAAACTTTTACCTTGTCAAACCAGTTCCCCTGTGGTTCCCCCTCCCTGCTGAGATTCCACTCCCCTGGTTGTTCTACTTGTTCCTGTCCCATCAGGCTGTGGGGGTCCAGCAGTTCCCCATCTCTATACATGGACCACTTATTGAGGTTCTGCACTGTCCCATGAGGCAGTACCCTCTCTGCACCCCACACATCCATATCTTGGTCCAGTCCAGAACCTCCAGGGCCCTGTGCCCAATGCTGTCCAAGGCCAGAACCCTGGACCTGGGGAGACACTACAGCATATGAAGGTAGATGAAAAGAGGCCCCCCGGAGATGAGGGTTCTTCAGAGCACCAGAGAGATTAAGTGAGCGAGGTTCTGGGGTTCTAGGAGCACCAAGCCGCGTCATGATATTACCTTCGGGGAGACGGTACTTTGCCCCACGAAGATTTGGGTTCTTTGATAGGGCATTAGACAGGTCAAGTGTTTGACGTGCAGGCTGAGGGCGGGTCATCAGAGTTCCATCTGGCAAACGGTAAGTGGCAGATCGGACACTCTGGTTGCGGAGAGCATTGGACAGGTCAAGGGATCGTGACTGAGAGGTGTCAGCAGAACCAGGCTGCCTAAATAAAGATTTGTCTGAGAGTTTGTATGAGGCACCACGGAGGCCGGTATTTAGCATGGCACCAGAAAGGAGAGGAGAGGTGGGAGCTTGTGGTTGGTTACGTGAAAACAATGACGATCCTTCTGGGAGCTGAAATTTTGCCTTACGCAGGTTAGCATTCATCAGAGCACTAGATAGCCCTGGTGATGTACTCTGAGCATTCTGTGTCTCATCTCCTGGATGTGTTAGAAATGAACCATCTGGTAATTGATAAGAGGCTGAACGAACATTACGATTGAGAAGAGCAGAGGAGAGCATAGAAGGGGAAGTGACTGGCTCAGCTGCTGGCTCATTTCTTGTGACCAAAGTTCCATCTGGCAGCCTGTATGTGGCTTTACGTACATTAGGATTCAACAATGCAGAAGAAAGCATGGGAGAGGAAGCAGAAGGTGTGGGCTCTGTTCGAGTTACAAGAGTGCCATCAGGCAAACGATATGTGGCCTGTCGTAAACTGGGATTAAGCAAGGCAGAGGACAGCATAGAGGACGAGAGCGCTGATGGCTCTGGAGAAGGTTCAGAAGCTCCAGTTCTGGTGACAAACGAGCCATCAGGCAAACGATATGTGGCCTGTCGCAAACTGGAATTGAGCAAAGCAGAAGAGAGCGTAGAGGATGAGAGAGGTGATGGACCTGAGGATGGTTCAGCAGCTTCAGTTCTGGTGACAAATGAGCCATCAGGCAAACGATACGTGGCCTGACGCAAATTGGGATTGAGCAAGGCAGAAGAGAGCATAGAGGATGAGAGGGGTGATGATTCTGAAGATGGCTCAGCAGCTTCAGTTCTGGTGACCAATGAGCCATCAGGTAGTCTATATGTGGCCTGGCGTAAGTTTGGGTTCTGCAGGGCGTTGGAAAGCATAGAGGGTGACAGCATCCCACCACCACTGACACCTCCTCCATCAGTTGTAACTGGAGGGCTAGCAGGGCCGCGAGACATTGTCAAAGTGCCACCTGGAAGTTTAAACATGGATCCCTGGATTTGGGAAGTCCGCAGTCCACCAGAAAGAAATGAGGAGGAGCCTCTGATATTTCCTTGTTGAGATGCAATGGGAGGAGAGGCAGGAGAGACAGGAGGCATGGGGGAGATGTGTCGCTGAAGGGGTGAGGCAAACGAAGCATTACGTAGTTGTGAGGAAAGCATAGCGGAAGACAAATGTGGGGAGGAGGGCATAGAGGGGGCAGGACTGGGTGCCATCTGAGGGGGTGTGAGGACAGGGGTATATAGGTTGGCATTGCGTTGTAGAGGAGATGAGTAAGAGGCACTACGCAGTTGGGGGTTCTGCCTCAAAGCATTAGATAAACCAAGAGCGGCATTAGGATTAACCTCCTGGCTCACCTGTATGTCAGCTAATATCTCCCCCTGCCCACCAGGTATGGGGGAAGGGCTTCTCTGTACAGGTGTGGCTATACTAGCATTCTGCAGATAAGGGTTCTGGAGTGTGCGTCCCAGAAAAGGTGAGGAGGGCACAGTTTGTGGGAGGTTTTGAGGGTAGATTTCTTGCTGTGGATGAGGGGAGGAGGGTCTCTGCAAAGGAGAAGAGTAAGCAGCGGGGGAAGGAAGAGGAGATGGAGGAAAGGGAGCTCCTACAATCTGAGGGTTAGGCGCAGCATTTGAAAGCACTGGAGATGAGCCTGGTTCCATCATTGTGTAGTCATACTGAGTAATATTATAAGATGGTGGGAGTATACCACCAACACCTGGAGAAAGACTGGGCTGAGGTACTTGAGGTTGAAAAGATGCTGGCCTGACACTATGGGGACTCATAGCCCTGTGGGGAAAGGGGGATGGTGGTTGAGATATATGGTGCATGGGGGAGGCTGAACGTGAAAACATGGGAGATGGGTGTCGCATTGGTTGTGGAGATGGGGGTCTACTCTGCAGTCTACGCACTGATGGCTGGGGGGAAAGGGGGGCACTCTGTTTCAAAGAGGGCTGTGGAGACATGGGGGGCATTGGGGGAGGCGCTCTGAATGACTGCCTAGACTGAAGAGAAGGCTGGTTTCTGGGCATACGTACTAGCGGCTGACCCCTACCTACAGGTCTGTGGAAGCCTCCTTGAGGAGTGCCAATTCGCTTTGACTCCCTTAACCCTGTAGGCCGGGATCCTGTCCTGGCTAACATAGGTGTTCCGGCCATACCTCCTACCTGCCCTGAGGGAGGTGCTGGGCCACTACGGATAGAGGACCTGAATGGGGCTACATGCTGAGTAATAGGAGGTCCATGTCTACTGTGTCTCTGTGAATAGGGGTTAGCTGGGATTAGAGGTTTCACGGCCCCCATGGGCACCTGACCTCGACCTGCACCACTGCCTCTCAGCCTGCGAGTAGAGGACCGGGTGGGGAGGGGGCGACTGCTGATACGTGATGGAGAAGGGGACGGAGGACGACGGGGGGAGGCAGGGCGGAAGGCATGTGGCGGAGAACGAGATCTCTCAGGCAGTAGGGGACTCCGTCTCTGTGGGGATGGTAGGGGAGGAGAGGGGGAACGCCTCAACATGGATGTTTGTTTTCTATCTCTGGGCAAATGCGGTCTGTGGGACGGCAGAGGCACTGCATCTGGAGGGGGATGCTGTCTAAAAGAAAGTCTTGGGGAAGGTGGTGGGCTTGGTCTTTTCCTCATTGATCCTCGGGGTGAAGCAAAGGGGCTAGAAAGTGGGGATTGGGGTCGAATACTTGATGGAGCCCTGCGTAACCCAATACGTCCCCGTCCTCTTGCCAGAGATGGCTGAGTTCTCACTGACATCCCTCTCCTGGGGGGTGGTGGAGAAGAAGGTGGGCTAGGTAGTCTCCGCCTGCCAAGTGCAGGAGTCAGCCTTTGGCCTGCCATTGAAGCCCGGGGAGGTGGTCCTCTTCTTTGGAAACGAGGGGAGAGGAAGGGGTCTGGTTGGATGCTTGTTTGGAAGTCCATGTGAAGTGGTGAGTGGTGGGGTGATGGAGGTGGCATAGCCCTAAATGATCCTGGCCTCATTGACAGCTGTGGGGATGGAAGGGGACTCATTCGTCGCACTGGCCTAGGTGAGGCCATTGGTGAATGCATGGGTGAATGCATTGGTGAATGCATTAGTGGAGGCATTAGTGGAGGCATTGGTGGCTGCATTGGTGGCTGCACTGGTGGGCCCATTGGTGACATTTGTCCCATGTGGAACATTTGTGGTTCTTGGGGGGCATACGGTTGGTAACCTTGAGAGGCGGTACGATGAAGTGGTACTGGAGATGGTGGCAAATGACCGGGAGAGACAGAGAAAGGAGGATGAGCAGGCTGAGGGACAGAGAAGAGCTCCGGCTGAATGTTCATAGCTGTTGGCGAAGGGGCTCGTCTTGGAAAAATTGGGGTTTGTTGTTGGTTCATGACAGTGGGGTAATGAGGCTGTGGAAGGTATGGCGGAAGAGGCTCCTCATATTGTATATCTGACATTATTTCCATATTGTTGAGGGCAAGAACTGGGGAGGAAGGGGGGAACATTGGGGAGGAGGGAGGAGGCGGTGGCAGGGTTTCCACTTCAAGTGTGTCTCTTCCAAATAGCCTAACCTGGGGCCTGGGGACCCTAAACAGGTCTGCTGAAAATGGCTCGGAAAGAGTGTAAGACATCTGTTCCTGTCCATAAAACTGTCCTGTCATAGCTGGATCCAGCCCAGCATCCATATATAAAGGTTGCTGATTAGGGTTATACATAGCAGCAGGGTCTACATATCCTAGCATTGGGTCAGCGTATATGTCTGAAAGAACTTCATAACCATCACTCATCATGTCATAAGGGTCTGACATTGCATAGTTATAACCCATATTTTGGTCAAAGTAATCTCCATACAGCTCAGGGTCATATGGGTCATAGAAACCATCCATTCCATTACCATAATAATATGGTTCTGGCTCCATTGCATACAGCATCCCATCCTCGCCATAGTAATACTCCACCTCTTCATCACCATAGTAGTCTTCATATTCATCGTCATAATAGCCGTAAGGGTAACCATAGGGATCATCATCATAGTAGTACTCATCATCATAATAAAAATTGCCCTGTTCATCATAGTAACCATATTCATCTTCCCACTCATCATCGTCATAGTAATCCATTTCCTCTCCATAAGGGTCATATGGGTCATAGCCCATGGGTTGTCTCCGGAAGCCTCTAGGTCCATATCTGTCATAGTAATCATCCTCATATCCATATTCATCATCATCATACTCATAGGCCTCATTGTAGTAATATGTCTCTCTCCCTCTACTGTCCCTGTTAGCAAATGACAGGCGCTTTCGTCCTCGTCCTCCTGCTCGTGCCCCCAGCCGACCTTGGCCCTTAGCAGTAAGGAACCTCCCGGTCAACCAGTTAGTTGCTGCAGCTATCCTTCCTATCGTCCAGGCTTTACTCTTGAACGTTGAACCTTCTTTCTTTTTCCCAAACATGCCTTTGAACTTCCCTCCCAGTCCCTTTGCCTCTTTTACCATTTTCCCACCACCTAAACCAGACAGATTTAAGGTCTTTTTAGGTGTTGTGTTTTCTTTTGCAGTATCATTCTTTTTATTAAACAAGCCAAAGCCAGAAAGACCTGGCTTTTTGTCACCAGAAGATTTACCCCCAAACCCAGAAAAAAGCTTGCTAGCGCCACCTAAGAGTGGTTTACTACCAGAGGGCTTCTTTTTCTTGGAGAGTCGTAGGAAGAGGCGGGAGGTGCTTTTAAGGTTTCTCTTTGGTTTTGCTTTCTGTGGCTGCTGTGTTTTAGCAGGAAAGCCAAAAGGAGAGGCCTTCCCTGTGAGGCCTGACAGAGCTTTGGAGGCTCCCTTGAGTTGAGTGCCGAGTTGAGGTGTTTTTGCTGCACTCTGGGTCTTCTTGTGTCCCTCTGCAGCAAAGCCCATCATAGCTTTGGAGGCTCCTTTGATATGGACATCACTCATTTTTTTCAAGTTTACTGGACCCATCTGTGGCTTCCGCTTCGGTGCCTCATCCTCATCCTCTTCCTCATCAGACACAGCATGTTTTGGAGGCTTAAAACCCTTCACAGCCTTGGATGCACCTTTCAGAGCTGCTTTCCCTTTACCTTTATCCTTCTTGGTAACTACCTCTTCCTCACTCCCATCCTCGGACATCACCTCCTCTTCTTCTTCCTCTGACCCCTCCTCTGATTCACTGACGGGTTTCTTTCCTTTGCCTTTCTTCCCATCATCCTTCCCTTTCCCTTTAGCTGGTGGCTCCTCCGCTTTCTTTCCTCCTTTTTTGTCATCTTTCCCTCCCTTTTTATCATCCTTTCCCCCCTTCTTTGGCTCCTCTGACTTGCCTTTCTTGGCAGCCGATTTTGAGTCACCTTTTTTAGGTGGCATGATGTCTCCTCACTCAAATCATTCTATGCAAGATGAGGAAGAACAAGTTCCCAAAGTGTGTTAAAGCAAGTCAGCATAAATGTGAGAGTCCAAATAGTGGCAACATCCTCTCATTCTCAATTGTTTTCACGTCTTCTCTCCTTCTTCCTCCATCTGATCTGTCCTCGTGACACCCCAGAAACACTGTGGCACACTCTGTCCCAAGTTGGTTGTTCTATAATGCACACTGAGACAAACAGAAACCACAGTCCTTCAAAACACGATCCAGTAATGGAGTCGGAATCTCAGCCATCAGTGCTTGCTCGCATTACAGTACGTCTTAAAGCCTGAGCAAAAGAAGCTGTTGTCTCATTGTGTGTAAAAAGAGACAGAAACCTGTTTAGGTGTTTAGTTTTAAAATGCTTATTGAATTTTTAAAAAAAGTTATGTAAAAAGAAATCATCTTACTGGTTACAGTCTCTCTTAGTTTTACCCACTTGTTGCCTCTGGCTCAGTGAGTCCATCCATAGCAAAAGACTCACGCTTGTTCCTCTTTATAGGTTTGTAAGTAACTTTCCAGGGTCACACGATAAATAAAAGACCCTGCTATCCCAGTGACAGAGTCTGTGTAGTCCTTTGTGTGTCTCCTATTGTTAGTGCGTCCTGTGAGTCCAGCAGTGAATCCTCATCTTGGCCGCCGCACCAACTTTGGCAGGATGTCCCCCCAACAAGGAGAGATGATGTGCGTGCGTCTGTGCAAGTCTCGGCCTTCAGGGGTGTCCTCCTCTTTGTCTGAGAGTGAGTATGTATGTGTGTTTCATTTGTGGTTGTATCCTCCCACATCCACGTCAGCTTGCCTTTGTGACCTCCTGCAACCTTCTGCATCTCCCTCTCTCTCGTTACTGCGACTCCATCCATCCGCTGTGCGCCACAGGCCTTGTTATATCCTCAGTAAATGTGCATGTACATATGAGCATATGTATTGTATGTCAGTGTGTGTATATCCATCACAGTGACTTTATCCCTAGTTATATTTGCAAAGGGCATCTTAATGTACCAGCTATACTGCCTCGGGGTAACCCTATCTGCAGGCTCGCTCCAGTATGAATAATGCAGGCTGGCTGAGCTGTTGCTAAACTGTGTCTGAGAGGCGAAGCCATGCAGAGCCAAAACACACCACCAGTAGCATCATAGACCGCTGAGAGTGATGCATGCTACAATGTTCATACACACATTAAACAGTATATGCACACACCAACAGTACATGAAAGATACAACTTAGGTCTTACAGCAGCTAATTATTCATTTTAAATAAACTAAGAATTTAAAATGAATAATTAGCTGCGGTATCTGTAGTCAGTTTTGCACCCTAGCTAACTAAAGTAATCAATTTACAGCATCTACATTTTTTTCTCCTCAAAAGATTCCCCAAAAGTTACGTATTAGCCTGATTTAGAGCTCAGAAATAAAAAGTAAGCAACAGACATTTTCTTCATGTCACTGGCAAAATCCTTAAATACTAATTAGCCTTTTTCATGAGTCTATATCCTATCCCACATATGGCCACTGGAAATATTTATAAATATAGTAATTAATGGCTGTCACCTAAAAATGTTGATTGGATCAGGAAAATATACCTTGAAATTATATCTCCTCATCAAAAAATCAAACACGTACACGTACACATATATATATTTATGTATTCCCTGTCATTAGAAGGTGCAACATCATCTTACAGGTTAATGTTAATTACTATCATCAAGGATGGCCTGATGTTAGCTCATTGATGATGATCTGATGTTAATTCATTGATGATGGGCTGATATTCCAGGAGGTCATCTCAGTGGCAGATATGAATGTTTAATGACTGTCCTGTGTTCTGCCTACGCAGCATGGATAAAACATTCATCGTAGGCGGCTCTAAATATATCACAAAGGGTCAACCCTGCCCTGGCCTGCTCCCCAACCAATATATTATACATACTGGCTAGTGTCAGGGGTTAACAGGCAAACACCATAGAGCAGACAGAGGACAGAGAGCAAATAGCAAAACAAACAGTAATTTTCTGATAACTAACATTTAATCCAGACATTTATCTATGTGGAAATTTTACTTATTATTTTATGACATTATCTCTTTTAAGGTATACATATATAAAACGAGAAAGATCTTGATTACTTATGTCAGTTACAGTTAGCAGGTCCACCTCCAAGTTTTCTTTCCGCCAACTAGAGTCGGAAGGACTAATAGTCTTGACCTGAGATAAGATCTGAGCAGAAATCTGTATCATGTATCCCCATGGGCAGAGACCATGACAAAACTCTAAACTGTCTGCAGGCTGCACAGCAATAACAACAACAGCAGAAGTTGTTGGTATCATCTAACTGCAGACAGAGATAAGGGGATAAAGAGAGTGTGCACAGAGGAAAGTTCAAAAGTTCTTTCTTGCTCATCAGATACACACTCAGAGAAGTTTGTTGGTCACCTCACAGGCAAAGGGAAACACAAAGAGATCTATTTGATATGTGTGATATGTATCTGCTGTCTGGCTGATGTGGTCTGTTGACTGAGTGAACTGGTAATGAATAGAGCGCAGATGACAGAGATGGAGGAGGTGGAGAAAGAGGAGAGGGAGCTGGGCAAAGGTAAGGAGGGATAAAGAGACAGGGGTGCATCAATGAGTTGCTGATGAATGAACTGCGGATTACATAAATGCTGAAACATAAATAAAGTGATGGATATAGGGAGGAACAGAAGATGGAGGGATGACAGAGAGAGTGATATAGCGAGGGAGCGAGAGATGAAGGGGAGAGAGTCTCTTCATCTACGTGCCAATCACTGACAGCACGCTTTCAGCAGACGCACTCAGTGACACAACGCTAATAAAGGAGATCACCTGAGCAGAGCAACGCCAACAGGCTCATTTAATGACTGCGGACACACACGCACATACATACACACACTTAGGCAGGTCTCATGATGAAGGTTGCGTGCGATCACTGAATGCAGGATCTACTCTGAATTATCTGGAGAGAATATTTAGAGACTGACAGCTACACACACGCATGTTAATTGGAGGATTGAAAGCACATACACACACATACACACCTACATGCTGCACAGGCAATACATTTGTACATGTACAATGTACATAATACATTACACATTAGACAGCTTGGCCCCAGATGCATGTCATATACTTTGTGTCTGCTTAATAATGAATCAACACACACACACAGAATAGTATTCTCATAATCAAACCCTGAACAAGAGTAGGACTCTACAGCCTGCTTAGAAAATAAAATACAATAAATAAATTCCCCATCCAGAACTGACTGTTCTGTTGTCAAACCAATCATCTATATTTGGCCTTTGGTCTCACAGCTCGGAGTATCATTCTGTGTGTGAACTGTTTAGACTGATTCGGGTTTATGGCTGGTGTTTGCACTTTGGGTCTGAAGACGTTCATTTGACAATCCATTCAGCAGATGATAACATATTTACAGAATTCAAGTGAGAATTAAACTGTTCGTGTCCTGTGTTTATGACTTTAGAGCAAGTTTACAGGGGAGGTGAAGATTTTTAACTACTTCATATGCAGTATCAAGATAAATCTGAAGGGCCATGATATGATTGATTGGGGAAGACAAAATAATAAAAGATTTTATGGTTTAACTGAACCATAAGGAAGGACAGAGTGACAGAAGGAAAGACTGTCTTTTCAGACAGAGAAGTTGAGACAGGAGGATGAGGAGGTTAGACTCAAGTTTCCTGTAAGCCTTTAAGCCCCATTCAAGTCTTAACCTTCGCTGCCAGATTACCGTGCAACTTGACAATGGAGAAACGCCAGCAGCTGCTAACACACTACGCACAGGATCAAACACCGACACTCAGCTGGATAAAGTGCTATTAATAGACCTGAAAATAAGATGTCCACTTTGATAAGGGCATTAAAACAATATTTCGAGGCTGTATCAAACAAATACAAAATAATTGGACTGGAACTGTGAAACAACTTTTTTATGGGTCTGGAGAAAAGTTTTCAAGGTTTAAAAAGAAAATACAAGTGTTGGCTTGAAACTTTAGATGTTGAGCAGAAAGCAGGAGGCTGATGTCTAAAGAAAGACAAACACTATACTAACACTTTATTAAATTACTGCACTACCTTTTTCAAATAGATGACATGGCTGTCAAGATCAGAGTGTATCAAGAACAAAATAAGACTGAAACGATGGAGGGTTGAAACCAAGTATAGACAAAGGCAGAACTTGACAGAACTGTCTTCAATATCAACATTTATTACATGAGGTGGAGGGAATACTATTCACAGTGAATTACTGCATGTTTGCAGTGGTAAATACCAAATACCAACACCAGATTCTTGAAGCAGAGCCAAAAAACATCTGACGACAACGCTGAATAACTTGTTTACAAATTCTTAAAACACAGTACATGAACTGCCATACCCTGTCATAACAATATACAATATTTTTTCTATAAATACAGTCAGCATTTGGATGTGGTTCACCTTACCTTGTCTGTTTTTGAGTGACAGGTGTTGATATTTAGGGCTCTTATTATCGAGAAATATCCACAAAAATGTCTGAACACACTTGTTGTCTGAGCAAAAAACAAACTCACTGAATTCTCGTCCTATTCTGGACCCTCTGATGTTTTATAGCCCTCTGCACACACAGGCGTACACACGAACACAAACCTTTCCTTCAATTACACCCATCTGGACACACAATGGGTCTTCAATGGTAAACATACCCTCTTTTGCTTCAGAGAGGCTTCAGTGATTACCTGTACATCTACAGGACAAATGTACAATGGTTAGAAGAAAGAATGTTCAGATATAAGACTAGTCTTTACATGAATCCATGCATTAGTCGTGCAGCGATTAGGTTTCTTAGTAAACATGCTGCACTAGTACATGTGTTGTGTGTAGAGTGCCACATTGTCCCCCTCTGCATAAGTGCCTGAGTCAACAATTGTGCAGGTCCATTGTGCGTTAATGGCAGGATAGCACACACACGCACGCACACACACACACACACACACACACACACACACACACACACACACACACACACACACACACACACATTATGCTATCATCATCCCACACTGGCATCCCAGTGTCAGAGTGATTTGTTATGAAACTCCTTTAATGACTCAATGATGGTTGTGTGTAATTGTGTGTGTGTGTTGGAGAGCCTTATCAGAACTCACGTCCACACACACACACACACACACACACACACATAGTGATTTCCATTTGGAATGGAGACCAAGTCTGTGCATGTCAATGTTTGTGCAATTACTGTTGCTGCCAGAACGGGGAGACAAAAGTTTCATACTGCATGTTCATGTTGTATAGAAAACAACTTCATGCTGTCCAACAAGGTCTGATTGCCTCCCACATTTCTCTGTGTTAATACATAGTGATTTTAAATCATAATCCCTGAGTGTTTCAATATTGTGAATATCGTGCAGGGCAGATTATTTGATGCAACTGGTCTCTTTAAAAGCACAAAATCCATTCATTCATTATTCAAGTAGTATTTGCATGCAGGATTATTGATTCTCTTTCTTATGTGTCAGTGGACTAGTTTATCCCTTAGATAAACACCAGTGTAAACCTCAATAAGATGATGGACGGGATGAACAAACAAGGATTTAAACCCATACCTCTTTCTGGTATGAAACCCAACACAGCAAATCATTGTCTTCACCAATCCCTACTGAAAAACTCCCTCCACAGTGCACCAAAATAAAAGTTGAAAAAGCTGTATTGTTAAACCGGACGCCTAATTTGTTGTCTTATATTATACTTGAGGACAGAACTGTCCAATCAATTTAACCTGTCACCCATTTCATTATTTTATTTAAATTTTAGTTTAACTGTATCTCATAAAAGTCATATTTAAACATTTTACTTCTCAGTGAGTATATAACTAGTAGGGAGGTAGGCCAAATTTTCCCCTCTGGTCTTTCAAGCCACAAACTGAACTGATTCATGTAATGAGCAAGCTGAAGCAGAAGAGGGCAGAAGAGACAAAGTAATCAGTACAACATCTCTCAAATGCTGATGATTTTTGCTTGTATTTGGTATCTTTCCTATTGTATCACAACAGGCAACATTTAGGCAAGGCTGACAGGGGAAGAGCTGAGGAGCGTACTTTCAAGAATTCAAGGTCTGTCTGAGAGAGGCAAAGCAACATGAGGGAGATCTGGGATGGCATGAAAACCATCATAGGCTGCAAGAAGAATGGCAGTAGGACAGAAGAGGGAAATGCTGGGAGAGCACATCAGCTGAACCTGTTTTTCTGTTTTTATTTTTGTTTTTTTCAGGTTTGATATTCCAGTTCCTACAACCAGTGACTACCCACTTGGAACTTGTCTCCCCACCTCCACACCCAGGGACAATTATCCCCCTCCCCACTACTATCATCAAGGATCAGGTGAGCAGAGAGCTGAGGAGTCTTCGTCAGCAGGAGATGAGAGATTTTTTGGCCTTTTTCAAACTTTATTTAGATAGATACAGCTGAAGAGTGCCAGGAATGCAGGAAGAGAGATATGGGAAATGACATGCAGCAAAGTTGGATTAGAACCCTGGGCCGCTGCAGTAAGGACTGAGCCTCTGTACATGGGGTAGATGCTGTACTAACTAACCTAATTGACACCCCGTTCAAGGCCTGTTCTGCAATGTGTAGAATTGTAATTCAGCAGAAACATTTCATAAAATAATCTCATATAACGCTGTCCTTGTCCTGGTTGAGAATAATCGGCATTTCTGATGTCTACTAATAATGTATTTCTACAAAGAAAAGAACTCCCTGATATGAACCATTTACTATTCAAATGGACATTGGTTCAAGTCTGGCCAGGGAATACTGTTGCATCCCTAATTCATCTCACCTTATTTTACCTGTTCTCTTTCAATTCAATTTGAAATCAGACATGTAATTATTGCTGTAAAAGGAGAGGAGGGGAGCACTAGGTTTCAGTCAGTTAACCACAGTGTGCTGCAATTAAAAGTCATGTAGGCATTGCTTGCTCTTAAAGTCAAATTACCTCAGTTTATCATCTATCAAGTCACCGTGCTAGTTCAATGCCACCCCTACTAGCCACTGTATACTGAACTCAGGAAAACTCAAATGATATTCAGCCAGTTAGAAAAAAACATAGAAATGAATGACATTCAGAAAATGTTTGTGGTGCCTTTCATCTAATGAAAATTAACTGATTTGTGACTTGAAATCTGGACTTTAACTGCTTTAGTACATGTACATGATGTGACAATTAACATAGCAAATATTGTCCTTACTCTGATGAGAACGGAGGTTAATTAGGACTGCAGGTAACAAAAACAGAAAAAAGTAGGAATTAAATTATTAAACAATCTGATTATCAAAATATTACCTTTTTTGTCAATTGACTAATCAATTAATTTAATAATCTCTGCAGCTTTGTTCAAATTTAAAAAACAAGAACATTTAGTTGGATTTCCATTGACTAAATTTAGGAAAAGTCCTAGGTAACAATGAAGGCAAGTCTGCAAACTACTACAGAAAACTACTTCTTCTGCAATCTTTAACTTATTAACATTGAATTTACTTTCAGATATTCAGTTTTAAACAACATGCCGAAGGCAACAGACTACAAAAGAAGTTGTATAAAAGGACTCTAATTAAGCACTCAGTTGTTGCTCACCACACACACACATACACACAAACTCACACTTAGCCATGCCATATGGAGCCAAACAGCATCAAGTGTCATGCCTGCTCCACACAATACACGCCCAGTCGACCGTACCTTTGTTTCTTCTTTTTCTCCACAATATTATCCCTCCATCATTCCTCTCCTCTTCACGTTATTCCAAAGCAGAATCTCTCCATCCACGATTCACTCTGGCAAGACATCTTTAAGGCATCTTTAAGGCCAGCAGTTTCAACTCACAGACCCTCTCTCTTTATCTCTCTCATAAAGCCTCCCACTCAGTCCCCCTTTCCTAGACTGAAGAGATGCTTGTCAATATTTAATGGTGCTATTGTGCTTGTGTGTGTGTGTGCGCAAGTGAATGGAGAGCATTGGCTGGGACTCCATACTTTCTGGTCAGCCTGCCCAGGAGCGTTGGAGACAACAGCAAAAACAGCTGGGCAGCAGGGATAGAGGTAGTAGGGAGGGGTCAGAGGTGACTGACCCTCACTTGCTGCACATCTGAGTAAATGTTACTACAATTAGTAATGATATTAAACGCACCGCTTTTCAAATAATAATAATATTAGTAAAAAAGATTTTTTTTTAAATAATTCCGCTATCAAAGCGGAACGTTATAAGCTTCCACCGTCGGAACTTAACAATGTGACACCCAGCGGAAGTAAACACTACAGCCGTTAGCAGCGTTAGCTCTGTGCACGTAACGTTATTGAATGAAGTGGAAGACGGTATTGTAGCGGTGGCACAGTTAATTATTTAATTTGTAATTAAGCAACAATGTCTTCAGTTGAGTGTTTGAGAGAGTTTGTCAACGAGCGACTAACTGCTGCTGCTGAAGAAATATTTGGAGTTTTTCAAAAAACTATCGTCGAGTACGAAGAAGAGATCTATCGTCAGCGCAAACTGCTGGATATCGTTTGGAAACCTGAAATAAAGTTACACAGGATAGGTCTGAGGCTAATTAATCATATATTATCACAGTTATTTGATACATCAGTAACGTTACTGCTACTAATTTACTCGCATGTCTGCATTTTCTCTTCACCATCACAGTAGCATCATATCCCTTTTGTTCTCTGTCCCTCCAGATCTCCAACAGCAACATGTCTGTAAGGAGGAAGATGAGGAGGTTCTCACTGACCAGCAGCTCTGTAACCAGGAGAGGAGCTCCAGTCTGGACCAAGAGGACCCAGAGCCTCTACAGATTAAAGAGGAACAGGAGGAACTCTGCACCAGTCAGGAGGGAGAGGAGGTTGTGCTGAAGGTGGAGGCTGACCCCTTTGCAGTGACTCCTACTGATGAGGAAAGGGAGCATGTTAAACCAGAACCTGAAAGTGACCACCAGCTGCTGTTGAACAACTTTTCTGCATCTGAGGGCCAATATCAGAAAGAATACAAGCATGAAGACTCTACTAGAGATGCAGAGTCAGAACAAAACAATCAGCAATATGAAAACAAAAGTAACAGTAACATTGTCTCCAACCCTGACATGTCAGAGATTGATGGTAATACTCACACAGACAAACACAAACAAATTCACACAGGTGAGAAACCATACCTTTGCAACACCTGTGGGAAAAGATTTGGTAAGATGAGAGGATTAAAACAGCATCAAAAAACTCACACAGGTGAGAGGCCACATGCTTGTACAAAATGTGGGAAAGCTTTCAAACAGAAATTTAACTTGACAATCCACATTAGAAGTGTCCACACTGGTGAGAGGCCGTACCTTTGCAAGATCTGTGGTAAAACATTCACAGACATGACATCTTTGAAATTTCATCAGAAAATTCACACAGGTGAGAAGCCGTATATTTGCACAATATGTGGAAAAGCGTATACACAGCAAGGTACCTTGAAAATACATCTTAGACAAATCCACACTGGTGAAAGGCCGCACCCTTGCAAGATCTGTGGGAAAGGATTCACTCTTCTGTCACAACTGAAATCACATACAACAACACACACTGGTGAGAAGCCGTATACTTGCACAACATGTGGGAAAGCGTTTGCACAGAGTACTAACTTGAAAGTACACATTAGACGTATTCACAGTGATGAGAAGCCGCATACTTGCACAATATGTGGGAAAGCGTTTGCACATAGAGGAACCTTGACAGTACACGTTAGACAAATCCACACTGATGAGAGGCCGCACCTTTGCAAGATCTGTGGGAGAGGATTCAAACTTCTGTCACAACTGAAATCACATACAAAAACACACACTGGTGAGAAGCCGTATACTTGCACAATATGTGGGAAAGCATTTGCACAGAGTGGTACATTGACAGTACACATGAGATGTATTCACACTGGTGAGAAGCCGTACCTTTGCAAGATCTGTGGAAAAGGATTCACTGTTCTTTCCCAACAGAAAGCACATACAGAAACACACGCAGCTGAGAAGCCATATGCCTGCAATGTGTGTGAGAAAAGATACTGGTACAGGAAAAACTTGAACATGCACATGAAAATCCATACAAGTCAATAGTTTAAGTTAAGTCAATAGCTGTTATCTTGAAAAACACAAGAGCTTTCACACATAGTGGTGACTTCACAGTTCATGAGCAGAGTCTACACTGGTGAGAGACTATGGAAATGTTTGGCAAATACTATAAGTTGCAGATGAGACACTTTGTATTTCTAAAATACAATTTTGTGGGCAATTTTTCCTCACTCGAACTGAGGGTCTAAGGGCAGAGGTTGTTACTTCCTCTACAGATTGTAAAGCCTTCTGAGGCAAAATGTGTTTTGTAACTTTGGGTTATACAAATAAAATTTGATTTGATTTGATTAATGCATTGATTCATATTCATTTCACAACAAAGAACAAACTCCTGTGTTTTAGCCAACACTTTTCCTCTCCTTTTGTTTCTTTTCCCGTAGCAGCTGGCCATGTTATGTTGGTGACATACATCATTTTTGTTCAATTTTTAATTCTAAAATTCAAAAATTAGTGGACCCCATTTAGTACCTCTCTGGGCCCCCTAGGTCATGGACCCCTATTTGAAGACCCCATCCATTAAAGCTTGTTGGACCGCTGGAACTGAATAGCTGACTGTATCTTCAACATGAGAGAGGAGGAAATAAAATAGCTGTCTACTTATAATGCTTTGTTTATGTGTGATGAACAAACATATTTTGATACAGATGCAGCTCTTTATTCTTGAAACTTTACTACATTTACTGATGATATTATGATATTATGATTTACTGAAGACTATGATGATCCAATTCTCAATAAATACCATGCCCTACATGCGGAAAGAAAAGCGTCTGCACATCCACCGTCGGAACTTAACAGTGTGACACCCAGCGGAAGTAAACACTACAGCCGTTAGCAGCGTTAGCTCTGTGCACGTAACGTTATTGAATGAAGTGGAAGACGGTATTGTAGCGGTGGCACAGTTAATTATTTAATTTGTAATTAAGTAACAATGTCTTCAGTTGAGTGTTTGAGAGAGTTTGTCAACGAGCGACTAACTGCTGCTGCTGAAGAAATATTTGGAGTTTTTCAAAAAACTATCGTCGAGTACGAAGAAGAGATCTATCGTCAGCGCAAACTGCTGGATATCGTTTGGAAACCTGAAATAAAGTTACACAGGATAGGTGTGTAAAACTTTTACTAGTTAATCATTTATAATCACAGCTGGTAGATACGTCAGTAACGTTACTGCTACTAATTTAGTCGCATGTCTGCATTTTCTCTTCACCATCACAGTAGCATCATATCCCTTTTGCTCTCTGTCCCTCCAGATCTCCAACAGCAACATGTCTGTGAGGAGACAGAGGAGGAGGTTCTCACTGACCAGCAGCTCTGTAACCAGGAGAGGAGCTCCAGTCTGGACCAAGAGGACCCAGAGCCTCTACAGATTAAAGAGGAACAGGAGGAACTCTGCACCAGTCAGGAGGGAGAGGAGGTTGTGCTGAAGGTGGAGGCTGATACCTGTATGGTGACTCCTGCTGATGAGGAAAGGGAGCATGTTAAACCAGAACCTGAAAGTGACCACCAGCTGCTGTTGAACAACTTTTATGCAGCTGAGAGCCAAGATCAGAAAGAATACAAGCAGGAAGACTCTACTAGAGATGCAGAGTCAGAACAAAACAATCAACAACATGAAAACAGAAGTCGGAGTAACATTGTCTACAACCCTGACTTGTCAGAGATTGATGGTAATGCTCACAAAAGTAAATACTTTTTTAAATGTAACCACTGTGGTAAAGACTTTAAGAACAAGTCACTGTTGCGGAGACATGCAAGAATTCACACAGGTGAGAAGCCGTATATTTGCACAACATGTGGGAAATCTTTTGCAGATAGTAGTACCCTGAAAGGACACATTAGACAAGTCCACGCTGATGAGAGGCCGTTCCTTTGCAACACCTGTGGGAAAACATTTGGTAAGATGCAAACATTGATACGGCATCAAAGAATTCATACAGGTGAAAAACCATATACATGTACAACATGTGGGAAAGCTTTTTCTTTCCATTCAACATTGAATAAACACACAAGAATTCACACCGGTGAGAAGCCGTATACTTGCACAGTATGTGGGAAAGCGTTTGCACAGAGTGGTACCGTGAAAGCTCACATTAGACAAATCCACACTCGTGAAAAGCCATACCTTTGCAAGATCTGTGGCAAAGAATTCACTGTTCGGTCACAACTGAAAGCACATGCAGAAACACATGCAGCGGAGAAGCCATATGCCTGCAACATGTGTGAGAAAAGATACTGCTACAGGAGAAACTTGAATATTCACATGAAGATTCATGCAGGTGAATAGCTGTTATTTTGCAAAACACAAGAGCTTTCACACATATTGGTAACTTCAGAGTCCATGAGAAGAGCCAACACTGGTGAGACACTATGGAAATATTTGGCCAATTTTATAAGTGGCAGATGAGACACTTTGTATTTGCAAAACATCTGAGAGATGATTCAGTTCTGGTGGTTCGTAGTCGGAACAGAAGAACTCACAGAAATGAGAGGCCACATAATTGCAGCAGTTTTGGTTTTACTCAAATCACATTCTTGAAAAAACACCCGAAGGTCAATATACACATGGTACATCTATGTCACTGAATGTAAAATGTTTTCAATAAAGATGAAATCTAAATATTTTAATGTGAAGTTGCCAAGTCAGATTGAGTGAATGCCAACACGATTTTATATGGCCACATGAGAAGTCCTATTGAATGTAAATGTACCCTTTTTTGCTACTTTATTCTGTGTTCTACCTCACTGTGCCTGATTTTAGAGCTGAATTGAATTATCAGAACTTTTGAAAGGTTTCTTGATATGTGTACACATACACTGAACTAAATATTTACAAAGTCTAAATGTTGTGTACTTTTTTTGAGTCTTTCTTGTGGCCTGTGATCAAGTTCTCAAGTGTCATGGTCCAGAAAGGATGAATTAATCAAAATATTATTTAAATTGAGTCAGATGGTTATATAATAAACAATCATCTTTACTTCATTCACTGATTGAAATAGGTGCCTGCTCACTTGAACTGAATACCTGACTGTATCAACAACAAGAGGCAAGAGGAAAATATAATAGTTGTCTACTCATAATGCTTTGTTTATGCCCTGCATGCGGAACCTAGTATTCTTCTGCACATCCACCGCCGGAACTTATCAGTGTGACATCCAGCGGAAGTAAACGCTTGAGCAGTAATTGCCAGAGACGTATCGGTTGAAGACGGTATTGTAGCGGTGGCACAGTTAATTATTTAATTTGTAATTAAGCAACAATGTCTTCAGTTGAGTGTTTGAGAGAGTTTGTCAACGAGCGACTAACTGCTGCTGCTGAAGAAATATTTGGAGTTTTTCAAAAAACTATCGTCGAATACGAAGAAGAGATCTATCGTCAGCGCAAACTGCTGGATATCGTTTGGAAACCTGAAATTAGGTTACACAGGATAGGTCTGTGGCTAGTTAATTATAAAGTATCACAGTTATTTGATACATCAGTAACGTTACTGCTGCTAATTTAGTCGCATGTCTGCATTTTCTCTTCACCATCACAGTAGCATCATATCCCTTTTGCTCTCTGTCCCTCCAGATCTCCAACAGCAACATGTCTGTGAGGAGACAGAGGAGGAGGTTCTCACTGACCAGCAGCTCTGTAACCAGGAGAGGAGCTCCAGTCTGGACCAAGAGGACCCAGAGCCTCTACAGATTAAAGAGGAACAGGGGGAACTCTGCACCAGTCAGGAGGGAGAGGAGGTTGTGCTGAAGGTGGATGCTGATCCCTTTGTGGTGACTCCTGCTGATGAGGAAAGGGACCATGTTGAACCAGAACCTGAAAGTGACTACCAGCTGCTGTTGAACAACTTTTATGCAGCTGAGAACCAAGATCAGAAAGGATACAAGCATGAAGACTCTACTAGAGATGCAGAGTCAGAACAAAACAATCAGCAATATGAAAACAGAAGTCCGAGTAACATCACCTATGACCCTAACTCATCAGAGGTCTACAGTAATTTTCTCATCTACCCATTCAAATGTAAAACTTGTGGAAAGGATTGTAAGAATGAGTCAGGACTTCAGAAACACATGAGAATGCACACAGGTGAGAAACCATATATTTGCACAACATGTGGGAAATCTTTCACACAGAGTTGTTCTTTGACAGTCCACATTAGAGGTGCTCACACTGGTGAGAAGCCGTATATTTGCAAGACATGTGGGAAAGCTTTCACACAGAGTTGTTCTTTGACAGTCCACATTAGATGTGCCCACACTGGTGAGAGACCGTACGCTTGCAAGATCTGCGGGAGAAGATTCACTGACATGTCAACATTGAGAACGCATCAGAGAATTCACACAGGTGAAAAGCCGTATATCTGTACATCATGTGGGAAAGCTTTCAGGCAGAGTGGTACCTTGAAAGTCCACATTAGTCGCATCCACACTGGTGAGAAGCCGCATGCTTGCAACATATGTGAGAAAAGGTACTGCCACAGGTCCGACTTGAGAAAACACTTGAAAACCCATACAGATCAATAGCTGTTAATCTGCGAAACATGGGAGCTTTCACACATAGTGGTGACTTTACAATCCATGAGATGAGCCGACACTGGTGAGATCTTTGAATATTTGGCAAATATTATAAATTGCAGGCAAACCATGTGGGAGACCGTTAAGTTCCAGTGGTTCATGATCGGAACAGAAGAACTCACAGACATGAGGAGCCACATAATTGCAGAAAATTTTAGAAAAATTTTACTCAATTCACGTTCTTTAAAAAACACCCGAGGATCAATATACACACTCCTGTAGAGACATGATCACAAACTGAAAGAAATACATGTGCAGAAACTACTTCTCTCTTCTGACTGAAACAGATGTATTCATTGAAAGCTTGTTGATTTCCTGTAATTGAATGGATATGGGTAAACACTGTGTGTATCCAATGGCTGACTGTAAATAAAAACAAACACAAAATACGAGACCATTGCATGTGAATGCACCTTGCTTTTGCTGTTTTATACTGCACACTACCTCATTGTGCTTCATTGATTAAATCAACTAAAATGGCAACAACTGTAAGAGAAGAATAGCATAGCTTTCGCTGTTGTTTATGGCTATGTTTACCTGTCAAGTCCTCAGTTTTTTTTTTTTTTTTAACTGTACTTGTGTCTATATATGTTTCATATTTGTGCTAAGAGAGCAAAGTGTAATTAGAGTCAAATTCCTTGTGTGTGTTCACAGACATGGTGAACTGAAATGATTTTGATTCTGAAGTGTCGCACTACAGAAAGGATGGATTGAGCAAAGTGATATTTAAATTGGTTCAGCAAGTTATAAAATAAACAGTCATCTTTACTTCTGTCACGTGTCTCTTCTGATTGAAATAGATGTGTTCATTAAAAGCTTGTTGGTCCAGTGGAACTGAATAGCTGACTGTAGCTTCAACAAAACAAAAAAAAAAAGTCTACTCATAATGCTTTGTTTGTGTGTGATGCAAACTAAGTATGAAATAGATAATTTTTAGAAATAAGAGAGCTACGCAGAGGTATTAGGTGTTAAACTGTTTATTCTTGAAACTTTACTATATTCACTAATAATATTAAACACAACAATAAAATACCATCAACTGAAAACGTAATCAAAGAAGCCTCCGCACATCCACCGTCGGAACTTAACAGTGTGACACCCAGCGGAAGTAAACACTACAGCCGTTAGCAGCGTTAGCTCTGTGCACGTAACGTTATTGAATGAAGTGGAAGACGGTATTGTAGCGGTGGCACAGTTAATTATTTAATTTGTAATTAAGCAACAATGTCTTCAGTTGAGTGTTTGAGAGAGTTTGTCAACGAGCGACTAACTGCTGCTGCTGAAGAAATATTTGGAGTTTTTCAAAAAACTATCGTCGAGTACGAAGAAGAGATCTATCGTCAGCGCAAACTGCTGGATATCGTTTGGAAACCTGGAATAAAGTTACACAGGATAGGTTTGTAAAACTTTTACTAGTTAGTCATTTATAATCACAGCTCCCTCCCTCCCTATCATATCCCTTTTGCTCTCTGTCCCTCCAGATCTCCAACAGCAACATGTCTGTGAGGAGACAGAGGAGGAGGTTCTCACTGACCAGCAGCTCTGTAACCAGGAGAGGAGCTCCGGTCTGGACCAAGAGGACCCAGAGCCTCTACAGATTAAAGAGGAACAGGAGGAACTCTGCACCAGTCAGGAGGGAGAGGAGGTTGTGCTGAAGGTGGAGGCTGATACCTTTGTGGTGACTCCTACTGATGAGGACATGGACCATGTTAAACCAGAACCTGAAAGTGACCACCAGCTGCTGTTGAACAACTTTTATGCAGCTGAGAGCCAAGATCAGAAAGGATACAAGCATGAAGACTCTACTAGAGATGCAGAGTCAGAACAAAACAATCAGCAATATGAACACGAAAGTAACAGTAACATCGTCTGCAACCCTGACATGTCAGGGGCTGACAGTAATGCTCACCAAAGTAAACCTGTTTTCAAATGTGACATTTGTGGTAATGATTTTAAGCACAAGTCATCATTGTATAAACATGCAAAAATCCACACAGGTGAGAAGTTGTATATTTGTAACACCTGTGGGAAAAAATTTGGTAAGATGCAAACATTGACACGGCATCAAAGGATTCACACAGGTGAAAAACCGTATACATGTACAACATGTGGGAAAGCGTTTAAGTTCCAGTCAGCGTTGCATAATCACACAAAACTACACACAGGTGAGAGGCCGTATATCTGCACAACATGTGGGAAAGGTTTCATACAGATGATACATTTGAAAGTCCACATTAGAAGCGCTCACACTGGTGAGAGGCCGTACCTTTGCAACACCTGTGGGAAAACTTTCACTGGCATGTCATCATTCAGAATGCATCAGAGAATTCACACAGGTGAGAAGTCGCATATTTGCACAACATGTGGGAAAGCGTTTGCACAGAATGGTACCTTGACAGTACACATTAGACAAATCCACACTGGTGAGAAGCCGTACCTTTGCAACACTTGTGGGAAAAGATTCAGTGACATGTCAGCATTGAAAATGCATCAAAGAATTCACACAGGTGAGAAGCCGTATATTTGTACAACATGTGGGAAAGCTTTCACAACGAGCAGTAATTTGAAAGTGCACATTCGAAGTGCTCATACTGATGAGAGGCCGTACCTTTGCAATACCTGTGGGAAAACATTTGCTATTCTGGCACGATTGACAAAACATGCAGCAACACACACAGGTGAGAGGCCATACACTGCAACATGTGTGAGAAAAGATACTCCCACACAAAACACTCAAAACGGCAAATGAAAATCCATACAGGTATTTAATGTTCACTCGCACATCATGGGAGGCTTCACACATAGTGGTGACTTTACAGTAAGTGAGAAGAGTTAACACTGGTTTAAAACCAAAACCTTTAAATTGTAGGCAAGTAGCTTTGTATTTGCAATCATTACATCATTGCAGATTTACATCTATGTTACTGAATGTAAAATGTTTTCAGTAAGATTAAATGTAATTATGTTATGGTAAAGTTTCCAAGTCATATTTGAGTGAATGAGATCTTTTGTAATCTTTTCTTTTTATCGGCCAGTCTGAAATATGGCTTTTTTCTTTGCCACTCTGCATAGAAGGTCAGCATCCCTAGGTCGTAAAGGAGCTACCTCTCATCCACCGTCGGAACTTAACAGTGTGACACCCAGCGGAAGTAAACACTACAGCCGTTAGCAGCGTTAGCTCTGTGCACGTAACGTTATTGAATGAAGTGGAAGACGGTATTGTAGCGGTGGCACAGTTAATTATTTAATTTGTAATTAAGCAACAATGTCTTCAGTTGAGTGTTTGAGAGAGTTTGTCAACGAGCGACTAACTGCTGCTGCTGAAGAAATATTTGGAGTTTTTCAAAAAACTATCGTCGAGTACGAAGAAGAGATCTATCGTCAGCGCAAACTGCTGGATATCGTTTGTAAACCTGAAATAAAGTTACACAGGATAGGTTTGTAAAACTGTTACTAGTTAATCATTTATAATCACAGCTGGTAGATACAACGGTAACCTTACTGCTACTGCTACATGTCTGCATTTTCTCTTCACCATCACAGTAGCATCATATCCCTTTTGCTCTCTGTCCCTCCAGATCTCCAACAGCAGCATGTCTGTGAGGAGACAGAGGAGGAGGTTCTCACTGACCAGCAGCTCTGTAACCAGGAAAGGAGCTCCATTCTGGACCAAGAGGACCCAGAGCCTCTACAGATTAAAGACGAACAGGGGGAACTCTGCACCAGTCAGGAGGGAGAGGAGGTTGTGCTAACGGTGGATGCTGCCACCTGTACGGTGACTCCTACTGATGAGGAAAGGGACCATGTTAAACCAGAACCTGAAAGTGACCACCAGCTGCCGTTGAACAACTTTTCTGCAGCTGAGAGCCAAGATCAGAAAGAATACAAGCATGAAGACTCTACTAGAGATGCAGAGTCAGAACAAAACAATCAGCAATATGAAAACAAAAGTAACAGTAACATTGTCTACAACCCTGACATGTCAGAGATTGGTAATACTCACAAAGGTAAACACTCTTTTAAATGTGACAATTGTGGTAAAGCCTTTAAGCACAAGTCATCATTGTATAAACATGCAAGAATTCACACAGATGAGAAGTTGTATATTTGCGACACCTGCTCGAAAAGATTTGCTAAGATGGAAACATTGAGACGGCATCAGAGAATTCACACAGGTGAGAAGCCGTATATTTGTACAACATGTGGAAAAGGTTTTACACAGAATGGTACCTTGAAAGTACACATTAGACAAATCCACACTGGTGAGAAGCCGTACCTTTGCAACACTTGTGGGAAAAGATTCAGTGACATGTCAGCATTGAAAATGCATCAAAGAATTCACACAGGTGAGAAGCCGTATATTTGTACAACATGTGGGAAAGCTTTCACAAAGAGCAGTAATTTGAAAGTGCACATTCGAGGCACCCATACTGATGAGAGGCCGTACCTTTGCAATACCTGTGGCAAAAGATTTGCTGTTCTGGCACGATTGAAAAAACATGCAGGAACACACACAGGTGAGAGGCCATACACTGCAACATGTGTGAGAAAAGATACTCCCACACAAAACACTCAAAACGGCAAATGAAAATCCATACAGGTATTTAATGTTCACTCGCACATCATGGGAGGCTTCACACATAGTGGTGACTTTACAGTAAGTGAGAAGAGCTAACACTGGTTTAAAACCAAAACCTTTAAATTGTAGGCAAGTAGCTTTGTATTTGCAATCATTACATCATTGCAGATTTACATCTATGTTACTGTATGTAAAATGTTTTCAATAAGATAAATATCTTAAGGTAAAGTTTCCATGTTAAATTTGGGTGAATGAGATCGCTGATTTATATGGCCGTATGAAAAGTCCTGTTGAATGTGAATGTACCTCCTATTTGCTCTTTTATACTGTACATTACTTCACTGTGCCTGATTGATTGAATCAAATAAAATGGTAACAATTGCAGCTTAAGTAGCAAATCGAATTATCAAAAATTGGTTGGTGAGGTTTTGTCTTGTCCTGGTTTTGTCTTGTGCCAGAGTGTCCCGTTCTTGCAGTGCACTACAGCCATAGTCCACTTTTTGTCCTTGCCTTTTCTTGACACAACCCTATATTCTTTGCCTCAATTGCGAGTGTATGTTTTTTTGTTTGTTTGTTCATAGCAATTTAGTTCAGTTAATTTTCATAGCCATTGTTAGCCTCCTTTGGAGATTTAGACTCTACTAGAGATGCAGAGTCAGAACAAAACAATCAATAATATGAATACAAAAGTAACAGTAACATTGTCTACAACCCTGACTTGTGAAAGATTGATGGTAATACTCACAAAGGTAAAAACTTTTTCAAAAGTGACAGTTGCGGTGAAGATTTTAAGCTCAAGGCATCACTGTATGAACGTAAGAATTCACGCAGTTAAGAAGCTGCATAGCTGCACAACATGTGGGAAAGTGTTTAAGCTCCAGTCAACATTGTATAATCACACTTGACTAAAACAACTTCAAGCTCTCAGTTGCCTGTTTTTATTTTTTTCATCAAGTCTGCTAGACTAAGGATTTAGTCTGTGACTCAAGATCCAGACTGATGGTCCACGACACAGTCCACAAGAAGAGTCAACACTAGTGAGAGAGCTTTGCAATATACTGCTAATAAACAGGTCTGTGATCAACACAGTACTGAAATATAAGTTCAGATTTTCACTTGCAAAAAAAAAACCAACCCAGAAACAATCATCTTTATCTCATTCACTTCTGATTTGTAATAAATGTTATTCATTAGACGCTTGTTGGTCTACAAAAATTAAATGGCTGACTGTAGATTCAACAAGAGGCAAGAGGAAAAGAAGACAGCTGTCTACTCATAATGCTTTGATACTGATATTTTTTCTAACTTTACTGATAATATTAAAAACAGAGTTTCAATTATAAAAAGCATCGACTGAAACCGGAACGTTATAAGCTTCCGCACATCCACCGTCGGAACTTAACAGTGTGACACCCAGCGGAAGTAAACACTACAGCCGTTAGCAGCGTTAGCTCTGTGCACGTAACGTTATTGAATGAAGTGGAAGACGGTATTGTAGCGGTGGCACAGTTAATTATTTAAGTTGTAATTCAGCAACAATGTCTTCAGTTGAGTGTTTGAGAGAGTTTGTCAACGAGCGACTAACTGCTGCTGCTGAAGAAATATTTGGAGTTTTTCAAAAAACTATCGTCGAGTACGAAGAAGAGATCTATCGTCAGCGCAAACTGCTGGCTGTCGTTTGTAAACCTGAAATAAAGTTACACAGGATAGGTGCGTAAAACTTTTACTAGTTAATAATCATTTATAATCACAGCTGGTAGATACATCAGTAACGTTACTGCTACTAATTTAGTCGCATGTCTGCATTTTCTCTTCACCATCACAGTAGCATCATATCCCTTTTGTTCTCTGTCCCTCCAGATCTCCAACAGCAACATGTCTGTAAGGAGGAAGAGGAGGAGGTTCTCACTGACCAGCAGCTCTGTAACCAGGAGAGGAGCTCCAGTCTGGACCAAGAGGACCCAGAGCCTCTACAGATTAAAGAGGAACAGGAGGAACTCTGCACCAGTCAGGAGGGAGAGGAGGTTGTGCTGAAGGTGGAGGCTGATCCCTTTGTGGGAGAGGAGGTTGTGCTGAAGGTGGAGGCTGATCCCTTTGTGGTGACTCCTACTGATGAGGACATGGACCATGTTGAACCAGAACCTGAAAGTAACCACCAGCTGCTGTTGAACAACTTTTATGCAGCTGAGAGGCAAGATCAGAAAGGATACAAGCATGAAGACTCTACTAGAGATGCAGAGTCAGAACAAAACAATCAGCAATATGAACACGAAAGTACCAGTAACATTGTCTCCAACCCTGACATGTCAGAGATTGATGGTAATACTCACAAAGGTAAACACTCTTTCAAATGTGATACATGTGGGAAAGATTTTAAACACAAGTCAACATTGTGTAGACATAGAAAACTACACACAGGTGAGAGGCCGTATATCTGCACGACATGTGGGAAAAGTTTCATTAGCACGTCAGCATTGAAAATGCATCAGAGAATTCACACAGGTGAGAAACCGTATACATGTAAAACATGTGGGAGAGCGTTTAAGCTTCAGTCAACATTGTGTAGACATAGAAAACTACACACAGGTGAGAGGCCGTATATCTGCACGACATGTGGGAAAAGTTTCATTAGCACGTCAGCATTGAAAATGCATCAGAGAATTCACACAGGTGAGAAACCGTATACATGTAAAACATGTGGGAGAGCGTTTAAGCTCCAGTCAACATTGTGTAGACACAGAAAACTACACACTGGTGAGAGGCCGTACATTTGCAAAACCTGTGGGAAAGGATTCACTGTTCTGTCACAATTGAAATCCCATATGTTAAGACACACAGGTGAAAAGCAGTACACCTGCAACATATGTGAGAAAAGATACTACCGTATGTCTAACTTAAAACAGCACATGAAAGTTCATACGCATCATTAGCTGTTAACTCACAAAACATGGGAACTTTAACAGATATTGGCAGCTTTACTGTTGTAGTGTACAATGTTCCAGTTAGCATTTTAGTTGGTGATCAAAATCCATTTTGTAGCAGACCGATTGTTTGCCATATAAAATATGTAATAGCTTAAACTTGTTTTGAAATGCAGTATAAAACTCAACTGTGTGAAAAATGAAGAAGAGAAGAGGTATTCTAGGACACATGAAAGTTGAACAAGATAAGGAAAGTGGTGAACACATGCTGGGTCAGTAGTTTTGTAAGCTCAGCCCCAATAAAATCATTGGATACAATAAGAATTGTGTGATCTTGATTTTTGTTTTATTGGATGAGAATGTGTGACAGGATACACAGGATAGGTTTGTAAAACTTTTACTAGTTAATCATTTATAATCACAGCTGGTAGATACATCAGTAACGTTACTGCTACTAATTTACTCGCATGTCTGCATTTTCTCTTCACCATCACAGTAGCATCATATCCCTTTTGCTCTCTGTCCCTCCAGATCTCCAACAGCAGCATGTCTGTGAGGAGACAGAGGAGGAGGTTCTCACTGACCAGCAGCTCTGTAACCAGGAGAGGAGCTCCAGTCTGGACCAAGAGGACCCAGAGCCTGTACAGATTAAAGAGGAACAGGGGGAACTCTGCACCAGTCAGGAGGGAGAGGAGGTTGTGCTGAAGGTGGAAGCTGCTACCTTCGTGGTGACTCCTACTGATGAGGACATGGACCATGTTGAACCAGAACCTGAAAGTGACCACCAGCTGCTGTTGAACAACTTTTCTGCAGCTGAGAACCAAGATCAGAAAGGATACAACCATGAAGACTCTACTAGAGATGCAGAGTCAGAACAAAACAATCAGCAATATGAACACAAAAGTAACAGTAACATCGTCTCCAACCCTGACATGTCAGAGATTGATGGTAATACTCACAAAGGTAAACACTCTTTCAAATGTGATACATGTGGGAAAGATTTTAAGCACAAGTCATCATTGAATGAACATGTGAGAATTCACGCAGTTGAGAAGCCGTATAGCTGCACAACATGTGGGAAAGCGTTTAAACTTTATTCATCATTGTATAATCACATGAAACTACACTCAGGTGAGAAGCCGTACATTTGCAACACCTGCGAGAAAAGTTTCACTAGCACGTCAGCATTGAAAATGCATCAGAGAATTCACACAGGTGAGAAACCGTATACATGTAAAACATGTGGGAAAGCGTTTAAGCTTCAGTCAACATTGTATAATCACAAGAAACTACACTCAGGCGAGAGACCGTATATCTGCACGACATGTGGGAAAAGTTTCACTGGCATGTCAGCATTGAAAATGCATCAGAGAATTCACACAGGTGAGAAACCATATACATGTAAAACATGTGGGAAAGCATTTAAGCTTCAGTCATCATTGTATAATCACGCAAAACTACACACAGGTGAGAGGCCGTATATCTGCACGACATGTGGGAAAGATTTCGTACAGCTGATACATTTGAAAGTCCACACTAGAAGCGCTCACACTGGTGAGAGGCCACACCTTTGCAAAACCTGTGGGAAAGGATTCACTGTTCTGTCACAATTGAAATCCCATATGGTAAGACACACAGGTGAAAAGCAGTACACCTGCAACATATGTGAGAAAAGATACTACCATGTGTCTAACTTAAAACAGCACATGAAAGGTCATACGCATCATTAGCCGTTAACTCACAAAACATGGGAACTTTAACACATATTGGCACCTTTACTGTTGTAGTGTACAATGTTCCAGATTTTGTCGTGGCATACTGACCAGGATAGGAAGTATACATTTGCATTGTTGTAGCATTTTAGTTGGTGATCAAAGTCACAGCAGATCGATTGTTTGCCATATAAAATATGTAATAGCTTAAACTTGTTTTGAAATGCAGTATAAAACTCAACTGTGTGAAAAATGAAGAAGAGAAGAGGTATTCTAGGACACATGAAAGTTGAACAAGATAAGGAAAGTGGTGAACACATGCTGGGTCAGTAGTTTTGTAAGCTCAGCCCCAATAAAATCATTGGATACAATAAGAATTGTGTGATCTTGATTTTTGTTTTATTGGATGAGAATGAAAATGTGCGGTTACAATGTTGCTGTGTATGACTATGAAAGGTGATGTGATGCGTTTTCTCTTCATTACAGTAGTATCATATCCCTTTTGCTCTCTGTCCCTCCAGATCTCCAACAGCAACATGTCTGTGAGGAGACAGAGGAGGAGGTTCTCACTGACCAGCAGCTCTGTAACCAGGAGAGGAGCTCCAGTCTGGACCAAGAGGACCCAGAGCCTCTACAGATTAAAGAGGAACAGGAGGAACTCTGCACCAGTCAGGAGGGAGAGGAGGTTGTGCTGAAGGTGGGAGCTGCTACCTTCGTGATGACTCCTGCTGATGAGGAAAGGGACTGTGTTGAACCAGAACCTGAAAGTGACCACCAGCTGCTGTTGAACAACTTTTCTGCAGCTGAGAACCAAGATCAGAAAGGATACAAGCATGAAGACTCTACTAGAGATGCAGAGTCAGAACAAAACAATCAGCAATATGAAAACAAAAGTAACAGTAACATTGTCTCCAACCCTGACATGTCAGAGATTGATGGTAATACTCACAAAGGTAAACACTCTTTCAAATGTGATACATGTGGGAAAGATTTTAAGCACAAGTCTTCATTGAATGAACATGCGAGAAGTCATACAGTTGAGAAGCCGTATAGCTGCACAACATGTGGGAAAGCGTTTCCGCTCCATTCAGCATTGCAGAAACACACAAAACTACACTCAGGCAAGAGGCCGTATATCTGCACAACATGTGGGAAAAGTTTCATTAGCACGACAGCATTGAAAATGCATCAGAGAATTCACACAGGTGAAAAACCGTATACATGTAAAACATGTGGGAGAGCGTTTAAGCTCCAGTCAACATTGTGTAGACACAGAAAACTACACATAGATGAGAAGCCATATAGCTGCACAACATGTGGGAAAGGTTTCATACAGCTGACACATATGAAAGTCCACATTAGAAGTGCTCACACTGGTGAGAGGCCGTACCTTTGCAACACCTGTGGGAAAGGTTTCACTGACGTGTCAGCATTGAGAGCGCATGAGAGAGTTCACACAGGTGAGAAGTCGCATATTTGTACCACGTGTGGGAAAGCTTTCAGGAGGACCAGTGCTTTGAACGTCCATATTCGAGGCACCCACACAGGTGAGAGGCCACACCTTTGCAAAACCTGCGGGAAAAGATTCACTGTTCTGTCACAATTGAAATCCCATATGGCAACACACACAGGTGAGACGCGGTACACCTGCAACATATGTGAGAAAAGATACTACCATATGTTTGACTTAAGAAAGCACATGAAAGTTCATACGCGTCATTAGCTGTTAACTCACAAAACATGGGAACTTTAACAGATATTGGCAGCTTTACTGTTGTAGTATACAATGTTCAAGATGCAAATCCTTTTTGTAGCATGTTGGGTCAGTAGTTTTGTAAGCTCAGCCCCAATAAAATGATTAGATACAATAAGAATTGTGTGATCTTGATTTTTGTTTTATTGGATGAGAATGAAAATGTGCGGTGTTGTATCAAATTGTGAAAAGTTGCTTCATATATATTATCTGCATGTAGATACTATATACCTATATTGATATATACATGTACTGAAATATTTACAAAGTCTAAATATTGTGTATATTTTTGAGTACTGCTAATAAACAGCTCTGTGATCAACACAGTACTAAAATATAAGTTCAGATTCTCACTTGCAAAAAAACAAAACAATCATCTTTACCTGTTATTCATTAAAAGCTTGTTGGTCTACTGGAATTAAATGGCTGACTGTAGCTTTAACAAGAGGAAAAGAAAACAGCTGTCTACTCATTATGCTTTGATACTGTTATTTTTTTCAAATGTTACTACATTTACTAATGATATTAAAAACACAACGTTTCAATTTAAAAAAGCATCAACTGAAAGCGGAACGTTATAAGCTTCCGCACATCCACCGTCGGAACTTAACAGTGTGACACCCAGCGGAAGTAAACACTACAGCCGTTAGCAGCGTTAGCTCTGTGCACGTAACGTTATTGAATGAAGTGGAAGACGGTATTGTAGCGGTGGCACAGTTAATTATTTAATTTGTAATTAAACAACAATGTCTTCAGTTGAGTGTTTGAGAGAGTTTGTCAACGAGCGACTAACTGCTGCTGCTGAAGAAATATTTGGAGTTTTTCAAAAAACTATCGTCGAGTACGAAGAAGAGATCTATCGTCAGCGCAAACTGCTGGATATCGTTTGGAAACCTGGAATAAAGTTACACAGGATAGGTGCGTAAAACTTTTATTTGTTAGTCTTTTATAATCACAGCTGGTAGATACATCAGTAACGTTACTGCTACTAATTTACTCGCATGTCTGCATTTTCTCTTCACCATCACAGTAGCATCATATCCCTTTTGCTCTCTGTCCCTCCAGATCTCCAACAGCAACATGTCTGTGAGGAGACAGAGGAGGAGGTTCTCACTGACCAGCAGCTCTGTAACCAGGAGAGGAGCTCCAGTCTGGACCAAGAGGACCCAGAGCCTCTACAGATTAAAGAGGAACAGGAGGAACTCTGCACCAGTCAGGAGGGAGAGGAGGTTGTGCTGAAGGTGGAGGTTAATACCTTTGTGGTGACTCCTACTGATGAGGAAAGGGACCATGTTAAACCAGAACCTGAAAGTGACCACCAGCTGCTGTTGAACAACTTTTCTGCAGCTGAGAGGCAAGATCAGAAAGGATACAAGCATGAAGACTCTACTAGAGATGCAGAGTCAGAACAAAACAATCAGCAATATGAAAACAAAAGTAACAGTAACATTGTCTCCAATCCCGACATGTCAGAGATTGATGGTAATACTCACAAAGGTAAACACTCTTTCAAATGTGATACATGTGGGAAAGATTTTAAGCACAAGTCATCATTGTATAAACATGCAAAAATCCACACAGGTGAGAAGTCGTATATTTGCAACACCTGTGGGAAAAAATTCAGTAAGATGCAAACATTGACACGGCATCAAAGGATTCACACAGGTGAAAAACCGTATACATGTACAACATGTGGGAAAGCGTTTAAGCTCCGGTCAACATTGTATAAACACACAAAACTACACACAGGTGAGAAGCCGTATATCTGCACAACATGTGGGAAAGGTTTCATACAGATGACACATTTGAAAGTTCACATTAGAAGCGCTCACACTGGTGAAAGGCCGTACCTTTGCAACACCTGTGGGAAAGGTTTCACTGGCATGTCATCGTTCAGAATGCATTATAGAATTCACACAGGTGAGAAGCCGTATATTTGTACAACATGTGGGAAAACTTTCACGAGGAGCAGTAGTTTGAAAATCCATATTCAAGGTGCCCACACAGGTGAGAGGCCACACCTTTGCAAAACCTGTGGGAAAGGATTCATTGTTCTGTCAAAATTGAAACAGCATATGGCAACACACACAGGTGAGAAGCAGTACACCTGCAACATATGCCAGAAAAGATACTACCATATGTCTGACTTTAAAAAGCACATGAAAGTTCATACGCGTCATTAGCCGTTACCTCGCAAAACATGGGAACTTTAACAGATATTGGCAGCTTTACTGTTGTAGTGTACAATGTTCCAGATTTTGTTGTGGCATACTGACCAGGATATGAAGTATACATTTGCATTGTTGTAGCATTTTAGTTGGTGATCAAAATCCATTTTGTAGCAGATCGATTGTTTTCAATGTAAAATTTGTGAAAAGAATAAAACTGTACTGCATTCAACTCTGAAGCTCTCTATATAACCTATATATTACCCATGTATTGAAGCTAGAATAGCGACTACTAGAGTGTTTCTGGTTGCGTCAGTTTAACCATTTTATTTTGAAAGAAACAACCGGAAATATGTCGTCTGATTTTTCAGTCGGGCCCTTTTATTTTAAAAATTATTACCGGAAGTTTTGATGTGCTGTCATGTTCGCAATGGCGTAAGCTTGATTAATGTGTTGCAGTTCCATGTCTTGACCAGAAGAGGGCGACAAAGACCCGTAATTACAACGCGTATTGTGAGATACAATAAATAAGTAAGTAAATACTTGATTACGTGATTATCGCTTCGCTCGTTTAAGTTTCCCACACTGTATGTCAGGATTGTATAATTTTATTAGTTTAACGTGTTGCAGTTTCACTCTGTAAGACACAAATATAACTGTGGCTAACGATAATGTTGCAGCAACTGCGTTCAGTGATGATATTGGTGGGTAGTACTAATAGAAAGTTCTAGAGCTCCTAACTTACTAGCTCGTTAAGTATAAGTAACATTAGCCCAGCTAGCACTTAGCCTTACTCGTTCTAGTTTCACCAGAAATATTCTATATAACCGTTTTACCGATGTATTGACGCTAGAATGGCGACTACTAAAACACATTTTAGTTAGATTCTTTCTAGTTGCGCCAGTTTAACCATTTTATTTTGAAAGTAATAACCAGAAATCTAAGTTATTTCTGCAATGACGGCAGTTTTATTAATTCAACGTGTTGCAATTTCAAACTAACTCACGTGTCTTATGTCTGAATCTGGTGTAAATATCTTTAATATTGATGGAGAAAAAAATAAAATTAGATGTAGCTTCCCCCGTAGACGCCCTGAGCGTCATAGCGGTCCCATAAAACCATCTGTATCGACATAAGCAGAATTTTTCACTTTATTTTGAAAATTATTACCGGAAGTTTTGATGTGCTGTCATGTTCGCAATGGCGTAAGCTTGATTAATATAATTTGTTGCAGTTCCATATCTTGACCAGAAGATGGCGACAAAGACTCGTAATTACAACGTGTATTGTGAGATACGATAAATAAGTAAATACTTGATTACGTGATTATCGCCTCGCTCGTTTATAATAGTTTCCCACACTGTATGTCGGGATTTCATAACAATTTAAGTTAGACCATTTCACACATCTTTATCTTCTATCAGGTTGTACAGTGACGCTAAATTGACGGGTTTAATTTTGATGCTGTTCTCCATGATGACCGCCAGAGGGCAGTAAAAACTCATGATTTTAAATACGTTAAATGGGTTCATTTCTTACAGGGAATAAAATAGGTTTAGATTAGTTAATGACAAAGTGAACATTGATACTTACTGGTGAAATAAATATGTTGGATTCTTACTGAAGAAGTGGAATTCGAGTTTATTAACATGACCACTAGAGAGGCTGCAATTATGTGGTTTTATTAATTCAATATGTTGCAGTTTCGCACTCTAAGTCACAAATATAACTGTGGTCAATGATAATGTTGCAACAGCTGCGGTCAGTGATGACATTGGTCCAGGGGACAGCGTTTCTAATGTTGTAAGCTTGCTCAACAGGTCATCAGTCTCCTCTGCATCCCTTAAAGCAGAGGCTGAAAGGGCCTGCTCTCATTGCTATGGCAGCTACCCTCAAAGAAAGACGAGCTGGAGCTTCAAATCAGATGAAAAGGAATTGCTACAGTGCCAGCAGAGGCACAGCTCAAGGTTTCGGCCAATCAGGCCAAAGGTCAAGGTAAATAAACAGGCTTTGTAAATATTTATTAGGTCAATCAGGCACAGTGAAGTAGTGTGCAGTATAAAACAGCAAAAAGAAGGTACATTCACATTCAACAGGACTCATGTGATAATATGACGTGGAAACTCTACATTAACATATTTACATTGGAACTTTGTTGATACCATTTTACATTCAGGAACATAGATGTAGTTTCTGCACGTGTGTATTTCTTTCAGTTTGTGAACATGTCTCTATGTGTATATTGATCCTCAGGTGTTTTTTAAAGAATCAGTCATTTGAATAAAACGTTTCCCAAAACTGCTGCAATTATGGACCTCCTCACTTCTCAGTTCTTCTGTTCCGACCACGAACCACTGGACCTGAACTCTCTCCCACATATTTTGTAAAAACAAAAGTCCTGTGTATTGAGAATTAGCGGCTATCAACCTGTATGGATTTTCATATGGTTTTTCAAGTCAGACGTGTGATAGAATCTTTTCTCACAAATGTTGCAGGCATACCGCTGCTTACCTCTGTGGACTTCTTTAATGTGGACTGTCAAGCTACTACTTAGTGGGAAAGCTTTCCCACATCTTGTACAAGTATACGGCTTCTCACCTGTGTGAATTCTCTGATGCACTTTCAATGCTGACATGTCAATGAATCTTTTGCCACAGACCTTGCAAAGATGTGGACTCTCACCATTGTGAATATGTCTAATGTGTCCTTTCAAGGTATTACTTTTTGTGAAAGCTTTCCCACATGTTGTGCAAGTATACGGCTTCTCACTTGTGTGAACACTCTGATGCTCTTTCAATGATGAAATGCGACTAAATCTTTTTCCACAGACCTTGCAAGGGTGTGGCCTCTTACCTATGTGAATGTATCTAATGTGTTTTTTCAAGCCACTATTCTCTCTGAAAGCTCTCCCACATGTCGTGCAAGTATACGGCTTCTCACCATCGTGAATCCTCTGATGCACTTTCAGTGATGACTTGCTACTGTATCTTTTGCCACAGACCTTGCAAAGGTGCGGCTTCTCACCATCGTGAATCTGTCTAATGTGCACTTTCAAAGTACCACTTTGTGCGAAACCCTTCCCACATGTTTTGCAAGTATACGGCTTCTCACCTGTGTGACTTCTTTGATGCACTTTCAAAGATGACATGCTACTGTATCTTTTGCCACAGATCTTGCAAAGGTGTGGACTCTCACCAGTGTGAATGTGTCTAATGTGTCCTTTCAAGGTACTACTTTGTGTGAAACCCTTCCCACATGTTGTGCAAGTATACCGCTTCTCACCTGTATGAATTGTTATGTGTTTCAGTAATACTGACTTGTACTTAAAATCTTTACCACAGCTGTCACATTTTAAAGATTGTGTGTGAGTATTGCTGCAACTTCTGCCTTTGTGTTGTCTGTGACCGTTTTCTGGTTCGGGTTCACTTTGATTATTTTCTGGTTCAGGTTCACTGCGGCCACTTTCAGGTTCTGGTTTACTCTGGTCCCTGTCCTCATCAGTAGGAGTCATCATAGCAGCCTCCACCTTCAGCACAACCTCCTCTCCCTCCTGACTGGTGCAGAGTTCCTCCTGTTCCTCTTTAATCTGTAGAGGCTCTGGGTCCTCTTGGTCCAGACTGGAGCTCCTCTCCTGGTTACAGAGCTGCTGGTCAGTGAGAACCTCCTCCTCTGTCTCCTCACAGACATGCTGCTGTTGGAGATCTGGAGGGACAGAAAACAAAAGGGATATGATGCTACTGTGATGGTGAAGAGAAAATGCAGACATGCGACTAAATTAGTAGCAGTAACATTAACGATGAATCTAACAACTCTGATCATGTATGGTTATACAACAAGTAGTTCTCACCGAACAATCTAATTGGTTAACTAGACATTAAGAATGTGCTCAAATCAGCATGGCAGCACACCTCCTCTTCATGGTGTTAATCCTCACTCTTACTGATCAGACAGGTCCTCTGGTTAAGATCATCATTTAGCTGCCGTGATGTCAGAGCATGAACTTCCTTTGTAGTCTCCAGTAAATATTCAGTTCATGTGTGTAACCACATTACATCTGACATGATGAGAAAAACCTGACTAAACAAAATAGTTCAGCTAAGAACTCTGTACGGTTTGCCAACCCTCAAAACAAAGTGAGAGATTTGATGTTAATTCATTTGTTCGTCTGTCACTCAGTGACTTCAACACCGTCATGCCAATATTAAAGCACACCCTGCCATGTAATATCGCATGATTAACTAGTAACAGTTTTACAAACCTATCCTGTGTAACTTTATTTCAGGTTTCCAAACGATATCCAGCAGTTTGCGCTGACGATAGATCTCTTCTTCGTACTCGACGATAGTTTTTTGAAAAACTCCAAATATTTCTTCAGCAGCAGCAGTTAGTCGCTCGTTGACAAACTCTCTCAAACACTCAACTGAAGACATTGTTGCTGAATTACAAATTAAATAATTAACTGTGCCACCGCTACAATACCGTCTTCCACTTCATTCAATAACGTTACGTGCACAGAGCTAACGCTGCTAACGGCTGTAGTGTTTACTTCCGCTGGGTGTCACACTGTTAAGTTCCGACGGTGGAAGTGGGGAAGCTTATAACGTTCCGCTTTCGGTTGACGGTATTTTATTGAAAACTGGTGCCTTTAATATCATTAGTAAATGTTGTAATGTTTTAAGAATAATCAGCACAATTTGCAACAAAAGATGTTTGCTCATCACACATACACAAAGCATTATGAATAGATATCTATTTTATTTTCCTCTTGTTAAAGCTACAGTCAGCTATTCAGATCCAGTGAACCAACAAGCTTTTAATGAATACATCCATTTCACTCAGAAGAGACAAGTAAATGAAGTAAAGATGATTGTTTATTATATAACTCTCTGACCTAATTTGAATGTCACTTTGTTTAATCCATTGTTTTTGTATTAAATAAATAACTTTAGCAAGCAGTGTTGATCAGAGAACTATATATCAGCACTACTCCAAAACGTACAGAACATTTAGACTTGTACAAGTATACGGCTTCTCACCTGAGTGAATTCTCTGATGCACTTTCAATGCTGACATGTCACTGAATCTTTTGCCACAGACCTAGCAAAGATGTGGTCTCTCACCATTGTGAATGTGTCTAATGTGTCCTTTCAAGGTACCACTATGTGTGAAAGCTTTCCCACATATTGTGCAAGTATACGGCTTCTCACCTGTGTGAATTCTCTGATGCCTGTGCAATGATGAAATGCGACTGAATCTTTTGCCACAGACCTTGCAAAGGTGCGGCGTCTCATCACTGTGAATGTGTCTAATGTGTCCTTGCAAGGTACTACGATGTGTGAAAGCTTTCCCACATATTGTGCAAGTATACGGCTTCTCACCCGCGTGAGCACTCAGATGCCTTTTCAATGATGAAATGCCACTGAATCGTTTTCCACAGACCTTGCAGAGGTATGGACTCTCACCACTGTGAATGTGTCTAATGTGTCCTTTCAATGTATTTCTATGTGTGAAAGCTTTTCCACATGTTGTACAAGTATACGGCTTCTCACTTGCGTGAACACTCTGATGATCTTTCAACGCTGACATGCGACTGAATCTTTTGCCACAGATCTTGCAAGGGTGTGGCCTCTCACCGCTGTGAATGTGTTTAATGTGTCCTTTCAAGGCACCGTTCTCTCTGAAAGCTTTTCCACATGTTGTACAAGTATACGGCTTCTCACCTGTGTGAATTCTTTGATGCTGTTTCAATGACGACATGCAACTGAATCTTTTCCCGCAGACCTCACAAGGGAGCGGCCTGTCACCAGTGTGAATGTTCCTAATGTGGTCTGCCAAGGAACTATTTCGTGTGAAACCCTTCCCACATGTTGTGCAAGTAAACGGCTTCTCACCTGTGTGAACTGTCATGTGTGTCTGCAATACTGACTTGTACTTAAAATCTTTATTACAGATGTCACATTCAAAAGACTGTTTGTCAGTATTGCTGCAACTTCTGCCTTTGTGTTGTTGCTCAGCATTTTCTGGTTCAGGTTCACTTTGATTATTTTCAGGCTCTGGTTTAACACAGTCCCTGTCCTCATCAGTAGGAGTCACCACAAAGGGGTCAGCCTCCACCTTCAGCACAACCTCCTCTCCCTCCTGACTGGTGCAGAGTTCCTCCTGTTCCTCTTTAATCTGTAGAGGCTCTGGGTCCTCTTGGTCCAGACTGGAGCTCCTCTCCTGGTTACAGAGCTGCTGGTCAGTGAGAACCTCCTCCTCTGTCTCCTCACAGACATGTTGCTGTTGGAGATCTGGAGGGACAGAGAGCAAAAGGGATATGATACTACTGTGATGGTGAAGAGAAAATGCAGACATGCGACTAAATTAGTAGCAGTAACGTTACTGATGTATCTAACAGCTGTGAGTTTAAATGACTAACTAGTAACAGTTTTACAAACCTATCCTGTGTAACTTTATTTCAGGTTTCCAAACGATATCCAGCAGTTTGCGCTGACGATAGATCTCTTCTTCGTACTCGACGATAGTTTTTTGAAAAACTCCAAATATTTCTTCAGCAGCAGCAGTTAGTCGCTCGTTGACAAACTCTCTCAAACACTCAACTGAAGACATTGTTGCTGAATTACAAATTAAATAATTAACTGTGCCACCGCTACAATACCGTCTTCCACTTCATTCAATAACGTTACGTGCACAGAGCTAACGCTGCTAACGGCTGTAGTGTTTACTTCCGCTTGACGTCACACTGTTAAGTTCCGACGGTGGATGTGTCGAAGCACATTAGGTTCCGCTTTCAGTTTGTTTTTGTTTTGTTTTTTTATTATTGAAAACTGGTGTTTAATAACATCAGTAAATGTTGTAAATTTTCAGGAATAATCAGCACACTCTGTAACAAAAGATATTTGCTCATCATACATGAACAAAGTATTATGAATAGACAGATATTTTATTTTTCTCTTGTTGAAGCTACAGTCAGTTATTCAATTCCAGTGGACCAACAAGCTTTTAATGAATACATCTATTTCATTCAGAAGGGACAAGTGAATGAAATAAAAATGATTGTTTATTATGTAACTCTGTATTAGCAGTACAATTTCCTACTTCAATTGTAAATGTTGCTAATTTAGGGTCAAATCAATGAGGCACACAACCTCACTGTACAGTATAAAATAGCAAAAAGAAGGTACTTTCAAATTCAGTAGGCCTTCTCATATGGTCATATGAAGCAGTGACATTATTCCATCAAATCTGACTTGGAAACTTTACATTACAATATTTGCATTTCATCACCAGCATCTTGTGAATATGTCTCTACAGGAGTGTGTATATTGATCCTCATGTGTTTTTTTTTCCCAAGAATGAAATCTGAGCAAAACTTTTCCCAAAACTGCGGTTCCTCACTTCTGTGAAATCTTCTGTTCTGACCACGAAGCACTGGAGCTGTATTGTGTGAAAGGTTCTGAGTTGACAGCGATTAACCTGTATGGATTTTCATGTGGTTTTTCAGGTTAGATGGGGCACAGTATGATTTCCCACAGATCTTGCAAAGGTACGGTCTCTCACCAGTGTGGACGCGTCTAATGTGGAAATTCAAGGCACTACTCTGTGCGAAAGCTTTCCCACATGCTGTGCAAAAATACGGCTTCTCACCTGTGTGAATTCTTTGATGCTGTTTCAATGATGACGTGCAACTGAATCTTTTCCCACAGACCTTGCAAGGGAGCGGCCTGTCACCAGTGTGAATGTTCCTAATGTGGTCTGCCAAGGAACTATTTCGTGTGAAACCCTTCCCACATGTTGTGCAAGTAAACGGCTTCTCACCTGTGTGAACTGTCATGTGTGTCTGCAAAAATGACTTGTACTTAAAATCTTTATTACAGATGCCACATTCAAAAGACTGTTTGTGAGTATTGCTGCAACTTCTGCCTTTGTGTTGTTGCTCAGCATTTTCTGGTTCAGGTTCACTTTGATTATTTTCAGGTTCTGGTTTACTGTGGTCACTTTCCTCATCAGTAGGAGTCACCACAAAGGGATCAGCATCCACCTTCAGCACAACCTCCTCTCCCTCCTGACTGGTGCAGAGTTCCTCCTGTTCCTCTTTAATCTGTAGAGGCTCTGGGTCCTCTTGGTCCAGACTGGAGCTCCTCTCCTGGTTACAGAGCTGCTGGTCAGTGAGAACCTCCTCCTCTGTCTCCTCACAGACATGCTGCTGTTGGAGATCTGGAGGGACAGAGAGCAAAAGGGATATGATACTACTGTGATGGTGAAGAGAAAATGCAGACATGCGAGTAAATTAGTAGCAGTAACGTTACTGATGTATCTACCAGCTGTGGTTATAAATGGTTAACTTGTGAAAGTTTTACAGACCTATCCTGTGTAACTTTATTCCAGGTTTCCAAACGATATCCAGCAGTTTGCGCTGACGATAGATCTCTTCTTCGTACTCGACGATAGTTTTTTGAAAAACTCCAAATATTTCTTCAGCAGCAGCAGTTAGTCGCTCGTTGACAAACTCTCTCAAACACTCAACTGAAGACATTGTTGCTGAATTACAAATTAAATAATTAACTGTGCCACCGCTACAATACCGTCTTCCACTTCATTCAATAACGTTACGTGCACAGAGCTAACGCTGCTAACGGCTGTAGTGTTTACTTCCGCTGGGTGTCACACTGTTAAGTTCCGACGGTGGATGTGCAGAAAACTCTTGATTTCCGCTTTCAGTTGGTGGTATTTTATTGAAAATAGGTGCGTTTATTTATTAGTATCATTTATTAGTAGTAAATGTTATAAAGTTTCAAGAACAATCAGCGACACAAAATCTTTGTTCATCACACAAAGCATTATGAGTAGACAGCTATTTTCCTTTTCTCCTGTTGAGCTACAGTCAGTTATTCAATTGCAGTGGACCAACAAGCTTTTAATGTATACATTTATTTCAATCAGAAGAGAAGAGTGAATGAAGTGAAGATGATTATTATTTATTTCTCTGACTAAATCTGAATATCACTTTGTTATGCTGTATATTAGGAGCACTCCAAAAAGCAAACAACATTTGGACTTTGTAAACTTTTATTTCAGTATGTATGTGTGTGTGTGTGTATATACATACACACACACACATCCATACTACATATAAAAAACATTTCACAAAATCTGATACTTCAATTTGCTAATTCTGCTATAAATCAAACACAGTGAAATAGTGAACAGTATAAAACAGCAAAAATAAATCATATTTATATACAATAGGACTTCTCATATGGTCACACAAAACATTCAGTCAATGACTTCTTTAGTTCTGAACACAAACCACTGTAAATTAATCATATCCCATATATTTTGCAAGTACAAATCTACTTGCCTGTGACTTGTATATTTTACCAAATATGGCAAAGGCACCAGTGTTGGCTCTTTTCGTGGACTGTAAGGTAAACACTATTTGTCAAAGGTTCCGTGATTTGTGTGTTAACCACGATTAACCTGTATATATTTTCATGTGCTTTTTCAAGCTGGATGTCACACAGCACGTTTTCTTACATGTGTTGCAGCGTATGGCCCCTCGACTGTGTGTGTTCTTGTGTGTGTGTGTGTTTTTTTTTTTTCCAAATTGTGTCAGAACAATGAATCTTTTCTCACACACTGCAGGCATATGGCCTCTCACTTCTGTGGACACGAGTAACGTGGACTTTCCAATGAATTCTCTGTCGGAAAGCTCTCCCACATGTTGCACAAACATACGGCTTCTCTCCTGTGTGAATTCTGTGATGCAGTTTCAGTACTGAAATATCAGTGAATCTTTTCCCACAGACCTTGCAAAGGTGCGGCTTTTCACCACTGTGGAGGCGTCTAATGTGTACTTTCAAGGTATCATTGAGTCTGAAAGCCTTCCCACATGTTGCACAAATATACGGCTTCTCACCTGTGTGAACACTCTGATGGTTTTTCAATGAGTAAATTGAACGGAATCTCTTCCCACAGGTGATGCAAAAGTACGGCTTCTCATCTGGGTGAACACGTTGTATGTGCATTTTCAAGAGTTTATCCTGTCTGAAAACTTTCCCACATGTTGTACAAGGATACCTGTCCTGATTAATGTGAATTATCTGATGGTTTTTAAGTGCCGAAATGTCAATGAAACTATTCCCACAGATGTTACAACGGTACGGCCTCTCCACATCATGAACATCTCTAATGTGGGTGGTCATGTAACGTCTCTCTCTGAAAGCTTTCCCACAAGTTGAGCAAGTAAACGGCTTCTCATCTGAGTGAATTTTCTGATGTGTTGTCAATTGTGATTTGACAGGAAATCTTTTTCCACAGACCTTGCAAAGATGCGGCCTCTCATTAGTGTGTAAACTTATAATGTGGACATTCAAGGAAGCACGGCAACTGAAAGCTTTCCCACATGCTGTGCAAATACACAGTTTCTCAACTGAATCTTCAATGTAGTCACTTCCAGGTTCTGGTTTAACACAGTCCCTTTCCTCATCAGTAGGAGTCACCATACGGGTAGCAGCCTCCACCTTCAGCACAACCTCCTCTCCCTCCTGACTGGTGCAGAGTTCCTCCTGTTCCTCTTTAATCTGTAGAGGCTCTGGGTCCTCTTGGTCCAGACTGGAGCTCCTCTCCTGGTTACAGAGCTGCTGGTCAGTGAGAACCTCCTCCTCTGTCTCCTCACAGACATGTTGCTGCTGGAGATCTGGAGGGACAGAGAGCAAAAGGGATATGATACTACTGTGATGGTGAAGAGAAAATGCAGACATGCGACTAAATTAGTAGCAGTAACGTTACTGATGTAGCTACCAGCTGTGATTATAAACGATTATTAACAAGTAAAAGTTTTACAAACCTATCCTGTGTAACTTTATTTCAGGTTTACAAACGATATCCAGCAGTTTGCGCTGACGATAGATCTCTTCTTCGTACTCGACGATAGTTTTTTGAAAAACTCCAAATATTTCTTCAGCAGCAGCAGTTAGTCGCTCGTTGACAAACTCTCTCAAACACTCAACTGAAGACATTGTTGCTTAATTACAAATTAAATAATTAACTGTGCCACCGCTACAATACCGTCTTCCACTTCATTCAATAACGTTACGTGCACAGAGCTAACGCTGCTAACGGCTGTAGTGTTTACTTCCGCTGGGTGTCACACTGTTAAGTTCCGACGGTGGATGTGCAGAAATCTCTTGAGTTCCGCTTTCAGTTGGTGGTATTTCATTGAAAATAGGTGCGTTTATTAGTACTAAATGTTATTAACTTTCAAGAATAATCAGCACAATCTGGAACACAATATCTTTTCTCATCATCCACGAACAAAGCAATATGAGGAGACAGCAATCTTTTTCTCCTGTTAAAGCTACAATCAGCTATTCAGTTACAGTGAACGAACAAAGTTTTAATGAATACATCTAGTGAAGTGAATGAAGTAAAGATGATTATTATTTATTTCTCTGACAAAATCTGAATATCACTTCGTTTGTTTAATACATCCATCTGTATCATGACACTTCAAAACATTAGAGCAGAGCTGTATATTAGCAGCACTCCAAAAAGTACACAACATTTGGACTTTGTAAACTTTTATTTCGGTACATGTGTATAACGATCAAGCAACATTTCACAATTTCTATTTAATTCAATTTCCTACTTCAACCGTAATTGCTGCCACTTTATGGTCAAATCAATCAGGCGCAGTACCTCACTGCAGAGTATAAAAGAGTAAAAAGAAGGTACGTCCACATTTAATACGTCTTCTCATGTGGTCATATAAATCAGTTTAGTTTTTCACTCAAATCTGATTGGAAACATTACATTAAAATATTTACATTTCATCACCAACATTTCTTTCAGTTTGTGAGCATGCCTCTACAGGAGTGTGTATATTGATCCTCCGGTGTTTCTTCAGGATTTCAGTAAAACTGTTCCCAAAACTGCTGTAATTATGTGGCTCCTCACTTCTGTGAATCCTTCTGTTCTGACCATGAACCACTCAAAATGAATTGTCTTCCATGTATTTTGCAAATACAAATCTACTTGCCTGCAACTTATGTATTGCTAAATATGGCAAAGGTCTCTCACCAGTGTTGGCTCTTCTCGTGGACTCTAAGTTCACCAGTATGTATTAAATGTTCTAAGTTAGCAGCTATTAACCTGTATGTATTTTCATGTGCTTTTTCAAGTCAGGTGTGTCGCATTGTTTTCTCATACTTGTTGCAGTGAACGGTCTCTCATCTGTGTGTGTTGTTGCATGTATTTTGTATCAGAACAATGAATCTCACATGTTGCAGGCGTCCAGCCCCTCACCTGTGTGGATGCGTCCAATGTGGGCTCTCAAATGAGTTCTCTGTCTGAAAGCCTTCCCACATGTTGCACAAATATACGGCCTCTCATCTGTGTGAATTCTCTCATGCTTGTTCAATGCTGACCTGTCACTCAAAGTTTTCCCACAGGTGTTGCAAAGGTACTGCTTCTCATCTGTGTGGACATCTTGTATGTGCATTGTCAAGAGGTTTTTTTGTCTGAAATCTTTCCCACATGTTGTACAAGTGTACGTCCCCTCATTAATGTGGATTCTCTGATGCTTTTTCAGTGCTGATATGTCAATGAAACTGTTCCCACAGATGTTGCAAAGGTACGGCCTCTCAACACTGTGAATGTCTCTAATATGGGTTCTCAAGGTATTCTTCTGTCTGAAAGCTTTTCCACACGTTGTGCAAATAAACGGCTTCTCATCTGTGTGAACTCTCTGATGCACTGTCATTTCTGACTTGATGGCAAATGCTTTTCCACAGATCTTGCAAATGTACGGCCTCTCACCTGTGTGGACACGTCTAATGTGGATTTTCAAGTTACCGTTGTGTGGGAAAGCTTTCCCACATGTTGTGCAAATATACGGCTTCTCACCTGTATGCATTCTCTCATGCAGTTTCAATGATGACAGAGAAATGAATCTTCTCCGACAGATCTTGCAAACGTGCGGCCTCTCACTAGTGTGGATGCGTCTTATGTGGACATTCATGGTACTCCTCTGTGCGAAGGCTTTCCCACATGTTGTGCACGTATGTAGCTTTTTGCCTAAGTGGGTGCCAGTAATGTGGGCTGTCAAATTACCTTTCTTCGCGAAAGCTTTCCCACATGTTGTGCAAGCATACGGCCTCTCACCTGTGTGAACTTTCTGATGCTCTTTTAATGTTGACATGACACTGAATCTTTTTCCACACGTGTTGCAAATGTATGACCTCTCACCAAAGTGGGTGCGTCTTATATGGCTTTTCAAGTCACAACTCCGCTTGAAACCCCTCCCACATGCTGTGCAAATATATGGCTTCTCAACTGAAGGTTCACTGTGGTGACTTTCTGGTACTGGTTCAACATGGTCCCTTTCCTCATCAGCAGGAGTCACCACAAAGGGATCAGCCTCCACCTTCAGCACCACATCCTCTCCCTCCTGACTGGTGCAGAGTTCCTCCTGTTCCTCTTTAATCTGTAGAGGCTCTGGGTCCTCTTGGTCCAGACTGGAGCTCCTCTCCTGGTTACAGAGCTGCTGGTCAGTGAGAACCTCCTCCTCTGTCTCCTCACAGACATGTTGCTGTTGGAGATCTGGAGGGACAGAAAATGCAGACATGCGACTAAATTAGTAGCAGTGAGTGAGTAAATTAGAAGCAGTAATGTTTCTGATTAATTTAACAAATATGATTATGTGTGATTATACAAGTAGTCTGATTGAAAAAAGAAAGTTGTTTTTGAAAGACTAAAGGCAGACTAATATGGACTGAAGCAGTATATTTCATTAGATTAAAAAACATGTTCATTTTGGAAATGATTACACAGATTTCTTTTCAGTGCAGTCTGACTTTTGGACTTTACAATATTGTGGAGTTATTGTAAATATTTGGATCGCATCCCCCATCAGCTGTGCAGTGCAAGTCTCAAATACATTGCACTTCCTACATAAGGAGTTGTGAGAAACATAGTCTTTATTCATTTTCAGTGACATGTCACTGAATCTTTTCCCACAGATCTTGCAAAGGTATGGCTTTTAAACAGTGTGAATGTTTATACTGTAATGTGCACTGTCACATAGGCACTCCGTGTGAAAGCTTTCCCACAAATATACAGCTTCTTACCTGTGTGAATTCTCAGGTGATTCTGCAATGCTGCCTTGTGCATAAAATCTTGACCACAGCTGTCAGAGTTGAAAGACTGTTTGTGAGTTTTGCTGTGATTTCTGTGATGGTATTGTTGGTTGTCACAATCTTGTTCAGGTTCACTGTGGTCAAGTTCTGGTTCTAGTTCACTTTCCTCATCAGTAGGAGTCACCATACAGGGATCAGCCTCCACCTTCAGCACAACCTCCTCTCCCTCCTGACTGGTGCAGAGTTCCTCCTGTTCCTCTTTAATCTGTACAGGCTCTGGGTCCTCTTGGTCCAGACTGGAGCTCCTCTCCTGGTTACAGAGCTGCTGGTCAGTGAGAACCTCCTCCTCTGTCTCCTCACAGACATGTTGCTGCTGGAGATCTGGAGGGACAGAGAACAAAAGGGATATGATGCTACTGTGATGGTGAAGAGAAAATGCAGACATGCGACTAAATTAGTAGCAGTAACGTTACTGATGTATCTAAACACTGTAATTATAAATGATTATTAACTAGTAAAAGTTTTACAAACCTATCCTGTGTAACTTTATTTCAGGTTTACAAACGATATCCAGCAGTTTGCGCTGACGATAGATCTCTTCTTCGTACTCGACGATAGTTTTTTGAAAAACTCCAAATATTTCTTCAGCAGCAGCAGTTAGTCGCTCGTTGACAAACTCTCTCAAACACTCAACTGAAGACATTGTTGCTGAATTACAAATTAAATAATTAACTGTGCCACCGCTACAATACCGTCTTCCACTTCATTCAATAACGTTACGTGCACAGAGCTAACGCTGCTAACGGCTGTAGTGTTTACTTCCGCTGGGTGTCACACTGTTAAGTTCCGATGGTGGATGTGCGGTTGTTCCTTTCCGGTTTCAGTTGATGGTATTTTATTGAAAACAGGTGCATTTAATATCATTGGTAAATGTTGGAAAGATTCAAGAATAATCAGCACAATCTGAAACAAAAGATGTTTTCTCATCACACATAAAGCATTATGAGTACATCTGTTTCAAACAGAAGAGACAAGTGAATGAAGTAAAGATGATTTTTATCATAACTCCTTGACCCAATTTAAATAACATTTTGTTTACTTAATCCTTTCTGTACCATGACACATCAGAACTTTAGCAAGTAGTGTTGATCACATGGCTGTATATAAGCAGCACTCCAAAAACTACACAAGATATAGACTTTGTAAACATTTATTTCAGTACATGTGTATATATCAAGCAATATTTCAGTTTCCATTTAATTCAATTTCCTACTTCAGCTGTAATTGTTGCTAATTTACTGTCAAATCAATCAGGCACAGTACCTCACTGTACAGTATAAAAAAGCAAAATGAAGGTACGTTCACATTCAACAGGGCATATAAAACAGTTCAGTTATTCACTCAAATCTGACTTGGAAACTTTACATCAAAATATTTAAATTCCATCATCAACATTTCTCTCAGTTTGTGAACATGTCTCTACAGGAGTGTGTATATAGATCCTCAGGTATTTTTTCAAGAATGTGATTTGAGTAAAACTGTGTTCTGACCACAAACCACTGGAACTAAATTGTGTGAACAGCAGCGATTAACATGTATGTATTTTCACCTGATTTTTCAAGTAGGTGTGGCGCAGTATGTTTTCTCACACATGATGCAACACATGGCCTCTCACCTGTGTGGACGCCTCTAATATGGAGGTTCATGGTACTACTCTGTGTGAAAGATTTCCCACTTGTTGTAGAATTATATGTTTTCTGACCTATGGATACTCGCTGATGCTTTTTCATTGACATGAGAATGGATCGTTTATGACAGATCTTTCAAACGTGTGACCTCTCCAGCGTGAGTGCGTCTAATGTGGACTGTCAATTGATTTCGCCATGTGAACGCTTTCCCACATGTGCAAATATATGGCTTCTCACCTGTGTGTATCCTCTCATGCAATTTTAGTGTTGAAATATCACTGAAGCTTTTCCCACAGATCTTGCAAAGGGACGGCCTTTCACCAGTGTGGACGCGTCTAATGTGGACTGTCAAGTTACCATTGAGTCTGAAAGCTCTCCCACATGTTGCACAAATATACGGCTTCTCACCTGTGTGAATCGTCTGATGTGATTTCAATATTGAAACATCATTGAATGTTTTCCCACAGCTCTTGCAAAGGTACGGCCTTTCATTAGTGTGGACGCGTCTATTGTGAACATTCAAGGTACCTCTCTGTGCAAAAGCTTTCCCACATGTTGCGCAAATAAACGGCTTCTCACCAGTGTGAACTCTCTGATGCGATTTCAATGATGTCACATCACTGAATCCTTTCCGACAAATCTTGCAAAAGTGCGGCCTCTCAACAGTGTGGGTGCGTTTAATGTGGAGATTCAAGGCACTACGCTGGGTGAAACCTCTCCTGCATGTTGGGCAAATATATGGTCTCTCACCTGTGTGAATTCTCTGATGCAGTGTCAATGAGTCAATTCTGCGAAATTTTTTCCCACAGATTTTGCAAATGTACGGCTTCTCACCTGTGTGCATTCGCATGTGTTTCAGAAGATCTGACTTATACTTATAACCCTTTCCACAAGTGTTACATTTTAAAGACTGTTTGTGAATATTACTGTCAGCCCCTGACAAGTTAGGGTTGTAGGCAACATTACTCTGACTTCTGTTTTCATATTGCTGATTGTTTTGTTCTGACTCTGCATCTCTAGTAGAGTTTTGTTTGCCACCTTTCTGCTTTTGTCTCTCAGTTATGGGAGATTTGTGAGAGAAAAAATGGTGGTCCCTTTCAGGGTCTGGTTCAACACAGTCCCTTTCCTCATCAGTAGGAGTCACCATACAGGTATCAGCCTCCACCTTCAGCACAACCTCCTCTCCCTCCTGACTGGTGCAGAGTTCCTCCTGTTCCTCTTTAATCTGTAGAGGCTCTGGGTCCTCTTGGTCCAGACTGGAGCTCCTCTCCTGGTTACAGAGCTGCTGGTCAGTGAGAACCTCCTCCTCTGTCTCCTCACAGACATGTTGCTGCTGGAGATCTGGAGGGACAGAGAGCAAAAGGGATATGATGCTACTGTGATGGTGAAGAGAAAATGCAGACATGCGACTAAATTAGTAGCAGTAACGTTACTGATGTATCTAAACACTGTAATTATAAATGATCATTAACTAGTAAAAGTTTTACAAACCTATCCTGTGTAACTTTATTTCAGGTTTCCAAACGATATCCAGCAGTTTGCGCTGACGATAGATCTCTTCTTCGTACTCGACGATAGTTTTTTGAAAAACTCCAAATATTTCTTCAGCAGCAGCAGTTAGTCGCTCGTTGACAAACTCTCTCAAACACTCAACTGAAGACATTGTTGCTTAATTACAAATTAAATAATTAACTGTGCCACCGCTACAATACCGTCTTCCACTTCATTCAATAACGTTACGTGCACAGAGCTAACGCTGCTAACGGCTGTAGTGTTTACTTCCGCTGGGTGTCACACTGTTAAGTTCCGATGGTGTATGCGCGGAAGCTTATAAGTTTCGCTTTCAGTTGATGGGCTTTTATTTGAAAACTAGTGCGTTTATAATTAGTAAATGTTTGAAAGTTTCAAGAATAATCAGTACAATATGTAACAAAAGATGTTTACTCATCACATAAAACAGAGCATTATGAGTACATCTATTTTCTTTTGCTGAAGCTACAGTCAGCTATTCAGTTCCAGTCAGCCAAAAAACTTATAATGAATCAATCATTTTGTCTAATCCGTCCTTTCTGTATCGTAAAATGTCAGAACTTTAGCAAACAGCATTGATCACAGAGCTGAAAACTGGCAGTACTCAAAAAAGTGCACAACATTTTGACTTTGCAGGTGTTTATTTCAGCACCAGTACATCTGTGTTTGTGTGTGTGTGTACATATATATATACATATACGCATATACACACACACACACACACACACACACACACACATATATATATATATATATATACATATATACACACACACACACACACACACACACAATCATACATATTTATATATAAAAACAACATTTCACAAATTGTGATAATTCAATTTGCTAATCCAGTTATAAATCAGACACAGTGAAGTACTTTACAGTAGAAAACAGCAAAAATAAGGCACATTTATATACAACAGGACTTCTCATATGGCCATACAAAACAGTCAGTCAGTCAGTTCTGACCACGAACCACTCGAAATGAATTGTTTTGTAAATACAAACCTAGTTGCCTGCGACTTATATGTTTTGACAAACATCACAAAGGTCTCTTACCATTGTTGGCTCTCCTTGTGGACTGCAAGGTCACCACTATGTGTGAAAGGTCCCATGATTTCTGAGTTAACAGCGATTAACTTGTATGGATCTTCATGTGTGCTTTCAAGTCAGATATGACACAGCATGTTTTCTCACACATCTTACACTGCATGGCCTCTCATCTGTATATGTTGCCGCATGTTTTTTTTTCCATTTGCATCATAACAATGAATCTTCTCTCAAGCATTGCTGCCGTATGGCCTCTAACCTTTGTGGATGCGTTTGATGTGGACTCTCCAATGAATTCTCTGTCTGAACGCTCTCCCACATGTTGCACAAACATACGGCTTCTCTCCTGTGTGAATTCTTTGATGCTGTTTCAATGAGTAATTTATACGAAATCTTTTCCCACAGGTAGTGCAAAGGTACGGCTTCTCACCTGTGTGAACACTCTGATGCATTTTAAATGATGATGTATCGACGAATCTCTTCCCACAGGTGTTGCACAGGTACGGCCTCTCCCCAGTGTGGAAGCGTCTTTTATGGCCTGCCAAGTCACAACTGTTTCTGAAAGCTTTCCCACATGTTGTGCAAATATACAGCTTCTCTACTGTGTGGATGCTCAGATGGTTCAGAAGATCCGACTTATACTCATAAACCTTTCCACAAGTGTTACATTTAAAAGACGGTTTGTGAGCTGTCTGTACTGTACTGTCAGCCGCTGACATGTCAGGGTTGGAGACAATGTTACTTTTACTTTCGTGTTCATATTGCTGATTGTTTTGTTCTGACTCTGCATCTCTAGTAGAGTCTTCATGCTTGTATCCTTTCTGATCTTGGTTCTCAGCTGCAGAAAAGTTGTTCAACAGCAGCTGGTGGTCACTTTCAGGTTCTGGTTCAACACAGTCCCTTTCTTCATCAGCAGGAGTCAACACAAAGGGATCAGCATCCACCTTCAGCACAACCTCTCCCTCCTGACTGGTGCAGAGTTCCTCCTGTTCCTCTTTAATCTGTAGAGGCTCTGGGTCCTCTTGGTCCAGACTGGAGCTCCTCTCCTGGTTACAGAGCTGCTGGTCAGTGAGAACCTCCTCCTCTGTCTCCTCACAGACATGTTGCTGTTGGAGATCTGGAGGGACAGAGAGCAAAAGGGATATGATACTACTGTGATGGTGAAGAGAAAATGCAGACATGTAGCAGTAGCAGTAAGGTTACTGTTGTATCTACCAGCTGTGATTATAAATGATTAACTAGTAAAAGTTTTACAGACCTATCCTGTGTAACTTTATTTCAGGTTTACAAACGATATCCAGCAGTTTGCGCTGACGATAGATCTCTTCTTCGTACTCGACGATAGTTTTTTGAAAAACTCCAAATATTTCTTCAGCAGCAGCAGTTAGTCGCTCGTTGACAAACTCTCTCAAACACTCAACTGAAGACATTGTTGCTTAATTACAAATTAAATAATTAACTGTGCCACCGCTACAATACCGTCTTCCACTTCATTCAATAACGTTACGTGCACAGAGCTAACGCTGCTAACGGCTGTAGTGTTTACTTCCGCTGGGTGTCACACTGTTAAGTTCCGACGGTGGATGTGCGTAAGTTATTATGTTCCGCTTTCAGTTGACGGGATTTCATTGAAAACTGGTGCGTTTTTCAATAAAATACCTTCAACTGGAAGCGGAACGTAATAAGCCTCCGCACATCCATCGCCGGAACTTAACAGTGTGACACCCAGCGGAAGTAAACACTACAGCAGTTAGCAGCGTTAGCTCTGTGCACGTAACGTTATTGAATGAAGTGGAAGACGGTATTGTAGCGGTGGCACAGTTAATCATTGAATTTGTAATTAAGCAACAATGTCTTCACTTGAGTGTTTGAGAGAGTTTGTCAACGAGCGACTAACTGCTGCTGCTGAAGAAATATTTGGAGTTTTTCAAAAAACTATCGTCGAGTACGAAGAAGAGATCTATCGTCAGCGCAAACTGCTGGATATCGTTTGTAAACCTGAAATAAAGTTAAACAGAATAGGTGTGTAAAAACTTAATTATTAAGTTATTTAATTATTATTAATCTTAATTATTATTAAAAATGACTTTTTTCTATAAAATCAAATTTAAAAAAATCAAATTCACGGTCGGTCGTTAAACCGAAACACCATCCAATGATTTTTAAATAATTTCTCCTTTTTTTGAGAGTCATAGATTGTAAACCTGTTCGGCCTTTCACGGTGAGCATTCCCCACATATATACTGCCGTTCAGTCTGAAGCTAAATCCCGTAATGGTAAAGAGAAAACATGCAAACAGTGCTGATCATCTCTCACAGAGTAGGCCAGACGACCTTAGTTTAGACATCACTTCTGATCAACCCTATGCCATTAAATAATTGGGAATGAAACTGAGGTTAAATATATCAATACTCAATACCTGTAAATTATGGCATAGTTTATAAGCTGCCTTATACTGTTAAGAAAAAGTGCTGGAAAATGACTTTTGAAAGAGTGGAAACCCAGATATTTGAATGTACAGGTAGTAATTTGCTCGCATGTCTGTTTTTTCTCTGTCACAGTAATATCATATTCCCTTTGTTTTCTGCCCCTACAGAGCTCTTACAGCAACATGATGAAGAGGATGAAGTTCTCACTGACCAGGAGCTCTTTGACCAGGAGAGGAACTCCAGTCTGGACCTAGAGGATTCAGAGCCCCTACAGATTAAAGAGGAACAGGAGGAACTCTGCACCAGTCAGGAGGGAGAGGAGGTTGTGGTGAAGGTGGAGGATGACACCTTTATGGTGACTCCTACTTACGAGGAAAGTGACCACGGTGAACCAGAACCGGAGAGTGACCACCAGCTCCTCTTTCATAACTTTTATGTAGCTGAGAGCCAAGATCAAGAAGGATACAAGCATGGAAACTCTACTAGAGATTCACAGCCTGATCAGTACAATCAACAATATGAGAGCAGAAGTCAAAGTAACATCGTCTACAACCCTAACTTGTCAGGGGTTGACAGTAACACTCTCAAACAGTCTTTCAAATGTGAAAGCTGTGGGAAAGACTTTAAGCACAAGTCCAAATTGCTAAGACATGCTAGAATCCACACAGGTGATAAGCCGTATTTGTGCAACACCTGTGGGAAAGATTTCAGATTTAGCAGCGGCTTGAAAGTCCACATGAGAACACACACAGGTGAGAGGCCGTACCTTTGCAAGACCTGTGGGAAAAGATTCAGTGACATGCCAGGCTTGACAAAGCATATGAGAATACACACAGGTGAGAAGCCATGCCTCTGCAACACCTGTGGCAAAAGATTTGGTGACATGCCTGCATTGAAAAAACATATAAGAGTCCACACAGGTGAGAAGCCTTATTCGTGCAAAATATGTGGGAAAGATTTCCGATTTAGCAGTGTCTTAAAAGTCCACCTGAGAACACACACAGGTGAGAAACCGTACCTGTGCAACACCTGTGGGAAAAAATTTGGTGACATGCCAGCGTTGAAAAGGCATGCAAGGATACACACAGGGGAGAAGCCGTATTCTTGCAAAACATGTGGGAAAGATTTCCGATTTGGCAGTTACTTGACAGTCCACATCAGAAGAGCCCACACTGGTGAGAGGCCGTACGTTTGCAAGATCTGTGGGCAAAGATACTTTGATGCGTCTCATTTGGCAAAGCATAAAAAAACACATACAGTCCAGTAGTATTTGTAAAACATGGGCTTCATTTCTAGTGTTTCATGGTCAAAACACAGAAGATCTCTCAGAAATGAGAAGCCACATAAATGCAGCACCTGTGGGAAAAGCGTTACTCAAAACACCTGGGACTCGATTTGAGGATGTAAAACGAGGGAAATAAATGTGGAATTAAGAAATTAAAGTCCCCTGGAATAAATAAAAACATATTTTTCTTCAATTAAAAAACAATTTATGTATTGTACGATATTGATACATTTATATATTTATCTTATCATTTATTTATATATTTATTGCTTCATTAATTTATTTCAGGATTAGTATAACAGAGCCAATGGTCCAAATAAAATATAAAAACGTTAAAAAGATAGTCGCGTCATTGATTGTAATTTATTTTAGTGTTCAGCCTTGTGTATGGCACTTTTGGCTTTGCACCTTCACACCTATAGCACACAACCCACAGCAACAAGACGCTGACTGCAGTTCACTTAGCGCGTTAAGGTGGCGTTATTAATGAGGGTTTTCTGAATGTTACATAGAGAACCTTATAATCTCAACCTTAATAATGGTAACAATCAATTAAAATGGCTTTCCATAATGAATAGGCTGAAGTGCTTTCCAAGTATCCATGGAGATAATTGCTTTCAATTGAAGCTCAATTGCCGATTGGAAGGAGTGCGGGGAAACTGCCGTTGGGTTGTGCACCGTGTTGTGTTTATTTGCCGTCCTGTGCAGCAGCTGCCAGGGAATAATAATAATAATGCATTTATGTTTATAATTTGTTTGACTATTAACTATTCACTTTGTAAACCACAGAAAGCACTGTTAGTCAAACTTGAGCTGTAGGAAAGAAGACACTAGGGGTAAGACAAGCTAAATTTCGTTTAGCTAGCTTTAGATACGTTATGTGCCTTTTGTTTGAAATGACTGATCTTTCATAATCACTTTTGATCAACTGACCAATCAAAGCCTGGATGGGCGGGACTTTAAAAACATTTCAAACTTTTTTCCAAATGTTGAATTCATTGTTATGCATGAATGGTTATGATTATTGATTGATTTTGTACTTAGCATTCACAAACTCAAACACTAACCACCATTGTAGTCTGTCTTCTTTTAATGAAGGAGCAAAACCTAAAACAATAAATGTTGTATTTGTTTAACTGCTGTATTGTCCAACTGAAATTATTATACTTGTGGTCTTTAGTATACTATTATATTTAATTAAAATGAATATAGGCTACTAACTATTAAGTAATTAACATATTAATGCAGTGCTAACATTACACTTTTATTTAATGTTATACTAACACTAATATGTATTAGTCACTAATCAAGGTGTTCAACGTGTTCCCCTGGTTCACATCTGTTTAACAACAGTTATTGCTATGAATATTGTTTCGTGAGCTTGTTTACATAACTGGATTGTAATTGAATGTCTGTAATTGGATGTAAAATGTTTTTCATAAAGATTAGATGTCCATATGTTGGTGTAAAGTTTCCCTTCGTATGACTGTATAACCTCCAGGCAGACCGTTTGATGGCTGTGCTTGGTACTGGTAAAATAATGTGCAACCAAAACAATGACATCAAAGGCAACATTTAAACTAACTACTATATTAAGACATTTGATTCTACACTTTTCTTTCACTGATCCTGACTTTTCTGTAGTCCGATTGAAGTCCAGATTTGACCAGTCTGTGATCAGATGTGGTCTTGATGTGAAAAAAGGAGTGAAATGTCTATTTGCTTTGCATTTTCACAAATTTGAAAGAGGGTTTAAAGACCATCAAGCTTTAACCTAAAATGTCTAACACACTGTCACATGAATATTGCAAAATATACATATATATTTCCCTCAAATATCTGAAGACCAAAACAAAGCTAATAGACAGTAAATACTGGCCAAATGAAAGTAGATCTAGTAACAGAACATTAGATCTGTATGAACTCAGTGATATGTATGCATCATTGTTGTGTTCAGTTTGTTTCTGCCACCCCAGAATTTGACCCAATTTATTCACACACACACACACACACACATATACATATATATATATACATACATATATACACACACACACACATATATATACATATATATATATATATATATATACACACACACACATACACACATATATATATATATATATATATATATATATATATATATATATTAATTACTTATTTGATATGAAACACTTAGGGCTTCCATAGGTCTCAGAAAAACAGCAGCTTCCTCTAAAGGTTATGAAAATAATGGTCCAGAGGTGTTTCCATGTGACTAGATAAGTTAGACTAAATAAATATACCAATAATACATAAAATGTGAAACTGACATGAATAAAACAAACATGGATTAATTTAAGATTTTTTGGACTTTATTCTTTTTCCAATCCATTCTCCTTCAATCAATGTATCTTTATCTTAATCAAAAGGTAAAATACATCACTTCCTTTCCACAACCGACTCAAATCTGGCCTGCCTCTCTTTAATGTGTTTTGTTGATTTTCATATACAAAATAAGAATGGCGGCTATTGTTTTTTTCCATTGCTGTATATCTACTGTACAGAAAATTTCAAACTCCTCCCGCTCAGTCTCTCCTCTGTCCAGTTGTTTTACTTCTTAACGATCTGGATGACGTCCTCGTGCTCCATGATGTGTGTTAGTCCGACCCTCTGAGGGCTATACTTGGTACTGGTTCCCTGGTGAATCAACAGACAATACAGGTCAGACCCTTTCTTTTTGTTTCTTTGTTTTTCTAATGTTGTGAATCACAGCACAGTGAACTAGATTTCTGAGCAAGATACTGATCGGTGACCAGCGATTCTGAAGCACAGTTTGAGTATCGCAGCACAGTAAACAAAGTGTGTTCTTCTCTGAATACAGTGAGCATTTTTGTCAGTTTCTTTTCCAAAGTTACAGATTTTATGAGCTGCAGGGGTGTTTACTGTAGTTAAAGATGTGAGTGTGGACATTTAATGAAGCTAAAGTACAATGTCATTGCCAGTTTCATACTACATGCAGTATAATGTCAAGTATACATTTGGTATAAATGTGATAAACATGAGTTCAAAGAGTTGATGAGACAATCAGTTTCTGAAGGTTGTTGCTCCTGAAAACTTGAACTTACCCAAACCAGGGCGTATTTGAACTGGCTGGCTAAGGTTCTGTGGATTCGATGGCACTGCAGGTAGAAAACAAAATGTGTATATTTGCACATAAATCAAACGTAGTGTGGATGCGTTATTTATGTACGAATGTTGATCTTTACTTACCACGTGTTCTACACTTGCTCCTCTTCTCATAATGATGGCGTCATTAAAGTCTGGGCGCTCTAATAGAAAAAGAAGGAATTAATAAAAACACTTGTGCATGTGACAGTCTTAGTGTAGAGTGCATGAGGGAAAATGTGTGTGTACCTCCTCTTTTCTTAGTATAAATGCAAATCAGAGCCAGGTATTCCCACAACGTCTCCAGAAGGTAATCCAGGTTCAACTTCATGCCACAACTGAAATTAACACATGGACACAAAAAGCAGGAAACTGTTTACCCCCCACATACATATGAAAAAAGTAAGCTGAGTCACTCTCTTTTACACACACACACACACACACATATCCTGACCTGATGACAACGCTGTTAGGTCTGCGAGCCAGGCGGTCCACCTCCTCGATGGAGATTTGATCCACCTTATTGTACACCTGTAAATTTGACAAATAACAAGAGGAGAAGAAAATGTAAACGGGTTCAATAAATAAATAAATAAAATCAGACAAAGCAGGAGAGATTTACCCAAAGCCTTGAAACTCTGAATACAGTGATTTTCCTGTGTTAACTTTACAAATGAATATATTTTTTCTGAGTTCAAAATTTAGAGAGAAACATTTTTGTCTTCCAAATAGTTAAAATTTTAGAGGTACGAGGCTTTGAGCCAACCCAGATGACAAGCACTGACATACATATAGGCAAGGCATGTAAACTCTGTTTCCAACGATGACGTCGATGAACTCGTCTGGTGTGCTATCCTCCCTGAAAAGGACTTCTGCGTTAAAGATTTCTGAGGAGGAGTTAAAGAAATTCGACCAGATATTACAGGTCCATGGACATGACAAGGGGATGGAAAAATCAGGACTCTGCTGAAGGCAGGGCGAAGGATACTGTATTCATGAAGGATCAGCTGAACGAGTTTCTCTGAGCAATGGGTGAGAGGAACTGTGGAGTTGTAGGAGAGGCCGCCACCTTTCTTGGGCTACAGAGAGAAATCACATTTTTAGTTTTTTAGATTGGTATAACAAGAATTCAATTCTAGAGAGGACAAGCTAGTATCAAAGCCAGTGTTGTTGCGTTATCTCAAAGACTAAGAGCCATATGTCTTTGAAACAAACTGTTGATGATAACAAAAAAATCTACCTTGAAATAAATATTTGGTTTTGTCCTGTTGAGTCTGATGCCCACGGACTCCAACTCTTTTTCTAGTAGCTCTCTATAAACAGGTAGAGACAAAGTTAAAGACAAGAATTAACTGAAAAAAAAAGCCTCACAACCCTTAACATCTTCCTCACACACAGTGAGCAACACACACCTCTGAACATCTCCTTTGGTGGCATCCAACATCATGATGACAACGTCCGCTGTCCTGGCAACAGCAATGACCTGCCGACCTCTGCCCTTACCTGTAAGAGGTCAAAGTGTATGCACATGTCAGCTGCCACCAAGTATATTTTAATTTGTATTTAATTATTCAGCAGTTTGTCATCATTAATTTAAAATTCTAATAAAGTAGTAATCTGCTAACTTTGAATACAAAAATAAGAAAATAAACTCACCCTGGGCAGCACCCTCGATGATTCCTGGCAGATCGAGCAGCTGGATGTTGGCCCCTTTGTACTGAAGAGAAAAAATGAGTGGGAATTGCTTTTGCTACATTGTTACACACTGTTAAAAACTGCAAGTGTTCAGATAGACTGAATGTGTACCTCTATGACACCAGGTATGCAGGTGAGAGTGGTGAACTCATAGGAAGCAGCTTCACTGGCTGTTGATGTCATCAAACTAAGGAAGGTGGACTGCAGGACACATCAGAGGATTCAGTCAGAGCAGCACATGTTGAATATTTAGATTATGTTTCATTTTTCTTACTTTTTTGTTTGTATTTGAGAGACACTACAGGATTAAAGAAACATAATGATGAATGATGTTTCCATGTTGACGTACCTTACCCACAGAAGGGAAACCGATAAGAGCAACACGAGCATCTCCTGATTTCATAACATCAAAGCCCTCGCCTTTGGCCCCTGCCGACTTGGAGGGTTCAAGGAGCTGAGCTCTGTATTTGGCTAGCTTTGCCTTGAGCAAACCCAGATGGTACTCGGTGGCTGGAGGAATTAATAAAAGAAAAGTGTCAAAAATCTTATAGTCTAGTCATATTCAATGATGAAATAATGCACGTATAATCACTTGAAAATAAGAATCTTTTTTGTTACTCAAAAATTTGCCTTTTATGTCAACGGTGGGATCGGGTCCTCTTTCTTGGAGGCCACCACTAGACAGAGCCTTTCAAGTGTTGTTTGTCCTTTACACACACCTTCTAGGGAAGGCGAGGAGAGTGCAACGCAGTGATTACACCGCCAGATGCGTCTAAATCCTACACACTGCACCTTTAACTGTGTATCCTGACTTCAAAGTGTCATGAGTCAAAAATAATGTAGATGAGAACTGCTCAGTTGAATTAAAAAGATATAAAGACGTTTGCGGATGGTCCCTTTATTGTCGTGGTAACTATAATCAGGCTTGAGGTGTCAGTTAGCGAGCTACCCCTGGCGTGTCTGTGATATTAATGAGTAATAAAAACACTGACAGAAGACAGTGACACACACACACACACACACACACACACACACACACACACACACACACAGCCGGCTACAAGTTCGTTGAGGGTCTAGCCTGAGTTAGCTAACAGTTAGCTCAGACATTGTCACTCTCTTACCTTTGTTTTTCTGTGTCCGAGCGATCTCTCGCTCTATTTCAGCGATTTTCTCCAAGATCCCCATTGTGGCAGTTCACTTGAGTTGCAGCTTCACTGTCAGGGAGAGAGAATAAGACCAGAAACGTGTCACTCCAGCAGTTGTTAGCTTTGTTAGCCACCCGGCTAACCAGCTAACCAACGGGGTTTAACAGTTGACAAACAGCGTTAAACACGGCGAACAAACACACACAGGTTTAAATGAGTGTCCGCACAAAACATACGTAATGACAACGGTTTAAAATGACGTACAAGTATAGATATTTACACTTTGACGCGTGCTACACTCCGCGGCATGCACAGAGAACTGACATCACACACCGGTGTTTCGATTCAACGCGCGACCGTGTTGACTGGTGACCCTCAGCCGGATGCGCCTGTGGTTGTGGTTACGGCAGCTGTTGAAAACACGTAAATTAACATCGTAAATTGCTCTTATTTTTCCCATCAACGTTGAAATGTCAAATACTACCCGATCCGTTTAATTCGTGTCTTGTTTTACAACTACGTGTTCTCTTCCTGTTTCAACAGCTACGACAAACACGGATGCCTCCCGTTGACGGTCACTAGGTAACACGGCCGCTCTTTAAACCGACACACCGGAATACGTTCCGTGCTCATGAACGGTCCGGGTGAAACAACTCACTCACTGTAACCTAACGCATATAGTATCTTGTATCTTTGGCTCACATCGACCGGGAAGTGTGCAGCGTAACCATGACATTGACCCTGCGGTAGAGTAAAATATTAAAAATGTGTCGGATAATGTGTCTATTCAGAGGTAACGTAAGTTGCGTTTCGGTAGTCGGATATTAATGAATTGTATCGATATTACAGGTCAGTCAAAGTTATTAGGTAAGAGCGAACATGGCTGCGCCCACAGGACCGAAAGGACCACAAGCTCCTAGCCCGCCTGGGTTTGAAGGTTTTCCGTTTGCAGTGGCCGGGAGACCACCGGAGGACAGCCCCGGGAAAGAGCAGGAGCAGAGCGGGGACGTGAAAAAGAAGCCGTGTAGGGCTTGTACGGACTTTAAATCGTGGATGAAGGTCCAGAAGAAACAGGCGACAGCTGCTGTACAGGTGACATGAGATCGAGGCGGGCTGGCAGGTGGAAGAATGTGGGGGATGATTTCTTTAAGAGGCGTAAGGTTTGGCTTGACTTGAAGATGCTTTCTGATCTGATATACTTCTTTAAAGTTTAAGAGCTTCACCGGAAAGTTTGCTGTCTCATCGTTGTGAAATTGTGAACTTTGGAGCCACCATGGAGAAGGAACAATCCCCAAGCTTTTCATAATAATAATAATAATATAATAATAACTTATATTTACATAACAGCTTTTAAAATCCAACAGAGGTTAGAGATCAAGAAAAAAAACTCTGTAGTAGATGGCGGCGTGAAAGTTATTTATTGTTTATACCGGAGAGGAGTGAGTTGCAATGGTCGGGTTTTAATATCATCTTTCAAGCATTTGATACAAATCTCCAAGGTACAGAGCCTCTTTTCTGGATGTAGGACAGGATATGAGTGGTACATCCACAGTATATCAGAAAAGACAACTAGCTGACTCTGCTCATGTCTGTATGATTCTCCAGGAGACCCGAGCTGCAGAGTCAGAGCCGCAAGAAGATCCAGAGTGTCCACTGGACAGGCAAGAGCTGGGACGTAACACCTGGTCCTTCCTGCACACTATGGCAGCGTATTACCCCGACCAGCCGTCTTCTACCCAGCAGCAGGAGATGGGACAGTTCATCAACCTTTTTTCCAAATTCTTCCCATGTGACGAGTGCGCAGAAGACCTCAGGGCCAGGTCAGACCACAGTGCTGCTTTAGCTTTAATATGCAGGCCAGTCTTCTAGCATGTTAACTTGTAGCAGTGATGTTTTACTGTTATATCTACAAATTAAATTAGTACTGAACAATATCCAATAAATAAAGATGGATTTGTGCCCTCCCAGGCAGCCAAACCTGGTTAATATTTTTGGTCAAAGATACATCATCCTTGCTTTGATTTTTGCACAAGAAAGCAAACAGATCTGCAGCTGTCACATTTCCTCATTTTAAGAGCAGACCGTTTCTAAAAGCACCATACTCTCTCCACAGATTGAAAACCAATCAGCCGGACACCAGGAGTCGCCACGCTCTTTCTCAGTGGTTCTGTCACATCCACAATGACATCAACGTCCGTCTGGGCAAGCCTGAGTTCGACTGCTCCCGTGTGGACGAGAGGTGGAAGGACGGATGGAAAGATGGTTCCTGTGACTGAGGGGATGCAAAACTTTCAGTGAAAACACCACAAGGTGGAGCTCCTTTCTCTGTTGTGCAGACAGATCCGAGACGTTTCTTGTTTTGTGATTAGATAAATAACTGATCTGGTAATATAAGTAAAGAAAACGAGTATTCCCCCATTTCTTTGGTTACAACTGAGACTCAGTAAAACATAGCAAAGCTAATTCCAGTTATTGGGGAGTTTTAAAAGTTTACAAATGTTTATTATGTCCAATCTTGTGTGAAATACAGACTGTATTTTTGCCTTTTGGGCCATCCTTTCAGGCGCAACACTAATTTTTCTGTTAAATCAGTAAATTGTTAATTGAAATGTTGTTCCCTGGTCTGTTATAATTTCTCTTGTTCTCCAAAACAACCAGTACAACACCAAATATCACATTCTTAAATGCGTGAAAAAAATGTAATATAAAACTTTCATTATTTCATCTGTAATATATGTGAGAGAAATATATATATTTACACAGTGATGATTACAGAATGCTTTTTCAATATCATACCTCTCTGTTTGTGTGTTTGTGTGTGTTGTGGGGTAGTTTACCTGCAGTGTGTGTTAATTTATTTGCTTAATTTGGCACTGAGATTGATACGCATGTAATTCTAATGAGTAATTGATTATTTAATCATTAAATTATTTTTTAAATTGTTGTTTCCGAACAAAATTAGTAATTTTGAAGAAACACTTTGGATTCTATCAATGTAAATGAGAGTTTGTCATTATTTGAGATAACAAAAGCAACAAAAACAACTTAAGTGTTGCTACTCTTTATTTTACTGTTCTGATCCTGTGTTAATTACTTCCCCTCCGATATGAGTTTGCGCCCGTTTATCTCCACAAGTTGACATTACTCATAAAATATTGAATTTTGAAGATGATGAGTCTGACCCCGAGTGGTTTGATCTTGCATAACAGAAGCTTCCGTTTGTGATAAGAACGTTCTTCTGGACAGACAAGAAATAAAGACAACAGACAACAAGTTGATTGTTTCTATCCAGTAAAGCTTGAAAGTCCAGAAAATATCTTAAAAATAAAGATGCATGTTTAATATGTGTTTGGCAAACTCCACATGTGGAAGAGGAGACAGCACAGTGGTCATTGTTGAGGCCACTTTATTTGGTAAATACCCCATGATGAGTGACTTGTGACTATACTGTGTTGTGGTATTTGGCGTAGCGGCATCATCATGAGACTTTTATCCACGTCATAATTCATAATTTAGCTTGTGACTAATGATCAGATTTCTCACTCACACACTGTATTGTTTGTAGCCTACAGTCTGGAACATCTATAGAAGCTCCAGGCCACTGAGGACAGTGAGCTTGTATTATTAGAGTTAGAGTTTACATTGATCATTCTGTGGATATTTAACCACAATGGTATTGCACTGTGAAACTGGGGGCACTAAATTGCAAAAATACCAATTTCTATGCAGTGTTGCTTTAAGGAAGTACAATACTTATTTGCTGGAGTAGCCCATTTAAAGGCGCCAACAGATTATTACCACAAACCATCCACAGTGGCTTTGTTTATTCTGCTGCTCAGATGTGACCTTTTCCTCCTAGTATGCCTCTGTTGTTTTTAATCTTTATATAAGCTGTCATATTCATATTTAATTCTGTCAAATAGCTTATCAGAGCGCGTGCACGTCGCTCAGTGCACGCTCAACCACGCGCGCTGTGCCCGCGCGCCTCTGGGTGCGCGCAGGACCCGTCCCTACAGCAGAGAGCAGCAGCGCATCCATCCTGCCGTGGAGCCGGGAGCGTGGAGCCGCGAGGAGCGCAGAGAGAGAGAGAAGAGAGAGAGAGAGCCACAGAAGATGGACGGAGTGGGATCGTTCGGAGCGGGCCGGGCCGGGACCACTATCGACCCGATTGCCTTCGCCAAACAGCCGCAGACCATCCTCAGAGTGCTATCCTGGGTGAGAGCGGGTTTTTACGGTACTACTGCTGTTTGCGTGTGGATGTGTGTATATGGATGCGTGTGTGGTGGTGGTGGTGGGGGTCCTCTCTCTGTTGTCGTTGCTGCGCGAGACCCGTGACGTGTTCTCACTGCAAATATAGACCCTAGAAATCCAGCGATAATTGATCAGCAGGGTGTGTAGATGGAAACCACAGAATGAATGTTTCCATTGAAGTGTGTCTATACTGAAATGTACCGTACAGGGTGTAACCAAGGCCTGGTGTTTGTCTGACACCATGACCATGAAACTGATCTCAATACATATGTTTTTTTGTTTTTATCTGAGGCCGATATATCATTTAAAAATCTTATATTTTGATTGATAAATAAGATGTGCAGCAGAGCGGATCAGGATTGTGCAGAAAATGAGAAAGACAAATCCATCACCTATTCATCCCCCACAGCTTCGTCCTTCGTCGTTCCTTATTATTATTTTTTAAAATGTCTTAATCTAAGGCACAACAGTTTTATTCGCCACACGCACCCTCTTAAGTCATATCGACAATCTTATTTCCAGCTAATGATTTTGCTGATTTACCCTAAACGGTCGTCGTCCGTCATCCTACCTGTGATTGGTCCGTGATCATCATTACGCACGCAGGGCCACGGAGACGCGTCGTGCCCTGACGCTTGATGTAGCGCATCACCTTTAGGTGGCACAGAGAAGGCCTTTTTTTTTGCCAGTATAGGGATCTCTGAAACACACCTAGCAAATAATTTCATCCTAACAAGTGTCTGGTTTCATGTCTTTGAGTGTGTTATGTTTACTGCACAACGCACTGAGGTTAGGAACTACTACTGAGCCCTCTGGGTACGCAAGAAAAGAATGCATCAGTCATTTTTAAAACAGTTTGTGCTTTAAAGTTTAATTGCCCATTTTCCAGTTGCAGTTGGAAGCCTTCAAAATGTCAGACCATGCAACATCACATCTTAATATTCATCTGTGCAGCCGCAGCAGTGGAAGAAGAAGTACTCAGAGCCTTACGAAAAAGTACCAATACAGCACTGTAAAGTACTCAATTTCAGGAGTATTCATGTACTCTGGTAAAAAGTAATATCAACAAAATATAATCTATTTTCTGTAACTGGCTATGGTCACAGTGGAGCTGGAGCCTATTCCAGCTGACTTTGGGTGAGAGGTGGGGTACACTCTGGCCAGCTCATCATAGAGCACATAGAGACAAACAACCATTCACACTCACATTCACACCTACAGGCAATTCAGAGTCAACACTTAACCTGTTAAGTGCATGTCTTTGGACTGTGGAGTACCCAGAGAGAACCCACACAGACACCACCCAGCCAAAGTCCGAACCAGGAACCTTCACAAAATGTACTTACAGTACTGAAAGTACATGCATAAAAATGGCTCGGTACTGAAGTATTAATGACACTATTGTTAGTATTGATGCATTTTTAAACTATTTATATTAATTTCTGTATTTTTAATTTTTTATTATTTTCTTAAGGTCAGAAGTTTAAAGCAGCATAAAATGCAGCTCTCACTTCCTTAAGTGAAACAAGTTCTTGTTCCATCATTGCTAAAACTTTACAAACTGTAAATTCTAAAGCTGACTGCAAGAAGATGAGACAAGTGCAGGGGAGTGAGTAGGCAAAAGAAGGATGAGGAAAATATCACAGATTGATAAAAAATGTGACCATGTCAAAATATAAAATAATAATAATGGATCTGAGCTTAAAGATTTCCCATCATATTTTTAAAATAAAACAAAGAATCATTTGGAGATGCAGTACTTTGATCCATGAAAGCAGGTTTATAATTCTGATTCACTAAAAGCACCTGAGTGTGTATCTGCTCAGATTATATCCACACATGTGATTAGTTTAAAATGTGGACCCAGCATTATCCCATTGTGTGTCTTTCCACCATCATATGATCCAAACCCCCAAGTGTGAATGCATGTCTGCGAGTATGTGTGTCACATGGCCCTATTCTGCCATCGAGTGTTAGTCAGCTGATCAGTGCCAGTGTGTGAGGCCAGGACAGAGACAGAGAGGTCAGAAGAAATACAAAGAACTTAATTAACTTCAGATCAGACCTAAAGAATGGTGTTATTCATATTAATGAAACAAACCAAAAATAAATGCGAGCAACCTTTATCAAACTTCCTGTTTTTGGTGTGCACACCGCCTCAGGATGATATGATTCTTGTGGGGAAGTGAAGCATCCACCTCTCCAGTCAGTCAGAGAGAAAGGGAGGAAATTAGGTTAATGCTTTGGGTCTGAGCACGCTCAAAGAGACGCTTTCCAGTAGTGCTGTCACAATCCTGTTTACACTGAGCTTACGATGGTGTTTGTGCGTACAAGACAGGAAGTGGAGGAGAGAGATATGTTGATTGCTTAGGCATTAATTTGTATGTTCTTTCTCCTCCTCCTCCTCCTCCTCCTCCCCCTCCTCCTTTTGCGTCCCCCCATCCACAGATATTTTCCCTGGTGGTCTTTGCCTCCATCGTCAACGAGGGTTATGTTAACATAGGCAGCGAACGTCTCCACTGTGTCTTCAACAAGAATGCAGACGCGTGCAACTACGGTGTGTTTGTGGGCCTGGTGGGCCTGCTGGCATGTTCCTTCTTCTTCCTGCTCGACTATAAGTTCTCCTCCATCAGCTCTGTCAAAGACAGGAAGAAGGCCATCATGCTGGAGATCGGCTTCTCAGGTGAGGAAGCAATCATGTACAGAATGGGCAGATTTTAGTCCCAGTTTTTTTTTTTTTTTTAGATAATTCTTAAAGCTTCCCAAGAGTCAGGAAGTGCAAGACCCAACTTTGGACATGTCATAGTTAGCTTGTGATTTGTTGAGTGGGCTTAGTTTCCCCAAAGTGCCAAAATGTAGCTCACTTCAGTTTCAGGTGACTGAAGGCATTAGAGAAATGACTGAATTTTTAATATCTGAAAGGGAACAAAGAATTGGTTTAGCATCACATAATTCATCACATGCACCTGATGTGTGTGTAAATTTAACCTGGGAATTGTCTTTTTTCTCACAGGTTTCTGGACCTTTCTGTACTTTGTAAGTTTCTGCTTCCTGGCCAATCAGTGGTCTCGGACTACACCTGATGAGCTGCCACTCAACCAGGGGGCAGATGCAGCCCGAGCTGCCATCGCCTTTTCTTTCTTCTCCATAATCACCTGGGTGAGAACATGCAAACACATAAAAAGAAATGTTCATATATTAACACAAAATTACACCTTAGTTTGCTTAATTTAATACTTGTTGCATGACCTGTGGATAGTGACTCTTTACATCCTGAACATGATTGGTATATCCACATTTTTGACTGAGCAGTGACTTTCCAAAGAGAAAAGTTAATAACACTTCAGAGGCTGGATTAGAGGCACCCTGACCAGTCGGGCCCCTGTGCCTGTGTCTGGTTGGCCCCTTTGATAATCCATCCATGGCCTAATCTATTGACAGTAATCCATTCCTGACTAAATTGGAGGTGAGGAACTGGTCATGCATAATAACATTTTTATGCTCCACCTAGTTTTAGTATTTATCTACATGGCTTGTGAGTTGAGAGGCTCCATCATTATTGTCTTGACATTTACTGAACACTCCCCTTTGGTTGAAGCATTTTGGGAAATATGCTTATTTGTGTTCCAGTTGAGAGTTAGTTGGTATTTGTCTTTTGGATATAAAACTAGAGTCAAGTTAACTTAGCATAGCACAGACTGAAAACAGGGGAAAACAGCTAGCATGGCTCTGTCCAAACATAACAAAATCTAAACTTCTAAACTATTGCCCCGCTCTCTTCCCCCCTATTGCCCCTATAGGCTGGTCTAACGGTGCGTGCAGTCCAGAAGTATCTGCTTGGCACAGACATGACTCTGTTCACCACAGAGCACATGGACGGCGGCGCGCCCACCCAACCATATCCCTCCAATTCTCCAGTAGGCGGAACCACTGAGACTACAGAGACCTACCAGAGCCCACCATTCACCGAGAACAACGCAGCACCCACATACCAGGTTCCCATTTACTAGATGAGATAGACCTGATGATGGAAAAGGAGAGTCAGGAGAGTGTTAGAAAATTGCTTCCTGTGATGTTACACCTGCAGTTGTTTAAGTGTTGATCTGGGCTGAGTTTTCAAGAATTGGTTAAAAAAAAAAAACAGACAAACAAAAAACGGCCTCTCCTCTCTAGGTTTCTTCCTCTCGTTCCCTTAACATTCCAGCTTTGTCGGCACTTTTCTATACTTATATGTCAAACTCCATTTCGTAATTCTGGTGTCCTGAGATCAGAGCAGATGAGAGAAAAAGAAAACAAGAGGAGGAGATGTAGAAGAAGATGAGGCCACTTTGCAGCATTAACACTATTTTGAAGAAAGAAAAGAGGGATCAAAGTCAGTATTGGATTACTAAAAACAGTGCAGAAGGCACTCACACAAAGCACCTTCATCTTATTCTTTTCATTCATTCAAGTGTCAAAACTCCCTTTTCATGCCAAACAGTACGGGGGATGTTTGTTTTTTTAGCTACAGTACGGTCTGGTCGTTCCTCCATCTTTCCCTGCTGCAGTTAAAAGTGATCATGTGTATTGAATCTGCATGTTTCCAAACTTAGAGATCAACTAAGTGCCATACTGTACTGTGTGTCTCAGACAGTGACTTAATTTAGTAGATTTCCACATGCTGTTAAAAAAACAACAACAACAACGTTTTGTGACCAAGTGCAATATCTCACATTCTTATGTAGATCTGTAGGTAGGTATGTAGTGTATTGTCGGTATGATAGTTACTGTCAGATTAGACCAATCTTAGGCACTGTCTCAAATTACATACTAGTCTTTGAATTGTACAAACAAATCTCAGGCAAATTTCCAAATTGAAATAGTTGATCTGACTGGTGATGTTTGCAAGATACAGAAATTATTGTATATCTGACAGATCCTGAGAAAGGTTTTCATCCACAAAAGCTTGTTGGCAATTTAAATAAAATTAGTATTAGTCAAGAAGCTTTTGTATCATCTTTCCAGTTATTTACTGTATGGTCTTCCTTGATATATTGGAATATTTGAACACACTTTAAAGGATAACAGTGTTGATAGCTGAATCTGTGTGATGCCAGTTTATTTATGTGCACTCACTTTCCCCAGGTTGGTCTTAAGATTTATCGGGGAAAACGTAATCCACAATTAATCAACTTTTCAGTCTGTTATGTTTCTGTGCCAAGCTTGGATGGATTATTGAATGAGGCTTCGGGGCAGAAAGGAGTCAGTGGGCCTCTCAGAGTCTCAAGAGAGTCTGGAGAATCAAGTGACCACAAAAAGATGCAAAACCCTAACTACAAAGAGACACACAATGGCCACAAAGTGATGCAAAACAACTACAAAGAGACACAAATGACAACAAAGTGAGGCAAACTAACTACAAAGACACAATGGATATAAAATGGCCACAAAGAGACACAAAACAACTACAGTGACACAAAATACGACTTTCACAAAGAAATGTGGCTATAATTTGAAATCATTTTCTGTCTCTTTCAGACTCGGGGTCTTGTTTCTGTCTAGGAGGGTTAAGGGGCCCTTAACATGGCTGTAGCCAGTTGTCTGTTGTCTCACAATCCGTCCATGGTACCAGGGAATGTATGTAGTGTGTTATCTGAGACAGTGTTCTATGTTGAGTGTTGTGTGTGTATAAAATTGGGCGACTGAGGAGATTTTGGGTAAGTCAGGTCTGTTTATGTTTACGTTTTAGAAGCTGCCAAACTGCCCTGTGTTCTTATTGCTGTCTTCTGATTACCACGTTACTAATATGTTGTTAATGTCTATAGGATTTTATGTAATCACAAAGCAGGGGGCGGGGGTGCAACAGATGAGTTTATATCCAGTGAGAGGTCGAGTTTTGCTGGAGGATTCAGTCTCAGGCAAAAGAAAAATCTGTTTGTGGGTTGTTAAGGATCACTAGCTGGCTAATTCATTGATCCTGCAATCCTGCCACTGAGGGAGGGGTGGTGATGGTGGTCAGAATTTGTTACCATGGCGACAGGGACAGTCTAGGGTGGATGTGGGTCACTAAGGGCCCTGATGTAGATAGTAACCATGCCAACCATGTCGGTGTATACCAGTGTCTGTGTCGTGGTTCATGTACAATCGCCATCAGCGAATCTGTAGTTTTTGGTGTGTGTGTGTGTGTGTGTGTGTGTGTGTATGAGTGCGAGTGCACGTGTGTTGGAGGGACATGTGAGTCTGTTTGTGTGAAAATGTGTGAATGTGTGTAGTTACTTAAAATTTGTGGTGCATAAAAATTCTTTTCTTGAACATGTGTTTTGTCAAAGTTTTAGTGCAAAGGAGGAAATCATAAATCTGTTACACCGCTGAATCATTTCCCCAAAATAAAATATATTATCAGTGACCCTGTCAAGATACCTGAATTACAAAATATAAAAACTAAGAGATTTTTTATGAATAGAACCAAATATAAAAGTTAATGTTAAGTGATATAATTGACCTGTAGAATGCCTTGCTGCCTGCTTGTCTAACTAATCCTGTGTAAACAGCGCCCTCTGCAGACCAGATAAGGCACTGCTGCAGCAGCAGGACAACTGGGGCTCTCAGTTTATAAAAGTAATCATGATAATAATGCATGAAATTGTTGTATAGATCTCATTATATATTGAATACTATGTTATTCTTACGTTGACTCCAAGATGTTTTGCAAAGTGAGATTCTTATATTAACTGTGACCATACAACCAAACAACGCTTTGCTTTCTTTAGTGCTATTATCTCAACCTCATGATGCTGTTGGTCACACACATCCTGGTCTATACATATCTCAAAGCTGCAGGGTGAAGCTGTACCAAAATTCTGGTTGTAACTTACACTTTCCTTACTTAAAACTGTAGCAAAGAAATCTAAATGTGACTCCACAATCTAGAGCCTTGAGCTACACGAGAAAATGTTAGTCAACAAAGTACAGACTCTATGTTCAAGTTCAAGTCCCAGGAAGTGAATTTAATAAAGAAGTAAGTCCTTATTGTGAATACAGTCTTAAGGCAAATGATGTCAATTTCTATTTGTCCTTGCTCCAGTACTAAAAAAGATTGAAACCATTTCAAAGTAGTCTTGTAAAACAGAGCCAAGACCACTTAGTTAAAGATTTACCTGCAAGCATGATTTTCTTTCTTACATTTTATTCCCCAGACTATGTCAGCAAGTGCACAGTTAAGTGGCCGTATCTTATAAAGTGAGGGGCAACAGTAGTAGTATTTCCTTTCAGGGAGTTTGGTTTGGGAAAGGGTCCAACACTGTTGAGTGCTGGAGTATTACTGGGTGGGGGTATAATGCAGTATGTCTAGTGCAGTTAAAGGACTTCTATACTTTGTGATTTTTCATGTTTTAACAAGTTATCTACAAGCTTTACAATACTAATATTGCAGAAATTCAATACAAGAAATGTTCATCTTGACTTGATGCTTATTGTCTGTCTTTCAGGTTTGACTCTCTGACAATATCTTGGTCATTTAATGTTTTTTCGGAAGTTGACACTCAAAGTTTCTGCTCCGTGCCCTCCAATGATAATATTGAAGTTATAATCCTTACGATTTTTAAATCAACCCTCAATCAATCACTCATGGGGTCATTCAATGTGTTCCCTATATAGTTACTGTTTCTACATACGTTTTGGAAAATGTTACTGATAATGTAAAGCACGAACAAGTATGTTAAAATATGAAAAGAACACTGGTATAGTTCTTTAAATCTTGGGTATTACTGGGCTGCTAGTAACCTGTTAACTGTGGCTAGGGTGAGGCCACAGGGTGAGACTGATGGTACTATTAGGTAGTTTGGGGTACTGATGTCAGGTTGTAATATTGTTCTCAGTGCTTCGGTCTCTTCTTCAGTCAGTGTGGTATATAAAAATAATAATACAAACATTCTCTATGTTTTGTGCTCTGGCCCATGTACACTACCGTGGTATTGGTTGATTGTAAAATACAGTATGTTATTGAAGTAAATGGAACCTGTGTGTGATGCTGTCTAGGGTCTGGTTTGTCCTGTACTACTGAAAAAAAAAAAAAAAATTAATAATGATTACTTATTAACTAGAATGCACTCTTTGTTGGAAATACTTTGTTTGACCACTCTTAAAACGGCCGTTGGCACCAAATCAAAAGTTATATGTGATGCTGTTGTTTTGCTAAACTGAGATAATAAAAAGTGATGATATGTAGTGACGCTGGTGCCATCCGATGTATGGTTTCCAGTATAAAACATTGCATGGATGTTACAATATCTCCCCCCCATAATATTGATACTAAAAATTGAACCCCCATCGACCAACAAAGAAACAAACATTGAGTCTGTAGCGTGCTACCCCCCTTTAACATGTTTCTTCTGAGTTGACCTCTTCAGTGTAAAAAATAACGCTGTGTACAGAGATGTGTGTCACTGTCTGTTATCTGAATGTCTCTGGACTGCAGTCTGACAGTCACGCCAATAAAAAAGAAAACATGTTTTGGACTGCCTGTTTCTGACTTTAATGTGTGAAAATTGTATCATATTTAAAGCGGCTATGATCGATATTTTCAGCAGAATTATGAAGTGAAAACAATGTGAAAGTGGAGCTTAGTGACCCCCTCCCATAAAATGTTCAACAATCAAACTGACTTTAACACATTTATTAGCCAAACTTAAGTAAGTATTATAACTTCTGGATTACTAAGTATAACAGAATTTTAGAGATCAGAGTAACTAAAAAATACCAAGTTTAGTCAAATTGCCTTGCCTAGCACAATGTTTTGAGTACTAGAACAGTACATTTTAAATATTGAAATAAATAAAATAACCGTTTTGTTGTTTTGTTTTGCCCTGTATACATTTGTTATGCACGACACAAAGTGATATTCATAACAAACAACTGATTATAAAGCTGCAGTTTGTTGTTCTGTGGCAAGAGTCTCATTATGCAGAAAGAAAAGAAAAACACTCAAACCATCCATGAATGCATTACTCCATTACCATCCATTTCGCATGCACGCACAGATCTAACAAAGATACAGAAACATACAGTGCTGAAAGAAACAGCTTTATTCAGACAGAAAAAAGTAAGCTGTTCTAAGATGTAGAGACAAACTTTATACTGTACATACTCATTCAGACACACACATGGACAGGTGCACACCCAGGTGGGCAGCAGTGCAAGCTAAGGGTCCAGAGAGCGAAGATGAACAGGTATCAGTGTAAAGGATGTAACCAGTACCCCCGCCTCAAATCAAACTGAGTAAACATGCCCAGTGTGTGGAGACAGTGTGTGTTGGGGTTGGAATGACAATGTTTTGTTTTTGTGTTGCAAGTGTTATGTACGGAAGCCCTATACATTTTATTTCCTTCCTATTTAAATCGTTATCTTGAAATAACAAATGTTATCCCAACATAACAGGATAACTTTTGAGATATCTTGACCTAATGACTTTGTTTTCTCAAAAACAAAAATAAAAGGATAGTCCAAGTATGTTAAATCATTGCAGAAAACATCATTCAGTGTAGTAACATCAGTGGAGCTGGGGTATATCAATCAATGTGTTACATCCATCAGTTAGCATCTGGTCAGCATGGCATGATGTGTGGAATGTGCAATGGAAATCTCATGTCTTTTACATTTGATTCATTATCTTAATCTTCAATTAATTATGTAGTTATATCAGGAAAATAAAGTCTTGTTATCTCAAGATGACAAGAAAATTATCCTGCTATCTCAGGACAGTGTTATCTCCAAAATAACTCAAGTAAATAAAATAAATGCATGACCACTTAGGGCTTCCATAATCATGAGAATGAGTACTACAAGCTTTTTCATGACATCTCAAAACAAAATGAGAAACCTTGACATTTAAATTTTAAAAATGCAGTTATTGTCTCATTTTACCACTAACCCTTAAAAAAGATTAGATATCATTTGAACTCTGGAAAACACGCAGTTGCATGATTAACCAATCCACCGATCAATAAGTCAAATAATGAGTGATGTGAACATTCAAATATGAACCAAAATTTGTTCTATTTCCCAAAGCAGCTTACTTCACTTGACACCTCTGACAAGGAAAAAAATCCAGTCACCTTGACGAACAATTAAAAACAGCTACACTTAAATAAATATGGTACTGAATTCGTATTTATTCAAGCAGCCCCGCTGGGGAATCAAACATATTTTATCAGCTTTGATGATAACAAAATACATTTTGCGAAAATGCAAAGCAAGTTAAAAAAAAAAAGAAAAGTGAATCAATACCATTATTGTATCTTGTATCAGGGAGAGATGCATTCAAGCTTGTCTCTCCTCTCTCATTAAATAAATTGACAGTTCTGGTTAGATGTTGCCAGTGCCAGTGCCAGCTGGAGACGTCCTCAAAGGATGTGAGTAGAAATGAGAGTTGAAATGGGGCAACCGTGTGTATGTTAACTGTGAAACCATTCACACAAATCTATCAACAGAATTCCCATAAAACTACAAACATCATTAACCATCTTAAATTCCAATTTGTTAGAGATATAAGCCCTAAACTCCACTGGGACGTGGTCACGTGGGAAACAGGCTGCTGTTTTCCAGACTGGCTGTTGCAGGGCTGCAGGAGCAACTGAAAATTGGCCCCCAAAATGGCAAAAAACAAGGGGCTAGCTGATGATACGGCTAATTGATTGCAAGGAAGGGAACTCCTCATTCTCCCTGATGTGCAGGGTCTTGTGGGAGTTAAAGTCTTTGGGGGCAAGTACCTGTCTACAAGTGGGGCACACCTGGCAGTCCAGCTCAGCTGCAGCGTTAGCCGCTGTGGTCGGCGTCTGCCAGGCGTTCTTCTTGTTCTTGTTTTTCTTTCCTCCTCCACCACCTGACTGCTTCTCCATTGCTCTGCAGTCTCCGTGGGCAGTCAGGAGCTCCTGCTGCTTACCAGTGTCCGGCAATAGCACCAGCAGCTCATTGAAGATGCGGTTAAAGTCATCTCCGAGCAGGTCCTTGCAGCTGCGGTGGTACTGGGCGGCTGATAACACGCCCTGGGAACAAAGAGAGAAAGTCAGGAGATGAGCAGAGTAAGGAAGTAAGTGTAGATTCAGAACTGTTTGTACAATCCAAAATGTAAACAAATCCAGGAGTAAAATTTGTGATAGGATCATAGTTTTGATTATTATTTTACAAATACCTGTCTAAACTGTGCAGAGTAGTTTTTGAACTCGTTGAACTTTGACTCATCGTTGTGGAGGTACTTTCTAATGGATTGGATCAACTCCAGATTCCTCTGATGGAAGTCGTCTGGCACCAGGTAGCCACTACTCGACACCTTGGGCGGTCTGGGAAATTAAAACAAAAAAAGAGACATTACGTTCACCCACTTAGTACCTGACAAGGCCAACATCAATAAATCAAAGAGGGAGACTGTCTCACGGGTTGACTGGAGAAGGAGCTGGCTCCACCACATTGCTATTGAGAGGGATCCCGGTGAATCCCGGGGGAGGTTTAGTGGCTGAGATGCCCAGGCCAGGTGGAGGTGGGGGCAGAGCAGAGGATGGGGCAGGAGCTGAGACTTTCATCGGGAAGGAGCTCTTGAAACCTGAGTGATAAACACAGTGTGAGCTATCACTTAAGTTAATACATAAGACATCAGATAAGACGTGACAAAACACAAAAATTGGACAACAGGGCTAAACCTTGGAGTTAATTTGAGGCAGCAATCAATATAGCTGACAGTGACGGCTGTAAATTCAGCAAACCGGCTCCCAAACACAGACCTCTTTAGGCCTTAATATTGACAAAGCAATAACTTCCAAAACTGCCACACAGACGAGAAGAGAAATTAGTGATCGAGACCCCAACTTGCTATGGAGATTTTTATTGGCTTTGTATTTTGAGAGATAAACTGGAGCATTTCCAATTCACTTCCAGAAAGTCTGTCTGACTTTTTTTTGGAGACAGCACCTATCAGCCACTAAAGCAGGTGCACAGTCAGCATCCAAGAACAAGTCAAACTCAGTTAAGTCATTGCAAATGATGTTGTCAAGGCCGACAGCAATATAAACTTATGGGTGAATGGGAATTATTTTAAACTAATAGAATTGCCATGAAAGATAAAATATGCATGAGGCATTGTATGATTATGGCTAAATTCCACCGCGCACGGATGTGATGCATTCAGAATGCGCCATGGCCACCAGATCTAATCGCGTCATTCTGGTCAGTGCTTGAAACCCCACCAGACGTGCTGCAGTCTGTTTCAGAAGCGTCCAGAAATGGATGACAAAAAGGGGAAACAATGCAATATGAAGCATAATTACTCATGGAACAAGCACATAAACCAGGGGAAAATGACCAAATCTGAGCAAGTTAATTAAGTCTGGTGGGAAAAAAGCTCCTGGTGGGGTTTGAATCTGTGTGGAGAATAGACCACATTGATTTTCAATTCAGTTTTATTTTATGTTTTTTTGAGGATTTAAAAAAAAATAAATCAGGCTATCAACAGATTAGTATGCAAAAACCTTCAGAATAGATAAATAGATAAAATGATATCATCCTGCAGTGCTGTACCTGGTGGAGGGTTCTTGGTCATTAGAGCAGGGAACTCTTCCTCCTGTTCAAGAGGGGGGTCTGTGTTGGGATGAGGGGTCACAGTAACCGCCTTCTTAATAATGGGTGGTGACTTCTCAGGGTGGCCATTAGCCAATCCAGTTGTCATTGCCGCTGTCACCGCACTGGAAATGGGTTTGTTCCAAGTCTTCTCAGGGACATTCTCTTTCTGTGCTGCCGTCTCCACTGATTTTGCGCTTACAGTTTGCGTCATCCCTGACGAAGAAGACACAGACGTCGAGGGAGTGGCCGTGTTCTTCTGCTGTTTTTTCTTCTTGCTGGCTTTCGAGGTAGGAGGATCTGGATTGGGGTTGGGGTTTGGAGGGTTGGAGGTCATGGGAGGGGGTTTGCTGTTGCCTTTAACAGTGAGCAGAGAGGAGATATCCAACATGGTGGGCACCGAGCGGAACTCCTGCTGTGTCAGTCCTCCACTCTCATCATCAGATGATGGAGGAGACCGATTAGATGCTGCTCTCCCGTTCTCCCCCACTTTCTTTTTCCTGCGTGAAGATGAAGAGGTCGATGAGGAGAGCGGCTGAGGGCCAGAGGGTGCAGATGAGAGCGGAGGTGGAGGTCTGGAGGAAGGAGGAGGATGAGAAGCAGGTTTGGCCACGGCAGTGTGGTTGGACCAGGCAGAGTTTCTGCCAGCTGTGGTTTTGAGGGGCCGGATTTTGGACACGAGAGCGGGGAAATCCTCCTCCTGAAAAGAGGAAGTCTTTTTAGGTTGGGCAGAGTAAGCCGGGGTCATTGGGGATGAGACAGCGACAGTTGAGAGGCTCGGGAAATCGTCTTCCTTTAAAGTCGCACGGGGTGCAGTCAGGGCCACAGGAACTGGCTTTACACTGCAGAGAACAACAGAAATTAAACATTCCTACACAACATGGTGTAAGATGATGATTTCAGTTTGTATTGTGTCTTCAAGTTACATTGGTGCAGCAGCTGTGGCTCCTAACGCTGGGAAGTCATCTTCTTCTGGATTAGTGCTCTTCATTGTTCTCACTGTGAAAGAGGTGAGAAGAAAAGTGTCAATACACGTTGTATTAGCCCTTACAGCTAAATTAAATTAAAGCCATCAACATATTAAGTATAGTTTCTGTCTCACCTGGAGGTTTATTTGTTGGTTTGAGGTTTCCAGTCCTGTGTCTGGGCTCTTCTGGTTCTGTTCTCTCTGTCCTCTCCTCTCTGCAGTGTTTGGGAGCGCTCTTCTCCTGCACTGCTCCTCTCTCCTCCTGTCTACGCATCGCCAGGGACGCCCTCCTAGCAGCTGCCATCTCCCTGTCTTCTTCCTCCCTGCATGTACAAGGACACATTCAAATACACTCGACTGGACAAATATGCATCATGACTGGAGTTTGGTATAACATTTTGTATGGTTTGAACACATCAAAAAGCTCTGGTAAAGTCTTTAGAGACTGCCCAGCGCAACATATCAATAGAGTTATTGTACAAAAAGAAATGTCACACACACACAGTGACAGTACAAGGTTGTGGAACACTCAGTTATGACAGCATGATGGAGCCATTCATTAAATATTTTTCATGTTCATGCCTCAACAATGGCACTGGATACTCAGCAGTCCAGTTACAGGGCTCGTGATCACAGCCACATATTTGTCTGCCCACTGTGGAAGCACAGATACAGAGCTAGCCTGCAACATGTGAAGTCATAAATCTACCATCCAATCAACACCGCACTGCTAATTCAGACTCACCTGGAGTACCTCCAGCTCTTCTGCCCACCCTGAGACCTTGCTCCTCTTCCACCTCGACTGTTACGCAGCTCCTCATAGTCCTCACCTGACACCATACCTGACATGACAGACACGCCCAATAACATCAATAACAACAATCTAAATATTAAGATGGCATCAGTCTCTCACACGCACACAGACCTTCATTTCTCCTCTGTTGTCTTGGGGCGTAGTTAAACTGCAGGTCGATCTGGCGGTTCTGTCGAGCCTCTGCTCGGTTCTTGCTGTGTTCTGCAGCCTTGTGGGCCTTGTAGTCGATCTCAGTGCGGAATGCATGGGTGAACTGTTCTGTGGCACAGCGGCCTTCCTCGCAAAGATAGTGACTCTCTCTGAAGTGTTCGCTCAGGTACGGATAATCACTGTTGACCGCAGCATTAAGAATGAAATGTAACATGTATTTTTGTAGTATAATAAACATCAAAACTAAATAAACACATTGTATCTGTGTGTTTGAAATGGTTTTATACACACCTGTAGTATTCCTGGGAACCATCGGCATCACAGAAATGGCAGAAGTAGTGGTCCCTGCGCAAATGTTTAAGCAGCTCATCATTATCAAGGTAACGGTCATCGCAGAACTTGCACAGAGGGTGTCCTCTGTGACTGGTATCGTCCGGGTCTCCATGTGCTCGGTGACGTGCCAGTTCCTTGCGGTTGTACCACTTGCGCTCATGAGAGAAAATCTGATGGGAGATAAATAAAGATGATTAGATTTAATATATGTAATAATATGTAGTATCATAAAGACATACATAGACATAAAGACATACTAAAAATGTTCCAACATTTGCGTTCTACTTTGCTTAAAAAGTCAGTACTTCTTATATGGAGGACCTGACCTAGTCTTGCAGTTCGATGAGGAAAAAATAGATATGTGAATCAATACATATATATAGATCTAGATCACAATACAAAGAGAATTTTAAATGACTTCAAAACAACTGGTGCTGGGAACAATTAGATGGATGGCTGTATCTGTGTGGTATTCTGATTGAACAATGACTGACATGCCTAGGATCAGATGGTCAGGAATGAGTATACCTTGAGATGCTTTGTGCAGAGTTTACAACAGAAGAGCTCATGCTGCTTCCTCATGTGGTACTCCAGCTCCTCAAACTTTGAGAAGACCTTAGGCTCTGAACAGCGGAGACACTCTGGCAACAGCAGATGCCTGATAAAACACACACAGAAAGATTTAATCAGAGTTGAGCAAACACACTATCAGAAACTATAGTGAGCATTAAAACCAAACTAAATGAACTGGTGAAATAAAGAAATAACTTTAATAACTTTAGAAATAACTTACTTTCTTTTATGTAAAGGACGCTATTGCTCTGAATAAACAACAATTCTAAGAAGGATTACTGCAGTATAGCTGAATAAAAAGTTCAGATGAAAGGATGCAAATAATCCTACAAGTTACTGTGTGTTCTTATTTTTGCTTTGGTATATTTTGGTGGTGCTCTGTAGTGTGGAGAGCACAATGTTTTTTTCTTACTGTGTGCATGTGTATATTTAACCCCTTATTTCAGTATGAGTTAACTATTTAACTACTTACAATTGAATTATTTTCAACACAAAGAAGCATCGCTCCTGAGCAACGATGTGTTTTTATGTCTGCACACTGTCGTAACAGTAGTGTGGGTGTCTTAAATGTCAGCACACACACGATAGGCAATATAAAATTAAACTTTCTTCATATAAAACCAGAAAAACTGGTTACCTGGGTTTCTTTAGTTACCCAATTATAAATACTTTTCCAAGGAACTGATAGCTCAAAGTTAACAGACAGAGTGAAATGTTTTTGACCGTTTTTGAGTCTACACTGATTGTAGTAGTAAGAGTTTGTTAAAATTATTAACAGTCTCTGAATAACACAGTCATAAGGATGAAGGATGGAGCAGAGCAGCACCTGTACTGGGCATAGATCTTCTCGTCACTGAAATAGATATCATGCTTCTTCTCACAGGGGAACTGCTGATAGGGCAGAGACAAGAAGGCCTCCAGTTTTTTCACAAACACCACCTGAGAACAGGACAGACAGTACATTAGAATGGCTGGTCATTTCATGCCACACACACTGCTGAAAACACAATTCACAGGGTTTATATTCACAAGCAGATTTTGTTTTGTCAGTTATCAGAGGCTGGAATGCTACACATGTGTAGTCAACAAAGTAGATCTTATGTAATGTGATGGGTATCCTATGGAAAATAGGCATGCATTCACCAGACAGTACAGAAATTTACATATAAATTCAATGTCAATAGCAGCGTCCAGCTGTAATAGTACTTGACAGTGACCCATATTTGACAATATCTATACTCCAAAGTTGACAGTAGGCGTTTGAAGTTAATGCTAGGCCCGTGATGTTATCACCCTGCTGAGTTGACTCAAGTGGGCTCAAGTCCATTTAGCTGGCTACTTGTTATGTGAGAGGAAAGGCCTCAAGGAAAAGGAGAAAGACAGACAGGCTAGCTAACCACTTTTAGACTGGTCTAGCGTTTTAATACACAACAACCGAGTGAATGACAGCTAGCAAGCTACCTGCCACCGCTGCAGCGTTTAAGCGTGCTCATGCTGGTTTGTCTGAGACAGCTGACATGTTGCCCTAGCTCAAACGCACTGACAGTTCTCTAAATCATAACGTTATTTGTCACATTTAGCAAAGGCCATTTGGACTACCACGCTGTCAAATGCTCAACTGCGGTGGTCAACCTGTTAGCCAACTCTACCTGACTTAAGGTGGAGCTAACGTACAGTGGTTAAGCTAGCTTTGCTAAGCTAATGACAGCAGAAAAAAGTAGTCTGGGCAGTTGTTAGAGATCGCGAGTAGCTATGTCTTATTTACCACCAATGATTTTCATTTATTACAAATCCAACTAAGATATTATCATAAAAATATCAACTAGTTTTTCTACAATAAAACTACCAAAGGCGCGCGGCCTAGATGGCTACCACCGGGCGCCATCCCCGAAGCACAGTAGCGAATGTATCCGCACCTTGTCGAGCTCCACCCGGCAGACAGCGCAGTACTTCTGGTCGCACAGCACCCTCATTTTGGTGGAGCAGCGGTAACAAACCGGGTGGTCGCATTTTCCCAAGGCGAAGATATCGACTTCTTGGCAGCACAGGACGCAGTGTTTCTCTGCTTCTTTCGTGGTTGTTGAATCCATTATGGTTTTTAAAAAAAGGCACGAATCTACTTTAATAATATTTGTTATTAGGGAGAGCCTCAGCCGCTGAAGTGCTTACGTAATTATGAAAGTCTGAGCTACTGCCGCGTCACGTAACTATCGTACCTCCGATCTGTATAGTATGTGGATGGAAAATACACCTTCCGGTGCTGCTGCTTATACCCATCATACAAGTGTCCATCTGCGTAGGAGAGCATGACTATCCCACGTGTTGTCCCATGGTGTGTGCCGGGCACCCGGTCTGAGCCTGCAGGAGCTGATGCTGATATGAGGTCCTGGACATGTGCCTCAAAGTCCTGTTTCTAAATACACAGCAGTGTTTTTACTGTATTTTTATGATGTGAGTTACAACTGTATCAAGACTAAGAGATTCGATGCACTATTGTATTTTAATTTAACTTAACTGCATTTAAAATTGTATTATATAACAATTCTAAATTCTTAATTTTCACAATCTAACTCAGAATTATCCTGGTTTTGTTGTTTGAACAGGAAGAAAAAAGTCTGTATTGTTCATCGGCTTTGAATGTCTTCACTCTGAATCTGCACAGAGGGAAGGTTTACCATTGGATTTGTTATTTCACAACAACATGTCGAGTAAGTGAAAATGAAGACATCCATTTAATCATTTCAACAAGATACCAAGAGAACATCAGCAGACACAAGTTCATTCCTTGTACTGAGTAAAACTGCTACGTGTTAAGGTGACTTCAGTGGTTTTTGGAGATTTAAGGCCACTAAAGTTTAGGTTTATTGGGAGCTGTTGTCCTCATTATGATTTCCAACACAACAGAAGGACAAAGAAGCACATTCAATATTATTTTAGTAGTATCTGCAGGATGTGGTCACCAATAAAGATGTCCACTGTTCTCAAGAAAGTGACACATTCCCAGGAAGTCCTCACCATTGGAGCTGTAAGCAGTGAATAATACAGTCAGCTAGTGCTTTAATGTGGTCAAGTGTCCATGTCTGTGGAGTGTTTTGCTTGCTAGCGTTTCTTGTAGTGTATTTTGTTCAGTCCCATGATTCTGAAGGTGCAGCTGGCAATCTTCTCATACAGAAGGAACATGAGGGCAGCAGTCAGCACCGTCTGCAGCAGCTTGGCCTCCAGGCCTTTGAACAGACCCAACATGCCATACTTCCTGCAGGGCCATAATGATAAATGTAAATATGTGAAAGAGCAAAAGTCTTTGTTTATTCATGCAAATGGTATATCATGCATTGTCCTCCTGTGTGTACAAAAGCTAATGACAGAGCTGCATATTGATGATAAATATATTGGTTAAAAAGGTAATGGACCTCGCACAAGAACCAAATCTGATTTGTTTCTCAAATGATTTTCTTCAGTCTTGGCTGACCAGTTATTTGCATGTCATCGGGTCAGATTTGTGCATTCAGGCATTGTTGACTCACCTGCACTGATTTCTGTGATAACAACATAGGCTTTGACTGTTTACATAATGTTATGTTGTGGTACAGTTTTTCAAATAAAGTCCCTAAGAGTAAGTTATAGGCCAGATCATGGAGATGTGTTTTCTAGTGCTCAAAGTCAAAATTCATCATTGCTTTATGCACATCATCTAAAGAGAAAAACTTAAAGGTCCAGTATAGGATTTAATGGCTATCAGTGAGGCTGCAAGTTTCAACCAACAACGGTGGCTGCAAAAAATATTAAAGGCCCTATAGTTAGTGTTTACTTCGTATATTCTGGACTTATGGATATTATATTCAATTAGATCCTCCTAAATGCTACACACTGGACCTGTAAATTGAGCCATGAAGTTACACAAAATTAAAATTGCAACAATGAATACCTTAATAAGTCTTAATCTGTGTGTTTGTGTGTACACCCACCTGACTCTATTGACCAACAGACACTTGATAGTCCTTAGACTAGACAGTAGTTTTGACTTGTCCGTTGACTCGTTGAACTGACCAAACTGCATTGTTTTAAAAACAAGAACAAAGATTTCCTCTTAAATCTTCAAGGGAGGAAGATTTTAATTATACAAAATCTGAATTTTAAAAACAAAGACTGTCAGGTGTATAAAACCTACCCTAAGAATGGACTGTATAGTCTGCAGTGGGTATGTAACAACGGTGGCAACCATTTTGGCAACAGCACCGATCATGAAGGCCTCTAAGGATGACAGCTTGGGGGAAAAAAACAAAACATGTTATATTTTTGTGCAATTTCATATTAAAGTGAGAAAAATGTGTGTGGTGTGAAACACAACCAAACCTTCAGCTTAAGCCACATAAAAATCATGTGAATAGAATTAATAAGTGTCTGCATATCAAGTGTCTACTCATCCATATGATGGGATGATCTGAAACAGCTTCTTTCCTTTACTTTTTTCTCTTTTCCATTCCAGCTCTGATTTCAACTCTTTCAGATGTTACATACTCATAATCCCTCCATCTCTCTCTGTTTCTTGCTCACCTCCCTGGGAACTCCTCTCCTGAGCTGCCTCTTCAGTCCTTCATAAATCATGAACTGGATGGCGGGGTTCAGCACCAGCAGCAGGGATGGGAAGGTCCCATTCCACAGTGCACCCACGCCCTCACCACGGATGATCTGCATAAATGCATCTGGAAAAAAACAAAAGAGCAAAATAGCAAAAACTCAGTGTTTTGTACTCAGTATAACCTACAAGAACACAAACATGATCAGACAATGACCATTTACCCAGAATGCCAGAGTAGTTGGTGGGCCGTATGTCTTCATTGCGAAAGTTTGAACCTTGAAGCTTCAGCCTGGTGTTGACGACCCACAAAGGAGTAGTAACTAGTACATTTACAACACCTAGAGGCAAGAAAGCAAGAAATAGAAATTAACACTGGCTCTGTCAACAACAAGTTCAAACCCTGAAATTAGATTAACTTTCTTGTCCTGTGTCACAACAACAAAACTTTAATTATCTGTACCCTCTTACCTGCAGCAATGCCAATGATTAAGTCACTGCTGGTTGTTGACTGTTTTCCCTTCAGCCAGTTAGCCTTGATGCTGTGGAAGCAGTAGAAGTAAACAAAGTTGGAGCAGCACAGGCTGCAGATGACTGGGAACCAACCTCTGTACAAAGCCTGTCTGCAGGGGGGAGACAGCAAACACAGGAACACATCTTAGAGGTACTCCAAGTAAAGTAAAAAAAACAGTCCATCAAGACAAGTCAATCTGAAAAATGAGAAAGAACTCAGATTGTGTCTTTTAGTACAGTTAAAAAACATCAAATTCTGTGATGAAACTGGTTCTCATGAGGATGACAACAGTGTGCGCAGCTTTGCTGGGACACTATTATTCATCAAAATTCAAAGCAAGCTTAACCAACATGGGTACCACAGAATTCTGCTATCCAATTTTGTTTGCACTTAATAATTTGTTTTTCAACATGACAGTGAACCAAAACACTCTTCCAGGCTGCGCAAGGCTAACTGCAGAGCAAAGAAAAACCAGTCAACAAGTGCTCCGCATATATGTCATCCTTTAAGACTGCTTAAAAAGCAATGCAGGTGATGACCTCATGACGCTGATAAAGAGAATGCCAAGAATGTCCAAATCTGTCATCAAAGTAAAATGTGGTTACTTTGAATAATCTGAACTATAAAAACATATTTGCTTTGTCTTTACCACATATGTCTGCAATGTAGAAAATAATAAAAAATAAAAATAAAAAACACATTCATTCAAGTCTAGTAACATATTTCACTCACAGTCCTTCCTCTTTGACAATTTCTGCCAGAATGGCTGGGGTTGATTTGGCTTTCCTATGTTCATCCACTGAACACAAACAAAAAGACAACTTGTTTTATTACACTGAATATTAAAATTATAGGAACTTTAAATAAGGCTGTGTTCTGTTTATTACCTTGAAGCCTTAGTCTTGCACTATCAAGAGGGAAGAATACTGTCATGGCAGTCACACTTCCCTAAAACAATAAAGAAACTCAGCATATCAGTCATTTTTATCCCATGGGCATGAAATCTTGCACTAAACGCCATTGACAAATGTAACAATTTAAAACACACACACATTGACTAAAGATGCAGTATTTTCTAAATGATCTTAAAACACTCTTCAATTCGGCATGGCTGGTAAATTATATGTAATACCAGTTGTTGCCAGAAAGGTTAGCCAAACAAGATCTTAGTCTATTTAATGTAAAATGTGGGGCTATCAGGTCTAAAACGTTACATTTTGAATGACGTTTTGTGATTTGCACTACATGAACACTAACTATAGAGTTACAGCTGCTGTCTTTGTACACCCAATTACAGGAATGAAAAATGAAAGAAAGGTTAACTTACCATTGCTCCTGACACAGCGTGAACCAAACTCTCATACGTGAAAATCGCGGAGCTCATTTTGAATTTATTTGGATTTTCCAACCTTTTTATCGACTTAAATAAATCCACATGAAGCTGCTTCTTCTACAACTAAACATCTACTGGACCCTCACACCGCTACGGACGGTTGTTGATGTCGCGCTTCCTTATAGTTGGTCGTCCTTCTGCTGAGCACATAGGCATTATGGGTAATGTAGTTCTAGGTAAAACTAATTCGCATTTCAAATTGTTCTTTTAAAAAAATCTTTTAGAAATATTTGTTTCATAGCAACAAATACTCCCCATTACAGTTTGTATTACAGTGATTTGTATATTTTTCCCCTTCATTTTATTTTTCATTTAATTGCATTTTATTTTATGTACCATGTATACCCAAACTACAGATGCCTTAGTGACAGTGCAATGATGGGTGGCAGGTGTTATCAGAGCCTAAAGTTAGTTCAACATGGTGCGTAATAGCAGTCTGTATGTGTCTTTTCATGGATTGTTTATTCAAATTGATAATGCACTCAGTGCTGCCACAGACCTGTTGGTGGCCTCTCTCAGACTTTTTGATGACATGCTGTTCGAGGCAAATTAACAGCTGAGCCATATGTTTATTTCAATTTTATGACAGAACAGTATCGTTCTTCGTTCTATCACTTCAGTTAACTTATGATGGATTGGTTTGGAGTATTCCCTCGTCTCTAGTGTTCTTTTCCAGACAATTGGCAAAACAGCAGATGGAAGCTCCAGATCTAACTTCCTTCATTACAGACATCTGCTCTTCATTCAACTTATTATGTTTCTGTCTGAAACAGCAGTGATTTAGAAAGGAGGCTGAATTCTTGTTCAACCATTTATTTAGCTTTTTATATTAGTTCTGAACCAAGATTCACTTGTAGACATTTATTTTTACATTGACATAAAAGCTTTTATTATTACACTAAATTGTGTGGTTCAAAAGCTGTAAAACAGTCATCAATCATCAAAAAATAAATACTTTGTACAGACACTGGATGTGACAATGCAAAGAAAAACAGTGTAGTGGGCTATATGCTATATGTTCAAGCCATACAGCCAATATGACGACACACGTTAAGTCATCTGACCACATATGGAGTTAGTCCACGTTAGTCCACCACGTATGGAGTAGACAAAATTAAGTTATTACATGTTTGAGGGTGGAATGTGTGTTAGAAAAACAAATGGCATCTATTTAACCACTCGCATAGCAACATGAACTTGAGCAAGGCACTTATTTCTCAGACTACTGCGGTGGAATTGCTCACGGTGGAATACTGGTTATAGTAGGCAGCTCCCAGTTGTTTAAGAGAGCGGCAGCTTACATGCTAACACACGTCAACATTTATAACTGGCTTGTGGGGGTATATGACTTTTAAATGCAGTGTAGGTAGTCAGTGAGGTGGAGCATGCATGCTCGCCATAGCCCTCATGACTAAACTGCTAAAATACATTAAAATAGATAATAATCAGTCTCCAGCCCATTCACTCAGCCACTCCTGACACTGCCTCCTCTGCTCCTCGCTCTCCTCCTCAGTCCTCTGGTCCTTGCTTCCTTTCCTCCTCTCCTCCTTCTTTCTCGCCCTCTCTCTCTCCTCCTCTTTGATCTTCCTCTCCTCCTCTACCCTCTTCGCCAGCAGGGCCTCCACCATCGCCTCCAGAGTCCGTAACGAGCGCTGCGGGAGCCACTTGGGATCCGCTATGGGGAGAAAGGGGTCTCCAGCAGAGACAAGCAAGGGCAGAGGTTCCAGGGGAATGTGGAGGAAGTGGGCGTGCAGCATCATGCGGTAGGGGGCGTCATCCGCTCCTGAGCTGTAGGTGAAGTCTCCGACGATGGGGTGACCGATTGCGCTGCAGTGGACCCTCAACTGGTGGGTTCGTCCTTGAGGGAGGAAAAGATGAGAAAGACTTTTCACAGCTGTGCTAGAGCATTATTATGAAATACAGATTTTATGGCAAGATAATCCACCTCTATAATCTTTTTAAATTTCTCTTATATAAAAAGAAGAAGGAGTGTTGTTACCAGTGAGTGGCTGCAGTAACACTTTGGTGACAGGATCTCCATCGTACAACCCATACTCCAACACCGTCAGCTCGGTTTGGCAGGACTTGGGGTTCTCACAACCTGATGAGAGAAGGATAGAGGAAGATTTTAAGGTCCAGTGTGAAAGATTTAGGTGTATCTACTGGAAGAAATGGATTACAATATTCATATGTGTATGAGTACCTGCAGACCACAAACAAAAATTTCTAAAGACAATTTGGGATTTACAGTTAGAATCTTTAAAATTTATATCATCAGACAACACAGTACAAGCCAAGCCCGGTCTACATACCTTCTGTTCCCTCAATACACATCATGTGTGTTTTTCCCTCTGATGTGTTCTTGCCGATGGCGAAGTCCAAAGTTTGTGTCTCTTCTTCCACCCAGCCACGTACCTGGAAAACAAAACATTTGGTATTTCCTTGCAGATCTTTTTAATCATACCACATACATATAGATATATGGTAATAACTCTGTTGTGTGCTTGTGTTTCACTGTGTTTGTGTACCAGGGCGAGGTAGGCTTTTGTGACGGTGCGGTCCTTGAAGCACCGGTACGCCCGCCCAGCAGCAGCCTTATTGAGGGCGACACAGAGAGCCCCACTTGTGGAGAAATCCAACTGATGACAGAACCTGTCGATGAGAGGGAAAGATGATGACACTCTTTATGAGCATGATGCATGTGAGCTTCTGTATTCAGTTTTTGTGTGAATCTGACCTGAAGCCATAGTAGGTGCTGGGGTCTGCCAGCTGAGGGAAGCGTTGCCGAAGCTGTGCCTGGACGGTGTGTTTCTCGTACCACATCTTGCTGTCAATGCGAATGTCCCAGTGCTTGTCCACTACAATGTAGTCATCGCTCTGGTACAGCACACGCAGGCTCTCCAAGCTGGCAGGCTCTGTGGTCATCATGTGCAGAGTTTAACTGACACAGTTCATACAGGCCTGCAGAGACAAGGTTAATATTTCACTGTGATCATTTATTTTATGTTATTTCAGATTGTCACATGAGGAGACACAACGAGTCATTATTACATTATTAAAGGGTTTAAAGAGCCGCCGCACTGTGTTACATGTGAATTCCTTGATTTCTAGATAAAGAAATTATATGAAGCATATTAAAATATTCACGTGTTATGTGTACATTATCTGTTCATATGTGATATAATAAAACATCTGTTCATTAAATATCTGCTAGTATAATTCTTTAAGCATCATGAGTTTTTGCTTATCTCCTGTCTTATACATCTATAGGCTACAACCGGTAGCAGGTTAGCCTAACTTATCTTGAAGGCTGACTCAGTCAAAAGGGAACAAAATCAACACCGACACAACCACTGTTGCTTCAGACAGTCTGGAAGACTTTATGGTAAGGCAATGCTCTGATTAGCATGTTAGCATCGTTGCTTTTCTGGCTACTGCGTGCTGACACAAGGAGATAACTAACTGGCTATCTGTTAGCGTCTAAAAACCGCGGCTGCCTGGTTAACTACCACGAAGAAGTAAATATGTCTTTAAACATACCGAGTTTGAGCAAACACAGATGTAAACAAATCCACAAGTGATGCAGTGGACTGCGCAGCCTCTCCTTCTTCCTCTCTGCTGCTTATGGCGGAAAACAGAAATATGTACAGCGCCACCTGCTGGACCGACGTAGTAATCTAGTAAACTTTCTATATATGCTATATATGTCGTATATGTTATAAATTCAGTACACTGATCTTTCTATTGCTTTGCATCTGTGATGGTTTTGTGTTTAGTGTTTCCTGTTTTATCTTGTAATTCTCCCCTCTCCATGTCTTCTGTCTCAAACTCATCATTCCACACCTCCCTTCAAACCCTTTTCTCTGCTTTTGGTTCTGTGTTTCTTAAAAAAAAAAGCAACGAAGAGATGGCTACCCTACTCAGAGTCTCATCTCCTTCTGGTTTCCTCCCGTCATTCTGCCACCAGCCAACATCGGTCCATTTCCAGACTCAATAAAATGAAGCAATGTATACCTGCGACCCTTCACATCTTATGCTGCATATGTTGTGAGCAGTTCCACCATAGATTTTTGGAGTCCAGAATTTGTAAAATTTTATCATAGCAGATGAACGCACAGGTGTTACGAGAGCCAATGTGGCTGCAGAACGTGCTGACTCACTGTTATTAATTTCACCAGTGAATTTCCTGCCATGAGAATGTGACAAAGACCCACTGACTGTGACTGTGAATCTTAAAGCAGATCACTGTAATTTCATCTCCTCTCCTGAGCAGTTAGTAAAATCTAATTTTAATAGACACATTACGGATTGTGGCAATACTATCAAGTCCATCATCTCGACAAAGGGGATTATGTTTATTGTATTTGTTTCATCTGTTTCTGCTCTGTTGGTTAGTGCAGTTTCAGGTCACACACTCATGAATTGTAATGTCCTTAATCCCTCAACCTCCACTCGACATTTTTATCTGGCAGAGGTCACCGGCTGTGATGACACTTTCTATCCAGGATTGTGAGCATGTAGTATTTATGATCATGAAATACTATTGTGTCTTCTGTTGTTGTTTTTCTCTGTTTTGTCTGATATTGCAGTACTTTGCTTCTTTTACTTTCCTTATTTATTATTTGAAACTGCATTAACTGCAGGATGCTTATTTTTGACTAAATGATGATGAAGCTTTGCCCCAATAGATGCTGGAACATCAGAGAGTTCTGGGAAAGAGACAATGGAACAAGAACTACATTTAGATCTCCTGTTCCTACTTTTCAAGGGCAGGACAGGGAGGTGGTGGTCACTGGTGGCATGGGCCTCCTAGGCCACCGTGCCACCCCATTGAATTGTTCTCTTGAAGAAAATCTATATTAGTTTCAGTCAATTAATCACTGATCGTTTTTACTTTACATTGCATTTAATACATATTTTTTTCATTACATCAAACCAATTGCATTTTTTTTTAAATTCAATTTGAATGATCATATTTTCTTTCATTTTTTTGTTTGGCCACTGCTGTTGACATTTCATCTTTTTTTATGATTTTCTTTCTTTGTTTGGAACGTACTGTACTGAAATATGATGGTCGAATAAAGTGCAGACTCTTCCTGTAAGTAATCCCTGAGCACAGCCAGGTATTAATGTGTTTTCATCTAAGAAGATCAAGAATTATTACATAATTGGCATTTCATAACTCTTCCCATGCTGCGTGTGAGTGCGTAAATGAGACAGGTGTTACTACAGAATAGGATTCAAATGTGGTGTTGTGGCTCTATTGTTGGATTTCTAGATATTGTTGCATAACAATCCAGAGCAAATCATCTTAGAGTGCTAAATGGCAGATTGGCATGTTTACCTGGGCGTGCACTATGATAAAAAGCATCACACGCACACAAAGAGATGCACGTGGTACTACGCAGTTTAAGTGGAAATCACAAACATTTCAGTCAGATGACAGAGAAGATGAAGCAGAGACAGGCTTAGCTGTCAGACATCCATGAAGATTTAAAATATCAACAATTTACTGGAAATTCTGGCAAATTTTGAAGAGACTAAAGAAGGAGTGTTTCATCTTTTCACGTTTTGTGGTCTGTGAATGAAAAACCCAAATAGATGCTGCGTTTCTCTGGATTTAGCTGATTCTATGTTGTCCTAGTTCGTTTCATGGATTTTATCCTTTGTGCTCTTTGGATGTTTGTGGAGTTTCAAAGCTTGCTGGAGGACTGGAACCAGTCTGATATATGACATACAATCCCTGCAGAGTCTCAGGTCAGTTTCCTCCCCAGGTGTAGGAGCGTACAAGCTGTCTGGATACACCAGCTAGATCTGATCACTGAAAGTGTGGGTGTCACATTACAAACTGTGGATATCTCGCTCCAAAAGAAGTGTGTCTGATCCTTGCACATATTTCTGTATTTTGTTATTTTCGGGGACTTTTCACTTTCAAATTGCTACACCTTCTGTGTTGTGACCTCTCTGTGCACCATGCAGAATAAGTCATTTCTGCAGGCTCGCTGTGAAGAGCCTTTAATGACATCGGACTGGGGCATCCCTCTAGTGCTGGCCCTGCTGTTGCTGGCACTGCTCTATGCCTTCCTCTACCTGCCTGCCACAGCTCAGCGAGCCCTGCTGGAGCAGGCCCTCAGCAGCAATAACACAACCACAGCAGTGACTACGGACGACTGGCTCACGGATGAGTAGGACATGCGGAAACAAATATATGGAGAGCTTTAAAAACATGTAGACATATGACGGTGGTGATAGCGGTCATCGATGCTGACCTTGAGTAGTGAGGATTACCCTGCTGTCAAGTATTTTTTCTGTCCTGTAGGACAAAATGACAATATGAAGCAGATTGATTGGGTGGATGGATTATCTGCACTCCCAATGACATCAAAGGACAATGTATGTTAAAGTACCCCTGACTAAGTGACGTATTTTAGTGACATATATTATGTGAAATGTATAATATTAAACAGATATTAAATGTTTTTTCAACTCTCTTCTGCCCCGTTTGCTTGTTTCCCTCCATGAATCCACAAGTAACTTTTTAACATTTTGCTTTGTTACAAGTCTTAGTACAATCACAGTATTTCAGTAGGACTGAAATTTTGCAATTGGAAAAGAAACATTGATCTCCTAAGCGGGTAAACTGGAGAAATAAGAAAATTACTGAACAGGCATATTCCCTGAAATGTTAAACTATAGCCGTGTGTCCACACAGGCAAACTATCAAAAAAGAGACATCTCACTCATTGTTTGAATGGCCTTTATTAAAAGATACAGGATACTAGATTTGACACCAATATTTGGGGATGCAGCACTTGATCGTTACAGGCTGGAGCATTAGACACTGACAAATGTTTCCAGGTATCTGTGCCTTTAAAAATATCCCTGTAAATACTGTATCTGCAGTATATGGCAACCATTGACATCTGGATATTGCGTCATTGTATCATTTTTTTTAAAATCACATTAAATTTTACAATAAAGTCGTAAAAAAGGAAGAGAGAATCTTGCTAAACCATGCAACACCCAACAAGCCAACATTTACAGTTAGTCTTAGATCACAACAATTTCAAATGGTATTTCAATGTTCAATATGTTCAGCAACAATGACAATATCATATCCAAAGACTTAAACACAATAATGATACTTCATATTTTTTAAAGGAGAATTAATTCATCCCTTGATATACTCCTCAGACAGTACTCCATCTTTCAGCTACCATCTGAAAATGTTTCATTAATGTTCAAAGCAGAGTTTTATTCACATCTTGTGTTCTTGGTACATGAGAGAGGTTTAGAAAGGGCTAATTTTGTTCTTTTTTTACTGAGTGAATAGTATCAAATCCTAAAAGGACATACATGCATCTCTTTCTACAATATGCACAGTTCGGTTACAGTCTTTAACTGGTCTGCTCCACAAAGACTCGAGAAAACTGGTGCTTTGAAAGCAAACTGCAATGTTAAAATACACCATGTCTAAATCTGATAAAACACAAGCTAAAGATCTTGTGCATGTGAGAAGAGGTGATTGATATTTTCATCATCCCAGTTTATTAACAGTTTGTAAAGACAATATTTGGATGATCAGAGGTATTTTTTTATTCTAAAACATCTTTTTCTTACTGTAGAGATGATGATGTATACTGTTTCTTTTTTCTACGTGTGTGATTTCAAAAAGTATTTGTTGTTTGATTTGTTTACTGCAGTTAAAAGGCAGAAAATCATTATGCAATATAATTAATATCATGATATGAAAGTAAGAGAAAACATGATAGAAAAAAGTCTTCCTTCAAATAACTTTTTTGTACTCCTTCCCTCAATCAGTCAATACAATAATCAATCAATACCCTATGACTTGGGATAGATATGAATATAAATATGTTGGAACCTAACTGAACATACAGTTACATGAACAAGAAAGATGTGACAGAAAGGAGAAGAAAGCTTAAAAATATCAATGTATCCAACTCATCTACAACTTAAACCCACCACACAACATTTTTTTGTATATTTCTGTTTCCATTTCAGCAAATTGGCACTGTTAAAATTACCCCCAGGATGATTCTCATGCATGTTCTGAATTTATTATGGAACCTGACCCTTTTTCTAAGTGGATTTATGGATGTTCACTCAGGATGGAGATATTGTAAAGTAATTATAAGTCACATCTGTGTGTTCAGATTGTGTTCCGTCATGATTCATTCGATAAGTCTTTCTAGCTCACATTGTTGCATTTTACTTTTAACTTTTCCACCTCTGCCTCGCATAAAAACAAAGTTTACATTTTCGGCATTTCATTTTTTTGTTCATAATAACAGGTGGATGAAAACCCATCCACAGCTTCTGCCACAGCGCCACCTGTTGACCACGTTGGTGAGCGGGCAAAATTACATAAACTAACTTCCCTTAGGCATGCACCTGTCATTTTCATCTGGCACAGAATCATTGCCTCATGTCGCTCCTCTCTGCGCCCTCAACTCTCTTTGACCTTTTAACAAACGTTCTGACGTGTGAATTCCTGCTGAACATCCTAATGCAGTCTGTATTTACGTATTTCATCTCTTCTCTTTGGAAAACTCTGTTTGACAGATATCAAAGGTTTGTAATTATGCATTGTATATATTGTATTTCCCTTTTTGTGCCTCAAACTGACTTCCTTTAACCATCCATTGCTGCTTTGTGAAGGCAGGGATACATGAAAGGATGAGAAGGAAGGGTGGCAGAAAGGAAGCTGAAACAAAAAAGGGGGGCTTGTCGGGACCAAAGCTTCATCATGTAGACAGCTCTGGATGGATGGGATGTAGAAGAGGAAAAGAAAACAGTGGCAGGGACAGAAGGCAGACAGTGGAGGGGACTCTTTTCTAAAAGTCCCTGTCACTCAGAGTGTTAAACAGACGAGGAAGAAAAAGGTAGAAGAGGAGAATAAGGAAGAAGAAGAAGAAGAGGAGAAGGAGATGTAGAGCCTCCTGTCTCAGGCCATTGCAAGGCTGCTCTCACAGGACAAAGTGGAGGTTGACTAAAGAGAGGGAAGGGAAAGAGGGCGGTGAAGAATAGGACTGAAAGAAGAGCATCGTGTTAATCCCAGTCCTTCTTGACATCGAGGTTCCACTCCCAGTCCAAGTAGACATTCTTGTCGTCATCGGTGAAGCGAGAACAGATCCCATAGGAGCCACGTGACATTAAGCCTTTGGGTGCCTCATCATCTGGGAATACAAACTCATACTCCTCTCCCTTTGGGGCGTAACTTCCCACCATGTACGATACCTTGCCAACTGCAGGAAAATACAAAATGGACTCAAGTAAGCAGAATTTTAAGTGCTAAAAGTGAGATTCTTATAGGGGGACAATGGAGTGCTTTGTGGCTCCAGAGGGACCTGTATGAGACTTGAGCCAACCTTAAAATGTCACTTAATGATCATCATCTTAACAAGGTATAGTTGTCATACGGTGGCTGAATTTTACTTACTGCGTACTCCTTTTCTGCTGATCACATGATGGTACCTCAAGCCAGCAACGATTTCTCTGTTCACCTGCAGACACACACAGACACTTAATTTTCTGACAAGTTCTGCGCTTGCAAGGACATGGAACACAAATTCAGACTAACAAGCTTTTGTGATCTGGGTAAACTTCATTTAAAAGACAGCAGTGAAGATGTTTGCCCAGCAGGTGTCCTCACAGCAGAGCAAAGTCAGTCACTGAGCCATTTGGTCATTCTCTGCACAGCTTCCCTTCAGGGGGAGTATTGCCTCCAGTCTACCACCCCTCCCCAGACACAGACACACGCACACAATGACCTCTTTTCTTTCTGTAGCCATGCAGACTCTTCATTTGAACAAAAACTGCCATATTTGATTGAAGTTTGTCTTTTCTCAGTATTGATAAAATATTCTCTGCAGATAAATGTCCCACAATCCAAATCAATCTCACAAACTAAAGGAGACAATTATTGATCTCATATTCAGCCAGTTGCCAAGTGTTTTACAGAAGTTACCCTGAATTTTAGAGTTATGATAACAATACTAAATCAAGTATAGTTCTTCAGGACAAACCACCTATAAACACTGCTAAATCATCCCTTCTCCTTGTGTCTGTAACATTGTTTACTGCCGTTTCCACTCATTTTGTCTGTTCTGCATGGATCAGTGTGGACCGCCTGTGTCTTGTTATCTTGCCTTTAGTTGCGTTTGTGAGCTTCTTGGCTTCAGCATTTGTTTGTTGTCTTACTGTGTGTCAAGGGTTCATCCCTGTGTTTTGTCCTTGTGCTTTGGGATCTTTTCTTTTCTGGACCTTGCCTCTTCTTTTGGAATTTTTTATTACCTATATCAGCTTCACCACCCTGTAAGTTCTGTGTGATTAAATCATTTTTGGACTGCACAAACTCTGCCTCCTGTGGCGCCTTCATTTGGCCCTTTCCTCAAATTACCTCTCTTGTATAACAGTGAGTCAAGTAGTGATGTATCTTGCATTCATGGGTCAATATTGTTGGTCGGCACATTTTTCTTACTCTTGTGGCTAACTGGAGAAATATAAAACTACTTGATAATTCTTAATGTGATCATTGTCCAATAAACATCCTGCTCTGCATTTCCTTTGAAAAATATTTCATCATCCACACTTTGGATTTATTTATAGTGGATGTAGAGGTCAATACTGCTGTGTGTTTACATCGGGTGGTTTATTTTATGACAAATGTCTGTGAGAAAGTGGGGAGGGTAACAAATTAAGGTCAGGCAAGGAGAGGAGAAGAGAGATGAAGCAAGAGAAGGACAGAGAAAGTCAGGCATTTATAGAGAAGCTGAGAAAAATGCATTAGAGGGAACAATTTGGGTGTTTTGGGTTTTAACTATAGCTGGACAAGCATCTTAAGCCAAAAAACTGAAATTACAACTTTGAACTGATGATGCCGCAAAAGTAAAAAAGTGTATTCTTATTTATCCTAAAGGAAACATGAATGAAATTTCATGGTAATCCATCCAATAGTTGTTCAGGCAAATCAATAAAATGTGAACCTCATGCAGCAGCTCAAGAAACATTTAGGGGATCATGCGGATTCATCCTCTGGGGGTTATGAACGTTTATACAAAGGTTTGTGCCAGTCCATTCGATAGATTTTGATATCCTTCAAAGGAAGTGTACGTATCACCAAAGTCACTAAGATTCCTCCGTTGCGTACCATTTATATCAAAATATTTCCATGTAAATTCATCCGGTTGTTGTTGAGACATTCAATCTGGACCAAAGACGTGGACTGACAGACTGGCAGTCTCACATCCCCAGAGCCACGTTGCAGCTCAAATCAAAGACTAAATTAAGAAATCTAAAAAAAAATAATGATCTGTCAGTCTTGCGAAACTAGATTGCTGACGAAGTTGCTTATCGAGCATTAATACTTCCCGGCATCACAAAATGAAACTGAAAAGACTCATTAAATATGATAATGGCCTTGTTTGTGGTTGTACAGGACATGGTGGCTTACTCAGCACGGTCTCTCTCTCCCTCTCCTTCTATTTATCACTTACAGTAAATATCTGATCATCTGTTTATTCCATCCATACACATGCACATGAATATATCCACGATGTAATGCACAGTAAATCTCTCCATCCTTAATATACCTCTGTCTTACCTTGTAGTCTATCTTTAGTCTGTATGTCACTCCTTCCTTTAAGGCGAGGCTCTTCTCCTTCAGAGCTTGCAGGTCTCCTGCAAAAACAACAACAATAGCATCACTCATTGGCCAACATGTATGACATCACCTGCTACAGCATCTCCAAATGACTCACTGTATGACCGCTGCTGTAAATTTACACCCCCCAAGTGAGCCTTTGAAAATTTGTCTTTTATTGCTTTTAGCAGTTAATGAATCATTTTAACATTTTCATGTATTGAATTTCTAAACAAACAGTCAATAAAATTGACACGTTGAGCTTCAGTTGAAATGGATATAAACAGAACACGATGAGAAAAAGTAACATGGATGGCCAAAAGAAACAAAAACAAATTAAATGTACAAAAAAGGAATTTTGTCACCAGTGAGGAAAAAAACAGTCACATGGTTAACAAATTCAAATCCAGGAGTATCACAGAAGTGCTGTTGTACTGAATGTTGTACTGTTATATATGATACGTTTGTTTGACATTGACTACTGTTAGTTATTGCTTTGACTAATGGTTGTGTATTGATTACTGATGGTGGCTGATCAGATTTATTATCAGTGAATTGTATTTGGTTTCTAAGAGCAGTAAATGGTTGCTCCTTGTGTGCGTTCTTAAACTAATTGTAGAAATATGTTCATCTTTGTGGGGCAATGCTTGTTACAATCTAATATGACGAATCTTAATGTAACATTAATACAATGGCCATTAAACCGCTAACTGTGAATGCAGTTAAAGGTTATGCTCAATGATGCTCAATATGATAAATAATTTCCTCATGTGTTTTGGCAAAATAAGAAGTCAGACGGCCTTCATGCGCCAGTACAATACTGGTTATTTAGGATTACTGGTAAAACCAGAACCTTTGTACAATGAAATTGTCTTTGTCGCGCTGTGGGGTTGAATGGGTTCATATTGAAAGGAGGGGGGAAACATCCCGGACCATTGTAAAAGCACATCGCAATCAGAAATGCATCCACTGCCTAATCACTTTATATCTCAATTTAAACCCGACCATCAGTCCTGAGTGCTTCCTAATGGAGAGAGAGAGAGAAGCAGAGGAAGAGAGGAGAGGAGATGAAGGAGAGATAGAGGAATAAAAACAGACAGCTGTGATGTGTGGAAGAAAGACAAGGAAAGAAAGGAAGTGACCTACAGATAACACACACACACAAACAGAGCACAGTACAAGGATGGAGGTTGGATTCCCACTGGTGTCACCCATATTAAAAATATATGCACTTGTGGGACACTTTGAGTGAAAGCCTCCAAGAAACAGCTTGATAAAAACTCATTGATTTCACTTTCATTGAGAATTGTCATGTCGTCCTCTGGTTTGGAAGAGTTATATCACATCAAACACTTTAAAATCCCCATTAGATAAAATCAAAAATGTATGTTATCGAGCTAATGAAGCTGTTCCTCGCTGTCTGACACTTTTTCCTTGTCTCAGTCTCATTTAATTCGGTCTCTTTCTATGTGAACTGTGGTGAAAAACTCTGACTCCTCTACCCTCTCCTCTCGTCTCAGGAGACAAAAAGAGAAAAGATACTGGACTCCCCTGGGAGCGTCTGACTGAGAAAATAGGTCAGTGTGGAGAGCTGTCTACCTGTTCCCCTCATGCACACACACACCTACACGCAATATGTCCTCATGCAAGGATGCACACGTGCAGAGTGACCCACACGTTGAACAAACAGCTGAAGCTCACAAATGATCGACTGATTATACTGATAAAGGGCAGAAAATGTCAGGGAATAAATGAACTGCCTGTTTACTTTAAGATCTATGACAGAAACTAAGAAGACTAAAGAAGAGGTGACTGAGCAAGAAGGCTGCCGACAAGAGTAAATCTGGGACTGAATTTTAATAATTGGTGAGAGTTTCTTACATATACAATTTGAACGCAGGAGGTTTGGGTATTTCTACACTAAAATATAGCATCAAACACGGCAGTTAAATGATATACGTCTGATTTCATGTCAACTGGGAATCTGTTAAGAACCTTCAATGCTGCCGTTTCAGTGGAGCAATTAGACTTGACATGTAAATAAGTCAATTAGCTGCACGGCACTTGTGCAATACATTTATGGGAGATAACCTTTAGTGGAGATTAGTCTAAATAGTTCCAAGGAAATTTAGACTAGCACCTTTTTCTATTCACTTTCTGCCCACTTGGTCACATATTACTGATATCATTAGAACCACAGTACATAATAAATGTGGGATGTGTGTGGCTAAATGTGTAAAAGCATGCATGCTCAGCAGAACAACCCTGAAAAAACATGAAAGTTTAACAAAGCCAGTGCTTACGTTTAGGGCACTGGAGTGCTGAAAAGTCAGAGGATAGGATATTGCTTGTGCTCTGGCAGCAGGCCACACAGTACAGTACGTGACACACCATATATCAGAGACCAAAGTGTTGCATTATGCCTTATAGCATGGAAATATGTTTGTGCAGAGTGTTATCAACTGAGACAAAGAATATGTCTCAAGAATAAGATAAAGTGTGGAAATTATTTCAGAGCTGCAAGTTTTATCGTAAAAATGTTACGATCCCCTTAAAATTTGACGTTGGACATACACTTCTAACCAAACTAGGTCACAGTATTGTGCCTACACTATGTGTGTTTTGCATGGGTGGCCCCATTGGACAATAAATCTATATCTCTGGCAGTCGTAGTGCTGTATCCAGTGAGACAAAGAAGAACATTAAAAGTTGCTTTTGTGCCGTCAGCTCAGCCCGAGAAAACAAACTATTTTTCATGTTTCAGTGCATCAACCTTCAGGCCATTGATCTAAACACAAACAACAACTGAAATGACAAAGATAATGTAATTTCTTGAGAGCAAGAATAAATCTAAAAGTGAATCACAGTGCAGGAGCAGCCCTGATAAAAAGGCAGCGATATACCGAATGATATCTGAAGCAAAGATTAAGTGAAGAATTCAAAATGAGAAAGGGCAAATATCATGTGAGACAGAAAATGAAGCAGTCAGACATGTTGTTTTGTTTTTTGTCCTGGCCAAGACAGGTAGGAGCAAACAAACTATGAACACGTAAATTAAAACAGACACAAAACAAAACGGACAGTACTAAAACTATAACATCCCCCCAAAAAACAGAAGTGCAGTACAAGCTGTGAATCCAATGATCAGTTTAAGCAACAACACCCAGATATTGTCTCCAGGTCTTTTGAACTATATATAACTTTGTGTAATGCATTCCAGTCTGTGGGTGCAGAGTATGCAAACAGTCTCTTCCCAATTTCTGTACAGACATATGAACATATAACAGCCTTGACAATCACACTAGTAAGAGATATAAGTAAATAGATAGGATGGAAGAAACCCAAGAAACGCCTTGTATATGAAAATATACCAGTGTGTGTACTTGTTAAGGGAAGCATGCTAAGCAGTGTTGATCATATGTGATGTAAAGAAGTCAGTTTAGCAGTACAGAACTTGAAATACAATACAAACAGAGTCAGGGTGCTGCTGTGGGGCATGCTGGTTCACTGCTACAATAAATGGAACACGACCTTAATTAGTATCATTGGTAACACCTGTGTTTACCCTATTTCATGTCAAAAGGGCTGCTGTGAAAAAAGTCTATCTGAACCAACACTCTACATCTGATGGCGTTACATTAGTTTATATGAACAAAATAGCACAATTACTTATGGGATTCAGTAAACATGGGTGTAAATGGAGATAAAAACTGAACTCTTTTGTAGTGGATCACAAAGCAAAGGCTCCGAGCACCACTTATCCTGTTGTTGTCTGTGCTGACAGAGACTCAGCGGTTTGATGATGTACTCAGAGAGTTCACCACCTGAGTTCATGAGCAGTTGTGAACTGAGAAGATCAGGTTGAGACACGATCCAAACAACCTGAGAGGAGTTAAAGGTCTCTGATTGGACAACCAGTCAAGCGTGCAGTTGTGTCTCCTTTCTCGTCTGCACTGACACCCACAGTGTCGAGCAATCACAGGTACAGCGTATCTCACCCTGAAATTCAGAGCCTATAGGTCGACAATGAGGCAACATGGTGTCACGCGCATCCCGGATGGCCCACTGGTACTGCGGCCCACCAGGATTTGTATGCCAGATGGCCAGTATACCACAGCATGCAGAGTAGTAAATGCTCGGCATCACTTAGAGCACCGTGCTGCTTTGGTAACAGCTTATAGTGTATAATGAGGTCTCTAATGCATTCAGCCACCGACGGAAAGTCCATTTCACATCCAGTCTGGTGCCGGCTCGGCTATCTGACTGCAACATGATACACCAGCAGGACCGATTATTACACCGCCGCTTACTCTGTAGATTAATGATTAAAGATCTTTTTCTCTCACGCAGCCTTCAGCAACTTCTCTTTCTCCCTTTACCTCTGCGACACGAACACACACATTCATCCATCTTAAACCTAATCTTCATTTGAACAGCTTCCAAGGGAAAGAGTGGTATAAGGACTACTTTTTCAGCAAGATTTTCCAGGTACATGAGCTGAACACTTCATACACACTACGTAACAGAGCATTTCCTATAATGGACTGAAGGTGTTTTGTCTGCCTGTTGGGACAAAAAGCAGGCACAAATTTACAAAACCTTTAATCTTCAATACAATCATCAGGGTAATATAATCATAAAAGGTCACTGTTCACAAAAAGCAGATACATTTGTGAGGCCTATCGCAATGTATGCATGCACGTATGCATGGATGACAAGTGATTAAAAAGACATGTTGGATTTAAAGTGAGAGGAAGTGATCTCAGGTTGCATATTTTGTCAAACCAACCTCTTCTTCAACTGATCCAGTTTGACCAAAATCAGTGAAATAGTTGGAGCTGTGTGACCTAGTGCTGTAAAGCCTTGTGTTCTTCTCCTGACTCAGAGCGCAAAGTTACATAGTACATAAACAGACGTATGAATGACAGAGACATCATTCACCTCGTTACAAGTCAGTGTAACATCAACATGATTGAAAATCTGTTATTTGATGGTAGGAACATTGCTTTAAAGGTTTTAAGTCTCAAGCTCCAGTCGATAACCCTAATGACATCACTATGACGTCATCTGATGGCTGATGTGTACTCCTCGTGAGAAAAAAAATACATTTCATGTTTGTAATCAGTGGAGTGCCCCTTTAAACTCCCCCAGTTTGTAATATAATCTTTCTGTTAAAAATGTGTAGTGCCCAAGTCCAACCCCAGATTACTCAATTGATTTTCCATCCGCCTTTCTCTTCCTCCATCATCTATGATTGAGATCAGATCTGGGAAGCATTAGATCTGCCTGGTATGGAAGAACCAGCGTGCTCTTCCTATTTCATGCAATTCAGCAGATCTTCCATTACGCACGGAAACATGCACATTAAAGCCTGCTGGACAGTCTCTCTCTCTCTCTGTTTGAATCAGAGGACACTGCATAGTACAAAGTTAGTATCGCCTAGCAACCAGGTGACCTTTCCTATTAGCAGTCTGGGATTGTGTCTTTTTCTGCGTGAATGTGCATATGTATGCGATCGGCAGGGAAATCCTCTGGTGGAAAAATCATAGCAAGTCCTGCATGCAGTGAAATCAGTTACAGGAACTGTAGTCCTTATCAGACACACCCTGACGCACAAGTCAATGATAGGTGAGCCCACACACACACATAGATCGATCCTTTCCCCAACTTTGTCTCCTGTAGGGAGTGACATAATCTCTTTGCACCCACCTGATTACCATGCACTGCAGACACACACACACACAAAGTTACAGCCTCCTCATTCCCCTTCCCTGTATGTCGCTTTCTCCTGCACCCAGGGGAAGATGTCAATACTGCCCACTAAGCAAACATTTAGCTGTCTCTCCTCCTTCTCAAGCATGAACACACCCACTGCAGTCTTTCTGCACATAAAATGCAGCACAGCTGGGGTAAGATGCCTTGCTCCAGGGCATATCAGTGATTTGTGTCACCATACAGGAAGCAAGGGTGTAGCAGCACCACAACACATGCACAACCAGCCTAGGTTTAGGGGAGCAACGTAAAGCTGGATAGAGAAGAAGAGTGATAGAGTGATGAAAGGCAAGCATACCTGTCAGGTCCATGGTCAGTGGTCCAGGTGCTTCGTCACAAAGCAGGGTCATTCTGGTCACCTGGACATTTGGCACTGAGAGGTCTGGAGAGGAAAAGGATGAGGTTATTACAGTATTCATTCATATTTCATTCACTAATTTATATATTTATTTGCTGTAGTTTGACATTTTGGAAAATTCCTTCACTTGCCTTCTTGCAGAGTTAGATTGGGTCTTTCTGGTGTTTTGCAGGCGAGGGGGTTGAAATTAGCAACTACACTGCTAGTCTACAGTGTACAGTGTCATGCTGGTGGCTTCGTATCAGTGCTTTGGGTTAAAATGTTTAGTCAATTTAAGCCTAGCTAATCAGCACTAAACACAAACTGCAACTGAGCATTATGGTAATTACTTTTGCTGGCATTTGGTCATAAGTCAAATTATTGGGCAAACTAAAACTGAATGAATGTCTGTACTAAGTTACAAGGTAATCCACTCAGTAGCTGTTGAGATATTTTACCCAGAAACACAAATTTAAGTTGTTTGGTGGTCATTAGGAAGCCATTAGGATTCATACAAATGTAAGAGGTTATTTCATTGGAGGACTGACCAGCAGAATTATAATGGCTAAAATAGATAAGCCCACAATACTAACACCGCTGAAAATAAGCTGTAGTTTTAGCTTGTATGTCTGTAAACACTTCAGTAATTGTGGAAGAAAACCAGCATTGTGGGCTGACATCAGTATTCAGCATGGACAAAAGATAAATGGCCTCTGTGTGACAATAAAGTCCTCTCTGTGTTTCCTTTCTCTCCTTACAGCCTTTTCCACTGAATTCAATGTTACTAAGATGTAGATGTGGCGGCGTTGACTTACAGCAGCGGAGGAGTCAGAGCTATTCTACTGATATCAGCTGTCATGGCCCGGCTGCTGGATTAGAGATGCTGAGGCAAGCAGATCTGTTTCAGTGTGTGTATGTGTATGTGTGTATATGTATGTGTGTGTGTGTGTGTGTGTGTGCGTGTGTGTGTGTGTGTGTGTGTTTGATCAGAAGTTGATGACTATGTGGAACTATGCACCAAGTCGTTATATTGAGTGTATGGTATTATTAAAGCTGCAGTAACAGTAGGTACCAGAGTGAATCACCAGCTCTTCTATCATGTCAGGTAAACAATGAATACACACACCTGCCCTAAGTACCTGCCCCAGCAGGGTCTGCTTGTACTTGACCAGGCTCTCGTCATCTTTGTCCAGTTCCTGAATCTCCTCCAAAGACTTCTGGACTGGAGGTTTATAGTTCAGGTTTCTCTCGTCCTCTTCCTCTTCGATTTGCAAATGCTTCTTCTCAGCCATTAGACCTTCCAGAAAGGAGAGGATGGAGAAGATTGTTAAAGGGAGTAGTAGTAGTTTTATAAAATCTAATTAGAAATTGTTTTTTTTTTTTTTGTTTCATTATTTCAGCTACTGCACAATCTTTCCATATACCCTCCTGGTTGGGAATCACTGAACATAGATTTCACATAAGTTGCTATCACATGATTGAAATACGGGTAGAGGAGGAAGAGGAATAAAGTGCTGACATTGTATCCCATTTGACAAAAACATGCTCTATATCACTGTATACTGTTGGTGTATATTAGTTTTAATTGTTGTACATGGTTAAAAAGTTACTTCTATATAAGTAACTAAAACTAAAATAATCAAATGTGACCTTTCTCTGACAGTAAACTGAAAAAACCTAAGCAGGAAAAGGCAAGTAATATTTGCAGTAGAGACCATCTGGAGTAAATATTTCTGTTATATTTCAGCGACTGAAACTCAACCAGCACCGGCAAGATTGCTTTACTGTCTGGGATAAGATGTATATTACTCTATGTAGGGCAGCTCCAGCCATCCGGGGTTTGATTTCATCAGGGATTTTGATTCAATATTGAGTTTTACAGACATTCGATAATGTGTTCTGCAAGCTGAAATCTCATTTTAGCATTTCTACCTCATGCGCACCTCCAGAGAGTGGATACTTGCAAACTGGAATAGTTACAATAACTGGAGGGATTTGGTCAGACAAAGCCACAGCTGACGGCAGTGATGAAAACACAGCAGTTTTAGGTAAACTGACAAAACAAGCATTTCTGCAAAACTGTCACCATGTTAGCAAAACATGGTGACAGTTTTGACATTTTGAATTTAGACCACAATGAAGGTGAAACTTTTATACTGAAGGGACAACTTATTTACCAAGACGCACCACTGTGCACACTGACAAACCTGTTATTGGACATTATCGTGGTGATATAAAAATTGTCTGGAGTTTTTAAAATTTGCTTTACATAACAGGTAATCCACCAGAGTTGTAGTGATGCTGTGGGTGACTTCATTACAAGTGTAACATTAGGAGTAATGTAACTTTGTCCACAATAAAAGTAGACTTGATGTTAAAGACTTTCAAGTATTTACATTCATGAGTGTTTGTGTATTTATACTATGATAAAAAAAAGAAGAAAATTACATATTTTATTATTAGATGGTTCAAATGAGACGCACAAACATGTTCTTTCCTTATTGACTTACACAAGGACAACACCCATCACCACACACACACACACAAAACAGATCATTTCCTACAATACAACATTACATGGCTGCCAACACGAATGCACAATGCATACCTCTAGACTCCAATTATCTGGAGAACACAGACACGAAGTGCGCTGTGGATGTCTATTTACTGTGCTGTAACAGGTTTGTGTAATAGCCTCTGGTTCTGTTTTTACTGTTCATAATGAGACAGCTCAGTGTACATCAGCTCAGAGCTGTGTGTAGAGGTAATTGGATGACACAGAGAGTACACAAATGCCCACACACACAGACACACACACTGTAGTCACAAACATACCCACCAAACACATATAAATGCGCAGTCACACAGTGTTACAGATTCTGTAAACATTAGTGGAAATCAAACACATTAAACTGAGACGTGTGGTAATGACAAGTGTCAACACACATACACACACACACACACATACCCATGCAGTCATCTGTGTATTTGTAGCAGCACCCCACCCAGTCATGACCAAACACGGCTGCCTTCGCCCGTCACCATGGCAACGCTTTCAACTCCCCTTGCAGTGACATCACCTTTGCTGTGGATCTGTTTTATATGACTGAATATACTCAGTGGGGCATTTTATTTTTACTTGCAACAAGAGAGACATGGCATATGAGTTTTAATACATCCTGCACGCACACACTCACACACACACACACACACACACACACATCAATAGATCTATATTTAAAGGCACGGTGTTCTTGGATGTTATAATCCCTTGGTTGTAGTTTTCCTTAAATCAATATTTAGCCAAAGTGCAGAGATTGTTTTTATACTACAGTAAAGTTTCCTCATATTTGAGATAAAGCTAATCTACCATCACTTTAACATAGTGTCTGGTTGCTGTTAGCATGGAGGACTATAAACTAATAGTGCAGTTTTTCCTCCATACTAGGAAGGAGGGAGTGAGGGGAGGGGATTGCAATCAGCAACCCCACTGCAAGGTGCCACCCCAAGGTGGAAACCTTATAGTATGATAGTAACAAATAAGGTGGTCAGCAAATGAACACAAGTTTCTTTCACATTTAGAGAGACTTTCTAAATGTTTAGAACAATAAAGATTAATACTGATATTAACTATCCTGTAATGTGTGTGTAAAAGCCATAAATTAACCAAACATTTTGAATTTGCATATTTTATATAGAACAGAGAATAGACACAACACTGAAAGGCAAAAAAAGATCAAATATTGGCTTATTGAAAGAGATCACAGCTGGTTTGAAATATTAACACAAAGACCTCATTCAGATTTCTTTTTCTCCCTTCTGCACACACCATAAACTCTACAAAATGTCAGACATGGTACAGGACTTCATAAATAATTCACCTAGCTTTATTTACATATCAAACTCTGCAGCCTGCCTCTGCAGGAGCATGCATGTGCACACATGTACACAGATCGCTGCGTTAAAGCGTGTTTCTGAACCGCTATTAAAACAAGTTTCCTCTGTGACATGAGAGCGGCTCTTTGAACTCAAGACTGCTGACCTGTCACAGAAAACGTATCAATTAACATTTATTTGAAAAGGCAGGGTTCGGTCCACAGAGACACTGTCTTTGTGTTTTAATATGGATTTCTTTTAAAGTTGTAGTGTGTGGTAGTAGAAACCTTTCAACCTCAGAAAAGATTTCTCGCTTGTTTTAACATCATTTACAGAGTCTGTACCAATTTATCTGAAATGATGGACACTGAGAAGAAGCTGTGGCTGTCTGAGAGAAGATCTCAGCCAAATATTCTGTAATAATATTTGACTTCCTAAATCCTAAAGAATTCATCTGCAAAACAGCATCCAAAAGAATATGTCTGCAAATCCTGCAATAAAACACCTGCTGAGACAGCTTCATCCAAAGAGATTTGATGAACATTAGCTACCTAAGTAGGCTACATACTCTCTAGTCTTGGTCTTAACTTGGAATCAACCACTCAAATTCTTGGTTAGGTGGTTGTTAATTTTTGCTTATTAATTTCAGCTACCAAAGGAAGAGGAGAAGAGGAAAAGGCAGCTGAATTAAGCCTCAAACATGCAGGGCTAAAACCCTCCATATTGTGTGACTCATGGTGTTAGAAACAAGCTAACACTAGCGAAAAGCCAGAAGTGTGTGTGTGTGCATGTGTGTTTGTTCTTGTACATGTGTGGACGTGTGTGGTCTGTTCACCCCCCCACCCATCTGTGATGTGATATTAACTGGTGGATTTTCTTTGATGCCCGTAAAACCGCCTCATTACCCAAGTAGCTTTGAAAGCATCTTCTGCATCATTACACACATGCCTGCTATAAAATATGCACTACAAGTGTAAATCAGTAAATCAGCACTCTTTTTTTCTTTTTTACACAAAAGAAAACTGGGAAGAGACCTGTGTCTAAGGGGTGATGCTACTGGGGACTAAAGATACTTTCTCAAAATTATTAAGGTTGTTTCTGTTTTTCTCTCTGTAAAATTTTACATCAAATGAACAACCAAACTGTTCCTTTAAGTTGTATACCATTAATGTCTACTGGTTGCCCTGCAGTCGAAGTGTCCTTGAGCAAGATATTGAACCCTGATGGCTATGACATCAGTGTGTGAATGTGTATTTCTGGGTGTGCCCTGATGTGTTGTCACTTTTGAAGCGGCTTAATTGTAATACCGTATTTTCCGGGCAAGTCGCTCCGGAGTATAAGTCGCACCAGAAGAAGAAAAAAACATATAAAAGTCGCATTTTTGGCGGAATGCGAATGTCAAACATGTTAATAATGTGATCCGGTGTCACGTTGTTCTCAATTAGTTGCTTTTCAACAAACTCACGGAAACTGTCGAGCTCCTCTTGGGAGTCTGCTGGCCGTTTTTGGGACATCGTTGTCTGTGCTCTGGTGGAGAGGTGGTTGCGATGAATGAAGCGGTAACACCAAGAAGTTCCTCCAGCAAAGTCGCTTATATTCATCGTCTTGGCGACCGCCTGGGCGTGCAGACGTAACTGCACCGTGGACAAGCTTCTCCCGGCAGCACGTTCTTCAAGCGCCCATTTGCGAACTCTTTCCTCCAGCTGTGGCCATCGAGGTTTTAGCCCGCGGTTAGCTTTTTTGGTTTTCTTCATTGCAGCTAGCGCGTCCTCCGCTTTTCGCCAGTTCCTCGCAAGTTTCTCGTTCACTCCAAACTTTCTTTCTGCTGCCCGATTACCGTTTTCGGTGGCATATTTCACTACTTGCAGCTTAAAATCTGCAGAATATGATTTTCTTCTTTTTGGAGCCATTTGTGTTCAGTCTATCTCGGTTGTCTTTCAGTGGTGGTAGGAGTAGCAGATACTGGCACACAAGCCTAGAGCGCCCTCTAACGGACACGTGAAATTACCGTATATATTTTAATATATAAGTCGCACCTGAGTATAAGTCGCCGGACAACCCAAACCATGAAAAAAAGTGCGACTTATAGTCCGAAAAAATACAAAATAAATATCTCTCCAAATCCTTTTGGTGCGGTTGAATAGTCAATTTTGCTTAGGAACCTTCCAACTTGAGTGAAATGACCCGGAAGTATTAACACGTCCGCCATGAGAAGAGCCGTTCGAATTCTAACTGTTAAGGAAAGGAGCTTCAATGCTTCCTTTATTATCTCCTTTAGCGTAGGATACACCGGACCATCCTTTAGGAAAGGAAAGGAGGTAATGCCGCCCCACACTTCTTTGCGTCAGCGATTTAAAAAAATCGCCACAACCAGAAAACATGAATGTATTTAAACAGTGTGACGCAGCCTGCAGCCGAGAGAGCGTGTGAATGTGAACATACGTAAAAACTTTGATCATGACGTGTGTTCTGTGTTCACACAGAGTAAAAACTGTTTGTAACTGTGAAACTTGCAGTGTACTTCCTTGACCTCGTGAGGTTTTGTATCGAGGTCAAAGAAAAGTGATTAGGGAAGGATTTAGGAGCTATTTTTTTGACTATTCAACTTTACCCCTTAACTGAAATATTCAGAAAATGTCTAGTCTTTTACATTTATTTGGATGATGGTTAACCCTGTTGCTAAATCAGTCATTTTTACACTAAGACAGGGGATCTGCAGCCAGTATGTGCAACCACATGTAACGTAACAAAACTCACTCAATAAAACATTACATCTTTTTATTTCATTTTTAAAAATGACATAACAAATGTTGCATGTGGCTGTTGGTGGCAGTAGCTTCCTACAGTTTCTGCTGGTTGCTGAGCAACAGCTTGGAGCCAATAAATAGTTCCATGAATTGACTTTTAAAAAATTGAATTAGCAAACAAGCTCTAACTTCTCACTATCTTATCTTCTATTTAACTAAGGCAGATTTTGTTACCTTTAGGCAGAGCCAGGCTAGCTGTTCCCAACTGTTTCCAGTCTTTATGCTAAGCTAAGCTAACTGACTGCAGATATTGGAGTGGTATTGATCTTCTTATCTAATTTTAAAGCTTAATTCCCTTTAGGTGGCTTGTTTAGGGGTGTGCAATTCTGTTCATCACGTCAGGGATGAAAATGGAAGTAAAACATTCGTTCTGACATTTATTGAAAATACTGCATCATAAGTGGGACATTATCTCACAAACTAAACGAGAAATGTTTAATTTCATCTGAAATAATCGAAGTTAAACTGATCTCCCTTTGTCTCAACGGCCTTCCTCTGTTTTAATATTTGCTTCCTGTCTGCCTCCTCTTTCCCTCTTTAACCCAGATAACTGTTCACTGTGTCAGGAAAACACTTTCTCACTATGTGTGTGTTTGTGTGTGTGTGTGTGCCATAAGAGTTGATTTGCTGTTTTTTATAGTCCTTTGAGGCTCGCTGTCACTGCTCTGTTCTAATACTATAACGAGACCTCTGGGACACTGAAACACACACACATATACTAAAGGACACACACAGCGGAAGATGAAAAGGAATCTTTCAGGCTTGTGCAAAGCCAATAACAGCTCTCACAATGAAGGGAAAAGGCAGTCAAGGAAGAATGACCAACATAACAGCATTATAGCAGGCCATGTGAGCGGGGTTCACTTCCATCTCTGAGGCGGCTGTCAGTGCGTGGCCTTTTCTGCCACAACATAGCCAGAATCGATCTGTCACCTTCAAAATTTTCATGTAAGCCTGCAGACACCCCGTCAACACCAGAGACGCTCGTAACACTTTGTCAGGATATCCATGAAATGGTTTGATTCTCATTTCTAAATGTTTCCTTGTTGATGAAAGGCTGATTTGACAAACAGATGATACCAGCTGCTGTGAAGTGTTACTGATGCTTTCACCATTAAATATGCTGTACTTGTGATGTTACACTTGTCAGCAGTAATTAGGGTATGATTCAGCTTTGTCAGCTCAGATTTAAATGTGTTAAAATGTATGATCCATATGCTGTCCCAATATGTAATACTGGCCAAAACTAAAAAGTAGGCTCTTCATCTCTCCAGGATAACAGGAACAATCAATGCTGATATTGTCGTGCCAGAACAGGAGCTGGTGAAGCAGGCAGTGTAACCAGGCTCAGCAGCTGCTCTGGACACTGCTCTGGAGGTAAAAAAAACATTGATGAAGGAAGCTAAGAACAGAAAATGAGAAAGTAAATGTTCTATTGGAAGCACATTGTGTAAATTACTGCTGTGCTGTGATGCATATAACTGCTTTAACTTTATTGTTACTCTGTACCTGCATTTTGGGTTATAGGTGGGAAAGCTGTTGTGAGGGGTTTCTTAACTGAAAACTCTTAACTGTATCTGATTGACCGGCTAGCTGTTGCAGATTAAATCAAGAGCTGAAGTGAAAGAGAAACTTGCCGGTTCCAGAAATCTGGAAGTGGGAAAACATAATTTAAATTCCTACTGACATTTGCAGCTACAACATGTCTATATTCTTAGATAAGAATGTTAGTTTTTGTTTTGTTCTTTATTTATCTAACCATATAGTTTATTTATTATTTCAGTTTTGTAGTGACCTTTAACAACCCTTTCCCACAAACCCCTGTACCTTAGCCTGAATGTAAGTCATGACGTCATCTCTCAAAACATCCACCCCTTTAATCAACCTCCTCCCTTGTGAATATTTCTCCTTCACACGCATACAGTAATATGTCCTCAGCTGCTCCGTCAGCCTTGTTGAGACAGCAGGTTGCCTAATTGAGTGACTTGATTGGTCTCGTATGTGTCTACTCTCCCGTACAACCTCATTTGTCACTACTGGGACAGACAGACAAGGAGGAGGAGGAGGGGGGATGATGTGAGAAGCAGATACTGTACAGTTTCTTAAACACATCTGACAAGCTGACAACGAGTGTGTGTTCGTGAGTAGACCTGAATTGCAGTGAGTAGGTAAAAAAGGGAGCTTAGGGTAAAGAAGAGGGAAGGGAGGAGAGGATTAGAGAGTGAAGTATGGAGGTTGTTTAATCTGACAGTGGGAGGAAGACAAAAAGAGGGAAGTGAAGACAGAGGAAGGTGTAAAAGTGAGGGAGGATGAGGAAGCATAAAAAAATGACAGACTAAGGAGGAGATTAGAGAGGAAGGGAGGGATGATGAGTTAGAAAATGCAGAAAAGGAGGAGAGAAAAAGGATTTCAATTAGCTTGTTTGAACGCTCGCTGCTCGCTGCCTTGCGCTGCTGTTTGCTGATTGATAGCTCATGAAGAGCGTTCTGCCACATGGGCCTCACCCACTCACCCACTCACCCACTCCTCTTCCACCACCAGCACCACCACACACACAAACACACACTTTCCTGTGAAACATCCTGAGCTGCTCTCCCTTCTTTCCTGGAAACAGCTGCTGACAGAACATGTCGATCTCAACCACCAACACTTCCCTTTGTTTCTTTTATGTTTACCCCCTCCTCCTTTCTTCCTTATCCCCCTCCATCTCCTCTTTCTCATCTTCCACCTACTTCTTCCAACCATTTCCACTTAGCTTATCCCTCCACCTCCTCCTCTTCCTCTCCCTATAACTTCACCTCCTCCTCTTCTCCAAACCTCTTTACCTCCCGCCCTCCGTCATTTTTGCTCCCTTACTCTCGCCGTTTATCTTCCACTCAGTCACCTCCCACGTACCTATCAAAAATCTTCTCCTCCTCGTTTTTTCAAAATTCAATCTCAGCCAAGTGTTTTTGACAAGATTTGATGTGTCATATCCACAGAAACCTGTACAGATTCCCTGTGAACAGTTTGTCCTCGCTTGAAGCTGTTTTCTTATTTTGTTTCTGACAAAAAAAAAAAATGCAAAAACAGCACTGAAATATATTTTTTGTAATGACATATTTGGAGTGATTCAGTGCCTCTAAAGTGAGCTGAACTTTAGGGACTGAAGAAATAAATGAGCAGCAGAAGCAGACTGAAAAGCTGTGACACGAAGATCTACGGTTGGTGGATCCAGACTGGAGCAGAGCGATCAATTCAAATTGCTATTTGAAATTCATCGAGTTAATGGAATAGATTATTCACAGCCAGCTCAGATCTTAAATCAAATTTCACTTCCAAGAGCTTCTCATTTTCTTCGGTTTGCACTCTTTGTGGTTGTCCTGCCTCTTTCCTCTGTGTTTCTGTCTTTCTTTTCCAATTACTTTACCTTTTTTCTCTTTATCTCACCAAACACACACTCTTTATACACACACCTGTGTGAGGGGAAACCCCAGGACTGTTCCACCATCTGTAACAGCATTACTGCAGTGTGAACACACACACAAACAGAGAGGGAGTGAACTGCCGTGCATTACAAATATGTTGCAAATACAAGCAAAAAAAAAAAAATAAATAAATAAATAAATATATATATATATATATGTACAGTTAGAAGTAACAACAGACAGTGGTAACATCATTTGAGTCCTGCATACGCTGTGTCATCACACACACTCCCTCCTCTGCCAACATTTCTCATGGACACACTCCCTTTTGCATGTGTGTATGTGTGTGTGCGTGTGTGTGTGTGTGTGTGTGTGAGCAGAAACATAATTAGAAAAGCCGGCAGCACACATGCACAGAAGAACACAGGCACACACACACACACACACACAGGAGAGAGTGTAGGATGTGATCAATAGCTATTGATCTGCCACCTTTAGCTTGTCTTGGCAGCGTTTCATGTTAGACATAAAAATGTCCACACACGCCAGGACAGAGACATATGGCACGAGCACACACGATTATAATTTAATGAATCCGTTAAACAAACACCATAAAATAGATAATTCATGCACAGTGTAATAACTTGGATCAGTGAAGTTATACTGATTTACTAGAGCACACACTCACACACTCCTCCATTGCCTCACCTCTGTAGCACATAGTTAGCCACAGCAGCTCCAGCACCTGACCCCCAAACTCACACACGTCCACTCCCAGCATGGTGCCTCTCTCTGCGGGGGCTGCACCCTGTGCGACGGCTGGCAGAAGAAGAACCACAGAACCGGGGAACCTCCACAGGTAGTGACAAAGTATCAGAGCAGGGATGGATTAAAGAGGAAGCATCCACAAAAAGTCTTGGATTGGAAAGAAAGAGGGTTGATCAGATAGGCATCTCCTCCGTGGAGGAAATATAGGGAGAAAAAATGTAGTTGTGAGGGGTTGAAGGGGGTTGAGGAAAAGGTCTGGCGAGAGAGAGACAAGAGAGGCAGGGAGGGTATCCTTGGGTGTGGGTGTGGATGTGATGGGGATGTGTGTGAGCGAGAGAGAGAGAGAGAGAGGATGGAGGGAGGGGTGGGTGAGGGAGAGGCAGCAGACACAAGAAGCAGCCGGCTTTCTACTCTTCCTCCTCTCCTCCTTCTTCTTCTTCTTCTTCTCTTTTGTAAACTAGAGCAAGAAGGGAAGAAATCCAAATGCTAAATTAGCTAACTGTCTGCATGCAGCAGAGAGCTAACAGTGGCAGGCAGACGTTGGTTTAGCCGGTAGAGTGTCTGCAGCAGCGTGTGTGTGTGTGTGTGTGTGTGTGTGTGTGGTACTCAGACGCTGGCTATCGATTCGCGGACGAGCAGCAAACCCCTCCCCTCCTCTCCTCTCCCTGCCTCCCTTCCTCCTCCCTCCTTCCTCCTCCTCGTGTCATCAGCCCAGAGACTGCAATGAGCTCATCCTTTACCCCCTCCCTCATTCACTCTTCCTCGCCTCCCCTCACCTCATTCCTTCTCACGCACTCTTCAACTCTTTCATGCTTTTATTTCCCTCTTCATTTTTCATCACTTTGTATGAATTCACATGTGGTGTCCACTCTCTCCCTCCACCTATTCATCACTGTGTCACGGCAGCTCTCTCTCTCTCTTTGCTGTGTCTCTATTTATCTTAACCCCACCCCTTCTTCTTTATCTCCCTCTGTTTTTTAGTGACCACACCCTGTCAGCAGTATGCTTCAATCATGACTCTCTGTCTCTTTTATACTCTATCTTTTTTCTCCATCATTTTGTCTTTTTTTCTCTCCTCTCTCTCCTCTCTTCTGACATCCCTGGAGCAATGAGGGAGGCTGTAGTATAGAATACAAACAGGGGGTTGCTTCTTCTTCCCACTTGACAATCAGACACACTCCCTTCACACACGTCTACACACACACACACACATACACCTTGTCATTCAGCGGTTGTTCAGCTATCATGTTATGAGAGACAACTTCTCTCCTTCTCTGTCTCTCACTCTCTTAGACTCTGGCAAACCATAGCATCATGTTATGTTACACCCACACATATACATTTACCTAAAACAAGCAGAAATTAGTAGTTTGTAGGAATGAAGTGGGATTTCAATACAATTCCTCTAAATATATGCATGAAGTACCTGACATAAAAGGACAAATTCCACGACTGTAAACTTACCCAGATTTGATTTGTCACGTTACGATTAATGATTAAACTCAAGAAACTGACTGAGAAAGGTTTTTATTGGTGAAACGAGCCAGTTTGATAAATGAGGGATGTTGGATCGTGTGGTTGGAGAGAAAATGAGAGAGGGAAGGAAGTGAGAGCGAGCAGAGATAAAAAAAATAAAATAAAATAAGATAAAATAAAATAAAAAACACAGAGGAGGCAGAGGAGAGACAGAGCTGAGGCTGTGTCTTGATCCAAACTCAATTTGGCGATAGTTTCCTTTTTGATTTCTTGCCAGCAAAAAACAGTCATATTGGAACAGAGAGAGAGAGAGAGAGGATGTTTATGGGTTTGAGCTAGACCAATATATTTGGGTCAATACTGTTTTTTTTTTTAATAAAAGATGAGTCATGTTTCACTGCTCATTATATAAATATTTTAGATACAGTGTCTTTACATTATCTGAGAAAAAATCCTCAAGTAATTAAAAGAACTTTTGTTCCGTATTAAGATTATTAATATCAGCTGTGAGGCAGTACGGGCACTCACAACAAGAAGGTTCCCGATTCAAATTCACCAGCCGGCTGTGGCCTTTCTGTGTGGGTTCACTCCGGGTACTCCGGCTTCCTCCCACAGTTCAAAAACATTAAGAGGTTTATAGGTTAATCAGTGTCTCTAAATAGCCCATAGGTGTGAATGGTTCTTTAGAGTTAGGTGTGAAGAAAGTGTCTAAAATACAAACCTAGTACAGTCCTCAACTGACTCTGTATGTGAGCCCAAATGAGACCCGAACATTTCAGGTCATCCTGACATCACCTGCCCTGCAGGCTCGGTCATTAACGTGAAGCACAGCTGGAGGTCTTTATAGGCAGGTCACAGTGCTTTCAGCCACTACACAATCAAATCATGACTAATAGAGATTACTCAAAAGAGGATCACTTTATAAAAAATATAAGCGTCTTTGATAAGGGTCCATAAAAAAATTCCCTCAAACTGGCAGAAATCTTGAGACTCATTGTACAAATCCATCATTTTTAAATGGTTAACGACTGATTTAATATCGTTGACTTGTCCTACCAATCACCCCTGTCAGTGTCAGCACTGGGTCTTTCTCCTGTCTGTCCTAAAGCAAGCAGTGCTATAAAGCCATTATACTCATATTGCTTTATGGTAATATAAATCAGCAGCGGCAGTGGTCCCCAGTGGAATGAGTGGCATCTATAAAATGTGTGCTTGAACAAGGTAGTCATGGAAGGTGTCATAAAGAGTGTCTGGGTGTAAGGAGCCCCCCAGGGTTCAGCCATGCACAGCCACATCATTTTACTCAAACAGGAAAAAAACCTGATAAAATGCTCAGCAGGTACCGGCCAAGGACCTGCTGCGCTGAGGTATTATCCCTATAATGGGAAGTCAGTAGCTCAACCCTCAACAGAACCATCACTCATCTACAAATACAGAGCAACTACTTTGAAAAAATGGAGCTAGCAACACCGGAAACTAAGGCAATCAAATAAATGGCCTCTAACAATCGAAATGAAAGCAGTATTTTGGGAAATATCTTGTCGAGAGTGAGACAAGAAGATTGATACCACACATGTCTGTATTTTAGATATGAAGTTAGCTTAGCTTAGCATAACAACTGGAAGTAGAGGGAAACAGCTAGCCAGCTAGTGGACTCCATGGAAGAGGACCACACGGTGTCTGTAGATAGGTTCATTCTAAGGTAACAAAAATACAACGATTCTTACTTTCAGGTGATTATACAGTAATGAAAATCCCCCTAAATATTACACACCGGACCTTTAAAGCTCATTTAAAGCTCATGTTATCTAACCACTGCCCTGGGTACTAGGAGAACAAATAGTCTTGGTTATCTCTCTTGCTGTTTCACAGTCTTAAGTTATTTTATCATCTCGATAAGGTGCACGGATAGTGCTGACGACTGATGAAAAACAATTATCATACAGTAACACACCTTATATTGAATTACAGACTGATATCACATGGATTCGCAAGTGTAATCTGCATTGATTTGGCAAGTTATTCCATTAAGCTGCGGTACATGAGCTCTGGTAATTGCTTTTTCTCTCGCACATAGATACAGTATGTAAGCTATACACTTGGGGTGTGCGTATAAGCAGTGTCTAAATGGTTTTCAGACAGCATATTGGGTGGGGAGCATTTATCTCTCTTAGTGTTGAAAGAATAACCCGAATCATTTGGAGCTCATTCAACCATAACTGCCTGATTTTGTCAGACTGAAAATGACTGAATAATCCAGATGCTAATTGTCTGAGGGAATGAATAATAACTGGATGTAGTAAAGGAAGTCGCCGGGCAACGAAGAATGAATAAATACAAAGGTGTTTGTCAAGTGATGATTGAATAAGTATGGAGGGAATCGGGTGGAAATCAAGTTTCTCAGGGGAAGAAGGAACGAGTAAAGGATTTTTTTGGCAGATGATGAGCGAATATTATGCGAACAAGTTCACTCAATTTATCAAAGGCAGAAGAGGAGTTTCAGAGACTAGTATTAGCAATAATAGGATACAACACCAGACTGTACAGTAATCTGTATTAGGATAAATAATGCAGATTTTATTCATAAACATTATTTATTGAATTGGTTTATTTTTTCCATTCTATCACCATGTGGTAGGGTCCTTGGCTCAGGGCGGAGCAGCAAGGGTGATGACAGCTTGAAAATGCTAAGAATTGAATACCTTTCTAATGAATGCTTTTTTTTATAGCTGAAAAAGGCACATTGTTACTGCAAACAGTTATTTCGAGCCTACCAAGGGGTAAAAACACCTATTCAACGATGACCTCTGCTCTCTGATCGCCTTTTGGTACAGAATCTTATCTCAATCTTATGAGCAAAAACTAGTGAGTCATAACTTTGCTAGATGAAAGCTGCTTTTGGTGTCAAACATGGTTGCTGTTCATGCAATCAGAACAGGAACAGCTGATTTCTGCCAAAGACATAATCTTAACGGAGAGGTCCAATTAGCAAGTGTTATCAAATGGCCTTTTACTGACATCCAGTGGAGACTAAGAAAAGTGGCATATAAGGGCATTGTAGGTGTGACTGTGTCACTGAAATGATTTACGGTGCCCTTATTTTTTTTTGTAATAGATTATAGTGATGATGAATTCAGGTTCCAGTGCTCATAAGATAACATGTTCCCCAGTGTCTCAGCTCCCAGAATTTTTATCTACGGTTATGTTTTGATGATTAGTTTAATCCAGACACACTGCCCAGTAATTGTTTGTCTGTTCTCAGCTACTGTGGAAACATGGTGGTTCAACTCTGTGGAAGAGGACCAAGCAGCAACCTCTGTGGCTGTGAAGTGAAGCCAGTGTGGAAGTGCCAAAAACTGCAGTTCCTCAAATGTCCACTTGGGTGCAGAAGTGAGTCAGTCTCCATAAGTCCCCATGTTAAAATGTCGAAAAATCACAGCAGAAATAAACATAGACATTCTGATACAAAAACAGTTTTGGTCTCTATAGCTACTCTCCCTGTTCACGACGACTGTACTGAGGGTGAATTTATATACACCTCACCTGTTCAGATTATATTAAGGCTTAAAGTTATGCAGAATTAACAGCATGGCTGCTTTGATTGATTGTTAGAGCACCCAAGCTTCATTCGGTTCAATGATGATCCACATCTTTGCAGATTTCTAGATTAGCTGGGAGGGAAGAGACAGGACTGCCATCATAGTGGCGTCCAGCGTCGCTCATACACTGTCCACTGATTAAAACAGACAAATCACATAACAATAGATAAATTTAAATTTTATTAATTCACAAAAGGTTTATCCAGTGGTTATAAAATCGAGCATAGTCTATATTTTAACATCTAGAACTGTACAACAAAACAGACCAAAAAAGAGACAAAAATCAAAGTAAAACCAATGAAATGCACAAAGAAAAAAAAACACTGACAGTTGAAGAAATGTTAGATTGACAAATTGACAAAATAAAATAATTATAAATCAGAGAATCGGTGTTTTGTGTGCTGTCCTGACTGGACAGGAACACACGGATTGGTTTACACAGAAAGTAGGTGGTAAAAATAGTTTACATTCATATAGAGCTTCAGGAGGGACACTTGTGGGTATTTCTCAACAGAGACTTTTTTCAGTAGTAGTTCAAAGTGCAAACATTTGGAGGTGTGAATAATTATGTTCGTACCTCTGAGTATCAACCCATAAGAGCAGATATCTCTTGCTAAAACTGCTTCACATAGCATCTTTGTGACCAAAAATCAAGCCTCTTCTCCACTTTTCAAACTGCACTTGTGAAAAGTGTTTTTTGAGTTATGGAAAATGTGGAACCCAAAACACAAACTTTAAATTAACACAAGTGGTTAACGTCAACAATAAATAACAGCATTCACACAGTGCAAAACTACACAATAATGGAAAATACTAACTTTTCTAACATCGCTAAAGACCTCAAATAGTCAGTGAAGTTGTTGATGTTACATCCAGACTCACTCAAAACAGCAAAGCAAACCACTAAACTTAAAATGTCTCATTTGGTTCAATAGCAAGACAAATAAAGCATCTGTTTGAATTATTTAAAAATGTAAATCGATGTTATGACAGATTAATAATGTATCGCCACATTATTAAAACATTCCTTCATAAAGAGAAGTAGCATACTGTTTACATGATGTTGAGGAAGCAGAATAAGACTGAGAACAGACAGACATCAAACTGATTCTTCCTCTCTTCCTGCTGGCAAAGTGGCTGTTTTATTTTGAAAAGATCCTGTCGTTTTGCCTTTTTTGACCCCCATACAACTAGAACGTAAACAATCTATCAAAGCCTGGTGCCTAGGTACCATTTGATGCTTCAGTGCAGCCGCGTTAATGATAATGGAAGTCAAGTCACTCGGGATCCTTTCAAAGTAAAACACAGACAGATCGACCAGATGGAGTTTGTGCGTTATGAGCCTTGGGAGTTATTTTGTTTGACAGTTTGACATTTAAAGGAGTCTTTTTGTTTTGACCTTAGCCTGTAGGTGGGGTTTCATTGTGTTGTCATGGTGATCATTTTGTCATGAAATAATAACAGAGGCCTCTTGTTGGTCCTTGATGGTGTCCTTTTAGGCTGCATAGCTGGAGGTTGACAGCTAATGAGGCAACGGGTGGTCATAGTTTGTGTATATGTGTGTGTGTGTGTGTGTACTATGTCTGGGTCACCTGAAGTTCCTCCAGTCCGTGTTTGCCGAGGTGATACCTGGCCAAGTCTTTCCTGGTCACCAGTCCTACCACCTGCAGAGATCATCATTGTGGCATTCAGCAACAAGACTGTGATCATGAAATAATCTGATCAATACATAAAGAGGAGTTCACAGAACACAAACACACTCTTACCCTGTTCTCATCATCCACCACCACCAGGTGTCTTAGTCCCAGAGCTCTGAACAGCTTAAACACACGAGGCAGAGATGTTTCCTGCAAACAAACCACCTCATTTAAACTGAACTTCTTTAATTCATCTGTAAAAACTCACCAAACCAAACTAGATTGAATGAATACAATTATAACAGTAAGAAAAACAACTGAGCAGTCTGATGTGTCTCTGTGTTACCTGTGGTACAGTGTAAGGTGTTGCGTTCATGAACTCCGTCAGGTCCATCATACACTCCCTCTCGTCCTGGGAGACATGGATGCTCTGGATCGGGGGGAAGCGAGGATAGGCATCCCTGAAGTCCTTCAGCTGGAGCTTCCTGTGAGTCAGCCGGGACCGAGCCAACTCCACAAACACCTGGCAGGACAGAGCAAAGGACAAACAGTGACTGATTCAACTATCACACCGGTGACGTATCTGAACATAAACCTCTTTTTCCACCCCCCATCGCTGTTGTTACCTTGTGTTTGAGAAGAACAATGAGCTGAGAGCGAAGGATGAGGCCGCAGAGCTTCGCTGGCTGAAGAGGGAAGGAGAACAGAACAGAATTCACATTTAAGTTTAACCTCAAGTCAAAGATTTTGGTACAGTATTTCATCATGGCTTCATAAAGTACCTCATCATTGCCAGCAACTTGCACGACGACTGGGAAGCCGTTGTGATTGGTCGATGTGTTACTAAGGATGTCCACGATGGTTCCCACCTTCTCTATCCTGTTCAAACAGGTGACCGGAGAACTCATCACCTCTCTGGATGTAATGAGAGAGAGTGAGAAAGTCAAACATACAAAATCAGTTTCAGTGAGTTTCACTCAGTCATCAACAAACAGAAGTGACTTTACCTGGCGGTCAGCCAGTGGGAGGTGGCAGGAGCCTCCCAGTGCAGGAAGGGAACGCTCTGTAGCTTGATGTGGATATCATAGAGACCCTGAAACAGGAGAAAGAAACAAACTTTACACAGAGAGAAATATAGTTTGACTTTTTTCGTTTGTTTCGGAGCCATTTCAGCACTAGTGGCAATTTATTTTATTATTATTTTAGCTGTGCCTCCTCCTCCTGCTCCTCCATTTCCTCTGTGGGTGGTATTGTGGGACAATAATGTTCTTCAAGGACACACTCATAATAATCAAACATTTTTGTGCTGACTTTAAATCGGTACTTTTATAGTGTTCAAAATCTGCAGAAAATCAGTGTGTTTTTAAGGTTTTTGGATGCAACTACATTATGCCCACATACTGTCCTCTGCACATGGAAAGCAGTGAGTTTGTTGGCTTCTTTCTGTATTGCACTCTTTGTTGAGGGATACCATAAAGTGGATTTATAACATCACAGACTGAGGCAGGAACAGTGTGTCCGTACTTAACTCACCTCTACAAAGTAGTCTCCTACTATCTTGGCAGTCATAAGGACGAGCATGATGGGAAGGCCGTATGTGATGTTTCCTGTAGCCTCCACCATGATGACAGTCAAACTGAGAGTCATCCTCACGATGCCACCTGTGGAGATGGATTATTTAAAAAAATGAGGTGACAGTGTGCTGGAGACTAGAGTTTTCATGAAGCTGTGCATGTGTCAGCATGATTGGTCATAACAATATGTTTCCAATCTGGTTCTTAATTCCTGTTGAGCACTAAAACCAAAAGAGCGCTAACAAGGTCAGGGTTGATGTTACTCACCTAACTGAGCTGCAGCTCCCATCAGGGCATATTTACCAGGGACAGCCCAGGTCTAACAAAATACACATGACAAAGTCAAACAGTTGTTCATTTCATTAAGGAAAACCCACTTCAAATCTACAAATATGTTCATTTTCAACATGTCCTCAACATGTTTTCAACATGTTTCATGTACTCAGAAAGAAATTCACACGAAGCAAAAGGACAAAAAAGGGTTATGGGAAATGTGGTCTTCAGTTTGAGAAACCACACATGTGGTCCATTTCTCAGTACAGGAACTGAAAGGTGTCATCTTGTCCTCACTGAATGACGTGTGATGCACACACACTAACCGAGCCAGTGGTGGTGATGGAGGCCAGCAATATTCCAAACAATCTTCCCCAGGCGGCTCCTATTAGCAGAGATGGGATGAAGACTCCAGCAGACACTGCCAGGCCATAGGTCCAACACGCCAGGAAGAAATAAGTCAGAGTGAACAAACCCAGCGTCAAGGGATTGTAGGTTCCTTTAAGAAAGAAAGGAATGACAGGTGACATAAGTAATGTGTTTTCACTTTGACCTGTACACAAAGAAAGAAAAAATAGCTGCGCACATGTTTGTACGCAGCTGTCGGCTTTACCTGGTTGGTTGTGGAAGAGACTGCGAACACTTCTCTCAGGAGTGTTGAAGAAGGCCGTTGCCATGGAGTTATACTCCCCATCTGCACAGAACAACTTTGAGAGACAGAAAATGACAATAGTGAGACAACAAGAGAAAGAAGAGGAAACACAAAGAACCATCCTCCCTTTGTGTCCTTTGTTGAAGCTTTTACATCTACCAGCTGACATACAATTTTAAAACGAAGGGGGGTAGGACAGAGAAGGACTGTCATCCACATTTTTTGTTGAAAATTTAAACATAATGCCCTGAATGTGAATTGTTTTCTTTTTCACGTCGCTCTCATCAAGGAGGAGACCACGAAAGCTGCCCTCTATGGACCATGAATGTCAAAAATATCCTCTTCTTAGATCCATAAATGATGTGTTTATATGTGTATAAGTTTTTCTATAACAAAAAAGTAGTTGTACAAACTTGCAACATGCACTGTGTAAAAAAGGAAGTACTTAGATTCACTGTGAGAAAGTGAGAGCTCATCTGTTGGTCATCACACATCAGTGGTCATCAGTGTGTTCGTTTTAAAACCATAATCATACATGACTTGTGATACAATGTAACTGGCCTCCTGAGTCTCAGCTTTATTACACGTCGTCATTTAAACCAAGGAAAGTTGACAAGAGTTTGTTTTCAGACAGCTGACATAGATGACAAATGTCAAAGGTGTGTGTTTGTATACCTGCAGTGGGTACTCCTCAGTGTGCTCTGGCCCCAGAGGCTGACAGTCATTAGAGAAGTAGATCATGGTGAATGACACTGTCGCAGTCACTGCAGCAACCAACATGGCCTCCATCACTTGCAAACAAGGGCGATGGACATACCTGTCACACACACAAACACACACACACAGAGGTGAAATCTTTAATGGCTTTAATGAACCAGAACCTTACAAAAATGTTGACTTCCTGTCGGCCTCAGTTTGGACTTTCCAAAGTGAATAGGTTACTGTGTGAGTGCAATGAAAAACAAAGCGTACAACAAAGCTCCTCTGCCATTTTGTGCCTTCAGGCAATGTGGCTGCATAAATGTCAAGAAGACTCAATTACTGTTACGAAATGTAACACAAACTCACTGCGTCAGATGACGGATGGAGTATTTTTAGAAGCAGTGCTGCCCAGACAGGTACTGAATATTATGTACCGAGAAAATGCCAGATAATCAGGACACGAATGCCATTTTATTTATAGCCAGTTATAAACTTCATAGCCACTGTAAATCGTCTGTGACAGGTGTTTGTTTTGTTTTTATACACTTATACTAATATAAACATAATTATGTATATTATATTTATGTCTATGTCTTCAATTACTGTAACGCCCTCCTAATGGGCCTCCCAGCCTGCAGAGTGAAACCTCTCCAGATGGTCCAGAACACAGCAGCACACCTGGTCTTAAATCAACCCAAATGGGCACATGTTACCCCGCTGCTCATCAAGCTCCACTGGCTACCTGTAGCAACCTGCATTAAATTCAAATATAATGCAGACTACAAAGTAGTCTCCTGTTCTACACGACTTGAATGTCCTTACACAGACATGTGTTACCTCCTCAAATAAACAACGCCTGACTCAGGGGTGTCCCTCTATACCTTCAAAACACCTCCAGAATCGGCACCAATGTCTGATAAAATACCTCAAAATTGGAGTATGTCAGTAATGGGTATCTCAGAAGGTGCAAGCCTTAGCTATGATAGTAAATGTAGCCATACTACTATCTCAAAATGTGCACATATGTACCCTCCAACTCCAAACAAGGAAGCAGGAAGTGCAGGTGATAGCAGGTGTTAGCAGAAGTCTCCTCCCAGGCCACTCTGTCAGTAACTGTACCTGTTCTTACTGGGATTATTTATAAACACTTCAATCACAAGATGCTGTCATATGAGAATCTGTTTTAAGCTTGCATCTGAAAACTTCCTCGTCTTGCACCACGCCCTGTCTTTGACAGACAAGAGCAAAGCCTCTGTGCTACAATGTGTTGTTTTTCTTGGCACACTGCACAAACAAAGAAATTCTTAGTATCAACTCTTCAACTCTTCGTAGATCACTTGATCCGTTGTTGGAACATTTTTCCTTGAGTTAATAACACTTTGTTTTGTTCTTGCAAGAAGCTGATCCATTTCTAAATCCTACCTGATCCTGAATATGGTCAGCCAGTAGTTGAGAACGTTGAATAGAGCTCCTAGTAATCCACCTGCACAGGAGAGAGATGAACACACATATAAGCCGGCTGTTTCTCAAGTGAGGAGCGTGTGATGAACAGAATAGACTTAAATAGTTCTTACCTATAGCTCCCATTGCGATGAACAAGGGAATCTCATAAAGGTTATAGGCCACACTCTGAAGAAAGACAAATTAGATCATGTCACACTGACTAACAAACAACATAAAGCAGTGAAAATACATGATATGTGTGTGTAAGTTCCTCACTTCATTCTCAAAGCGTCCAAAGTTGATGAGACCTGGGTTGGAAAGATCTCCTGGGTTGTTGTGATAGATACTGAGGAAGAAGTTCAGGGTGAAGGTAGAGATCATGGAGGCAAAGAACTGCAGATGAGAAAGAAACAAGTAGAACACTGAGAAGTGAAAAGGACAACATAACACAATCATTACTAATGACAATAACTTACTATGCCCCACATCAGCACACATAGGACAATAACTTACTATCCTCCATGTCAGCATCTGGTTCCAGAAAGAAGCTCCCTCCTCTAGAGAGAACAGAACGCCACCTGCCGACCAAAAAGAGACAAAAAATTTGAACTGCGATCGGATGATGAGCATCTACGATGCCAAGCTAGCTCCACACACTGTTGGTTGATTTACTGGGTTCACTTAAGTTGAACTGTAAGCAATCTTTTTAACCATTTCTACACCTCTGTATACATACATGGCAGCTTTTTTCCCCACAGCTGTATGATCACAACAAGCAGCCATCGACAAACTAGGTCAGGTAAGTTGGATGATTGAAGGGCTCACCAAATTAAATTTGAGACCATAGAGAATGAAATTTAATATGAGTAGACAAAACTACGATGGAAAACCAGTAGAGACATTTGTTATTATAATCAAATCATGCAATCATTTCTAATGATAAAATTATTACAAAATCAATGTGACCTGGAGCCAGATAAGTGGCAAAAAACTGAGGTTTAATTAATTTAATTGTTGCTCAAATCAACACTAGCCCATTATGAGTCTGTGAGCTTCTTAGCTGCTATAGCCGGTGAGTGTAGTCTATGATGTTGACACATACAGTGCAATATAATTACAAACTTATTTTTCAACATGTTTTTTGTACCTGTATCCAATTAGCTAACGAAATAAGGCTCTATTTTTATTCTTATAACCTTCTCCTCATCTGTCAACACCATAAACTGCCTAGTGACAGTACGCCGCCTTTCCTGTTGATTGGAGAACAAGTGCTTTAGAGGGAATTTCCTCACAGGTTTCTTTGTCCTTAGTTTTGGCATGCGGCCATATTGTTCGACTGCAGCTAAACCGCTCTCACAACTAAAGCAAACAACTAACAGAGCACGTGATTGTACTGTGCACTGGTAAGGTTGCTTTACCGACTGGCGCTCCAAAAGCAGCAGAAACGCCAGCAGCAGCTCCAGCAGACACAAAGTCTCGTTTTTCTGTGTCTCTCCGGAAGTATTCAAAGATCTACAAACAAACACACATATTATTAATTAGAAATTATTTGTACTCACAAACACACTGCAACCATAGACAGCTTTTAATGGTGCACATGGTGCGCTTGATCAATGATTTAAGGACACACCACACACAGCATAGAAACTCACTACACACACTGACCTTGAAGTCTCTTTTTAAAGAGGTGCTCCTGCCCTGTGAGACCCCGGCAGCTACAACAGCACCAGAGTGAATCATGGGCCCTTCCTTGAGGGATTGTGGGTAAACAAGAAGACAGCTATTAAAAGGAGTTGTGTACAGTGTCAATCCACACAACTTGTAAATGGAAATTATCAAAGTAAATTGTAAAATGACAACTCTGAAGGCACAAAACATCAGCTATTGCACTGGGAGAAGTCAATGAGCTGAATGTTTACCTTTCCAACAGCAAGACCTCCAACCACTGAGCAGATAACACCACACACTTTCACCACCAGTGTCTGTGGAGGACAAACACACACGTGTTTAGAGTATGAAAGTCCTTTGAGTTCAAGTCCATCCATTTGTGAATGTGTGTTTATGTCTTTACCTTGAGTCGTACCACCCTGGGAATCTTGACTCCATTCAGGTAACATTTGATCTGAGGGATACCACTTCCTGCTGCTATGGGCTGGATGAGACAAAGAAGGATGTCAGAAGACGGACAGGATGATTCATAGCGAAAGAATTATTTACTTGTTAGTCCATGAAATGGCATTAAGAGCTGGTGCAAACTATGAGGAAATAAATGAACCACTTTTCAAAGTCAAAACTCTCAGGCTGCCCAGCGACACTGTGGCTAACCAGAGAAGCAGAAATGGAGAAGCACCTTAATCCTGACAAATTTCAGTATTACACAGTGTCGGAGTCAGACTATTGCTTTATTAGTTTTCACTTCCACATCCAAACAATTTCTAATTCCAGTCATGCAATTCCTTTCTGCTTTTAGGGCATACTTCCTCTAAATCCCGTCTTTCACACTCGAGGAATACCCCAAGAGAAGAAGACGACAGAAATTGTGGAATTTTTACCAAAAGTGTCATTATTTCTCTTTCAGTCTTACCTCAAAATATGCAACTATGATGGCCCCCACCATGACAAAGGCGGAGTTAAAAACAGCCCAGAGGATGAGAGAGATCGAAAGACCGCCCACCTCTGTAAACTTCTCAATGTCTGTAAGAGGTCAGAGGTCAAGGAAAGTTGGGGGATCCTTATATCGCAACTTTTACCCTTGGAAAACAGAAATTTAAAAAGGACTATGTGTAGGATTGAAGTGGCATCTAGCAGTGATGTTGGCAAATGCAACCACTTCCCTCATCCTCCTGTAGCATACACCAAAAGCAAAGACCTATTTTATTTAATAAATGGAAAATGATACTAGGACCACAGCTTCCCTTAACTGAATGCCACTTGTGCTTAGAAAATAAGTAATAATTAGGGAATCTACATTTAACCTCATATTTTTCTGCAAACAGCCGAACAGGGTAACGAAAACTTAATTTCAAGTGTCACAGGTTGCAAGAAAAAAAAATTATGTGTCACTTGAGAATTTGTTGTACGCATCACTCCTTCAGTGCAACACTTTAACCCTGCAACAGCTGATATGTCTGCTAACAAACCTGCCTGCCCATTTGTAAGTTACAATACAGGAAATTATTCAAAATAATATATACAAAATATTCTTCAAGACACTGTTTCTGCTGCAATCCATCTGGTGTCAACATGTTAGTCTGACTAGGTGCATCATGTGCAACTCTTCAGGATACTCTCTTTGACCACTTGGTATTTTATCCCAGCCAGTTGCTCCACCACGATGTCTATGAAACAGGCGATGAGTCCGGTCAGAAAGCCGATTAGACCACAGACTACCCAGCGACTGATCTCTAGACAGCGGAAACCCTAAAAATACAAGATGAGAGAGGCAGACAGGAGACACAGGACAAGGAGGGAGAAACAAACAGTAGAGGAGAGAGGCAGACATATTTATATAGACTTAAATTAAAAAGTTCTAACATATATTTAGGGGATTCCCAGTCCACCTACCATATGACTCATTCTCCTCTCCTCCTCCAGAAACAGCTGATTCTCAATGTTATCATAGTCCAAACTCTGGAATAACAAAACAAATACAATAAATTAGTAAAACAGTGATAAAAGTGATGATGTTTATATCTATTCTTCCCAAAATTGTGACATAACTTGACTGAGTGCATATCCACTTTTTGAATCGATGACAGCAACTTCACAGCAAACCAAAAACATGTTAATACAAAGATGATTTCATAAACTGTTTACTGCCTGCTTAAGAAGATTAATTCTCTTTTTGTTGCACCATCATGTTGATTTGGTTGTACATTTGCTATAATCGTGTCACTGACTAATAATGTGAGTGGGCTGTTTTACCTCAAATTTAAGCGACAACAGCTTCTCATTATGAGGGATCTCTTTAGGCCGCCCTCTCAGAGAGTCCTGCAGGGGGAAAACACAGAAGAGAAAAAAAAGAGGTCAGGTCACCAACGCTGACCTATCACCTCTGCCCTGTTCATGAATCATGTGAGGGGCTGCAAGGAGGAGCTGGGAACTGACGTCAGAGAAATCAAACATTTTGGAAACAACATAAATGAACGCAGCAGGATTTGAAAAAACAAAGATATTTTTCAAATCTCAGGCATCACTTCAAAAGAAAAAAAAAAGACATTTCATAGACTTTAGATACTAGAGCATTTATAATGAGGCAGATGGAAGGTGCAGTGACTGTGACCAGTGTTTCCTCCAAAGCATAACAATCAAATCTTTACCAGTTTAGTGTTGAAGGAAAGACTGGTGCAAAAGAGTGCATTCTGACATACATACAAGCCAGCTACAGCACAGGCAATTTAAAGTACTCAATTTCACATTAACATGCACTGTTACGCAGGCCTCTGTCACATGTCTGTGACCTGTCTGTACAGCTAACTCAATCAGCAGCATATAAAGCGTCTACACAAGATAGCAGACATTCACATAAACACACGCTGGAAATAAATCTTTTGTTTACAGCATACAACAATCGAGCACAATCACATGCACGGCATCACATTCCCATGAGACAATGAAACTGATGGTTTCTGTCTCAGAGGGAAACCGATGTCTTCAGAGTTTTTATTGCCTGGTTGAACTTACTGTGCCTGTGCTAAGAGCTACAGAAACAAACTCGATGGTGCCTCTCTCTGGTGTCAGCTAATTTCATTTTATTAACACCTTACAGCAGAAGGGTTGCTCTGTATTTACTCTGTGTGTGGATCAATAAGTTTAAAAAAATACTAAAATGGCTGAGCAGTCATGGTGAAGCTTATTATCACAGACATGGTCAATTTATCATTTACAATGCGTCATGGTGGAAACTGTCACACAGTCCAAGCACGTGTCTTTTATGCACACTGGGTGAGTCAACCATCGCTGCCCTGATTTGGCTTACTTCCCACATTAGGCTTAAGCTGTATTCAGGAGGGAGTAGCTGAGATTAAATTATATACAATACTGTCTGAACCCTCAGCTCTATCTCAGGCTGAACCTCTCAAATTAGGCCTTATGGACAAAGATAGTGGACACAAACTCAGCCTGAGCATGAGGCTAAATCACTTTCAGTTAACTGTAAATCACCCCAACATACCGCTGGATACTGTGTGTGTAATTTTAAAACACAGCTGATCACCTCATATTGATTTGATTGTTTGATTTAGGAGTCTAAAAGAACTACCGCTAAAGATCGTGATGAAGTGATGATCAACAGGAGCGACACAGAAGACACAGAGAGAAAGAGTGAGATGACGTTTTTCGAGGCTCGGGGCTTTACCTCATCCGACGTTATCTCCTCCTCCAAATCCACCGTGCTGAGTCTGCCTATCTGAAATATACTGCGTCCTTCAGACAGCTACAGACATCACAGACAGCAACAGAAATATATATGTGTATACATATATATATATGCGCGTGTGTGTATACTGCTAAGTGTGGCAATATCTAGACTTTATTCAACATCGCACAGATGTTGGTACCCAACAGGGTCCAATGAGTACAACAAATCTCAGTTTGTTGACTCATCTTTGAGGCAAAAATAATAATAATAATTAAACATACATGTCTTAAAATCCCAAAACAATCTCCTATTTAAATACACTGACAAAAGAAGTAACTAGTTCCAGCTATGCTCCTGATGCAGGAAGTAGATGACTAGTCCTGATGGCATAGCAGGTCGAAAAAGGAAGTTGTTTTTTCCAGTGTGTCCATAATAGCTGGACAGACTGCAGGTCTAATATCTCATAACATTATTAGAGTTTTTTCTTGATCTTTTGATCTCTTGATCTCTCTCTTTCTGCCCTCTATTACAATAAAAAAAACTTGTACAGGATTAAAATTGCATCTACAGGCAGAGATAATCTGTAACCTCGTGTGATGACCTGAGAAGTACAATGAACCCTTTACACATAAGTTACATTATCATGAAGTGTATAATATGAGCATCAGAATGACTTTTCCAGTTCAAATAAGCTAATATGTAGCTCATGTAACAATCTATTGGAAGGGCTAGCCTTTCAAAAGTCTCTATAATGTGATTAGTTTTTTTAGATAGCTCAATCTAATTGTGTGCTTCATGTGAGTAATTACATTTTTACCGATTTAATCACTTTTTCATGCAGTCACATTCCGCCCCAAACAAAGCTTGTTGTTACTTCTGATACCCAGCTGCAAACACACCATAACACACCCCGAAAATAACGCTGCGTATGCGGCAATGCATTCACAAGCATCCATGGCCCATGCAGCGTTTAACGTAACCTCACGGATGTTTTATAAAAACACATGACGAAGCATCTTCATGGTGCAAAACAGATGTTTAGTTAACGCAGCTAACATGCTAGCTGTACCTGTCTGGAGTGTCTGGGCTGCTCGGAGCCGTTAAGCAGCGGGGTCCCCTCCCCGGTGGCGCCGGACTCGTCAGCCCGGCTGGACCACGACACTTTCTTCGTGATGTTAGCCATGGTGTCCCCCCCTCACCCTCTGTAGCTCGCAGCGCTAACTGTCGCTAAATGTATTTCATTAACTGCAGTTGTAGCTGGCTAACTACTGTTGTTCTTCCTCAGCTCCCCATGATCATCCCTCTAACTCGTGACGTTTTGTAAGGTGCGCGTGCAGGGCCAAAAATATCAGTTTGCCGCGCTGGATGCTGGGATTTGAAGTTTTAAGGGTTTGGGACTAAAATCTTGCCAAAAACTGATTTTTGGCTTTTTTGTTTGTTTGTTTGTTTGTTTGTTTTTAGATATAAACGTGTTCTATTAAAGTATTATTAGCATTATTATTAGTATTATTATCAGAAAGCCTCGCATAGTGTTGTTTCTAAACATTATATAAATGTTTATGTGTAAGTAGCATTTTTGTGCTTTTATTTTTCAGATTTTCAGAGTTATTTAAAAAAATATTTCATATATTATTGGGTAGTTTAAATGTACAACAGGAGTAGAAATTAGTAGTAGAAAGAGTACAAACTCAAGCAGTGTACAAGTACCTCAAAAAGTACATTATTTGAACTGCTGAATGAATGAATGAATGAATGAATGGTAAAAGCACAGGTGACCTCTAAGATTAATGATGAACCTGTCTGATTTACTGTAGGTATCTGAGTAAACCACACCAGTGATGATTATTATAGGTATACCTGTGCTTGAAAAGTTAAAACTCTTTCTGTAAATATGACATCAAGAAGTATTTAATTCAAGTATTTAATGTCAAGATCACAATGTGAAGATTATTGGATTTGTACCCATGCACCCAAAAAAGGATAAAGGCAACCACAGAGAGTTTTACTACATTTATTTATATAAAAATAAGCATTACATTTCTAATGACAACCCACCAAAAGTTAAAAACACAAACAGATTAGACAGAAAGTGCAGCTTCACTGACAAAAATGTTATCACAATTAATATGAATAATAATTTCAATATATAATCATGTCTCTTGAAAAAATGGATCAAACTATTATTATTTTGTTGATACTTCATGTACATTTGCTGATAATACTTACATACTTTAACTGAAGTAATTAAGTATTGTAATGGAGTATTTTCATATCATGCTATAACTACTTTACTTATTTATTGTATGTAAAGGATCTAAATACGTCTTCTACTGTTAACTTTAAATCCAATAAGAATATACTGATATGTGTAAATCCAAGAAATATAAAACAATGAAATACATTTTTATTTGATTTTTTAAGAAGCAGGTAAGAGACAATTAACAATCCCTGCAGAAATTAGATTTTGACATCAAACTCACACACAGTGCTCTAAACATTCACATGCCACCTGCTGCACCTCCCCATGTACATCCTTTATGTCCTCCATGTCAAGCACCACCCCTCTGGGTACACCTCTTCCTTCTGCCACACCTTCTACCTCTGAAGGACTCAGTACCCGGTTCCATACTCTGAATCCTGCCACTTGCCCAGCAAAACCCTCGGCCGCATCAAACTCTCCACCAACAACATCCTGCTCCTGACCCAGCACCACTGATCCACCTCCAGCAATCTCCCAGCCCTTCCTGAAGTTGGAGCCGGAGGAGGTGAGGCGCCGGTCATTGTAGTGCCAGAAACGACCCTGGATGGAGGACCAGACGACACAGAGGTGGTGCCAACGAGCATCCATGAGAGATGACACAGGTAGACGGCGATGGACAGGGTCTCCGATTACAAAGTCCAAGGAGGGGGATGAGGAGGAGTTACGTCCATACAAAACTAACTCGTTATCATTGTCATTTGTGGCATAAGAGAGCAGTGTGCCGACATGTGAGGCCTCCATGCGGAGCCATAAACATACAGAGAGCTCAGGAAGGTTGGGGAGAGTCAGGGAGAAGGTGACATAGTTCTCTGCTGAGGCAGTGGGGAAGAACAGCATGGAATCCACATTACAGACTGCAGACAGAGGGAGAAAAAAGATATACAGTGGTCAGTTTTACAGAAATTAGATAAAACATGTTAACTAGTGAGATTTACAGGTTTTGTTAGCAAGGCTAGCCGTTTCCAGTCTTTATGCTAAGTTAAGCTTCTAAACAATTGTTAATGATGAAGTTAAAATGTTTTAAATGATTAAAAATGCAACATCAAATCAACCACAACAACAAAAAGGTCCAAATGTTTACTTACTGGTTGCATCCTTTTTGGGAACTGGTTGTGCTGGGATCTTTTGCCTCATAGGAAGCTGGAGGAGGTTGTGGATCACTGAAGACTCCACCTTTGCGTCATTCTCTTCTTCCTCCTCTCCTTCCAACCTGCTCACCCTTTGCTTATAAGACTCAGACTGGGGTTGAGGGAGAGTATCTGAAGCCTGGTGCTGTGGAGCCTCCAGACGGGTCCTGCTCTGTCTGTCTTTGATGGTTTCAGGATGAGTTGGAGCCTGGGACAAGGGCTGGGGCTGGGGCCAAGAGGGGTGACTGGGTTTGTGCAACTGATGGTGTCTGTGACGATGTGTTTGAGGCCGGGATTGATGTTGAATCTGGGTATGAGGATATGGTAGAGTTTGGTGAGAATGGAGCTGCTCTTGCTGGGCAGGGTAAGGCCTTATTTGAGCCCGTACCTGAGTCTGTGACTGAGGACGGTATGGGTCAGGCTGGGGCAGGTAATCTGTGGCTAGGGGTAGAGGGGTAGGATCTGGATACTGGATATGTATCTGTGGATGAGATTCTGGCTGAAGTCTTGGGCTCTGTGCCTTTAAATGTTTAGGCTGGTTTGATGTTGCTTGGTATTGATGGGGCTGTTGGGAGTGTCTGCTCTGAGATGTTACCTGTGCATCATCAGTCTGGAAATAGCTGATACCTTCTTGTCCGGGGTGGGTATGTCCATCCAGAATCTTCCCAGGCCTCCCTCCTCTATGTGTCTGGCTTCTCCTGCGTGGTTCATAATATCCCTGAGGTGTGACGTTGGAGTTAAGGGACCCTCTGCTTTTCCCTCCTCCATTAAACTGCAGAACCTCATTGATCCGTCCCTCAAGCCGGGTCACACGTAGCGCCTGGTTTTTAAGGGATTCCTGCAACCCTCTGAGCCCAACAAGCAGCTCATCACGCTGGATCTGAAGGGCAGCCAGCCTTTCATCTTGGCTATGGAGCTCCATGGTGAGGTTAAAGAAGTCCTGACCAGGATCCAGCTTCTGTTTCTGGGCGTTGCGGCGGTTCTCCCTCAAGTTCCTCTCCATCAGAGCCAGACGACCCTCCATCCGCTTACTCTTCTTCTCAAGCTTCCTGCTCCAGTCTCTGGGATGATAATCAACATGAGAAAAAATTTGTTACCAGTTGTAACCAGTTATCAAGAACAACTGTGTCAACAAATGTCAGTTTACAGATTATATTTACAATAAACCTCCCGAGCTCTAACCTGAGACTGTCAATCTCCTGCGTTGTGCTCTGCTTGAGGTGCTCGAGGTCCTGTGACATGTGGTGCCACTGTTCACTCAGGGCTTGAATACGAGTTGCCAGTACCCCTGAGGAGTTTCTGTTCTGGTTCAGGGCCAACATGTCCAAACGGGCTTGGGTCAGCGCCTGGAACTGCTGGAACTTATAACAAAGTAAAAGTCTCTTCACAAGCCTTTCTGCAGATGTTTGGTAACTGATTAGAAGTTCAGGAAAATTCTCAAAAAACACACATTCACATTCATATCTGTGATGACTTTTCCACTATAAAATAACTAATAACAGCCCTGTTCCTGTGCTACAGAAACAATGAAGTTGATGAAAAGAGGTTTGAAGTTAAAGCTCTTAGTAACAGATGAATTAGCTGTTTTAAACCCTTAAGGCTAGTTATTAATCATTGTTGCAGACCTTATGCAAACACATTACAAAATACATATAAATATGTGATTTAAATGTAGCTGGAATCATGTGAATTCATGAGAGAGGCTGCAGAAACGGCAGTTAACTTCATTTGGTTAAGATAGGCTAGTTAGCTTTAAGACTGTTTGTTGTACACACACAGTCTGATTCACACTGACCTGCTCGTTGAGTCGTCGTAGTTTCTGGGACACAGAATCAACTCCCTGTAACTTAACAGGCTGGATTTGTAGCAGAAGCATATGGACCAAGATCTGGGGCCAGTGACCCGGCCTAAGGCTGCCCATGGTGCAGGGGAGCTGGGATAAATGCAGCCAGGAGCCTGGATCCCTGTCTGTATATCTTGAGGTGGTGGAACAACTAGAGGGGATAAAGACATAACTGAAAAGGGCTGGTCTTGATACACACTGTATGGACACACACAATACACAAAAGCACACCCACGAGCTGGGACAAGAACACACTTTCCATTTTCCACAACATCATTGGGGACCTCAGAGGAAATGCAGATGGATTTAACAGGTAGTCAGCTTCTCTCTGCCTCTCTCTCACTCTGCTACACCAATAAGCACAAAGAAAAGGAAAATGAATACAAAACAAACTGCTAAATGATGTGTGTTTAGAAAAATGTAGAATAATATAAGCAGTTTTCTAATCTCAGTTTAGCAATGTTCAAATATGAGTGACATTTTCAAGCTTCCTAGTTGTTGCTGTACTTTGATTTCATTTAACTGGATCCTGTATTGAAACAATTGATTGATTTATCGACATCTTTCACTACCTTCTTGGAGGACAATGACTACTGTTTGAAAAGGGACTTTTAATATGAAAACTTTAGTTATAACAATGTGGTCTCATATTTGTGTGTATGGTAGTGTGCTTGTGTGTGGTGATAATATAGCAGTAAATCTCATGATGTGTGGGCTGGTGAACAAGCGGCCTGTACTTTCCTCTTCCCCCTGACTCAACTGCCAGGGGATCTTGCTCTCTTCTTCTTCTTCTGCTTTCTTTTCACTGGCCCAATCCAGGAATCATGCAGTTTACCCCTCCCTTCCTCTTTCTGTTCAAGACCAGGTTGCAACACTGGCTTCATTTACATGAAATAATTATTATTGACTAATAAAGTCAGCAATCTGTGATAGATTTAATTCCCCACATGTATAATTATTTATTAGTTTTCATTTAGGCTAGAAAGGCAACACATGGGATTAAAATGCTCCACTCAAAGTCACACTGAGCAGATTAAAAATCAGTTTTTGATTTAAAAAAAAAAGTTTAAAATGTTGCTACTGTTGAAAATTTATTGCTGAGTCCTTCATATTCAAAATTCACAGCACAAATTCCTGTTCAATTTCACTTGTGGAACTTCAGTGCAAACACAGTTTCCAGTTTCACTTTCCTTATGACCACTTGACATGTAGCTAGTCTGTCAGTTTCAGTCGGTGAGCCTGGAAAACCCTCAAACACACACTGTCGCACAGGAGGATCAACTTCATCATTCAAACAGATCGTTTTTCTTCTTCACTCTGTAAAGAAGGATCACATCAAAGCTTGATGGACTTTTCCTCTTGACGTCGGGAAGACAAACAAAGGAACTTTACAAATCTTGAAATCAGACACGTTTGAAGCTCCATCTGCAGACATGGATGAAGAGACTCCCCTGCTAAACAGAAGACCAACATCAAGTGAATCCAAGGTTGGAAACATTTCACTTACTTAAATTAATCTTATTTACTCTGTGACTGATTGGTTTAACATGAACACAAAAACAAGAAGAAAAATAATAATGGACATATTATTCACCACTTGTTTACTTGGGATGGTCTAATTTATTGTGAAAAAAACTGTATTTCAGACTGGACTGGAAAGTTTCGCAGATTTATTTTTACAGAATTAAGAGTTATATGGTAACAATCACTGACAACTGATCTGAACCTGAACCTGATCTGAAGAATATGGCTCATAACCTGCAGTTTATTTAATGATTTTATGGAGAAAGAAATGAGAAGAAAGTTTTTAAAGAGACATGTACAAAAAATACAGTAGTCTTTGTTTAACCAAGGAAACAATCCTATTATTGACTGATGACTGAGCAGATGTACTGATCCTTGTCTCATTATCATGCCACAACATGCACGTGAGCTCTGCTACAGGTCTGCAGGAAGCTTTTTATTTAATGCAGAATGCAAATATGTTTTGCAGGAGTGAAGGGAGATCAGCGGCTTGAGTTGCTTGATCAGCCATTCAATTCATGGCAAAATAATACTTAAGTAGTAACAAGATGGATGAATTTAGATGTCTATTTGAGTTCTGACTATTATCTAAGAAACCTGACACCACCTACATTGGTGCAAACTGGTCCCAGGAAGATTTATTTACACAGTGGCATTTTGCACTCATTACAAAATGAACAAATTCTAACATTAAACCCAGTAACTGTTAGTCAGCAGAGTATAAAAGCAGGAAGTGTTTGGTTGTCACTTCCTATAATTCTTACGAATGTGTCATTAGTATGTTAGGTTTGGATGTTTGTTTATGACCCCATATGGGACTGACTTGCCGGATGCCAGCAGTTTAAATTCTACAACCGTAGAATGCATCGTGGCTGAAACAGAAACTTTCAGCAGAGAAAAACAGAGCTGAATAACCTGCCTCAGGTTTAACTGCCTGTTGTCACATACTGTAGATCTCCCTTTTATTGATATAGGTGTGTATTCAGCGGTACTCATGCAGGCAAAAGTGTCATAGTTCATTGTGGGATTTTCTGTGGCTTAACTTTGAGTCAAACGGGAAACAAAAAAACACACATTACTGCTGAGTACTAGAAGACCTCACTTGTGCACTTCTGCAAATCAAAGTCACTTGATTTTGAGGCAGAGTTTGTGCAACAATAATTTAATAACACAAAACTTACAGAGTGGTGAGGCAGACAACTGAAACCAAGAAGCTTACAGACTAAATACTAAAGTGAAAGCAGGAAATCAAGACACAGATGAAAACCAGTGACAGCATAAAGAATGGACGTTGTATCCGTGACGTCACTGGTAAGAAGAGAGTCCTCTTTCACCTCCCGGCTAATCTAAAAATGGAGAAAGACGTGGATCATCAACAGACCTGAGGTGGGCTAAATTACGCCTGTGCCATCTGTGACACCACCCACCTGTCAATCAAAGCAGCCACACTGTTATTTATGTATAACTTAGCCTGAGTATACTTTGAAACTTCTTTTAGCTCTGAACAAACAAATCTTTTAGCTTGTTTTAACCTGTCCACCTTCCACTCCAGATCAACAACTCCAAACTCTACCTGGCCGTCTTCTCTGCCATCCTGGGCAACTTCAACTTTGGTTACTCCCTGGTCTACTCATCCCCAGTCCTGCCACAGCTAATGAGACCTGATGCTGAACCCCAGCTCAGGATGGACACGGAGCAGGCCGCCTGGTTCGGCTCAATCTACACACTAGGGGCAGCAGCCGGAGGGCTGGGGGCCATGCTGCTCAACGACTTGATTGGGCGGAAGCTGAGTGTCATGATGTCAGCAGTGCCGTCGACCATAGGGTGGGTCTCAGGAAGAACATGCAACTGTGTACATTACTACTGTACTTATGTAAAGGTTTGATGTACTTGTACTTTATACCCCTTTATATTTTGCAGTATATTGATCCAGATTTTGTGTTACTTGGGGCAACTTTCTGTTATAATGGTAGTAAAACACCACTGAAAATCTGAATTTAAAAATTCCCATCTGTGTGTGTGTCTTAGATACATGTTGCTTGGAGGGGCTGTGGACCGGTGGATGCTCCATGTGGGCCGTTTCCTTACAGGCATTGCCGGGGGGATGACAGCAGCATCCATTCCTGTAGGTTACCATGGATACAGAAACAATTTTAAAAAGCTGTTTTATCCCCTTTTTTGTCCTATAAAAAATATCCTTACCCCTTGGTTTCATCACATAATTTTAATGTATATTACCCATTTTTTCTGATTGATACTACACGTGTTCATGTGACTGTATATATGTCTTTTGTATGTTCATATCACAGGTTTACATCTCAGAGATTTCCCACAAATCAGTGAGAGGAGCTCTGGGTTCCTGCCCTCAGATCACTGCTGTGTTTGGGGCCCTTGCGCTCTATGCCTTAGGTAATAACATGCTACTATACCACTGCATAAATACTAATGTGCAGTATCTTTATTTATACATTTAGCTAAAATGTAGGGATGCTCAGAGTCATTTCTAGGCTATTTTTGCAATTGGTTGTGTGTTTTTATGACAGCAGAAAATCATTCACCTGCTTAATATATGATGTACAGGTCTGGTGGTAGAGTGGCGGTGGCTGGCAGTGGCAGGAGAGGTGCCAGCTCTGCTGATGGTTGTGCTGCTGGCGTTCATGCCTTGCTCCCCCAGGAGGCTCCTCTCTCTGGGCAGAGAGCAGCAGGCTGAGAGGGCCCTCCGCTGGCTGAGGGGAAGAGACTATGACACGCACATTGAACTCAGTGCCATACAGGTAAGATGTACATAACTGCTATAATGTGATAAGAAGTCAGTTAAGAGGACCACTGGAGTATTTTATGGTGGAAAAGTTTCCAGAAAACACAGTGTTGCTCTAATGATATTTTTGATTTGAGTTCTTGAAATAAATATAAAGTAGTACACGCATATATTGTATGTTTATGGGTTTATCTGTGTGTCTTCCAATACAGCACAGCATCAGCACACAGGGTAGAGTCACATGGTCACAGCTGGCCACACCCCTGTACTACCGGCCAATCATGATCTCAGTCGTGATGCGTTTCCTGCAACAGATGACAGGCATCACGCCCATTTTGGTCTACCTGGAGACCATTTTTTCCCAAAGTAAAGCGTTCCTGGAGCCCAGGTTGGACATTTATTCTATTTATCTATAACTTTAAATCATTATATTTAGCAGTTTGTTTACTTGATAATGATGCAAATGTATCATTTATTTATATATCATTTATTTATCAATTCATGTGTATTGTGTGAAATACTTCTTCCGTGTCTGTCAGGTATGATGCCGCCATCGTGGGTGCAGTGCGCCTCTTATCTGTTGCCACGGCGGCCATGTTAATGGACAAAGCGGGGCGCAAAGCCCTGCTGTACACGTCAAGCATGCTGATGTTCGTGGCCACTCTGACTCTGACCATGATCTCACACACCACACCTTGCCCTCCAGGCCCCACCCCTCATAATGTCACTGTGAGTTTGGACTACAACTCCCATAATGACATTACAATCACTGCAGCGAGCATCCTTCCTCTCATCAGCACCATGGTGTTCATATTTGGTGAGTGTTGCTAGCAATGAAATCCATGCTTTACTTAATGTGGTCACACTGACTGAAAGTCCATGGAGGGTAATATTCGGTCATTCAGTGCACCACTTTGGACCGGAGTGAAATATCTCAACAACTATTGAAATTATTGCCTTATTGTACAAATCATAAAATTCTAATTTCAAGGCTGTTGTTTTGGGGTCATTACAGGTCACACACTAATTGGCACTTGAAAACACGAGTGCCATTAAGCTTATTTCTTGGGCAAATATTTGCTAACCTGTTATGTGTCTTTGTATTTAATGAAACGTGCTGTTTTATCTTTTGTCTTGTTCCAACAAGTTAAGACGTGTTATGTCCTCGGGTCATTTTGTTATGCATACCTCTCAAAAGATGATTAACTGCTGTTTAGTACATGTCAACCTCCATCTTCTTGTACTCAGGAAACCTTTGTTTAGTTAAATTGCTCTCAGTTATGTCCTCACGCCTTACTTAATTGGGAAAACATTTCAGGTGTAACAGTGTGGTCATGTTTTGCTGCTTACAAACCATTGTAGAATCTTTTTGTGCTTTTGTGGTATCATGACATGGTCTGCTTTATAATGAGCTGTTTGCTTTGTCATCACATTGTTTGTTGTCTCCTAGGATACGCCATGGGATGGGGCCCAATCACGTGGTTGCTGATGTCAGAGGTGTTGCCTCTGGCTGCCAGGGGTGTTGCTTCAGGTCTATGTGTGACTGTCAGCTGGTTGACGGCCTTTATGCTCACCCACGCCTTCACACACCTGGTGGACAAGTACGGCCTGTACGTGCCCTACTTGGGTTTTACTGTGGTGTGTGTGCTCTGTCTGCTGTTCAACGCTGTGTGCATCCCAGAGACTCGTGGCCGCTCACTGGAGGAAATCGAGAACTATTTCAGGACAGGGCGTACGTTCACCATCACCCGGAGTCATTCCACTGCTCGCAGTTGAGCCTAAAGAACACTTTTATCAAAGGATGAGTTATCCCCATGATGAACCCCTAAAACAGGGCTGCTGTAAAGTGATCTTTGAGTTCAATATGTTAAAGTTTAAAGGGTCTGAGGATAGAGGCTTAGAGAGTGTAAAGCCCTCAGTTCAAACTATACTATAGTTATACAAATGCACCTTTCTGACTAGCTTGCAGGTTATATGAATTATATATCACACATCACAAACATACTTTAATTAATTTACTACTGATACTTATCTAGCACTTTACATATGGAGAGTTGTCGGGGGATGGCAAGCAGGTTAAAACAGACATGTCAGCCATTTCTTGACTACATCTCAACCACTGACAGTATAAACAATGGACAGTGTATGTGTAACGTCACCCACGGGTTTCTATGAAGCTCAGAGTGTGGTGGCTCTGGTGGTCTTGTCTCTTCTGCTTCCTGGCTAATCTAAAAATCAACAAATGCGTGGCTCATCAGCGGACCTGACATGAGCCAAATGATGCCTGGCTCAAACAAGCTGTAGTGGTGTAGGTGTTTTTTGTACCAGGCTGTGAACATGTTTATTTCTGCTGTGAAGTTGGACATTTTAACATGGAGGCTTATGGAGACTGACTCACTTCTGTAACCAGCCTCAAGTGGACGTTTGAGGAACTGCAGTTTTTGACCACATTGGCGTCACTTCACAGCCACAGAGGTTGCCACTTAATATCAACTGATATGGCAACCTATTCTTGATACATTTCAACAGTGAGGGGATCCTCATGACACCTCAATGCCTTTTTTATTTTTCAGTTAAACACTTGTTTATTGTATAATTAAATATTTTGTAACTGTGTAAATGGATAGAAGCCAGTATCGAAGAGTACGCTGACAGTTTTGTTTGTCTCTTGTCCTCCTGATGTACAAGCACTGTACAAACATAACAACACTGACAGGACTAACAGGGATTAAAGGTCCACTGTGCAGGATTTAGTGTCATCTAACTATGAAGTGATTGTAACCTCACAGTCTCCTTACTAGTGTGACAGAAATACTTTGGTTGTTGAGAAACAAAAAACATGAAAGGCTCTTTTTTAGTTTTTCCATTCTGGGCTACTATAGAAACATAGCGGAGAAACATGGTGGACAGATGTAATTCAGTCAAGGTACTGGTTCTCAAACTATGGTAGCACTGGTGGTACACGACCTCCTTCTGGTGGTGCTGTGGTACTTTTTGAAAATGTAGTTAATTCATTTAAAAAATATTGTATAAAAAAATACAAACAATTACTGAAGAAAAATAAACTTTGAGATTACTGGAATATTTTTGCATTTACTATGTTATTTTGTTTTAATGTCAGCTCACATTCATCCACATAGTGCGCAAATACATCCATGAGTGGCTCCAAGCTAAAGAGAGGTAAAATGAATGTTCAGAAAACAATGAACTTCTATTACTGCTACTGTATTTTAGCATCTCATAATGAAGGTACTTGGAGAGCCTGTGGAGGTACACAGTGTTAAATGTTTGAGAAACATAACAATTCAGGTGATCACACTCTTAACAGAAACATAGTTATGAATATACATTACATTTCTGCCTTATTCTAAAAAAACAGAGCACCTGAACCTGACACACTGGACATTTAAAGTAAGTATGAACAACACCAGTACTCCTTACTCCTTTGGGAAGCAGCCATGTTAGCCCAATAATACACTCTGACATGTCTGAATTTTATTCATTTTTGTCATCTGTTAAAACCAGTAAGAAGCTGAGCTGCTGCATTCCTGGTTAAAGCCAGAGAGGAGGGAGTTACAGTATTTGAGTCTAGAATAATAATAAAAAATGTGTATATATGTAAAAGAATATTGCATACTACTACATAATTCTAAATAATAAATATAAATGAATTGAATAGATAGAATAGAAGATAGAAGAATAAATAGGAAAGGTTACCAGCTGTTAAAACAAAAAACTGGTTCATCATCTTCCTGGCATAAGAGAACAGGAAGTGGCGATGCGGCGCAAGCTAGTGGCACAGCAGGCCAAGTCACATGCCGTAGCGTGCCGTCAGTGTCGCAGGTTTGAGCCTGACTCACAGCCAGTGATGCACATCACTGCCCAACTCCCCATCCCTGATACAAGCACACAATATATCAACTATAAAGGGCGAGCATGACGAACGATACAAATATTTTAGAAAGTGTTTGGCAAAACATGTAAATGAATGTAATTATTGAATCACTTTAGGCATCCTGAAAGCATGTACCTGATAATGCAGAGATAATTCTGTGCATGTGTGAAGTGTGAACCAAACTGCAGTGTTTGATTGACATGTCAAGTGACACAACTTAGGTTTCGGTGCGTGTGTGTGTATGACCACACCTTACATAAAGCAGTGTTCGTTGATGACAGGTAAGAGAAAAAGCTTTAATAAATCATGAGTGCAGGAATGTTTAGTTTGTAAAAGCAGTGCATACAATGGCATGTGGTCTATACAGAACACTGGAACAAGAACCTTTAACGATATGAAACTTTTCATGGTGCATTATTGGTCAAATATAGATGGTGTCTTCACTCCAGCAGCTACCAAGGTTTTCAAAGTCTGAGACTGTGAGCCTCCCCTCAGACAAAGCGCGGAAAAATTCACCCCCCTCCCCTTTTAGGTGTTTGACATAACTTCAGACAACAGCAATACATTAACAAGAGGTCTGTCCTCAGGCATTTATTAGTTTTGGGGCACAGTTACAAAGTGCTTACCATAAAGCAGAACACAACAACAATGAACTAAAAGCCTAAAAAGAGTAAAAGTAAAATATGTCAAAAGACAGAAATTGAATTAACTAAAGGCATTTTTAAAAAGTCTATTTTTAAAAGTGATTTAAAAGACGAGACAAGAGTTTGCAGCCCTGATCTTGTCATTTCATAGACTGCATAGACATCAAAGGCCCTGTCACCTTCATGTTTACATCTGGATCCTGGCAAAACCTAGAATAATACATACGAGGATCTCAGAGAGCGAGACGGAAGATATTAGACTAAATGATGTGCTAAATATTTCGGGGTATGTATGAGGTAAGTAATTCAAATCTTAAAATCAACTTTATAAACTCAGTAGTCTCACATTTTGTAAACTAACACATAAACAAATTCCACCAGCAGCTCCTGTCAGTTGAATGTAGCAGCCACGATTGCTGTTCTTCTATATAATGAATAATGCACAGCGGGTCGGTCACTGTGATTCAAGACCTGAGCCACCACATCATGGTTTATTTTTGCAACAATGACCCGCACGCTGTACATTATCCTACTTATTACATACACTGGCTACTTAAGACAGAAATCAATACATGACACAAAATATTGATTTTAATTTGATTTAAAACGTATTTGTTTGCACTGCGGCTTTCCAGAATCTATGACAGATCTGTGTGCCTGCAAACTGTTGAATTGCTGTCGGGATATCAGTTTTTACTTGTTTTGGCCTCATGTGTATGTTTACTAAAATTATATAGAGATCCATAAAATAGATTGAATTTATGACATGATATATTGTTTGGCAGTGGGTAATGAAAATACTTTGGCACACTGTTGAACTTAACATCGGGAAATCATTACTAATCTTGTTTGGATACATTCTTGGAGTACTGACGGTAATAGCCAAAGATGACAGTCATTAAAACACAAACATGCTATGGCAGATATGTATCACTGAAGATGATTATGCCTTGTGCATGTATGTGTAATGCTGGTGCTTTTTGAGGTGTTTCTGTCATCAGTTGTCAACAACAACGTTCCTTGTAAATCACATCTGTCATTTTTTCAGTAAAAGGTGTAAAACTCAATCTGTTTGGTGACTTGATCTTGCTTCCAAGATGATTATTCAGGCTTTATTCAGCAATTAATCAACATCTTTGCCCATTTTTAGATTTGCCAGGAGGAGGCTAACAAGACTGAGCTTCCAAACAGCTCTTCAGAAACCTGTGAGTGATATCATGAATACCATGTCCATACTTTGTACTGTCTATTCAACATAACATAAGTTGAATTTGATGTTGACCTCAGGCTTGTGGCTAAACAGACGGTCAGATGACAGATAAGCACGAGAGCAGACAGTAGGACACTCTCATACAGTAGCTCTTAACTTCGATTCGCTCAGTATTTACTTACCTGCTGAGTCAGAGACTATTTTTAAATCGATGATTGATGATGATTAAACCCACCCCCTCTTTTCCTCTCCTTCTCTCCATCATTTTTTCCTTCCTCACCACCTGCCTGCTGCCTTCTGTGGTGGACTTTGTTTCTCTCCCTTTTAAGTGTTTTTCATGGCTACATATATCATCTCATAAATAGCTTTTTTATGGATCTCTATATAATCTAGTAAACATACACATGCAGTCCACAGGAGTCAAGTAAAACAAGTAAAAATCTTTCTATTTTTGAAAAAAATCTATTTTTGAAAAGACTGCCTCTTAATAATAATATATAATATATATAATAATAGAGTATACCACATGGCTCAATGATGCACAGGTGATGTCTAATGTTATGCAGATGATCTTCAACTATACCTTATAAATAATATAGATTATATCATTGAAATGTCTATTAGAAAACTGATGTATATTGATTTTAATCTAATATTAATTCTGGTTATAATCAATTTAAAGGAATATAAGCATTGATCATTTCCCCCATTTAGTTACTGACTTTAACAATTCATTACTTAACTGCAGGTGGTTTTAGGACTGTGAAAGACCATTAACTAATTAACAATAAGCTGCCTTGGGTCGTGTTCCAAGCTACATACCACATTTTCAGAACACCTTTAGAAACAGCTGTTAAAGAGTAGCTTTAAGGCCTTGGGCATCCTTTTTGCTTAACGCTATAAACAAAAGAAAACTGACAGATAACAAAACTGTCAGAGCATCTAAACTTAGTAATTATCTGCATAAACAGTTAAGGTCTCCTATTTTTCCTTTGGGTTTTTTGTTTTATTTTTATCCCATCATTAAATATTATTTTGATTTGATTTGATTTTATTACTCATGGTTTCATAAGCGGTCCTAATCTTAGTAGCACTAACAAAAATGTGCGTTTTGCCGTTTCTTTAAAAGGACTAATTGGATAAAAAAAAAAAAAAAAAAAAAGATGCATAATTACCTTAATATTTCAGTTATATCAGCATTAACATTGTGTCAAGGCTATTAAGGGGATAAGGGATCAACCTTTGCCCTGTAATCACAAAAATGTCCCAGTTTATACAAAACGTCACAGCACATACACACACACACACACACACACACCTCAGTCTCTATAAGGATTGGTCCATTCTCTGGAATGTTGTTCATCAAGCCCATTGAAACACAATCACACACACATACTCATATACTATCACCTCACCCAGCTGACATCATGAGCAGACACACCACCTTACACTTTCACACATATCTTTACTACTGTAAATCCAACTGAGGTTTTTGGGGTGAAGGGAACTTTGAAAAGGAGTTGTATTTTATACTCAAAATGATTAACTGACATATTTTGATAGAAATGTTACCGGTCATATTTAATGTCAACATACAAGGGAACTTTTAGAACAGTCAGGAATCAAATTGTCTTATAGACATGGTAATTTATAAAAACACCTCTCTGGTTTTAAATGGATTAGTCTGTAATGATAGGAGGTCAGTAGGCCGTGGTCCATTAGAAAAGGGCTCTGGGTTGGAAGGTCATTGATTTAAATCCCTACATATGATGACATTTTCCAGCCTCCCTCAACGTACATGTGAGGCGTGCCTAAGTCCAGTAGTCTTAGTACTCTGTGATCTAGTGATCAGTAGCAGAAAAATGTGGTTGGACTGGCCTAACCCTAACCCTAACCCCAGCTGACTGAGAGATTTTTCAGTTGAAATTCAATGACAAAACAGAAACAAAACAGTTCAATTAACTAAGATAAAATGAGCCACGCAATAAAATGCAAAAAATCTGAACCAAAAAAAACAAACAATTAGTTTGGCTTCAATCTTTGCACCTTGCACAGTTTGGACAGCCAGAATCATTCAACACCTCCCAGTAGCCAGTTGTCCACTATTACAATGTTAAGTGATGGGTTGGAAGTCTTTTGTGTGGCCATCTGTTGATCTATAAAGTTTATCTGAAACATGATAACACACAAAAGTTTGAAGAGAGCAAAATGTAACTTTTATTTAAATCATACCCTTGAGGGAATAGTTTGACATACATACAAACTTGCTTTTAGGCGGAAAGTTACATAAGAAGACTGACACCAGTTTATCTGTCCCATCTACCTGTCTGCTACATCCAGGAACTGAGAGTATAGCTTAGCACAAAGACTCGAAACTAAATTTTTTTTAAAAATGTTTTGTATATGATTAGCTGCACTGTTTCTTAGCTGGGACCAGTCTTTGAATCTCAGGCGGTTGCCTGGCGGCTAGTCCAAGCCAAAAACTAGTCAGACACATAAAATCCTTGTTTTGCGTAATTTCTTGTATAGATTAAATAATTATATGTCACCTATTAATCAACAAGCTTTAGAGGCACAGGTAGGATGTTATCTTTGGGTAGAGCGAGGCTAGTTGTGTGTCTTTGTTTCCTGTCTTTATGCTATGCGTAACTAAGCTGTGAGTGGTATTAATCTTCTCATCTTAATTTCCTCAGGACAGCAATTAAGCATACTTTAACATCAAACTATTTGAACTATGTTTTCCAGCCTAGATCTTTGATCATACTCAACAAGAAACCACCATCATGACATATGCTAAAATACAGCTGTGTAGGCCAACCCTATTGAGCGACGGAGAGTTTACACATTTTATCTTGTGATCAGTGTGTGCAAGAATGTGACTATCATCAAATTACAACTAAAACAAGATATTACAGAATGAGCTTGTTACATTCCAGCAATCTGTCTTATTTTCATTATTTTCAAGTTATGTATTTAGTTATGTTATTTATTTATTTAGAAAAGGCTTTTACTACATGAATACAGATGCATGTGGCCATGTTCAGATTCTTGCAGAAAATTATGTAATTAGAGGTGAGTTGGTTGACCTCCTTAAGTTGTTTCAGCGTCTCATTATAGCAGCTTTTCCATACTGAACATACTCAACATTTTTTGTCATAAATTTTAAGGTAATGTCTAAATATTTGTAAACTTATGTCACTCAAATTTTTGTTGATGGCTTCAGTCGCATTCCAGGACAAAAACTATGAGTCTGCGTTAATGAAATAGTCTGCACACAAAGAACCAGGAGGGAAACAGGTTATTCTCACCTAACAGAGACACACATGTACACACTCCCTCCGTAATCTCCCAGAAACAAAGAAGAAGTTAAAAAAGAAGACAGGTACAGCCTTTGAAAGTTACACCTAAACGCTCCGTGACTCATTCTGGCTGCAGATTCACGTCTTTTGTCGTCAGGGATGTACCTGTGGGCGTGTCCAGGGAGAGGCTTGTACAGGTACAGGTGAGACAGGTGGATGTTCTCACCTATCTGGACTCTACATCAGCAGCAGTTCACACACAAACCTCTGCATACGGACTGCAACACCTGGTGAAGGTAAGACTGTTAATTAATTAATTAAGTAATATGAAGATCTGATTACACAGATTCAGATTTTTGCTTTCATTGAGTTTGTAAGACGGGATCTAAAGCTGGAGATGTAAGAGGAGTTAATATTTATGTATGTGAGGTTTTACATTTGTGCCCAGAGGATTTAAACGTAGCTTGTGTGAAAAATAAAAAGGTTTGATGACAGGAAAACATGCATAGAAATATGATAGATGAACTGAGAAGTAAATCTTACATTAAACGAACCTGTTAAGACATAAATCTGTTGTCTTTTTACTGTTGGAATGTGATCACAGGCACAACAGGTTTTATAGGTTGCCTGCAGGAATATTTTAGACAGGAAGTTTATTCTCAGTCACTTTTGTTGTAATTTACCTCTTTTTTATGGATGTTTCTGTTTTTTGTGGTTTTGTGGTTTTGAACAATACATACAGGCCATGGGTGTAGCCCAGGGAGTATGCAGCTGTGAACACAGCATAGCTCTTGTTCAGTGGCTCAGACGATGGCATGTTTAGGTCTAATGTGTCAAGCTGAACTACTACAAAGATCTGTAGGGACATTAAGCTCCTAATACATGTGGATATGCATCGGATTTCTAATGTGGCATTGTATTTTTAAAGTGAAATCGTCTGATCGTCAGTCTGATCTGACCTCCAATCAGCCCCAAAACAAAGGATTTAATGTTGTGGTATACAACATTTTGCTATAGTTTTCTTTAGCTTATTTAACATTTGCAGTTTGGGACTCGATGGTTGAAATAAGAGAATCTTCTTACAGCAGCAGAATAATGGGATCAGTATTAGAAACAGTAGCCATGACAATGAGAAATACTTAAAATTTAAATAAAATATGTAGTTCATATTTTACTTCTTTGTTTGTTTGATTATGTCAGATTTAGAGAAAGAAATCAAGCTTTCTAGCAGTGACACCTGATTGTGGAGACACAGTCGGGGAGACAAAGAACGATGATCCGACCAGTGTCATGTTGAGTTTCAGGGACCTGAAACAAGGCGGTACATCGTATTAAGGAAGACTCATCTGACAAAGTTACATTGGATATAAAACACACTGTGAAATCTGACTGATTTTAACATTTGACTGACTTTTGTTTAACTGGTTTAATTTAGCAACATTCAGGATCCATTTTTCTTATATATAACAACAAAAAGCTATCGTCACAAGAACCACACAAATAAAAAACACAAACCTTCTAAAATGATCGTTTTCATCATATAATTTTATTTTTATGCTTAAAATTATTAGGAAAAGGAAATGACGCCAAACTTCCTCTGGATGACTCAAACTTATTTCTAGCGGCAGTTGGATTAACTCTGTGCATTTGTATCTGAAGTCATAAAGATTAATTGGGTAATTTCCACTTTTAAATTCGCCCTTCTCGTTTGTCAGCTGATCATGATAGCGAACAGTCTTCCCACGCTGGCGTGCTCAGAGTTAGGTTTGACCAGCACAGCTGCTGCATACATTATGGCCACACCTGTGACTCAGATGTGTCTCAGGGTGTTCACTTGTCTAAATGAAAAACTGGAATGTTAAGCATACTGAACTTAACAGATCAGTTTGTATGTGATCAGCTTTCTTAGCCACAGTGGGAAATTACCAGCTGATATTATAATGAAACACCAGGAAATCACCTAAAGCAGCTGGTTTGATATTTTTAACTCACTCTCTAACGCTTCATTGGGATGTTTTTTTAGTTTGTGAATAGGATGGATAAGATTTTAAAAGTAGCTCAGTAACTGGGCCAGTTTTTCTCGATCAGTCACGCCCATCTCTTCCTCAATGAACCCACTCCCAGGCACCTGCCTCGGTGATGAAGTTTCAGAGAAAGCAAAGCTGAGGTCATGTGCCTCGGCCGTCTCTCTCACAGAGGACTTATTGTTTGATCAGCAGCCTCTAACTTTTCCCCTTCGTGGTTTAAAAGCATCTCTGCAATGTGGTAGACAGATTTTTTTGACAGCCGCACCCAGTTGCAGTCTCCATCAGCAGCTTTACATCCGGTTCAACGACAGAAACACTTATTTATTCACTTCAGTTCAGTTCTTTCCTGTTTGTCTTGATGATAGAAATTATTTTCCTCCTCGAAAACAAGACTCTGAAACAACTTTACACAACTTAGTCGACTAACCTGAACCTAACACACCCAAAACTTTCCAATCAATGTCGCACTGGTCGTTTACAGTGCAGTGGAACAGAGCCAACGAGCGAAAGAGCAACTCAGCCAGTTATTCCACATCAGTGCTCCGAACCTGACAATCTGCTTCGATTGTAGCTTTTTATTAAAACACACGTGCTTGATTTGCCACAGAGAAGGAATAAAGCTCAAGCTAGCTAAATGTGAGCTAAAAGGAAGTGTTTTCCTCATTTCCATGTAAATTCAGCCATCACACAAGTCCACTTCATGAAACATTTTAAACACAAGAAGGACATATTATGTCATGTGAGGGTTTTTTAGGACAAAGGGAAATGAATCTTGAATGTTGTAAACAGGTTCAACAAAAGTCAGTCAAATGTTAAATTCAGTCAAATATCAGAGCGTGTTTGTATTTTTTGTAACTCAGACAGTCTTCCTTGCTTCAGTGCACCGCCTTGTATTTTCATTTTTTTCTGTATGAGATTGGTGAGTTCTTGCCTGTAAAAAACTGTAATTACTTTTATATTTTCAAAATATTTAGCACTGTGTAACTTTTATATTTCAAAGTGAACAGTCATTCACACAAAATGATGTCAGGGTTTTTTTTTCTGCCTCAGATGAGCTCACTCAACAGATTTCAGATAGATTTGTTGCAGCAGTTCAGTCTGCAGCGACACACCCTCAGTCTGTGACACAGAGAGAAACATGCAGCTCGGTCGCATTCCTGCACCGACATATGGGTGTATGTAAGCCCTCTGTATGTGTGTGTGTGTGTATGTGCATGTGCATGTGCATATATGTGTGTGTGAGACAATGACAAAGCAGTTGAGAGTTCAAACTCCAAGTGACAAGTGATGAACTACGTATGGCTACACTTCTGTTCATGTGAAGAATGATTGGCGCAAAGTGGAGACTGAGATGTTCGTTACAGGGAGGATGTTGCGTGATAATGTGTGTACTGTGTGTATTAGTGTGTGTATGAGAGAGAGACAGAGAGAGAGAGAGAGAGAGAGAGAGAGAGAGAGAGAGAGAGAGAGAGAGAGAGAGAGAGAAGGATGCTTAGTCATGCTGTGCTGTGTTTGTTTATATATAAAGAGAGACTGAGTGAAAATAAGGAGACAAAAGAATGAGATATTTTTTCCCTGTATGAGATCATTACATGAAACTGGTCACATGACTTTTGTTTTCCACTGAGGCAGACGACAGCAACAGTGCAGCAAAGCAGGATTAAACTAACCAGAGTCCATGAAAAGTGTGACGTTATGGATCTGTTAATATGTTAGCAGTCCATGCATCCACACATGAAGTGTTTATTTACTTATACTGCATGAATACATAAAAAAATCGATTCAACCTTTCATTTGACCTTTAATTTGACATAATTCATGTCTACATCCAGACTCCCTCTTTGGCTGTCCTCTGGTTTTCACTACATCTTGTATCTTATTGTCACGGCTCACATTCCTCTTTAGCTTCGTCAGTAGAGCATCGATAAGCATATCTGGCATGCCGGTGATGTGGTTTGGTCATTGAAGTGTGTGTTCTACGTGCCAGGTGGAGAAGGAAGTAGCCACCGAGAATGATCAGGCTGATATTGGATATGCTAATGAGTTATATGGAGGTTATTCATGCATTCAGCTACTGGACAGAGAAAACCACTGAAACTGTCACTTTTATATTTTTGTTGAGGTGTTTTTATGAATCTTTGTTTTCTTTATTTTGGAGTCATTTCCATAGGAGTCGGTCTTAAAGTTATAACCCTTAAACAATTCAATGAATTGACAAGAAATGATGCAGTATGTATTCTAGCGTAATTGTTTTCTGTATTATTGATACTGGCCTCACAGGTGAATTGTCTTTGTGTTCTAGCTTCAAAGCTGTAGATGTAATCCAGCTTTACAAGTAATATTAAAATCTTTTGGTAAATGTGATGAAAACTATCACGGATGAAGGGGGAGAGAAATAGACAACGGATGACTCAGTCACAGCTCATCTGAAACTATAATTAAAGCAAATGAATCCTCTCTGTTGGTTTAAGTGTTGCTTAAATTTTCAGTGCAAGCAGACAAACGCTTTCTGTGAGCGACCACACCTAAAACATGTCAGCCATCACACCCCAGAAAGGCAGAGGCAGAGCAAGGCGTTTCCCACCTTGGCTACTGACAGGAACCATCCACACAATGTCTATACCATATGCCAACAACTATTTGGGATTAAATATGTGTCACTGAGAGTTGACAGACATTTCCATCAGAGCCTGACAGATGTTTTTTAGCGCCATCGGTCAGGCTTTGGCTCCCTCTGGTGGCAGAAAGCAGCATTATAGGCTGGTTAGAGTGCCTGTGTGCAGGTTTTAGAGAGTCTTAGTGTATTTTGTCTTTACTGCTAATGAACACGAGCACTGTTTGTTTGTAACAATCGTTTTCTCTCTGCAGCACAATGAGTACAGATGGTCAGAGAGAACCGCCTCCCTACATCGTACCAGGTAAACCCTCAAACACACCATGCTCACACACATAATCACCATCAACACTGGACTGAGCCATTCACTGTCTCTATTCTGTTTCTCCCTCTGCTCCAGTTGAAGGTCAGGGCGATGGAGTGAAGGTGTATCACCTCCACACCCCATTCAACCCTAACTCCTCACAGCATGCCACTAATGTCACGCCAGGTAAACTCACACCTGATCGACACATTCCTAGAAACACACAAAGAAAACTTAATGACGCTTAGTTCTAGTACATGTATAACTGTCTCTTTTCATTCACCAGTGTACACCAGTGGAGGAGGCGGCAGCGGCGCAGGTCTCGAGTCGGGAGATGGCAAAAGGAAATTTGTGAGCTACGACACAGCACTAGGGAGGACTCCTGGCATGACGACTTGCACTTCTTGCCAACAGCAGGTCATGACCAACGTCTCCTACAAAGCAGGGATGTACGCCTGGCTGATGTGCTTGCTCTTCATCTGCTGTGGGTGAGTGTATGCTTCAGGGCGCCTGTCATAGTCGGCATGGCCACCTCAACCTGCTTTGGTGCTCCAGGGAAGGAAAATAGGTTTCTGTTGGGTCCCTACAGACATAATACACATCTCTGTTGCCTCCAAGGTCCCATTAATACAGGTCACATGCACAATCACCCAGTACAGACCCAAGACAAAGCCACATCATTAGCTAAATAATACAGGACAAACCATACTCATAGTCATACTTTAGATGAGTAAAATGAAGAATCACAGATGACATACAGTAATCGTAGAGGTTTGGGGGCCTCAGTGCAGTCAGAGAGACATGAGTCCACATTTAGTGTAATTCAAATGCAAAAGATGAGCAAGATGGCTCTATTTATGATACACTATATCACTGTTTGGACAACATATAAATATCTTTTGTAAGAGTGTATGTAAGTGGAAACAAACATTTGGACAGATACGGACAGAGGTGTGGTATATCTCATATCAGACCTCATTGCAGCTTTAAATCTAAACAGGAAGTATTGTATTGCACCACCAGGGACTACTTTTCCTGCCTCCATAGGAAGTGAATATGATGGACTGAGTACAGGGGTATAAATTTCAGTGCAGTGGATGACTATATCTGAAAATAAGGCCTGCTTTATCATAGTAAGTTAAAAAGAGAATATAAATTATTTATTCATAATTTTATTCATTAAAATTATTTGTGTTCAAGCATAGAAAAGTGTCACGCGTGATTTTTGGCTGCAAAAATCTAATAATCTGCCAAAGAAAACCCTAATTATAAATCATCTCATGCAGGATTTACACGTTTCTCATTCTTCCTTTGTGAGATTTGTTGCATTATGTGTCCCGTCTCTGCATCAAGGCTTCTTTATCATCCGCAACAATGAGATCATAGACACAGGTTGATCTGACCAATCTGGAGTTTTATTCCAGCAAAGATCGTTCTGGTAAATTCTGGGACCGAGCTGCATGATGCTGACTGTGTGTGTGTGTGTTTCTGTGTGTTGCAGGTTAGTCTTGTGCTGCTGCCTGATCCCTTTCTTCGTGAAAAAATTCAAGGACGTGTACCACACATGCCCTCGCTGCAACAGAGTCCTGCACATTGAGAAGAAAAAGTGTTGTAAATGAGGGCAAAGGGCAAAGGGCAAAAAATGAGACCGTAGAAATATGAAACAACATCCTGTTACCGTTGTCTGTGTTTGGGTTGTAGCATATTTCTATGGATGAGCCACTGCATTAGCCAAGACAAAACATATATGAATAAATTTAAAAAAAAATCAAAAATATTAGCTAACAAACTGGGAGTGATTGTTTTGTTAGAGTTTACATATCATGTGTTTACCTATAAAGCTCTGGCGAGTTAAATCAAGCACACCCCATGCACTTTTTGGGCGCCCGTTTCAGCTGAAAAAACTTTCTCTCTTACTCTACTTAAACTTATACATATATTATGTTGTTTAAATGAAGGCTTGTACATAAAGTTCATGTTTCGAGGGACTGCTCATTTGAAATTTAAACAGACAAGCTGTCCATTTGAAGGGAGTGCCATCACTTTTGTAACAGCACTGCAGAACAAGCCAACACAAGGTTAAACCAGAGCAGAGTGCAAGAACTCAGGGGTATATTCTTATATTAAGAATATAAGAATATTTTCTCACAGTGAATTTGCGTTGGCGTAACACTCCAGAATAAAATCAGACCAATGTGGCTTATTTGTGTTATATTTATATGTTGTCAGCCATGAAACGACTCTTATAATTCTTATATGAAGGGATGAAGGGGAAATCTGAGTGAGCATGACGTTCAAAGAAAAGCTTATATTTTGTATGACCGGCTGTAAATGTCATTTTATGCTTCCAAGCAATGATTTGTTGATGCAAACCACAATGCACAATTAAAGCAATATTACACTATGATGCGTTTATTGGCATTTTGGTTGAGCCACTGATCAAAGACCATCTCTATGTTGAACAACACCTGCTTTTTACCTGCTAGCTTAAAATCTTCCTGTTTCAGAATACATGTGCAATGTATAAGAGCAAGCAGGCAACATGTTGTAGGATGTGAAGGACGTGATTCCTCTTCATCTTCATCATATTGTCTCCTGGATGAAGCTGAGTATGCTTGGACTTTGTTATGTACTATTATTAACTATTTTATAACATTATTTCCCTAATAAAAGTAGACTATATAGACGACATACGGCAGCCGGCTGTCTTTATTTTTGTCCTTTTTCTTGCCCTCCTATAGAGAGGTCAGAGGCTGAGAGAAGACTCAGATCCTTACACACAAAACACAACCACATGATGATACAAAAGTCATTAAAGCTCTCAGAAAAATGCAGCAATCAGCAACTAAAGCAACTAGGCAAACCGCATTGGCTAGAAAAGACCAGCCAAAACTCCAGAAGAGCTACTAAAGAGACCGTGTGTGAGATTTGTTTTTTGTCAGCTGCTGTGTCCAAAGTAAAGAATATTTTTATCACGTTGCCCTCAGAATAAACTTTAAAAACTCGATTTTAATAACTTGACTTTTCCTCTAGTGCCACCATCAGGTCAAAATATGAATGGCTTGCCATGGCTTCAGACTCTTAGTTGGTTTTAAATTGAATCATGTAATATTATTTAGATACTCTTAAGCAAAGTTATCGCTGAGTGAGACATCACTGTCAGCTCCAGTATGAAGGAAAATGTCTTCCATGTTGGCTGTAGTTTATGAAACCAAACTGCATGTAGTTAAGTTTTAGATGCTGATGATGACTCTCAGCCATCCGAGCAGTGAGATATTGACAAGTTGTAGGTCAAAGGAAACTTTTGGATGAAATAGTTTGACTTTTTGGGAAAACACTTATTAGCTTTCTTGCCAAAGGTTAGACACCACTGTAAGATTTGGCTGTTACATACAGGGGTACAACAAGTAGGAAGTTAGGTTAGCTTAGCATGTGCAACAGAAATGAAGGGAAACAACTTTGCTCTGAGCGGTTGCCAGGAAACCAGGAGACTCCAGGAAGTCACGAAGTGAATTGATTGTTTTTGTGCATTACTTTTGATTTAGGCAAAAGAGACAGAGCTAATTTATCAATTGTTAATTTGTGAGCATTAGAAGCAGATTTTGTCACCTTTGGGCAGAGATAGGCTAACAGTTTCCCTCCTCTTTCAGTCTTTATGCTAAGCTAGGCTAACTTGCTGCGAGCTGTAACGTTGTATTTAAATGGACAGAATCTGAAAAGCAAGTAATTGTATTTCCCAAACAGTCTAATTATTCTTTGTGTTTCTGGTTGAGCACCAGTATGGACAAGCAGCAGTGTTTTTGTTTTTATAGAAAATTTTATTCAACATACATTTTCCAGCAAAAAGGCAATATACAGGAATAGTTGTCGTACACTGCTGCTACACTGAGGATTTTAAACTGGAAAAGATCAAATTAAGGTGTGATTCTGCAGGTCATCTTTGTACTGCACTTTTTAACAAGACAAAACCAATGCAGTTAGTTTTGAAAAGAAAAAAAAAATCCAAATGTAACAGAAAAAAATCGTCAATGGTACATCAGGAACGCAAAGAAAAAGAGAAAAACCCTACACACAAGAAATATGAACACCTGGCTCCTTCTGTACCCAACAACAAAGGCGTGTTTCTCTTAAATTTTACACGTTCATATTTTTAAATATACAATTCTTAAATGTTGTCTTTACAGAGCCAGCTATGCGCTATTAGGGGAGCATTCCATCTGTGCTTTAAAAGGAAACAAACAAAAATAAAACCCCCCCCAAAAAAAGAAAAGAAGAAATTCATAGGGCTTAAAGTGTTTCTTACAATGCTGGTTTTGTCTCTACACAATCCTCAAACCTGTGGGCTCGAAGTGTCTGCAGCTCCCTACCAAGCATAGCGCAGTTACTGCTCCCCATCACCTGGAGGCAGACAATTTCAATCGAGAGAGAAAGATGACGAAAGCTTGTGTGTGTTTGCGTTCAGAGGAATGACTGAGAAAGACATTTAAAACCCCCTGAAAAAAAAAATGGAAGAGAAAGTCAAGGGGGTTAATGTCCGTGCATGTGTGTGTGTGTTCCTTTAAAGTCACCAAGCAACTCAAAACCACAACCAAAATGTACATTTGCCAGTCCTGAGAAACCTCTGACATTAAGTGCCAACGTGCAAGATGAAATACAGACAAATTTCCTCCTTATTTTTTTTCCCCATTTATTTTTTTTAAACAGATGCTGTGGATTTTTATTTTATTATACAAGATCTGCAGAAAGACAAAAAAAAATTAATTCATTTTTTTTCCTCCAACCAAACTAAGTGAGAAAGAACTGTGTGTAAACTTGGAAATACTTGCTTTGTTGCACTAAAAGGATGGGAGCAGGGAAAAAACATAGAACCACGTCAGGGCAACTAAGTGAGCCTCGGGATGAACGCTGGTTTGCGACCATCGCGCCCTCCTCTCCCCTCTCTCTCTCTCTTTTCTGTCAGTTAGTTCTTGCAAAAACATCCCTCCATCAAACTTCACACAGCAGCACCATGCCTCTTCAAACAACTCTTTATTAAAAACAACCCCCAAAAAAATCTGAACGGAAAAAAAAGCTGGTGTGGGGCGGGAAAAGAAAAAAAAAAAAAAACTAGCCTAGAAGTTCATATATATATATATCTATGTATATATATATATACTTATATTCATACTGTGTCCCACTTCCTCTCCCCTCTCCGCTTATTTTATATTAAAATCCAATTCATTTCTCCCACTTCCAGATAGGCAAAAAAACAGGCAGTCAACAGGTAGAGAAGCCAGAAAAAAAAACAACCGAACAGCCTCAAACAGAGGGAGACGACTAAAAAAGAAAAATAACAAAACAAAATGAATAACAAAATGAACAGTCAGGAGGTGGTTGGTGCAGTTTATTTTGTGGTTGAAGGATAATCCGTCAGCTGCAGCAAGATCCGTATCGCTGAAGACATAGTGCCGGTGTAGAGCTGTAGAGGTGTCCAGGCGGGGTGTTAAAAGTGATGAACACACACACACATACGAGCACGCACGCACGCCCACACAGTCTCTCACACACAAACACACACACACACACACGGTTGGTTACAGTCTGTGGTTATGGTGTGTTAAATTAGGTAGGGAGGGAGGCGGAGCAGGAGGAGGAGAAGGAGGAGGAGGAGAAGGAGGATGGAGGAGGACAAAGAGGAAGGGCGGGCTGCTTTAGTTGTGGATCTTGATTGCTTTCTCCAGGTAGGTGTAGCGACCTCTCTTTGGAGCTTTGTTGAAATGATCCAACCCTAGCCAGGGGCGCGGGTGGGACATGTTACCTGCAAAGAGACATGGCAGAGAAAGTGTTAATAGCAGAGACGGGCACTCGCATCACGGATATATTCAGACAGGATTCAGTGCTGTGGTGAAAACGCAGGTTCTGTTCATTTGAGGCAGGGTTGTCTGTTTTGGCTGTGGCGGTGCGAGCTGAAGGGGGAGCCCACCAAAAAACTGCGGCGGAGAAGTTGAGCTAGATCCAACTTATGGAAAAAACGCAGCCCAATGTCACGTTGCGACCAACGATAAGCTCATCAGTCCAAACAGTGATGCGGAATTGTATGCAAACTTGTGTTAGCAGCAGTAAATACCTGGCTGTGGTTCAAAGTCCTTCAGGTTGACCTCATACTCGTCTTCAGTGATGTACTGATGCCGCCCCATCATCACAATCGCAAACTTGAACTGAGAATGAACACACACACACACACACATTATTCGGCAGCTCATCACGGTTTCCCAGCAGGAAGCTAAATATTCAAACAGAGTTTTCATTATTTTGGCCAATAAATAAAATGTTATTGCCTTAAAAAACATTTTAAAATGCACAAAACACTCAATCTCTGGCTGTATGAGCAGAACTTGATGTTATACCTTCTCAAATTCTTTCTCCTGAATGTCCAGCATGGTCTGGATCCTCCTCATCACCTCCCGAAATGACTCACCCTGCGGGGGGAGGCAGGGGTGTGAATCAAGAACGGAAACAACCAGACGAACACACAGCGTGAGGTTAACAGTTATACATTATGCTAAGCAGACTAAGAATAATCTCTTTCACTCGAGTACAAACAAACCTGTCTGATCTTGAGCAAGAAGGGGATCCCAAAGGTGCCGAAGACTTCCTTGTGGAAGTGAGCGACAGGGATTAGCATTTCACTGTCCTTGTCCAAGTCCACCTGGTCCAAAGGAATCTCCTGAGTGACGGAAGACAACAGGAGAAGTGGCAAGAGGAGAGATTTAGTCTGTTACCAACTCAAGAGTAAGTTTAGAAAATGTGCATCATGCTGAGCAATCTAACAAACTCTCATTGTTAGTGTCACCGTTAGGCGTTGTTCCTTCAGTTTCGTTTTAGGTTCATCTCTGACAACTGAACAAGTTTATTCGGAGTAAGTGAAACCCTGCAAATAATGTCTGCCAACCCGGGCCTGGTTCGTGTTAGACAAACTTAGTGGGCCGTGTCAAAAAAACATAGCTGTCATGCTGATGGCCTGTTAAGTGGAAGAGTGCCTGGAGGAAAGAAAAAAAGACTAAAAATAAAACTACAAAGTGAAGAGAGGAAAAACCTCACAAGCACACGTACCTCTATTCTGAAGGTGCGGCTGGCAGCCGGAGATAAACATTCTAGCAGCTCGTCCTCCTGGTGAACCCCAATGATTTTATAGCTTACTATCTCTAACAGCCTACAGGGGGGAAAAAGAGAGGACGGGCAGAGAGAGATGAGAAAGTTTTAATACTCTACAGGGCATAAGATCAGATTATATAAGGAATAACATAAACATTTGTCAACAAACATCAACATAGGAAGATCAGATGAATCTGTGCAGGTGATGGTTGGCCAAAACAGAAGAGAAGGATGCTGAAATAACTACATCATGATGGGTAAAGCCTGAATTGATGCTTTGTTCGGGTCGTTCAGGGTTATATGCTAACTTGGATTATAGTAGAGTGTAACTTATAGCTGGAGGCATATATTCAGCAGATTTTCTTGCATACTTTCCCCCAAACAGTCTTATTTTTTGTCTGATCTGTATAAATCTGAAGAAGTATCATGAAGTGGAGGTCAGTGCCTCTGTTGCTCACTGCTGTACGCAGGCTGATAAACCAGTGTGAAGATAAATCCACATTTCCACCCCCAAAATGTAAAAATTAAACTCTGAGGTCTCCTCCTGCTAGAAAACAGCTCCAAATCAGAAGTGACTCTGGGTGTTTATTCCTCCAGAACCTACAGCATCTCTGTCACTTCGCTATGGCCGCCAACTTTACAGGATGAAACCGACCAGACTGCACGCTCGCCATCATATGCCAAATTTCCACAGGGTAGGATACCTGCAGCTACAGGACACACTGCGGTGTGTCAAACACACTGGAACAACAACAACAACAAGAGACACACACACACACTCGTGCAGGGTGGATACCTGAGCTTCTCAGAGCCTTTTTCAGAGAGCTCCACTGCCTTTTTACATTCTTCCAAAAGGTCCCGCACACAGCCATGCTTGTCAGGGTAGAGGGTGATCTCCTGCAACACACACATACAGAGTTAATATCTGTGCTGGAATCACACAAAACATCTGATTTATTATTATGACGATATGCAGTGATACACGATGAAATGTGTGTGAGTCTGACACATTATGTGGCTGCGTGTGCGATTGTGTTTTACCTCCTCTCTGAACTGGCTGTTGAGCCATATGGATTTAAAACTCCTCCTGTTCTCAAAGTCTGTTATCTTCATCTTTAACTGTGGATGATAAATAGAGAAACAAAGAGTCAGGAAGACGTTTTGCTGAGCAACATTTACTTCTATAGCTACAAATAATTTCCTTAAAGTGACGGCGAGGCTGGAGAAAACAGCTGTGTTATTTTGAAAAAATGGTATACGATGGAGGATGACGACAACCGTGTGGCTTTTTTCTGGAAGTTTATCTTTACTGATATGAGCTGCAAACTGACTGAGTTAGTTTTGGCTTTGTTAATTCACAGAGGACTATCTATTACAAACAAAGCCACATCGTAATGAGCAGCCGGACGACCTTATCGGCTCAGTGTTTGACATTAATGTGTTTTCTTCCATCCAGAGTATTTTTTACTGTACAAACATAATGAAACGTTTGTCTTCAACTTACAGCAAAGCATCTTTGGATTAAGAACAATGATACATCAGCCATCAGACCTCATCGACAGAAGATTCAAAACCATTTCAAGATGAGCGTAAAATGAAATATTAAAAAGGTTGAAAGTAGGACTGCAACTAACAATTATTGTCATTATTGACTAATTGCCAGAAAACAGTGAAAAGGGACCTCGTTTACAATTAGGGGAGCAACAATTAACAAACACAAAGACGTCACAGAGCTGGCGAGCGTCTCCTACCTGCTGGTAGTACAGTTTCTTGGGCTGCCGAGGTTTGAAGAATTGCAGCAGGTCCCGCAGTGTTCCCTCATAGTTGTGTCTGAGAGGATTCCCTGGACCGTCCCTGTACCTGGCCACCACACCACCAGGCAGGGGGGGAGGATGACGAAGAGGGAGGAAAGAAAAATGACAGGAGAAGAGGAAGAGTGTGTGGGGGGGAAGGAGGCGATGGAGGAGAGGGGGGGGAAAGAGGCAAGTGGACAAGGAGAGGAAAGAGAGAGAGAGAAGGTGAACATGAGGGGAAGATGAGAAAATTCAGAGATGCAGAATGGAGGACAGGAAGGAGGCAGAGTGGGAGGAGTTAGAGGAAAACAACAAAGAAAGGTGGGGGGGGACAGGTTACGCAACATTTCTACTGACAACTGCAAGTAATCAAAGCAAACATGTGACCGACTGTGTGAGAGACCAGCAGAGGAATAGACACATTTCTTTCTATACGTCAAGTAATACTTTGAACCACCAACCTGACTGATGGTAGCAATATTAGCAACTATTGCTGTTACAGTCATTACGGTGATTATTGCGACGATTCATTAAGTTAAGCTTTTTGAACGGGAATATCAGAGTTCTCACTCTTTAAGAAATCATTTTCCGTTTTGCCTCCTCTTGCTAGACGTGATTAGCACTGGTATGTTTTCTCTTTACTGCTATGAACCACGGCTTCAGCAGAGATCTACAGCGTGTGTGAGGAACATTCACTGTGAAACTGTGAGAGGCAGAGTGCATTTCAAATCCATTTCAAATAAAGAAACCATTCAAAATCAGTAGGTGGTCAGCGTTTATGGGACACTCTGTTACTCGCTTGGCTGTTCAAATAGCTGATTTCTCTGCTGCAGTCTCAGACGCATTGACTGCAGTCTGACCACGATATTACTTTAGTTTCTACAGCCCTTAAGTAACAGAACAGTCCAATCCAAGCAGACTTTGTTCTTTTACAGAGGATTAATCTTTTCCACCACAACAACAAATGTAAATGATCAATATGCATGTAAACTGACTAACGGGAGCTGAAATGTAAAGAGTGTGTATTTCCTATTCTGAGACTGATAAAACCAAGTATCATACCAAACAGCATCCTACTGACAGTCAAGTTTCAAGTAAGCACTTCGGTTTGTGAGTGAGGAGCTAAAATACAACCCAAGTTTTATAGAACAACATAAATTATTTCCATTTCCAGGATATTTGGAAATTTTAATCAATTTCCAGCCACTAAATTTCCTAGTTTTCCAGGAGGTGTGGGACTTCTAGTAATTGCTCCACAGCAAATGGCTATGGCCATAGCTATCTCATGGCCTTTCTCCTGGCTCGACATACAGCAAGAAAGACAAGGTGATTTAATGTTACTATGTTCAGACAGCATGCACTTTTTGGGGTTTTCTCAACATCACTGATCATGCAAAGGCTGTATATGTATGTGTGTGTGTGTTTGTGGATGAGACAAGCCTCCTACCCCTGTGACTTGAAGAACTGCAGCAGCATGGGATCTGTGTTCAACCTCTGCGCTACTGTCTTGGCCACCTGACAGTGAGACAATAAACATCAGATCAAGCTCAGAACATAACAGGCTTTAAGCAACTAGAGCATCAAACACAAAATATCAAAGTAAATTTCACGTCGCCCAAGTTTCCCTTGACCAATATGACAAATGAAAAATGGATTGAATTACTTCAAACACTAGTGACAAAGACATGGATTCATTTTCTTTTTTCAAACTTCAAACAACGTGCTTGAATGGCCCGCACCTGAAAATAGTTCATGCGGTTAGACAGCGTGACCACGAAGCCGGGGTCATTGTGGATGGTCTTGTCACAGAAAATGACGTCCACACGGTGGTAGAGATCCCGGAAATAGTCCTTGGCTGTAGGCAGCTCACTGCTGTCGTTCTCTGGGTCGTCCCTGCACGATTTGACGAAGATTAGTTGTGTTGACAGGAGAGAAGAGGAGACAAAGAAGTGACAAAGCCAGTTGAAAGGACAGGTAGTAGGAGGCATGATTAGGAAGAGGGTATGAAGCAATAGAGGAACAGCAAAATATTTGAAACCTGAATCCTCCTTGTTTCTCTGTATTTCATCAGAAATACCAGACAGAGACCTGACATGTCTCTCTGGTGTTTTTATTTTTTTGGACAAAATATACCATACAAAATCAGGTCGTGCAAGTTCAGCTTAAAAGTGTCCTGTGGAGTTTTGTTGTAAACAAACTAAAGTTATGTTTCCATTCAGTGTCATTCAACAGAACACACTGTGAGGTCTAACGAACATTGAATTTCTAATTTAAAATCTAGCATTGTTTACATCAATGTTCGCTTGCTTCTTCTTCGCTGCCTTTGCTGATGCTTTACCGCCACCAACTGTCAATCAGCAGAAATACTCATCATAACAACTCGTTGTAGTTTAACACATTTCGCTGTTAACACACAATAAGTCTTACTTTTGGAAGACAATGATGTCCCCGTCCATGAGCTCATCCAGGGCCTTGTCCAGAGAGACATCATAGTCCTGTATCCGCTCTGTTAGATTGGGCTTTACTTCCTGTAACACACACAAGGCATCGTGCAAAATGTGGTCAAAGTGAAGCTACATGAGCACAAGTACACACGAGCATTTGGTAATGGATATGTAAACATGCAGAGCTACAGAAGGGTAAGTGTGAGAAAAAGAGATGCTACATATGACAGTAAGAACGTGTTTGCAAGAGAGTGAGTGAGGGAATGTGTGTGTGTGTGTGAGATAGAGCGTGAGAATGAGAGTGTGTGAAGGAGCAAGTGAGAACAAGTGAGAAAACGACAGGAGAATGTGCCAGTAAGTGAGCGACACATAAATAGATCACCTCATAGAGGATAAGGCTAGTTTCCTGCTGAAACCCTGCTCTCTCACACATCACTGGTAGAAGGTCTCCTGGTTACAGAGAGAGAGAAAAAACACACACACACACAAACACAAAGATGATTTAATCTTTAAGTTCAAAACATTTTTAAAGTATGACAGTGTTGAGCTGAAAATAGACTCGGATGTTGCCAGTACTTACTTATTTTGCAGGATATAGGTGTGTAGATATGTCCACAATAATTTAAGCTTCTGGTTTTGGGATCATACATCTTCAAGAACAACATGACATCATCTGGAAGGAAAGAGACAAAGTCACCAAAAAATGCAGGAGTGGAGGATATGAAGTCCCAGTAGAGTGTGTACCATGAATTAAGTCTTCTGAAATAGTAACGGATGAAAACAACTTGGTTCAAACATAGACACTGTTGCTATGGGTAGACTGCAGGTCAAAGAAATTGCTTAAATCAACACTAGTGTTAAAATTAAAGTATTAAACACAAGAACAGAAGTTTTTAAACTTTGTCAGGCTGCCCAAGCCACACCAAACCTAAAACGTCTCCTGCTGTGTCACATTACTTATTTCCTATGTTAACAGCAACAGCCCAGTAATCATAACCTGTGAAGGAGCATTTCTAGTAATTCAAGTTGCTGCTAACACAAACAGAATGCCGAGGACGTTTGAAACAGAGCACAAGTCACTGTCACGAGTCACTGAGCTCTCCAAATAAAGCTCCATGAACAAAATAAAGTGCCACTTCGTGTGGAGCACTGCTGAAACAGACACCGAGCTGAATGAGAGTTGATGCGTGGGACTTACGGTCTTTGTCAAACTTGGGTAACGTGGCACCACTGGCTGCCATCTCTGGATCCACAGTCTCCAGAAATATTGTCCAGGGGTTCTCGTTGTCGCTCAAGTCGATCATCTGAAATGCAAACATGTGAATACTGATTAGAAAAATCCATTTTATATACGAGAGTGGGTCATACTATAGTGGTCGAGTAGTGTATGTATACACAAAACTGCTCGTGTTACAAAACAGTAGTTTCCTGTACAGTTGTAACTCAACACCTGACTGCAGATGAAAATGTTTCTAAAAGTGAGACCCAAAATACCGTCACAGGTTACCACCCACAAACGGGTCATCCAGGCACAAACACTTACCGACTTGTTGCAGTCAGCCTCGTAATCGAGCATGGCGGGTCGCTTGGTTCCATTGCTCCGGGCCTGCATAGGCCACAGCCTCATCTGGTCCTGCGGGAAACCCTGCAGCAAATCAACGGCTGAGTTTAATTTAATTTGCACTAAACAGAAAAGCTAATATCTTAATATGAGAAGAAGGTGGGGAGAGGAAGGGAGAGAGTGGTATGAAAGGCAGTAGAGGAGTGGAGGCAGTAAGTTCATGCCAGGGCTCCATATTATGACCATTTATCTAATTCTACAATTTAAGAGTAAAATTGCCAACTATTGATAATTTTCCAAGTTAGTCATTATACTAACTGCTGATCAATGGAGGGTATGTGTATTTGATTCACATCAGTGCTCAGCTTTCTTGCTTATATGTAAACAGGAAATCAATAAGCCTTCTCTTTCAGATCCATGATCATGGGTTGAGAGCAGTGACTCAGTATGTAGTGTATGTGGAGAGAGATGTTAGCCGCTCAATGAGCCATCTGAATGAGTATTGAAATTGAAACCTGTATCCAATCTGCATTACTCAACATTTTTAGTACTTCTCCTTAAAAAAAATTATTAATCTTACTTTACAGTAATCTTAAGAAACTTAGGCTGAAGTATTATGAAGAGTAGTTTTCTCTCACCATGGTCTGGGAGAGGTTCTGGACAAACTCTTGCAGCGTAGAGCTCTTCAGGACCTTGAAGACTGTGTACTTCACCTTCTCCTCATCATACATGTCGTTGCCCTGATGACCACAGAACTGGTCCTCTGTCACCATCTGTCCAGAAGAGGAAGAGTACAGGAAGAAAACAACATTAGCATCTGATAGTGAAACCGGATACACAACAATGAAGCAAAGACAGAGAACCAAAAACCCAGTGAGAAAAAAAGACAACATGATAGGCAGATGGCTGCAAAGTGTCTGCTGGTGGTTAGTTTCTGGATTCGCTCCAGTGTACGAGCTTAAATGAGTCCAGCAGAACCAACACTTGTCATTATAAACCATCCACAAGCAGTTCTGCAGCACTGTGCTGTGGAGTTACCAGCATTATCATGCTAAGTTGCTAAGTAGTTTGTGATGTACATTGCTGGATAGTTAAACAATGAGCCTGTCATTTCCCCTTTTCACGATAACTAATATAACCGTGTCCATGACAACTGTCACACTTGTTTGCAATGTTAACGAGGTAGCTAGCCAGCAAGTACAGTCAGTAACACAGCACAAGTACAAAGCCTCGTTTTGATCCGCTCTGCTTGTCCTGTGCAAGTTACTGAATTACACTGTTAACAGAAACTCAACACTACCTGTATTTCAAATTAAAATACCTCTAGCATTTAGGCTTTTATTGTGAAATGTTGAAAACCTGCAACTCCATTCTCATTTGCGGCTCTCATTGTGTTCCATTTAAACACTGCTGAGTTACGTGCGACACCTAGAGGTAAAATTTGGTCCGGTCCAGTCTTTGGATAAAGATCAAACCATTTAGAAAACGCTTACGTCATCCTCAGTGTGTCGGCTGCACATCCTCATCTAACCAGATCACTTTAGCATCCCACACATTTAAAACCACAACTGCCTTATCCATATCATGATGCCCACCATGTTTTAATCAAACAAGGAGTTAGCAGTCCTCGTGACATTTTCTCATAGACATAACAACTACCACAGTGTGCATGTTGTGCGAGATCCACTGCTGAAGTCAGTTAAAACAAATGAGAAAATAGCCTCTTCTGGAGTTGACATTCATTTGTTCCTCCTATGCCTCAACGGAGTAAAGTAACAAAGAGAAATTGGCCTTTTGTCCTGCCTTCATACATGGCCAAATGACAAAAACAGAGCAACCAATGTCTTTCAACAGCCTCTCTTATCATTTAACAAGCCATTCCACATTATCACTCGCTGGTCTTCTTGCCATCACAACCACAATGTGCCTGCCAAAGCTCACCATAGTACCTATATTTTGCCTGTGGGAACGTTTGCGCTCAGTCAGAGAAAACAACTGTAGACTCTAATTCACAGAAAGGAGTTGTCAGCACTTGGACAACTCTCCGTGTTTGTGCCGATATAAAAGTATGTCACAAGAACAGCTTCCTACTGCACCTTCTAGTCTGTCGAACTGTAATGAAGCCAAAAATGGTGGATCGGTTTCTCATGTATACACTCACTCTAAGCACTGAGCAGCCAGACCAGCACTTTGTAATTGTAAAAACAGCCACTTGAGTCGGCAAAGCATCAAAGCACGTTAAGAGCACTTGAACAGAAGTCCTGGTTTCCTACCTGGACCTGCATGTAGAGGTGAGCCTCTTGTCGCTCCTTCCTCTTCTGTGCCTCCACCCTTTTCTCCTCCTGCAGACGTTCCACCAGCTGCTGGGGGATGTCCACGTCAGTCATTGGCTGAAGCACCTCACCTGGGACACAGGGAGCGATGCAAGTGAGAATCATGAACAATGTGTGTGACCAATGTGTAATACATAGAGCTAAGGTAGGGGGAATCAAGTTACTTACTGAGCTTGGACTCACGGATGTACACCAACATGTACGCGTTGGTGCAGTGGCGCACAGAGAGGTCATCGTCGTGACCACCGTAATTGTGCTCTATGGCCTCCTCCTTGGTGCACCGCGACACCACGTCATCATCAAACTTACACCACTGGAGAGAGACAGAATAATAGACGAGAGGGGTGGGGGTGGAGGAGGAGGAGAGATGAGGAGGACCGGGGAAAAAAGGGAAGGTAACGCCGAGGAAGGAGATGGAAGAAAAAGAGAAAACCAGAAAGCACTTAAGATGACCGTTTATGTCAAATCATCTTGACATGCTTTCAAATCAACCCCGATACCAACATGCAAATTCATCATGCTACACTCATTGCCCTCATCGTCTTATGTTTCAACGTCCATAAACGTGTCCTCTCAAATGAGGACTAGTACAGGGTACTAGCTGTACACTGCATTAATGTGTGTGTGGAAAACTAATACAAGTCTGAGCTTTAAGCCAACGCTTCAGTGACACATGCATCATCAGCCACAAAAGCTGACAGGAAACATTTATCTGACTTTGTAGCTCATTCAAAACTGGTTCTGAATAGTCGGTTCTTTTGACATTAAGTGGTGAGCTTCATGATAAGAACCCTTCTGCTGAATAATTGTCAGCTCTAAATCTGAGTGGGTAAGTCAGGAAATGCTTCACCTCATTTTTGGATATTTTTGGAATAAAATGTCAACGAAGTGGCAACTAATATTTGTTTAGCTTGGCTCTGGAGTATTTGTCATTCCAGCCTTTCAAACTATGTTTCACAGAGATAATATATATGCTTTATATTATCATATCAAATATAATCATGATGTTAATTTATGTCATATCTAAAAATGTTGAGCATCCCAACTAATACTGAAACCTGACAATGTTCTTAATGCAAGTGATCATCTGAATTATAAGTAACAGTACAAAAACCCCAACCATGCCCACAGAATTTTTGGGTGAAAGGTGTATATATATTAAAAAAAATTGTTCTCACTATTGGTTCCTTGACACTCACTTTGCCGTCTCCTTTTGGGTTAAGATAGACGACGTAGTGACCGCCATGGTTGTCTCCGCTGTGCACTAGCACTGCGTGCAGGATGTAATTGGCCGGGTCCTTGGAGTCTGGCTTCTGAAGGAACTCGTCCAGGGGCAACTGATCTGGAAACTCAAACCTATCAGGGAAAGAGGAGGAAGGAGAAGGGAGAAGAAGCGGGGATGACGGGCGGATTGGGATGGAGATGCAGGGAGGGGCAGGTTGGAGAAGATGGGTAGAATTTAAAAAAAAAAAAAAATCATATATTAAAGGCGTGGAGAAACATATTCAAACAAGAGAAAAGGCGCAAGTTTAATTTGTGTGTGCGAGTGTGAGTACATATACTAAGCCCTCGGGGGGCCAGGTGCTGATGGCAGCGTCACAAGGATGACTCAGAGCCCTTTGAGACACTACAGGGGAAAATTAGCTATTCTGGATGGCTGCACATGTGTGTGTGCGCTCTCTGAAAGTGTCACAATATCCTGTTGGATTGTTAAAACACGATTAGCTCACAGAAAGCTTTACGCAGAATGATACAGCCTCAGAAAAAACTCTCAATGACTCACTTTCTCACTGTATTAGTGCAGGAGGTCAGGGCATGCTGCTCAAAGAGAGGAGGCAGTCTCTAAGTGTTTCTGGAAATAGACAGCTCCTTTAACCTCTGTTATAATGGACCGTGCAGTCTGCCTGTGCACCTGTCACTGACGTATGTGTGAAAATAATATAAATGAATGTGCATGCAAGTGTGCAAGAGTGAGGATGTTTGTTCTACCTGTCGTTAATCTTGATGTTTTGGTCGGTCTGTGGATCATACATGAACCTCATCAGCTGCAGATGAAGGATTGGAGGGAAGGTAAGGAACTTCACTCCCTTTTCTGCTTCCTGTAACACAGAAAAACATGCCATTGACATTCATTCTCCAACCCTTTAATACATGCTACATTAAGTAACTTATTTTAACCGGACCTATGGCCCAAACACGTTATTTCAAATCTTTTAATGCACCATAGCCAGATATGCAGGGAGAGAACCCGGTGGAAGAGAACCCTGCTGATCTTGTGCCAGTTATTGTTGTATTATTGTATTTCTTATGTCTTCGCTCAAATTGCTGCGAGCCGGAATGAGCTAGAAACATAAAACCTGGCACAATAACTGGAAACAATGTGCAAACACTTCCCAACAGCCCAATCAGTGAGATAAATAAAGATACACATTTCCACTGAAAAGTAGCAAACTTGGTCAAAAAACATCAAAATATCTCCACAGCCATCAAAGTTGATCATATTCAAATTAATTAATCATTTTGTGCCACATTGACTGGCCTACGACATGTTTGCTCCTGATTCAAGATGCCTTTGAGCAATCTCCTGAACATACACCACAAGTTACTCAAAACCAATGAAGGGATTTCCAACAATGTAATTATTTAAACGCTGCAGGCTTGATGATGATAAAACAAGTGTGTGACTGGTCGCACTCACAGAATTATGTGAAGTGAAGCTTAATGAAGCCAGAAACCTCTTCGATTGTGGTTGTCTTTTCTGCTTCCATCAGCAGAGCACAAAAAAGGTGTGAACTTGCTAACTGTGGCTTGAAGCTGAATTTTTCTTTAGTATTGTTTGTGCTCGTCTTCCATTAGAACAATGAGTTAGCATGGATTTGGTTTTAAAACCACATATTCATATAGTTTATAGTGATTTTTCAAAGTAGAATCAGAGGAGGAACTTTTCCCAGCTTGTTGACCTGATAATTTGGATGCAGCTCAGAGGTAAACCCATATCTTCACTTCAAATTTCACATTGTCCTGACAAAGTCAACAAACTCTTGCTTTATCAGTTGACAAAAATGTGTTTTAAACAAGCTTGAATACCAATTGTGATACAGCAAAAATAAATAAAACATAAAACTAAATGTAAGCAAACTGAAATAAACTCGACACAAAAGACACATAAATAATTTAAATCCAGTCTCACCTGCAGGCCATGCTCTCCTGCGTCGTATTTGTTGTCTCCATCTAACTGCTCAGTTGCAACATAATCTTTGAATGACTCGAAGACTACAAATAAGCAGAAAGCACACATGACGTCAGGAAAACATCCATACTGGTAACTTCAAAGTCAGTAATAAACTGATGGAGTAGCAGTTGTGTTGAAGTTTCCACTTACTGTTTTTCTTTCCTTTTATGCTAAGCTGGATGTCATAGTAGTCCTCTATCCGCTCTGACCGGTAGTCCACATGCTTACATTGGATGTATGACTGGAGAGTAACACACACAAGAGTCAGACTGTATAATACAGGTTAAAAATATTATTTCTAAGAGGGGCAGTTCTTGATATATCATCGCTCTATTCTTAAACTGACCTTGTTCCAGTCTACATCCTGTGCCAAGTAAGACTACTTCACATCATCACTATGTTAACAAAATCTGCAGCAGTATTTACATAATGGATGCTGTGCTGACATTACTCTGCAAAAGAAGGCTGAAAACCTCTACTTTCAACAAATAAACAGGACAGATTTCACTCAAACATCATTTGTCTTTTTGAAATGTTGCTCAGGGTAGACCGAGGGAGTTTCATAACTACACATAAATGCCACCGCAGCCATAAAGATGAGTCAGGCAAGGAGAGAGGCAGACAGAGAGGAAACGTACCACCATCTTTCCTCTGAAGAGCTTGGGGATGGTTCCCTCAACACAAGTGCCTTTCATTTTGTTCTCCACGTTGTCCAGGAGCTAGAAGACACACACAATAAGTCAGTAATTATTCAGCATGCATACATTTACACACCCACATTCTTAAAGAGTGTATAAGAGGACTCACCACTCTGCACAGCTCCTGAACATCATGTTGCATGAAGCTATCTAGTGTTTCCCATCTTCACGTAGGAGAAAAGAAACAGAAAGACCGTTATACAATAGTCACAGACAAGGAACGTTTTGTGGCTGGTAAAATATAAAATTTGACTAAAAATAATATTCAAGCAAGGAAGGTTATGTCAAAGCTACTCTTGTTCCCAACTTCAGGTAGTGTCCTAGAAAGTAGTGCAAATATCTTTCCCATGTTATTCAAACGTCTCACTTTCTTCCCCATCTTCAATTTGTTTAGCATTTCAATCTCAACATGAAAATAATGAGGAAATTATATTATACAAGTACAACACTGAGCTAAAAATACATAATACTGGTTTTACTTGTCACTCTTGTCTCCTTCTGTGTCACACCAAGACAAAAGGACAGGTGAGCTGTCAATGCCAAAAAGTCTAACGTACCCGAAGGACTTCGTGAGTTTCTTGGTGCCGACGGGTTTGTCGCTGTGCTGCAGCTCATAGAAAACCCTCTGCAGTGCCAGGGGAACGCTCTTGGATGAGTCGTCTCCCTCCGTGGGCATCATGTACACCGCCTGGGAAGAAAGTCAGGAGGAGTGACACCAGGATTAGGAGTTTTACAAAGTAACGCTCTTAGATTGAAGTTGCTAATTACCACTGCCAAGGAGGGCTCTGTTTTCAGTGCAGTTTGTTTGTCTGCCAGCCGGATTACAGAAGAAATGCTGGCCCGATTTTTTGATGAAACTTAGAAGGATGTAGCATGGGCCAGGGAAGAACCCATTGAATTTTGTATGTACTCTAAATATACTCTGAGTTTCTACTGTTTTATAAAGACATTTAGTGCATTAAAACTACTGGAAAAACCTATGCAACTGCACCAAGACTATGATGAATAAAAGGGCCTCTATGTTCTTTTTCAGCAGCTGTAGAGGAACACTGATGAACAAAATAGATACTCTGAATTTCAGTATACCATGTCAACATTCAGCCTGTTTGTAAAAAAAATACTCAAACTCTGAACTGAAGCTCTAGTACGCACATTTATACATGAAATATACACTATCTTTAGCAGGTCAGTTAAAGCCAATGCACTAAATAACTTAAACACACACGCAAAGATGAAAGATATAGCCATACCCGTCTTAGCTGGTTGGTGAAGAAGAGAGTCTGTAGCAGGCTATTCATATAGCAGGTAGCTCCCTGGTTCTTCAGTCCAACATAGCCTGTGTGTTTCTTAGAGTCCCAGCTGGTTATGGAGAGAAGGCCGATGTTAGGGTTATAATTGAAAATATCCAATCAGAGAAATTAAACCTGGGAACATTATGGGAAACCCCAGAGAAGATTAAGAGCTACATACGCCACTCCATGTGGAGCATCTGCCTGGACATAGACTTCAAAGGTGACTTTGTCATCCTCGATGAAGCCCCTCTCTGGATCAGTCACATCCTGAAACACAACACCACCAAGAGGTTCACATCAATAGGAACTGCTAAAGGGAGGTTCTAAGAGCATTCTGGAGCAACCAATAATGAAAAGTACGTTTTTGCTATGTCGGTCTACTCTACCAGCCAAAAAACAAGCAAAAGTCTGTGTTTCTTTGGTGATTAAGTCCCATTTGAAAAACTGATCTCAAATTTTCTCCGTCTTTCTCTCTACTTACACTCCAGGACATGAAGTTGGAGAAACCCCAATCATTCTCTTTGTGGAAGAACAGGTGACTGATCCTGCGGCTGAAGGATTTCTCGTCATCTTTGTAGTTGATGATCTTCAGCATGGCCTGTGCGTGGCATGACCATGACCTGAAAAACCAAAAACAGAATTCAGAAATTGTGAGAGGGGATTTTTTCAAATTAGCACACACCATTTTCTCTCAACTGTACTTCCTTGAAAAGATTCCAGCACATGACATAGACATGATGAATGAATGAGCTGTCTGAACGAGTTACCTAGTTTAGATTATTATAGGTTCATGAAATGATTCAGATTGATCGAGTGTTTCACAAATGATGTAATCTATATGCAGCCGACTCACAAAAATTCACAGCCACGAAGGAGGCGATGCATTTTTAAACAAGTTTTCATACTGCAAACAAAAGGCTGTGTTGGTGAACTTGATTTATTGCATCTATAATGGAGCACAAAACAACCAACGTGTAGTAACTGGTGGGTCAAGTCAGTGAGCAGTAACCCTGTAAGGGGAATTACGATGCGGTAGGGCCTCAGCCATTTTCACTTCCTTTCATGTTTCTTGGTGGTGACTTCGAATAATAATAATTTGGCTAAAAATGCCACTATGGTACACAAACAACTTCTACTTGATGAGAAGGTCAGGTCATCATATCATATGTTATCAAGCTATGACAACAGATTTCTGTGTCTTGAAGTGTCAATAACTCAGATGCAAGTAATGTCAATCATTAGGAAATAGAAGGAATATATCACAGCTCCAAAGAGCAGACTGCCCTGCCTGTCAAGCGTCCATGTGTGAATGATATAAAGATGCCAAGAGGCTTCTGGCAATTTTGAAGGGCCCATGGCTGAGATAACAGTTACACTAGTGCTTCACTGGTTGCAGCAAAGAGAAAGACAACGTTAAAAAAAACCTAATATGACATCTGGGCTAGTGTTTGCCCAAAGGCATGTGTGCGAGCATAACAATCTGGAAGACAGTTTGATGGTCTGATGAGACCAAAGTTGAGCTTTCTGCCAATCGTACTGAATGCTACGTCTGACATAATTCAAACTCCACGCGGAAGCACACCATGCCAACCGTGAAGCATGGTGATGGGATGCTTAAGGTCTGGTAGGCTTTTCCAGCTAGAAAATGAATATAAAAATGACTGAGTACTACTGATTTGAACACCAGTTTTGTAAAATGTGACGGTTGTGAGGTTTCAGAAGTGTGTCTCTGCAATATCCCCCAAATCCCTCGTCCAACAAACAAGACACCTACGTGGAGTCTGATTCTGCGTTGCACTGCAGGAAGAAGCCCACGCTCTTCTGGTGTGGCCGGTCTGGGTAGAAACGCGGCATCACCATTATCTTCCATGGAAGGTTCCGGACAAAGCAGGACGGGCTGAGCACCGACTCACTAAGGCGGCTGAAGCGCTCCACCACAAAGCGGAAAGTCGCTTCTGACCGCCAACTGGTGTCTGTGGAAAGATGGAAGGGTAAATGTAGACAGGTTAGATGGTGAGGGGAGAACAGGTGTCCTCCAGCGTTCACCGACACAGCCAGGTGCAACTGGTCAGTGGATATAAAATGTTCGCAAAACCTGATGTGAAACACTCTACCGCCCATTAAACCGACTCATTCCATGGTGATGTTAAGCCTGGATCATTACTTACATCAATTTCTTTCACAGCACAAGCTTCAAACCAAGTGAAAGTGTTTGTGTAAGTGCACATTGTCCTCACCATCCTCCATGTCCTCCTCTGTGTTGTTGTGTCCATCTGCCATGGCCACGTTACCATTGATCACTGGGTTGGCCGGGATTCTTGGAGGGTCGTCTGTGTCCCCAGCTGTAAAAAGAGTGAAGCAACATGGTAAATCTGCATGGATAGCCTAGTTCTAGCATAGATAGCAGGGTGGGGACCTTCTCTTCTATTGGAGGAAAGCCGTCTGAAGCTTCTGCATTGCTAACTATGTGCAGCTCAGAAACAAGAGGACCAAAAAGTCAGACAAGGCCAAAAAAAGTTGTGCTGACAATCTGCTAGATCACTTTACTTCTCCAGAATATACAAATCAATACAACTCAAACTTTAATATTCTTACAATACAATTGTGGAAATGATGGAAAACTTGATGGGAGATTATTCAAGTTCTTATTTTAACTAGTTACTATCAACATTTATATCCTCTGAAGAGCAGAACAGACAAACAATCAGTTAATTAACATTAATCTAAGGCATTAACATCAACAGCATGAACCAAGTTTGGAATTTTTTTAAACAAACAAAAAAAAGTAATTCTGCAATTACGGTCTCCATCTTTATCTCCTGCATTCCCCCACAGTGATCCTTCTTTTCCCCTTTCATACATTTCACTGGGAAAACCCTGCTGAGACAGCATGACAAGTCTTCTTTCCCAGTCTGTGTGTCAGAGCGAGGACAAACGAAAGAATGCGTATGTGTGTGTGTGCGTAACAAAGACCATGCAATATTACAGTAGGCTGGGTAATTATGGACACAATGCAGGATTAAGCTGCAAGTCATCGCTCAAACGAAAACACACGCGCGCACAGGACAACAATTATCCCAGCCAAATAATGAGACGGCTCGGTGCACAGTTTCATCTATCAAAACACACTGATGACAGAAGCAGAGGAGAGCTTAGAGTAGACTTCAAGGAGGATCCTGTGTGGATGATGACAATGATGCTGCAGAAGGCAGTCTCGAGAGCGACAACAGCACTGACACTAACACTCTGGCATGTGTCTCCAAATGTGTTGGCGTGTCTCTTACACTGTACTTCATGTGTATCTGTGTTTCCTGTTTTCCTCCGAGCCGACAGACGCGGTGGTATCAGCTGTGTACGTGTGTGTCTCTCCAGGTAACGTTACTGACGGAGTCCTCCAACAGACTGACCTCGTTTCCTCAAGTGGATTACGCCCAGCTAATGAGGTCTGTCAGTCAACTCCATGACAACTTCTTGTCCCGCCCACTATATCCATATATCCTGAAATGTCTGAGAAATATGTGCTGATGGATCAGTCACTGAAATCTGCACGAGTCACAGTTCATATTGGACTAAACTCCATAAAACAAAGGCTTACTGTAGAACATACTGTGACTTAAACTACACAGGTGTCTGGAAATTCCCAAGCATCTCAAGATGCTGATTTATTATTTATAAATACATATTTCCAAGAAGCATCACAGTACCTGGTCTGAATACCTGCAATGGATGCACTACAGCAGTAAATGTTAAGAAGAGGTACGTCTTTCCAATCAAGTGTGAAGTGTACACAAAGTAATCTCTCCTAATTTCCCATGGCCTCTGGACTGAAAACAGCACATAAAAGTTTAAATCATCAAGAAAATGTTTTCCTTACGAGACAACTGTGTGTCGAGCAGATAAATAAGTCCAGATGTGTCTTTAATCTACAGCAATAAGGTTATAATGGCGCAGCGGATCCTGTTATAATGCCCCCAAGATGCTGAAATGCTGTTTAGTGCATCAGACAGCACAGAGGTGCGTTTTCCTACTCACGGATTTTGACCGTTGCAGTAAAAGGTACAAACCACTCCGACAAAGACACTATCACAAAGTATAAATAACACCATTAAACGAAAGTTTGATGGTAAACCGGTTATTTGTGGGGATGCTAATCTTAGTCCTCAACCCTGCCCTATTAGGGAAATCAGGTTTTATAACAAAGATATCTTTTGAGAAATGCAGTTTTGGAGAGTCATTACAGGCCTAAACACTGGACTGATTGTGTGGCAGCAACAGCCTGCCATCCAAGTAACATTGTTTTAGCAAATAACAGACACACAGGGCCAATGGATTAATTCCACTGCAACTGTATGGAGCCTCATAGCATAAAGGAGTTTATCATTTCAGCTTGTTTACATTGTCCTTGTAAGGCTGCAGTGCATTAGGAGACAACCTAAGGAGGGTGGAAAGTAAAGGGTGAGGATGTCTAGTGAGTGCACCTGCTACTTGTTAAACAAGTATTAACGTGAAAGATCGAAAAATATAAATGCCAATAAGGGCTTTTTCTACTTGCTTAAATGTGTAATTTAAATAAGAGGCCTAATAACAAGTAACAGAGTCTGTGTGAGCAGATAATAAAATCACTAGGACTAAATGACGCAGTGATGCTGAGGGCTTCCACAGGCCTCTGCTGTCTATAAAGTTGACATTAGAAAAACTTGAGAAAAATGTGACTAGTGCGGGTGTTGTCTGTGTTAAACGCTTATAAATCGCTAACAGAGGTGGCCCTGAGCCCAAAACCTGACTAACAAAAACACAGATCATTAAAAATGGCGAGCTCCATGCCGTTTGGTCTTCCATACAATGAAGCAGCAAATCCCCGCGCTGCTGCCCCAGTGCGGGCCTGGCTTACCGCAGCGGCGACTACCGTTACTTGCCAGCACTGCCACACGTTTCACATAACAGACCGTCAAAACGTCAGCATATCAACTAACAAACAACTAAAACCCACAGAATTGTTCACATTTGGTGTTTCATACTGGTGCATGCTCTGCTGGAATGGCTAAACTTGTTATACCACAGTCAATTTAGCAAATCACGATTGACGCATCTGCGTTAGCGTTAGCTTCCTAGCTATCTAGCAAACACACTAGCCATAGATTCATCTGCGGGCCGTTATTAGCTAACATTAGCTGGGATGACTAGTACCAGCTAACAAGCTAGAATATAAGCTGGAGGAAAAAATATCACCCGGAATGGGCGCATTGTACCGTCAGACAGCAGTAAGAAACAAGCGAAAAAATCTAGATTACGCGAGGCAGATATTCAAGGCCTATCATTCGCGCAATAGCCAAAGCGAACGTTGCAAAATACAAGCCACCATTTTGGAACGCCACACACCCCCTCCGTGAGCATTAGCCGTTCAGCTAACTAGCATGCTAGCCAGCGAATGAACGTAAAGAAATGGGACTTCGAGGCTAATTGACTAGCTCACGATTAGCTGCCCCGCTAGCAACGTACATTACGTTTTACCAGCTTAATGAGCACACGGGGTACTAAAACAGACACATAGAGCTGCCTGTTCTGCACACATTTACAACAAATATTATCAAATTAAATGTTTTGACAGCACATTTTAGGGGGCATTTTATTCTGTAGATAACCGATATCGTTACTCTGCAGGCCCGCATTTAATGTACAAGCCATCAGACACGATGCTAACACACTATCTTTTACAGATGCTAACGTAATGTTACGCCTCGAACCTTTATTAAAAGCTTATATTTTAACACCAGCAGTAAATGTAGCTAAGCGACGGTTGCTTTAGTCACGAAATAATGTTGGCTAACTTTGATGAAGAGCGCAGGTGCCCGATAACTGTCAAAATCAACCTCAAAAGCGCAGTGAAGTCAAAGTAGCCACGATTAATTTACCTAGCAATGGTTCCGCGTTAATTGCAAGACTAACAGCCAGACTGTTTACAAACATTTAGGTTATCAACAACCTGAGGGCCTGGAAGTCCGTGACTGTGTGTGGATTCAAAACGGCGATGATTTGGCATCTGAAAAACTTGTTACAAGCAAACAAACCTGGACAAAAACTGAACAGCTTATATAGAAATGCAGCCCAGGTCCGAATGAATGATTTGTGTGGCTAATCTCTTAACGGTGTGAATGAACGGCTCTTTTTTGGGTCATCGTCTGCAAGCAATGGAATATTGCAGGCACAAGGAGAAGAAATACAAGCTCCATTCGCTTATAACGCAAAATGAGGTCAGCTCCACACAAGTATGCTGCAACGGACGCACAATCAGCAAAAATGCAGCCGGCTATCCTAGCTAGCTTGGGGCCTTCGTGTTTACTGTAAAGTTGAGCTCAGCTTGCACAAATAAAACTCCATGCATTTCTCATGCAGCTCTTAAATTCTGACAAAAAAGGTTGTAAAGTGCCCGTTCGCCCTCCTTGGGATCATTACTTACCTTCCATCTCCATGTCCTCTGGTTCGCTGAGCTGCTGCTCGCCGGCTTTCTGTTGCTGCTGCTGCTGCGTGTGGTGATGGTGGTGGTTCATGTTGGCAGCTGTTGTTGTTGTGGTAGTGATGCGGGGCTCCCTACTATCTCTGTTTCCCTCGACCTTGTCCAGGGTTGGCTCGGCGGGGAACCGGGTTCTAGACTGCTGGTGAGGTGTGGTAGGATGCGGAGGTGGGGTGGACAGGTCGAGCCTCGGCGGCCGGGCCTGCTCTGTTGCGACCTCGGCCTTGTCCGCTGTCAGCGCCGGGGAGTGAGGAGGGGAGGTCGGCGGGGGAGCGGGTAGAGAAACGCGGACGTATTTGCTCGCTATTCGCCCAATCTCGGCGCCTTTGGTGGGTGCGAGTCGCTGGCTGACGGCGGGGGGTGGGATGGATGGACCGGGGCTCCGAGCAGGGAGGCCCACAGAAATTAGCTAAATCAATCCGGCTTTACCCCGGGAAAATATGGGGTAATAAGACAACGCACAGCACGACCTGCACCTTGTGGAACAAATACCCTGTTTATAGCTAGCGTTAAACTACCTGACACTAGGCAGCCAACTGCTAATATAGGTACAACAACAATGAAAACAAAGGCTCATTTGCTATAGACACACATTCAACAACTTTGCCTGCGATATCCCCAGTCCGTGTGCTCCTCCGATTGTCCCTCGTCTGGGGGAGAGCGGAGGAAAAAGCTATCCATTCAAAGCAGTTTCCAATACGGAATAGCACTAATGTTGATTTGGAAGTTCGCGGAGACGAGAGTTGCCACTGCCCGACATAAACCAATTCCCCCAAACCGCCCCTAACACGATAAACGACAAAACGCGGCAGCTCGTTGCATTTCGAGCTAACCTCTTGTTTCTTATGAGGAATGTGCCCGGTCATATAATGCTAGCCTGAGCTGTGTGGCTCTCAACCCGCTCCTCCTGTGGTTTGTGATGTGTTGAGTCTGAGGTAAATCTCAAAATGGCGGTCGCGCTTTTCTCTGAAATGTCACATCCGCATGGAGATCCAAACACTGGCCCATCCCCGGCCAGGTTCACATGCACGCTAAATGATAGGGATCAGGCGTGTGCGTCTGATACAGAGGAAATAAAATATAAGAGCTAATAAACAATAATTATTAGAGGAATATAAATTATAGGAAAAGCAACACAGGGGTAAGCATACTGGTGAGTGCATGTTGCATTGGGGGCCCCAATCACTGATTTACCATGACTGGAAAAATCATTGTCTGGATGAGGAAACAAACTTAAGTACTGAAATAAGTAGATGAAAAATGTAGTATTTAATTCCACTTGTAAGACCTCATACTTGGGTGTAGTTAAAGGCTTCATTTTACTGTAGGCTTTATACTTCAAATGAAACATTAATGCCGGATTTTTAGTTTAATGCAGTATTTCTATACATCATTTCAATAGGCTAATCTATATTAGGCACCCGGACTATTGGCTGCTTTATATTTATATATTTATATTTATTTATATTTACTTATTTTTTGTATTTACATTTGCAAATGCATTTAATTTATATCATGATGCTCTCCAAGTTAAGCTGTGTTTACTCAAAAGTTTGCTTGCACTAAGTGGTGGTGCCTGTCCCTGCCTCTGCAGGGCCTCTTTTTGCTGCAAAATACTGTGTTACTCAAGGTTTAATTAAAGTAGGATAAATGACAGAAAAGACGACAAAACTGGACTTATAAAACTTTAGGTAATAATTTAGAGCAGACACATACACAATTCCTTAATTATTTATCCTCCCCAAAATAGCCTCCAACCACAACAAACAGGATGCAGTGTCACTGTAGTGTGGAGAAATGCACAATTTCCAATTATTATTTTTTATTTTATTTTTAAGTACACTGGCGCATTGAACGAATTTACGGTTTATTACTTGGTCTACACACATAAACTTATATTAATATATATAATAATAAATATAACTTATAAATTGCGGCAATACAATCATGCAAAACTGTAAATCAATGACAACAACGCTACAACATTTTCAATTTACTCACTGGTGAAACGTACCAACTCTTAAATAATTGAGTATTATCATGGTGTAGGTTAATCTACGTCCAATCATGTACTATCCCTTTACCAAGGCAGTGTCTACTAACACTTAGCTGGTCCATATCTGCAGTGCTGAAACCAGACAGTCCGTGGCTGAAACAGACGTTCAGCATTCAGATTCTGAGTAACTAGCACCATCCAGTGAAGAGAACACAGTACTACACTCGGACTTGGCCTTATAGACCACAGTCGCAGTTGGGCTTTTTATGACTGACTCACTTTCACTTTAATTTCCCGGTGTTCATTATTAAAATATTCATTATTAAATATAGCACACCATAACTATATTGTCATGGGTGTTCATGGGTGTAACATATATTCACATATCATATATGATCTTGTAGAGTGTTTATAGGTGTCGTTTAATATATGGTAGTTTTGTTGTTGTGGAGGGACAGAAGTTTAGTACAGTCCTTTCTAGCACGTGGGTTTCGAATTACTAGAGAGGATTTTAAATTAAATTATATTATATTATATTATATTATATTATATTATATTATATTATATTATATTATATTATATTATATTTGATATAGATAGATAGATAGATAGATAGATAGATAGATACTTTATTGATCACCTCATCTACAAATTACAGATTTAAAAACTATACAACTAAATTAATAATTATTATATCATATTATATTATATTATATTATATTATATTATATTATATTATATTATATTATATTATAACAGTCATTTTCATGACAAAATTTGCTCTCTCTTGCAAGCTTCAGTAATGGGAAATTTTCACTGAAGTTCTTTTGTGTCAATGCCGTGACGGAAGTGTCAGAGAGCCAATAAAATTCTGAGAAAATACCTAAAGCCCACCCTGCAGTGTTCATGTCGCCAATTATCGTTGACATCTACTGTACGGGGCGGGATGAAGCGCATAACAGGGTAGTCTGCGTTGTATATATCCCGACGTCGGCAACTAGGAAAAATAGTTAGCTAAGCTTATCTTCACAGATGGTGGTGAAAGGGAGCGACGACGTTATATTTTAGTACGAAATAGTGAAACACCGCCACTATTCATGATTTTGTTCACATAATTCTTCATAGGGTGTCTAGATCGCGATCTTTTAACACATTAAAAGCGCATTTTCATCGAGTTTTGGTGCATTAAATGGAGGAGAAGAAGGAAGACGGAGACTCGGAGATACAGGAACACGGACCCGAGCACTGGTTCTCAAAATGGGAGCGGCAGTGTTTGGCCGAAGCGGAGCAGAGAGAGCCGAGCGAGGAGGAGGCCGACAACGACCAGGATAAACTGTGGCATCTCTTCCAGAACTCCGCCACTGCTGTGGCACAGTTATACAAAGGTCCAAACCTGCGCTTTCTGTTCGCTTGTTCGCCTAACGATACTTTGCCTACATTGTCAGTAATGCCTCTGGCTTTAGTTAGGTAGCAGCCTCGCCACTTAACGGAGCGTTACTGTAAACTAACGTTAGCGTCGGTATCAGTTGATTGCTAACTAGCCCGCTGGCCAGTACTGGGTAACGTTTACAGCTGATTTTGCAATGCTAAATTTAGCTAGCCTGCGTTAGCCAGTGACAAAAAAATAGTTATGAACTTGAATGTGATCTCACACACCTGTTTCGATTGTTAAACGGCCGCGGCTATTTAGACAGGCACATTTAAAGTAGCTTGAGTTGATTTCTTTGTCAATAAGTCAGCTTGTTGACACCAAGTTAGACAGCAGCGGACAGCTAACGTAACGTTAGCCAGGCTAGTTACAAAATGGCGATGGTAACAACAATCGTAGCTACGCGACATTCCCAGATGACAGTCTCTTGCAGACTGTCAGTGTAGCCATCTGTTATACCGGACGGCGATTTAAGCTGTTGAATTTGTGCTGCAAAGATTTAAAAGTTAGCAGCACGCAAAGTGGACACTTTGCGTCTAAACGTCCGGTTTGCTGCTGAGTGAGCAGTTTGTTTAGCAACGGGCAGCCAGCGTTATAATCACAAAATGGCGAGGATAGTATTGGTTCGCTATGGAAATATTGGTTTGTCTACAATCTGCTGTGGCCGTGGTGTCCTCAGACACAATATATCCTTGCCCGATTTGACACAGCTCGACCTGTTAGCTCTATCCATGTTCGGCATGTATGTTTGACACGGCTTAGGAACTTTACTGCTGAGAGGGCAGTTAAGTTGGTGTGTCGGTGCTTTTTCTCTTGCTTAACAAGCTGCTGCCAAGCTGGCCATCTAGCGCTTGCTGACAGTTATTTTTATGCCAAACCCTGTTCATGCAATTGTAGATACAAGACAAAATGGCGAATGAACATGCTTGTTGTGCCTCTCAGATGTTGTTGTTGTTGTTGGTCACATTGATCAACAGTGCTTGGTTTTTAAATTATGAACCTATTTCATCTGTGTGTGTGTATGAACCATTTTCTTCTACAGATAGAGTATGCCATCAGCAGGGGCTGTCATTGTGGGTGCCATTTCAGAACTCTGCTACAGCTGTTACCAACCTCTACAAAGGTATCCGACCACGTCCCTCTTCTCTCCATCCTTTGTGGTTTTTGATTTATTGATCTGCCAACTACTCCAACTGCAGTTGTTTTTGTTCTTCATTCCATCAATATGGGCTGTAGCTGACCGTCATTGTACATGTAGACATGTTTTTATTGACAATACATACAAGATACATACATGGTAAACATCTGCTCCGTATTGATCAGTCTGTCAGGGCTTGTAGGTTTTTGTATGTCAGTGAGAGACATGTTCATTGTGGGGTTAAAAGAAAGGCAGTTGTTTATAACAAGAATTCACCAGTGACACAGGGGTGGTTTGTTGTAGCAACAATGAGCTTGTACTAGACTTGACTCTTGTTAGCAAGTGGTGAGTAGTTGACACCTTCTGGAAGTGACTTGTCTCCTGGTTTAAAAGCTGCCAGTCGTGCGGATTACTGCTCCTATTTGCTTGGCTTTGGGATACATGATAATAAATGATTATTTTTATGATGTTTTCCACCATCGCAGAGAGTGTGGAGGCCCATCAGAGAAGCTTTGATAGGGGCATCCAGATAGGCCACCAACGGCGCAATAAGGTAGGTCTTGTCCCTCTTTTTTTCTACATTTAAGAACCAAGTGCTTACAGACTACATTACATTCAGACAACTGGGGTTTTGCAAGGGACTAAACCACTTCAGTGCTTGTTAATTAAATTACACCATGACTGATTAATTGATGGATCTTTCATTGGCTTGCAGGACATGTTGGCTTGGGTGAAAAAGCGTCGGAGAACCATCCGTAGGGAGGATCTTATCAGCTTCCTCTGCGGGAAAGCACCACCACACAGGAGTAGCAGGGCCAACCCCCGGCTGGCCATGGTGGCCCCAAGTCGGGCTAATTCACCAGCCGAGACTGGCTCATCTGTGGAAGCAGACCTCCAGCCCTTCAGGGAGGCCATAGCACTGCACGGTGAGGATACTTAAGTGCATGCATGGCTCACAACTTGACAAACCGGTGGTCATTCTAGCCTTGTAATCAGAAACTTGTGGCAGCAGGTTGTTGGATAGAAAATCAGCTGTACTGCTCGTCTTTAAGGTCAGCATAGAAGACCACTGACGTTGCATCTTTCTGTTATTGTGTGTGTGTGTGTGTGTGTGTGTGTGTGTGTGATCTACTGATTCCACAAATTTAATAGATTGAAGGTTTGACAGTGTGCTGAAGAGTGGTTATATGAATAAAAAGTATCCTCTGGATTATTGACTGATATACAGGTTGTCACCTGTATTGTATTGTAGTCTAGTCACTAAATTACTGTGTGAGTGAGAGAGAGACAGCATGCTTGTCCTTCAGCCGTCGTACTCTGCCACATGTAGCTCAGAGATAAGGGTATGTTTTGCACGGGTGTAAGTATTAGCCAATGGTGAAAGAGGGCCTCACTTTGTTAGCCCCTGGTGTGTGTGTGTGTGTGTGTGTGTGGTAGTTATCTAGTGATTCTGTTTTTGTTTTAATATAAAGGTGTGTGTGTGTGTGTGTGTATTTCTATTTGTATTTAAGTTATATTACACTATGTTGGTATTTCTGATGTGCTGTCAGCGCAATTGAATATTCAGAACTTTATCTGAACGTCCCCACGTTTTTAAAGGGGCCATTTTGGGTTGTAGCTGAGGTCAGGGAGGATGATGTTAGGCATTTGGTGGTTTAGGTTTACAGACACACAAGTTCAGTCTGTGTCAGGAGGTTTCGCTGATCAGATATCTTTTGCATTTCACCACCGGTGTTTGTGTGTGTTGGGCACCAAAATATTATTTTGAATTACACAGACAAATCGTATCTCACATTTTTGTTAGCTGCCTCCACGACTCTCTCAAATTCATACTTTTTAAAAATGTTTTTAATCAACCTTTAAACACAAAGTTGGCTTGTATTTTTATAACCTTGCCGCTGCAATGAAGACCCGTGTGAAAATCTTTTGTCTGCTGGATTGAAAACGAGAAAACTTAAGTATGTACCGTGCTTGACCATTTAAAGAGCATTTCCCTTGGAGCTTAGAAATGGTTTCTTGATTGGTCTACCACATTGTGGTTTGAAGTTACACCTGTCACACACCCTGTAGCCAACAAAAATCTTACTGCAGCCGTGCATGTTTTTATCACCGTGGGAGTCATTTTGTTCAGCCCAAGTTTTGGCATTAAGTGATGATGAAGTGTATTTGAGTGGGAAACATCCTAACAATGTAATTCTGACGCAGCTTAAACCTTGTTCTTTTCTCAGTCCTTCCCAACAATTATTGAACAAATTCTCAGAGCCTACAGAAACATATTCATGATAATGTGTGATGAACTTGAACTTGAAATCCAAAATAGAGACCGAAACAGACACTAAAACAACAGGCGGGGTGAGTGACTTTGACAAATGAAGCCTGTTAAAGAGCTGTTTACTTGGTGTGTCCTTCACCATCACAAGGGAAGGTTTCACCTGGCAGCACATTTTAATAGCCCCTAACTGGTTATATCTGAGAGAGAGGAAGACATTTGTTTCAGGTCTTGTAGTGAAGTCTTACAAGCTTTGATCACTGACATGTTTAAGCACTGCCAATGCAGACACGCACAAACAATCTTTATGTTTCTGTCTGAGCAGACAGATGCCATTTGGAGCCATACAGATGATGATGAGTATTGGATTAATGCATTCATGCTAGTTTGTAATTCACTGTTGGTCCACACTGGCATTTCATCATAACATGTTGTGTGCCTTTTCTTTAACTCTTGACACTCTCTCCTTTCTATCCCGTCTCCTCCTCCTTCCACAGGTCTGAGCGGAGCCATGGCAAGTATCAGTGTGCGCTCCGGTGCTCCGGGGTCTCCCACACACATGAGTGGGAGCAGCAGCAACGGTGGCGGTGCCGGTGGAGGTGGATCTTCCGGCTCGGGCCCGGTGTGCCGCAGCAGGCGTAACGGTCTCCAAGACGTCGACCTGAACACTTTCATCTCAGAGGAGATGGCACTGCATCTGGACCCTACAGGCTCCGCCTCTGCCGGAGGGGGAGGAACCAGGAAACGAAACTCCACCCAGTGTAGTGACGTCATCACAGACTCCCCTACACACAAACGCAACAGGATGATCTGATCTGCTGCCTGCCTATGTGTGTGAGAGGGGGTTGGGGGGAGGAGGAAGCCTTCAAAGCCAAGGCTAGGAGAGGGGGATGGATGGGCTTATGTGGGACAGATGCGCAGATGGACAGACAGACATTCGGATGCCTCGCTGTGCAAAAGAACCCGGGCTGAAAATGAAAACAGGGACTGAAAGTCTCCGTTCGGCCTATCCAGATATTGAATGAATCCTATTCCTTGTCTCCTTTCCCCTACACTATTACTACAAATCACCGATCTGCAATCAGAACACTTGAAGAGGGTGTGCGGGCGACTGGGAGGTCCGGACGACATCACGCACTCCTTGGACATCGCTGCCCTGGAAAGGAGACAACGAAGGAAGCTCACCAACTCATCCCGGGACGCAGACAGTTCTCAAAAAGGGGGTGAAAATGCACTGTGCTGCTCGACAAGTAAAAGCCACTTGATCCTTGACACGTTTGTGCCCTTCCTTCCCTTAACCTCGCCCATCCTCACCCACCACCTTAATAAGGAAGTGAGGGCCATGATCAAAAATCGTCTCACTCAGTGAATCAAGTTGTTCGCCAAATGTTGGACCCCAGTCTGTCAGACTCGCCTCTGCGTCAACAACAACCCTCCTGTTCTTTCTGTTACTTCATCATCGCAGCTCTCGGTTGTCGTCGCCTGTCAGTGGTGGAGCTAAATCGCCCAGTAGGAGCACATCTGTGGCATCATCCTGCCGCTGCTAGATTGACGGCATGTAACTACCAATTGCAGGCCATTGATGTTTGGACATTTAGATCTTCTTCTCTGCTAACTACTCTGTTTCAACAGTGGCTCGATTTAGTTCAGCCAGTCGCCCTTTTTTTTTTTTTTAAGTCTTCAACCACCAGTGTTAAAATTCTAGGTTTGTTGCCACTGTTTGCAGCAGTGATCGCCAAGATAATTTTGCGTTCTTTCACCACCTTGTTTGTATTTTTGTTGAGGATAAAGGAAAGGAAAACTTTTTTTTGTGTGTGTGTATACAGCTTCTCAGACAGCCCGTTTGCTGACTGCGGCACCCTCTCCCCCTTTACCCTAGTCTTATTATTACAAAAGCAGCTGCTGTTTTATGTGATCTTGTGATTATTCTGATGAGTTGCAATAAGGATTTTTGCACTTAGCTTTCACCTCTAACTCATGCAAACAAATCGGCTCTTCCATTGTATCCCAGTTGTAGCCTTGTCCAACCCCAAACGGGCCCGCTCGCGGTCGGTCCACGCATTAATTTACCGGTTGGTGCTTGGATTTAAAAAAAAAAAGAAAAAGAAAGAAAAAACGTAAACACTTGGCTAGAAATGGAGCTCTCACGCACACCTCTGGTTCCATCAACTCTTCAAGAGTGTTTTGATCAAGTTGTGGAGCATTACTGCTTGAGACTCAGAGTCCTTCCCTGTCTGACAAAATGATTTAAGTTATCGGAAGATAATCGGTGCTGTAAGGAAAGCATAAATCACAGAAATGTTCTTACGAAGGCAGCGTTGCTCAACAGACCCACCAAAACATGCCAGCCGGTGCACACAAGGCAGCGGATAATTTGGCTGGAGCGGGTGTTGGGACACCGTCTGCTTTTTCTATAAGGGGTGTGTGCATTAATAAGACGTAGATTTTTTTTTTTTTTTTTTACACGTGGTACAGGATGATGCAACTCTGGGCTTGTTTCATTCTTGAAATGGTCGTTGCCTTCCATCCTTCTGTAAGGGAATCGAGTAGGAGACACTGATATCACAGGAGTCAGAAATTTGGGTATATTTAGCAGTTTATAAAGTAATGTGAACTGGTACTGTACTGATCTTTGGCTTATTTTAGGGGTCTTCATGAAAGATTATCAGAGTTAAAGCTAAGCTTGTTTGTGGGCATAATAAACTCAATTGTTGGAATATGCTTTCATTTAGCATAGGAAGCTAACAAATTATTAAAAATTTGAGTTGTCTAGTCACTAAACCAGTTATGAATATATCCAGTGCTGTAGTAGTGATACAGTAAGTTGTGAGTGAGTTGGCCGGGGCGCCAGCCCTTCAACTTGTACCTGTGATACCCGCTGTGGCTGACTTGTGGGATGTCAATGTTTCCTCCTCCCTTTCCACTTTTTTTTTGGTTGTTGTTGTTGACTTGTTCACTCCCCTTCACCATTCTGACCTAGAGTGAGGAGTTTCTTTTGTTGTATAAAGCATGCCAGTTTTTAACTTCTGTTACATTTTGGTCACAGATTTCATTTTTTTTTTTTTTTTTTTTGTGTGTTTTATAGGTTGGCTTTTTATATTCATACTCGATTACTGGCTTGTCGGTGAAAGAAAAGAACCAAGATTGTTGATTCTGTCAAAATGAACGAAGACGTCTGCATTGATTAAATAGCTCTCGAAACCACTGAATTAGACTGATGAAAATGTAAACCTCATATTAGGAAAGGGCGATTTGATTCGCCTACAGAGAGTCTCTGATTACTGTGAAGACTGGCCAACAACAGTAATTAGTGGTGAGGCCATGTCGGTCTTAGTTTAAAAATAAATTTAAAAAAAGCAAACCATGTCTCGTAAGTTCTGATAAGCGTCAGCTATCACAGGTCTGATAAATTATGTAACACAGGAAGGATCCATGATTCTTGAATTTGAACTTCGCCCTTAAAGTCGCACAGTTTTATACTCTGGGAGTGCTCATGATGTGATGTGGTGTTCAGAGCTGATGGAGTGACAGCCTGTCCACACGCTCTTCATTAAACCAGGAGAATGCATGTAGAACATTGTAGTTGTTTTTCTTTCTCCAGACACTTTACTCATTTGTTTTGTGTCAAACACTCAACGTTGACATTGGTAGCATTCATGGCTGAAACCAAAATGGTGCGTTCGGTTACAAGTGAATAGTTGTAACTACAGTTAAAGGAGAGATGAAAAGTGTCTGCTGACAGAAAACATTTAAACTCAGACCATCAAATGATTCTGATTGTTTCTTTCCCCCAATGGAGTTGCCTATGAGCAGGATTGTGCCGTCTTCCCAACCCTACTGTTCGACCTGCAGTGTTGACCCCCCCCTGTTGATTAGCCTGGTTATATTAGAGGGAGGGGCGGTGGGGCACTTTGTGTTTTTTCTTTTCTTTTCTTCCCCTGAGCCAGTCACCGGCCTTCATCCACATTGTTTCAAAAGGCTGACTCATGCCACGTGTCTCTGGAGCCAACACTATTATCAGCTGTTTCTTGATACTTATTTGTTTAAAAAGTAATAAATGGCTAATCTATATACTTAACATTTAATTGTTGGTATGATATATGTGGTTCACATTGTAAAAGAAATAAAACCATTGAGTTGCAATTGGATGGACTATGTTTCATTAAAAAAACAGAAAATGGAGTTTTGTTTTATTTGGTTGTTTTTTTCGTTTTTAATGATTTTACTCAGATCATGACATAACAGTTTATTCTGTTAACTCGTGGAAATGAAGTAGATCAAATCACATTCGCGTGAGTGATCAGTTTAAATTAAACAGCAAAGCTATTTTTCCCCACTGTAGGTTAATAAGTTTAAGTTTTTACTCCTCAGTGCATTTGCACATATACATATTTTGTCAACGCGACATATTTCAGAGTTTTTAGTGACGCACTGAGTTATTTTAGGCTCAAATGACATGATTAGAGGAAGATCAATATTTCTCTTAAGAGTGAAGTTCTACTTTGGGCCACTAGGTGATGCCAGAGGACAGCATTAGGGGAAAAAACAAACTCCCTTCGTCCATGTTAAGTGTTTTATGATGATGAAATATAAGAAGACAATGCTATGTTTGTTTTCCTGTTCAGTGTAGTGTAGCATTTCCAACGTCCATCATGAACTGTGAGCACATTCTGATGAAAGCTGAGGTTCTGAGTGTGTTGTGGGACTGACTCATTAAAACAACACTGCATGTGGTACCTTTAAACGAGGAAAACAGCTGAGTTTTCATATCTGCAATATAAATATACAATATAATTGTGAATTGTGTTGTAGAGGACAAGACAGAGCCGAGCTCACAAGAAGCGGATTTGAATATTTATTTATTTGCTGCAATAGTTTAGATGTTGGCTTTGTTTATTTGATGCTTACAGAAAATGACACCGTTGTAGCTGATCATGAGAAACATAATGAAATAAAAATCCACAGTATTAAATAAGTTTCATGACAAATAACAAAAGCCAGCGAAGGAGGAGGCAAACAAACAAATGCGTTCCTCAACATCAATAATAAAACGACTAAAACAACAGAGTATCACAAACTGCTGATATGAGTGCTCTGCTGCCCGATTGAACCGTGGACATGAATCCTAGCCAAGATCCTCAAACGCAACTGTCGTTGCTATTGTTTTGGTCCGTGGGTGGTATTTTACAAGCTGTTCCCACATTCTTCAAACACCTCCACCTCCTTATCTTCACCTACAGCTGCTGTCAGAGGGCGAAGCCAGCCACACAGAGGTCCTTAAGTTTTCTTCACAGCACACTGAGCAGCTATGTGAACGTACTTCATTAGAAAATCAAAACTGAGCGGCTGTGGATTGAGGGTTTTTAATCAGTGCTCAGACTAGTTTGGATGGTAAACATGAGCGTGTCTTATAGGATTCATAGATTTAAAAGATTTCCACTAGAATTTGGAGCTGCAAATGTACAAAATTGCAGCTAAACTGATTTTATTCATTGTGTGCTTTTCTAATGCTCAAAAATCAGAATCATATCAGGGATCTTAATAGGACCAGATGTTTTTCCTTGGGCAGAGAAGCTCACGGCCTCTAAGAGCAGATGGATAGAAGGGGAGATCAAGTCCATTTCAGGCTAATGAGAGACCCCGGCCTGGACCTGGCTGGAAAGGGCACGGATCCTGCTGAAGGTTTTGCACTCAGATCTGGCTGAGGGGCAGGAACTTCTGGTAGTAGCTCTTGGTTACATCAATCATCAGGTCCTGCGTGCACTCTGGGAGCTCTCCTGAAAATAAACCTGAGAGACAGAGCAGGACAAAGACAAACACAGGTAAAGACATGATGGGTGAACAGAGTTGAAAGTGGTGTGTGTGTTGGTGTGGTGCAGCTGACCTGGGCATCCGGAAAAGACGGTAAAAGGTGGCACCACGGTCTCAGGAGGGAGCACGGTGTTGTCTAAGATCTTGCAGCAGTCCTTCAGCACACAGCGACGACCCTGTACACAATACACAGAACACAACATTGTATGTGATCACAGGCCTCTGTGTTTATATCACCATTAAATTTAGCTTTTTTGAATCTGTGGAATCGAGCATGGCAATTAAATATAATCTGTTCCTGCAGTGGCAGCTGCACTAACATCAGGACTGTGTCTGTGCTCAAAGCAGTTTGCTGCTGCATCAGTTCATCTGATCATGACAACCATGTGACTGCTTCACCTCAGGCGAGAGGAGACAGTACCTCTGTTTATGTCCTCTCACTCTTTAAGCATTTTTTCTGTTGATCTGCTTGGTTGTGTGTGTGTGTGTGTTCATCACTCTCACTATGACACAGTTCTTGCCAATGTGGACATAGGAACCAATCTGCGCTGCGTTGACCACGCAGTCCTCCTCGATGAAGACGTGGTCTCCGATGTGCAGCGGGAAGAATGCCACTCTAGAAAATAACAGGAAGAGATGTTAGGAAGTTAAGGGCCCCAAATAAATCTGTACTTCTGCCATTTACAGAGCAAATAATGTGCAGAATAAACAATAATGAAACCCTACAAGTGGGTAATATTTTGGTGTAGCATTGGTTACTGGCATATTCTAACATAATTTAGAAGTCTGTTTTTGGTCATGTACATATAATTTATCTGAATTAAATAAAGAATAAATGCCTCTGCCTGCCCTCCATTCACATCCAGTTGATTATTATAATAAAAAAAGATATTTTACCCTTTGCTGAACTTTTTGAAAGGTGGTCGAATGACGCTCCGGCTCTTCACCACACAGTGTCTGCCCACCCTGACATTAGCCAGGTCCCCTCTGATGATGCAGTCATTCATGACAATAGTCTGGAACACACACACACACACACACACACACAATTTAAGCTACATCAATGCCAAACACACATACACAGTACACTGATATCAACACAGGCAGGCTGTTGTTATTGTTTCCCTTACTTTCCCATTGAGGACGATGTTTTGACTCCCACACAGCACTGACTGCCTGCTCACTTTGTTACCAGAAGCCTGAAATCAAACGACAGAAATGGTTAATAGTCGTACTGAAGCGTATTTCCGTCTTTATTGTCCATCTAAACCGAGTAAAAACAATTATTTCTGCTGTCCAACGCCCAACGCCCCGTCCAGCTTCAGTTAGCCACATTTAGCTTTAGCCAGCTAACAACGGCTTAAAAACAAACACGTTACCGTCTCAATGTACTCCGCTTTGTTGTACAGTATTTCAGACAACTCCATGGCTGTAAATGTAGCAAAATACTTAAGACAGTGTGCTTAATTTAGTAATAATAGCTAACGCATCTGTCTGTTGTTGCTCGCTGCTCTGCTGTCAGCTCTTCTTCTGCCGACGCCGATGAATGGATCTCCAGACAAAAAGAGTCGAGCTCCAAATCATCGATTGACTTGGTCACAACCAAACAAATGAAACACTCCACTTGAATTTGTTATATTTGTGTTGTGTTGTGTATGAGATATTAATGTATACAAAATGTTAAATTATTCTTCTCCTTCAGGTCAGCTGCATTGTACTGTATGTATTGTTTAAACGGTTAATCCAAATAAGTAATATGTGATCGATTGCTCTTACCTGAGTTGAATCCTAGCGCTTTAGCACTTTTTTTTATTTTACTTTTTATTAAAGTAAATGTTTATAATTATGTTTTTTTAAAATGTCTGTTTAGTAACTAATATAATAAAAATGCAAAAATAAAATAAAATACGCAAAATAAAGATAAAACTCGTCTTGTGCGCATGCGCACGGTAGAGCCCTTGACCTCGCTTCTTCTTCGCTCTGCACGCAGCCAGTCACTTCTCCCCGTCATGGCGGCTCGTGTCCTGCAGCAGTGCGTCCGCTCGCTCGCCCGGCCCTCGCTGAGGCTCTCTTCGGCTAACCTGGCCGTCAGAGCCGCTGCCGCCCCGTTAGCAACCATCCACCGACCTCTCTCCTTCGCCGCAGACAGCCGGAAGACGCGGTGGCTCGGGCAGAGCCGGGTGAGTCTCCCCTGTAACATTGAAGCGTCGTGGCCTAGCGTCTCGCTGCTGTGACCTACCGACGTCTTTCAAACCTGTCAGGCTAACGCAGCCCGCTAAAAGTTCATGACGGCATGAGAGCTGTTCATATAACCCTGAATAAAAACCTGTTGGTGTGATATCCTGCTTGAAACCCGCCAAACCTTATAACGTCACATTTTTTGATGCACAACGGCCATGTTTTGCTTGTTAGCTAGATAGCTAATTAGCCATTTGGTTAGTTAGCGAAGTTCATTGACAGACATTTATGTTGTTGTTTCTCTCTCACATGTAAGAGCCACATGGATGATCATAACCACACACACATCTAACATAGGCAACAGCAACTTGGTGTCTAGAATATTAGCAGTAGTGTTTAATATTTGGTGTTATGTATGTTGTTAGTTTCATAACACAGAATCACTTATAACTCTACATCACCCTTATTGTGGGTCACATGCAATCACAGTATCATTAAATAAGATGCTAATTAAAGTCATGTATTACCTACATATTTAAAAGTAAGGAAACCGTTGTTTGTCTGGCACGTTTAATTAACTGGACTGTAGTGACTTTCTGGGAAGCTGAGACAGCTATTGAATAATTTAGTTTCACTACACTGATGTGGATTTATTTATTTTATTATCTATGATTAATTAAATAAATAAAGAGTGTGCAGGACAGACTGTTTAAAAAGTGGTCAAGAGGGTCAGCTCTGTCCTGGACTGCCCCCTAGACTCCATAGAGGAGTTAACCATGCCGACATTTCTCATGAACAACCCCTCACATGAGACTTAAATGAGTGAATATAGATGCTGTGAAAGTTGCAACAGGAAATGTAAAAAAACCCAAAACTCTCTCTGTCTGTCTCTCTTTCTCTGCCATTTCCTGTCCAACCCTCGTGTCCTACCATAATATAAAAATCAAACACCCTGCCAGACAGAGCAATGAACTCCACATCTAACACCAAAAACACACACACTAACTAATCATAAGCTTTAGATCATGAAGACGTTTTCAGTTTGTTTTTTTAATGTGCACACAGTTGTGATAAATGGATCTGGATCTTAGCTTTTATTCATCTGATAATCTGAGCATTTTAGAAACACACTAAAGAATCAAGTCATTAAAGTGCTTTAAAGAGTATAAGAGTTTTTATATTATGCACTAGGCACTAATAAAGTGATGTGATTTCTGCAGTATTGTGTTCAGCTCTGCTTGTTTGTGCAACATGAAACCTTCTCCAGAGAAGAGTGTAGAGTAATCTAACATGGTGGAGATTAATGCAGGAATAAAATATCCAGATCCTGGAAGTTTTAATATTAATCCAGTGTGAGTTTATTATGAATTGAATTGCTGCCACAGGGATCATTTGTTGGTCTTGTGCTTGAGATCGTCCTCTTCCAGACTCCTGAGCTCCACCCTGTTTAAAAGTTTGTGTTTATAATATTTTGACCTACAAATGTGAAGTCAGCATACTGCTTCAATCCATGAGCTGTTGTCGCTCTCTGAATGATCTCCGCCTCTTTACCCTCTCTGCATTTCCACCTCATCATCCTTGTCCCTGACCCTCTCCTTCTTCTGTTCCTCCGCAGATCCCCTCAGTGGGCTTGTTGTGCAGACGGTATGGAGATCTGCCCCCCCTCACCCTAGAGACCATCAAAGACCGCGTCATGTATGTCCTCAAGCTGTACGACAAGATCAGCCCTGAGAAGGTGAGCTAGCCGACTAGCTAAGAAATTATCTGTGAAAGATGGATGAATTGTCACAATGTCATCAAATATCTATAATTCATAAACATAACCCGTGTTACTCTCTGCTCCACAGCTGCAGACAACCTCCCACTTCATGAAAGACTTGGGTCTGGACAGCTTGGACCAGGTGGAGATCATTATGGCCATGGAGGACGAGTTTGGTGAGTGTCTGTCAGGAGTGGGCAGCGTTACACACTCTACACACTTCTTAAAGTAACACTGCGTATAACTTGGTATCCACTTTAGTGCATTTCAGTGTGCAGTAGTTTCAGAGTGTAATCCCAGCTTCTCCCATCAGCATCCTCTGCGGCCTTTTTGCATCTGTCATTGTGTCCATACAGGCTGCTGAGTCGGGTTGTCTGGTCTGTGACGATGCATTTTTCAGATAAAACGTCTGAACAGTTTTAGTGTAAGAAGTACGAGAATAGAGCTGCAACGATTGAGTGACAGAAGATTAATAATGAATAGTTTCAAGCATTTTTAAACAAAAATACCCCCAAAATTCTCTGGTTTCAGCTTCAGCAAGTGCGAGGATTTGCCACTGTTTTGATCTTTATCGTTGCAAACTGATTGACAATAAGACATCTGATGATGTCAGCAAGGACAAGAAGGAATTTTCACATTTTATTTCACTCAATTGATGATGAAAATACGTTAGTTGCAGCCCTACAGGAGATATTCTTCAGTCTATAAAGAAACACTTTTATCTGAAAAGTTACAAATCACCAAATTTGGGGATCTAGGATGTTCACAGGCACGGGTAAACGGATGGTGACGGTCTTTGTGCTGCGTTTAAGTGCAGCTTTTAATAGAAAACACAAGGTGGTGTTCACAGGATGTTGTACTCTGTGTTTCTTCTGCAGGCTTTGAAATCCCTGACGCAGAAGCAGAGAAGTTGATGAGTCCTGAGGAGATTGTACAATATATCGCAGACAAGAAGGACGTTTATGAATAATCTGTTCTATAGCTCACTACAGAGGTACGTCTCTGTCCGCCATGTTTTCTTTCCCTTTTTTCTGCGTCAGTCTTCCTTGCATGTTACATGTTCTGTTTATGTTCCTGTTTAATCATTATGTATGTTTCATTTCTTCCCCAGAGGTTGACCCCAGTGACCCCACAGGAAGTACTCGTGAAGCAGATGGGCGCCAAACCATTTCCCACTTCCTCCCGTCAGCTCTTTTGTCCAGTACGGCATTGTTGGCTGCCGTGTCTTGTGTTTTGACTGTATTTAAATGAACATGTGCATTGGGAGCTTGAAGATAACAACAAAAATATTAAACAAGGTTATATCACAGTTTTGTTTTTTCTCACTTGACAGCTCCACCCTGTGGTTCAGATGTATAATTTCTCATGAATAGATCAATAAAGACACAAACCGTATCGATCTACAGCTGTCTGTGATTCAGTTTGTTACATCATAAAGGTACAGACACAAATGTCATACGTCTATATACACCTACCTACTTTTAGAAAGCTAATGTAATGCAGGACACCTGAAACAAGTGAGATTTGAAACATTTATGAAAACTGAAGATTTCTCATCTTAGATGACTAGTTCAGAGCTCCCAATAACAGTTTGTTCAACAACTTTGTGGAAATTTTTGCTCGACTTTCCATGAGATGAGGCAACATTTGATATACAAATGTATGAATTCATGCTGAGACATGAAAGGTTAAGCAAACACAGAAATAAAGACCGAGGCGGGAGGCGACCACTGAGTCATTGTTAGTCTTTTATTGAGGGTTGTACCCAAGTTTTACAGCTTTGTATGATGGCTGCAGGAGCCAGAGGGTTACAAACAGTAATCAGTATACGAGTACAGCCAACAGAAGACCTACTACCTACTACTCTACACCTTAGTACAGATTTCTCTTAAGAGCACTAAAATCCAGAAAAATAAGAGAAAAAAAACAAGAACAAACCAAGCAACAAAGGAAGGAGAATAAAAAGATTAAATGAAACCAAAAAACAAATAGACAGCATCAGAGGAGACATTCATTATTAGAGCACACTGGAGTTGGTTTTCTATACCTTGTAATATCAGGCGACTTCGTTTTTGTCAATTTTTATACCCATACAAATAAAGATTGTCCTTCAAAAAGTGCAGTTTCCCCCCAAAGTTTAAGATAAAATCCTTTGATGACCCGAGGAAGACGTTTGAAAATAAAAAGGTACTTCCTGTTTTTGTTTGTAAGAGAGGAAGACTTCCTCTCTTTGATTATAGACACTGTACGTTTATATTCTCATATATATATATATATACATACATATATATACATATATGTATTATATATAGTTTCAACAGTCTCCCAAAGCAATGTGCATAATAGGTTTACAGGTGATCCAACTACACACTGTGGATTGATAGAATCTCTATAAAAAACATTGTAGTTGTGTAAAATTTGCAGTTTCACCGGCCTCGCTCTCCTCACGTGTCGAGGAGGAGACAAGCTGTGAAAATAAAGAAATGGACTTTGCAAATCTTAACCTGTCCTCCTCTCCTGCTACAACTGGCCCGACGGTTGCTAGGTAATAAAGGTTTTTTTCAGTTTTCATCATCATCATTATTATTATTAGTAGTAGTAGTACGATTCAACGATGGCACAACATGTTTGAGGAATATTATTGGGAATCCCATCTCAGCTGTATTTTTAAAAAGTTTTTGGGATTTTTTTTTTTCATTTATTTATTCAAAGAAAGCAAAAAACCCAAGGTGGACATGGAAGCCTGGGTTCAACACTCCACTGCATAGTCTCTCTGAGCGACACCCACACCCTCCCCACATCTTGTACTGTAAACCACCCCACCCACCCACGACATCCCTCCCGCCCCACCCGACCCACATCTTTGTGCTGGTTAGACTAAAGCTTTTCAGGGTTTTTGTTTGTGTGTATTCATACTAAATGTAAAATGACAAAAAAGACAGCAGATTCTCACAGTTTTTGTGTTTTTTTTCTTCTTTTGTTTGATTTTTTTTTATTTTATTTTTTTATATATTTTTTTGTTGTTTTTTTATGTGTCAAAAAATAGCCTTAGCGCTTTTTGATCGACATTAGGAGCCGTTGGGTGTGTGTGTTATGATATAATATAGCATTTGCTCACAGGATAGTTAAGTCAAGAGAAAAACAAAGTCACATTATTTTTTTTTATTAAACATTAAAAAGTAGTAGAGTATCACCAGCCAGCTTCCCTCCTCTCCTCCCCCCTTTCCTCTATTCCTTCCTTCCTTCCTTGCTTCCTTCTTCCCTCCCCTCCCCTCGTCTGGCCCTGTTGGGAAGCTGCTTGGCAGCCCTGGGGATTGTACATTGCTCGTGGTGGTTTTCACTTACTGAAATAAGTTTTTTTTTCCTCACATCATCCTTTTGCAAATGACATTTTTTCTTCAAGCATTTAACATTGTCCAGCTTTTTAAATTACACATACACAACAACGACCAAAAAAAAAAAAAAATTTGAATCAGTCCCTTTCCTTCCCTCTCACCCTCCCTCCTCAATTTGGCATGATAATGTGTTTACGCATACACACTTGCACACACATACACACACACTAACAGTAGATTGGACGAGACAGAAACAGAGCGAGATTTAAGCTGGAAACCAAAAACAGTAACATCAACATCAATGAGAGGCGTTTTACAGACGTTGCTTGTCCCTTCTCTAACAGCAGAGCGACGCTCCCCTCCCCTCCTGAGCCACTGATCGGGGGTCAGTTTTTGCCCCGCTAATGGTTAAGGTAAGGATACTGAGGAAGGACAAAACTGCTCTGACGTCAGCTGCGCTGAGGAGGGGAAGCATCAACAAAAATCAGATAATTTCAACAAGAGCGGAAAGGGATTCTAGACTATTTAGAGTTCACTTGCCTCCTGTCAGTTTTGCGGTACCTCTCCTGTAGTTAAGCTTAGGGAGTTGGGAGAGGGAGGAGAGCTGATCCTGGATAAGCCAGCAAAAGAGGCAAGTGTAACCCTGTGTCCCTGAAAAGCCAGGAAGAACCAGCCGATCAACAAGTCACATCCCCTTTTGCCTGAGTCACTACGGGCCGACAAGAAAGCCTTGTCTCGTTTTCAGTCAAGCTACAGACACGAGCGTCCCTCACGGCAACAGCTACCAACAGTCACCACGACAACCAGGCGCGGTCAGAACAGTGAATACTTATTCAGATAAGAAAAAACAGTGAGCAGTGGTTGCTTGGTTTAATTTTTTGTGTCTCCAATGAGGCCAGAGAAGGCGACCGAGGCTCCGGCCGTTGAGTTTTATACTTTTTAAACCGTTTTCAGCTACATTCTGGCTCAGCTCGCCACCGGCCGGCCCGGTGAGCAGAGAGAGGTAAACCTGGAGAAACCTCCTCTTCTCCCGCTACCTCACCGGGACCAACAAAGCACCATCTCCTCTAGCCACAGCACACACAAACACACACACGCAACTTCCATTTCAGTTGAGAACATGTAGACACACACACACACACACACACTTTTTACCCTGTGACAACACGCTCACAGACGCACCTCCTCCCCTCAGACAGAGCTGAAAATCCAATCTACGCCGCCGTCGCCAGCTGTCTGTCCGACTAGTCTATCATGTCGGCTTTGCTCTCTGCTCGCTCGGCCTTTAATCTAATCCACCCAAGTGCAAAATCCAAGGCTCCTCAGTTCAATTTGTCAAATTAAGTTAACTCGAAAACAAATGACAAAACATGGTTCAGGTGTTCCACTTGATAACATTTTTGTTAAACAAGACAAATAAACAAATACAAATAAGAGATATATAGTTTAAGCAAAGAGATATGGAATTAAGTAAACTAATCTTTTTGAATTATTTGGTAGAGAGCAGTTCAATACTGGCACACACCACTGTCAAGTCTGGCTAATACTCAAGGTTCTGTCTCACTACGTATGCTTTGAAGTTGTTAAATATTCACGGCTAAACTTAAAAACACAACTAAAGCCAACGTTTCGAGTACTTCTGAAATAAAAACCTATAATCGGAGGGGGAAAACACACACACGCAAACACACATAACAGGCTTAACACAAACAGAATAATTACACAATGAAGAAAAGAAATTAAGGTCCATGGCTTCGCTAATGCTGACTTCTCTCATTCAAACACACACACACACACACACACACACTCTCTGAAGCTTTATTTTGTTTTTCCCCGGATATTGTGCATCATAGTAACTAAACAATCACTGGTAGGTAGATGAATCTTGTTATTCACACGTGTATTTTGTCTACGAACACCACTGGTGGATTTACATTCACGCTGTTCTCACACACAACCCACGACCCCACTCCAGCGGTAGAACTCACATCTGCCGGTACACTCACACACACACACGATTCATCAAGTCAGGAACTTCAGATAAGTACCCCCCTCCCCCTCCCGAAGGAAAAAAAAAAATAAACAGTACAACAATACAATCATATTCTATTTGTAAACAGGTAGAAGCCACTTGACTTGTTGTTGCATCTTCGGACACAATTAGGATCAAGGCAATGAAATGTGGACGACTTTTGCACTGTTAAAATAGGTTATCTTCAACCAAAAACAAAAAAAAAAAAGATTTTTAAAGGTTATCTTCTTTCCTTTTTTCTTTTTTTTTGTCAAAACACCATATGTGGCAATGAGAGTGATTAAAAAAAAGAAAGCAAGTAATATTTCGCATTTTGTTGTACTTAATGAAACATTAAAACATGTGAGACACGGGAAGAAAAAAAAAAACGCCTCTCTGTAGGCCATGTGAGAGGCTACAGTATGCATAGATACAGATTCGCCTTTCTCTTGGTTTATAAGTCTGACAAGACAGAACATTTTTCCACTGACAGTCACACACTCACACGATAAACACTCCCCACTTTTGATTTGTTTTGTTTTTTAACATCAGTGGAGTGGAGGACTGGAGGGGGAAGAGGAGGAGGAGAGGAGGAGAGAGAGGAGCAGTGGGATTTATTTTCTCTTTTATTCTACAGCCCGTTCCTCCACCTCTCCACGTTTAGGACCCCCCCCACCTTCCCCTCCATCAAAAGACAGCATATTGAAAGCAGTGTGTTGAGCTTCTCCAGCTTAAAGCAGTTATTTGGCAGAGGAAAAAAAAAACTTACAGACCTATACATAGTTTTCAGTGCTAGAAGTTGGATTTTCCTTTCCTACAAGGAGTAGTAGTTTTTTTTTTGTTTTTTTTAATTCACCTACAATAGGGGGGGAAAACTGGCTTGATTTCCTGAGAACCATTGCTGGTTATTTAGCAGACAAAGAGGAATAGTTCAAATAACCAACGCCATGGCCAAAAACACTGATCCGAATTCCCAGAGTTACAAAGCATCGTCTTCATCCTCAATAAGAGTTTACATTTTTTGTTGTTTTTCTATTCGTTTTATGCATTTTTTAAGTTTTTTTTAAATCATTTTTAAATTTTTTTGAGTATTTTTTTTTATTTTATTTTATTCCATCTTCTCTTTAAAATGAAGAATGAACACACGTTCCGCCTCCTAAGTCTTGTAAACAAGAGGTTGCAGTGTGGCACCTCCAAAACATTGAAAGCCTATTCTGAAAGTGCTGTTCCCCCCTACCTGCCCACTAGGGGGCTAGTGGGAGGGGCTTGCTAGATAGGCCCCACCCCCTCTACATTAGGGCGGGTGGGGCTTGCTAGTCCCAGCTGCGGCTACAGTCCTTTGCACTGCAGAGCTCAACGTTCTTTAGTTTTAAAACAAAATTGGTGCAATACTTTTTTAATGTCACTTTTAACTATCACCAGATAATCCTCCTAAGTCAGCTTTTTATTCTTCTTTTAACTATCTGTTGATCTTGAACTCCACGACAACGCAGTAAGGTAGGCGTGCCAAGGCAGAGAGGAGCGCACACATACTCATTCGCACACACAATCACACGCACACAAAGTACTTCCACACATACACACACGTGCGCGTGCACACGCATACACACATACGGTAAGGACCTCAATGAGTAAACAGCTACACTGGAAAAACTGGCTGCTCCCTCTATATTGCAGATTATATATACTGAGAAAAAACCACATTCAGTGCAAAGTTAAAAAAGCTCATACTCCAACATTGTCAGCAAATAAATGCAAAAAAAAAAAAAAGAAAACAAAAAGAAAACGTTAAAAATGAAAAGAATTGGAATTCAAATAAACATGACGAATGAAACAAAAAATATATATATATAATAATGAGCTCGATTGAAGCTTTTTTCGGTCTGAAAGAGCACTACCTGGAAGCAAATATCCATCCGTTCACATTATAGAATTGGCCTGCATGATTCAAGTATTCCGACTGATATGTTTTTGGGCTAAAACAAAGTGGACATATGTGCAGAGAGAGAAACGTAACTTGTTTTCCACAGGGGTGACCCCGTTTTTGTTGAATATCTTGTAAGTGAGAAAGAGTCCAACTAGTGCCATTGCGTTTATAACTACTTTTTTTCTCATTTTCTTCTGCTGATTATTGATAATTCTCTACTGACCCTTCCTCCAGCCTGTTTGATTGGCAGGCGGCAGTTCACATGGAGTCCCCTCCCCCTGTCAGATGATCCACCGGGAGGAAGGAGCTGATTGGAGAAGGGCTGCTGATCCTCCCCGCCTCGGTGCCACTGGGGCTCCCCCACAAGCTACTGGAATAGTTGGGCCCGCCCCAGAGGGAGGAGCTGTGGAGATCGCTGCTGTTCCATTGGTTGGGTTCAGGAGCGCGGCTGGGAAAGGGGTGAGACTGATCCATTCTGCTCTGAGAGGAGCCAATGGTCTGCCAGCCAGAGGAGGGAGTGGCCAATGACTGCCCTTGTGCAAAGAAACGGTTGATTTCCTCCTCGCTGGCAAACTCAGCCAGAATAGTAGTGTTCCCCAAAACACACCTGTAGAGGGACGACAGGTGAGACACACAGCATGAATGAGTGCTGCTCCAAAAACAGCCATGAAACATTTATATATACGCTCAAGAAACTGAGTAACTCAGTCCAACTTTATTTTTGGATGATCCAATGTTCGGTGGTGGAAACACTTATTTAGGCCCAAATCAGACTTTGCACCGAATCATTGTAGTACATGTCACTGTGACCATATGAGCCTTGATCAAACACAGGATGACTGCCTTAATACAGAAAAGGTAAAAGCAGAGTGTGTGTGTCTATTGCCCTTACATGTGCAGGCTCTTCTGGGCCTTGGCGGCCTCATCCTTGGAGCTGTAGCATACCACGGCATTACCGTGCGGCAGGTTGAGGTGGAATGTGATCAGAGGGCCGTGCTGCATGCACAAAGTCCTCAGGGTAGAGCCGTCAATCTGTGACACACACACACACACAGGGAATTAACAGGGGCATTTGTTAAGAAACTAAATGAAAGATTTGTTAAATGTGAACTCCATACACATGGACTACATGCAAGTACCTGAGGTGTGAGATTTTTCAGAACGAGCCATTGGGTTCTCCCTGAGCTGCTGCTGTCACCCCAACTGGAACCTGCCAAAACACAGAGTGGAATCACGGTTAGCAGATGATAATGAGCGTTTTAAGAATACAGACAAAAACTTATCCCAGTTATTAAAACATTATGACAGGTAGTACAGTATGTGTGCGTCTCCCTCGGCTCTCACCAGGTGTGTATCTGGACTCAGTGGAGCCCCACCCTCCCAGCCTCAGGGCAGAGCCGTCCCAGCCGGAAGAGGCAGAGCTGGGCTTCTGGCTGGTGAGGCCGGGTGGTGGTCTGGAGGGGGCCGCCACAGACAGCGCTTTGGGAGGCAGGGGGACCTTCCACAACTCGTGGGCCAGGGAGGAGTTGGACACAGAACCGCCGCCGGGAGACCACTTTGACTCACTGGGTCTGGCTGCAGGGAGAGAAGCAAGATCTATGAACACTGTCACTCTGGATATTCAACATTTGAACTTGGCTGAAGGCTGAACAGGAACTCGTACCTGAAGTGCTTTGTGCTGTACTGGTGAGGGAACCGCTGTGGCTGGAGGCACGAATGGATGACCAGGCACTGTTAGAAGGCATCGTGGTGTTCAGTGATGAGGATGGCCCTGGGAAACAAAAAGAAGAGTTAATGTCTGTGACACTGTGTTCAATAGCACCAAGCTGAATCTCGCATTAACCTGAATCCTTTCAAATGTCTTTATTTGAATTTTTCCACTAAAAACGAGTTTAATATGAAATCGTGTCTGTATAAATACAATATAAACACTAAAAAAACAAAATGGAAGTTATCAAAACTCAGTTTATATCCGACTATGTGTGTGTCACGTACCGTTGTTCCTGTCCCTGAGGTGGTCTGTGTCGCGGACGGTGTTGATGGAGAGGTTGTTGATGACACTGCCGGGGGTCACATAAGGGTCAGTCTCAGGGTCAATGTTGGGGTAACCTTTCCAAGGCTCCCCGGGCCGGAACTCTGCACACACACGGACACACACAACAGAGAGATTAGCAGTTTTCAAAGCAGATATTTTGTTTGGTTTGTTTTGTGCATGTGAAGGCAAGCGGACCTGGGGGCCAGGTGACAGTGTTTCCATGGGGCGGGGGGGAGTTGGCACGGGGCGGCCAGCCATCGGCCACCGAGCCCATTGATTGGCCGGGAGGACTCAGGGGTGATGGGCCAGGAGACAGGAAGTCATAGAAGGGAGAGTCCTCCAGACGCAGCCCAGACGACATAGCACCTGTAGGACGAACACACACAAACAAAAATGAGGACACAATCACGCAGACTCAAACTATTTGATTTGGTGGTTAGTCGTAGAAGTACTAAGACAAACACAAACTCTTCTTTACCAGTTTTGCTGTTCTGCTCCAGAGGGTCAGTAGCCCAAAGTTTCTTCAGTTTGGACTGGGGCGGCTCTTTGTAGCTCACAGCTCCGCCACCACTACTACTACCTATGTCCAGGGGTACATTCAGGTTAGAGTTCAAGCCTATTGGGACGGATGGAGGGAGAGAAAACAACAGAGGGAGAGGGAATTAGAGAAACAGTCAAAACTAAAAAAGGTCATTCCCATATTCTTCTTCTTCTACTTCTTAAAATCTAACAGCAGCCAACGTACTTAAAGGGAAATTGCTGAAGGATCCGAGAGCAGCAGCATCCTTCTGCATCTCAGGGGTATTGTGGGGCAAGTAGTTATCCAGGTACGGTTTGAGGGGTGTGGCCTGTTTCAGCAGGGAGGGATCCAGGTGCCGTGGGGGCTGCATCATCGATGGAGACGAACCGATAGGACGTGTCTGAAGACAGCAGACAGGAAGTTAGAGACCCCAATCAATGAGACAACACCACAGATCTACTGTTTCATCGGAAAGAGTTTTACACACTAACCTGTTCAGTCTGTCGTCCCACAGCCATGACTCTCTGGCTCTGAGCCTTCTGCTGCTGCTGCTGTTGTTGCTGTCGCTGCTGCTCGAGGAGAAGACGCTGCAGGCAAACAAAAAGAAAAATACGTGTTGTCTATATGTTTTTGTATTGTTGAGATTAAGCATTAAGAATGTCCTTTTCTCCATGTCTGTGTGCATTTTTCCATCACCCTACCTGTAACTGGCTGAACTGGTTGAGTTGTGTCAACTGGTTGAGCTGGGAGAGTTGGTTGAGCACAGCCACCTGCTGAGGGCCAAACAGAGGGTTCAGTCCTCCGTTACCTCCTGGGTACTTCAACAGGGATGGAGGGACCTGAACACAAACAAGTTTTCAGTTTTAGTTTATAAAAATGCCACTCAAGTTTTCCTGTGAATCATAAACAATGAATGGAAAACTTGATCATTGATCAAATTCAGTAAATCTGGTTGATGACACTCCTCGAATCTTACACCCACTTTGTGAGCGCAAGAGTCCCTGCGAGTCTCAAATTATACTGACACCGACTGCTTGGTGGTAGTGGTGGTGGTGGTGGGGGGTGGGGCGACACAAACGGTACATCTATAAAGTTATGATATGATTTGCATGCGTTGACCTGAAAATGCTCTGCGTTAAATATGCAGACAATTCATAGCATTGCTGAGACAAGATCAGACTTGTAAAAACTTAAGCAGTAGATGCAATGATGCCTAAATAACCTGAAAATATTAATGTTGTGTGTGTGTTACCTGAGAGGGCAGGATGGGTGGAGGCACTTGGTTACGAAGGTTGGGTTGGGGAGGGACCTGGGACTGGGGGCCGCCTCGGCCCTGTGCTACGCTGCTGCCACCCATCATGGGGTTTACATTCTGAGCAGGGAAGACACAGAAACACACAAAGGGTCAAACAACTTCCAACAAACTTAATACTTAACTTAATACTACTGTTTGACAAGATAAGAAATAAGTAATCATGAACCTGTTGGTGACTTTGTGACCACAGGTACAAATTATAAATAAAATGTTGGATACATTTGTGAAAAGACTAACAGTAACACAACAGTAGCATCCATGTAATGTCAACATATTTTTACATAGAGATATTTCTTTATCGCTGGGATACGTCTGAGGCTCAAGACCTAGGGACAACATCCTCGCCATCCTTCCACACTCACCTGCCGAGCGGCCCCAGGACTAGAGTGGGCAGGAGATGGCCCAGAGTCGAGACAGGGGATAGGCTGAGCAGAATTGGAAGGGGAAAAGCTCATGCTTTGATTGGAGGAGAGCTCATCAGAAGTGTGGCTATCGTAAGCAGAGGGGGAAACAGACAGCTGCAGAAGCAAGGCCGTACGGGTGCACAGCAGATGGACGGCAAGCACAGAGGGACAGGAAGCACATCAGCAGCCAGAGAAGTGCAGAGAGAGAAGGAGAAAAGAAGGAAAAGAGTTAATTTTGGAGAAGAGATGGAGGAGGGGAGGGGAAGAGAATGGAAGGATAGAGGAGACAATGAGAGTAAACGGTGTAGAACAGAGTGTAAAAGGACAAGAAGAGAGAGGAGGACGGAGGTCAGGAAGATGGAAACAAATATAGAGATGAGCAGCATTTAATGCAGAAGGTAAAGCAGCAAAGCCAAACAAGCTCACAGAAGCTTTGTAAAGAACTGTGTAAGGCAATGAACCAAATGAAACATTTCGACAGTCAACACATCAGATGCAGTGTGGACGAACAACCACTGTGGGGCACTACAGGGCTGAGAGAGCGTTTGAGGCACACACAACAGACTTTCTTCACTCCACACCTACCTCATGATCACTACAACGGCGGAGAGACTGACCAAACTGAGACTGTCTAGTTCTGCTGTTCGTACACGTCTACCCACCTGCATTTCGGTTGCTTTATGCATTTTTAACCTCAACCATGGAAACACTGATGTTTTCTGTGTACCTTGTCATAGTAAGGGCTGCGATCCATGGCAGACTCCTTGTGGAGCTGGTGTCGAGACCCAGGGTTCTTTCCCATTACTCCATTGAAGTCTCCCATATCCATGCGCTTGTCCTGCACCATCCCTGCTCCCGTCTTCATGGAGTCATCAGGAGAGTCTCTCTGCAGCGGGGAAGACAAGAACATGGAATTAAAGAGACAGAAAAGCATAAATGTAGCAGTAAACAGCATTTAAACAGATAATGAAATTTTAAGTGAAATAGTACATACAGAGAAGTTCATGGTGTTGAACTGGTTGATGAAGGGTTTCATCCATGGGTCATCCTGTTTGTTGACTGGTTTGTTCATCTGAAACATTGCAGACAAAGAAATAATTAGGTGGAAACGAATGTTTTCATGTTTACAATGAACAAATGTGCGAATTTGAAAAGGAGAGCAAACCTTGTAGGAGCTTTTATGCTTGTAGTTCCAGGTGTTTTGGTCATGGGACCGGTTGTCCTGTTGGCTGTTACTCCACATGCCGATCTCCACCTCCTCTTCCTGGTCCCAGCTATTGCCCATGGACACCTCCTCACCAACCCACGTCTCCATGGGCTTAGGACCTGGAGCTGCACAGAAGGACAGAGAACGAACATGAATACCAAGTGATGATTGTGCACTAAAGTCAGACCTCAAGATCTAGAACTACTCATACTCATTATGTAGGTTCCTGCTGGATATTTATGTATACATGTGCACCTACCTGATTTATGCTGGCCGCCCCATCCAGACTCTCTGCTACCCCTGCTGGGTTCAACCCTGTTGGGTTCTTCCCAGCTGGAGCTGGTGTCCATGGGCTTCCCCCAGGCAGATGTCCCATTGTCCACTGTCACAGGTGGAGCAGGTGTCGGCTCGCCCCACGTTGAGGACTCCTTCGGCTGGGAGTAAGGCTCACCCCAACCTGAAGAAAAAGAAGAAGGAGGCATCTATTAGAATGAGGAAATCATTTCTATGGTAGCCTAAAGCTCCAAACATATAATACACACAGCAAACACACATTGCTTTGCAGCCAGCAGCAGCAACGACATCACAATATTCTAATATTCCAGGTCTGTTCTGCTGCATATTCTCACAAAGTGAAAAAAAATTATTCCTCTCGACAAAGGAGATCTAATAAAATCTAATCAATGCCTCCGATTTAAATTTAAATATGTAGATGAATGCAGTCTCTCGTGACCATACTCACATTTTCAGATTTACAATGATGCGGCAAGTTTTTGTTTCTCTCAGAGAGAGTGAGAGAGAGAGCCCTGCTTAGGCCCCTGGGGAACCCCGTGTCAACTTGCTTATGTAAGTGTTGTTTACTTTAACTCCTGTGGCTATCTCGATGTGTGCACGTCCCCCTCTATACGCTTTTCAAAAGTGAGGCTGCGTGCATTCAAGTGAGTGCGACTAAGAGTTCAAAAGACTCCTGTTACAGCTGACCACCCAGACCTGCTACTTTCTCTCTCTGCGGGAGGCGTTTGGGGAAATGCCAGGGATACCTCCCCTTAAAAATAGGACAGATCATAGGGTGGCCTCAGGCTCCAGTGTCCCTCATGTGATCGGGAATGCTTGCACACACAAGTACATGAACACGGACGTGCACAGGTAGATGCACACACATACACTGACACGTTATAAGGCAGATGTATATATTTGCTTTACTCAGGCAGCACTGTGTGTGCATCTGGTGCTAACACACACACACACCAATTGACAAACTGTAATCCTAGCCCGCATCTACTGCTCTGTTTCACCATCTATGTAAGTGCATTAGATGATCTAATAAAAGGGATATGAGAAAGACAATACGTGTGTTCGACAGGTTGTATCAAAAGTGAAGTAGGTTTTAGCTGCTCATGTGTACGACTATTATTTCTAGGACTTTAAAATGGTTCTAGTGTTTTTCATCATCTGTTGAAGACATTTATCTAAATTTACGAGGTTGCTGTTTTTGTGTGATATCTGCACTGCAACGAATCAAAATGTGCAAGCTGATTTTGTTCTCATCACAGTAGCTGCCTCGTTTGCCCCACCCTTCCTTGCCATCCACTTTACTGCTCCAGTTAGCTCACTAGACAGCAACCCTGAATAACCCTAACAGCCCCTCCTCTCTTTTTTTTTTTTACCCCCCCCCCCCCCTCACCTCAGCCCACTTCGACAGAATAGCTTCCTTACTTCCCATCTTACATTGGAACCATTCCTATTACTAAGTCACCAGACCACCTCCTCTAGCACGCATGGTCTTTCTTTCTCTCTTCGTCTCAAACCCAACAAAAGCCAGTGTTTCAGCGAGCAGAATTGGCGGGTGAGCGAGAAAAGGGCGGAGGGAAAAAAAAAGGCGAATGAGAGGAGAGAAAAATCGATGCTCTTAGCATTCCAAAGGGATGACTCAACCGGTTTTTACAAAAAGCCCTCGACACAGACAACACCGTAGGGAGATGGGAGAGAATGGCTGTACGTGTTTGTTTTCCCTCTACGCTTCTGTGCAAATTGTGTATGCTTTTGAATACATTTGTGAATGCGTGTGCATCCACAGTTTTCTGACGAAATCCTTTTAAGACCGAATTTCAGCTATTGCAAAAAAGAGGGAGAGTGTGGGTGGGTGGCACCTTTTTATCTGTTCATAAGGATTACAGACTGCATCAGAAGACTTGCACTTACATGCTCAAACCATTTCAGATATGGGCTTGTGCCATAGCATTTTTATACATACCTCAATATCAAACAATAAACTCTAAGATAACGCAACCCAGAGTGAGAACTGTGCATCTGCAGAACTGATTAATCGATTTACACACTTCGTCATTCAACAGTGCGATGATGAAAGTATCCCTGCAGGCCAAAAAACATAACAGTGGAACACGTAAATAACGACTAGATGTGTTGTAACCTGGCCGACCTCATCTACTTAGGCTTAAACTATAAAGAGTGGTGTGACTCATTGGTATTTGAAACATTGTTAAGAGCTGTGCGAGCATGTGCCAAGGTTTTTGTACCTCTGTGTTTTTAACATTCATAGCTGTGTGAACAATTGGTGGATGCATGAATGCATAAATCATATATAAAAGGTGATTATTTGTAAGCATTCTGTCGTGCCTCAAATATATTGGACGACCAGCACGAGTACCACAGGCTAAATGTGTTATAGTAACATAAGCACCTCCCAGGCCGGTTTAGATTTTTTTCTCCGACTAAGAAAACCCCTTTTCCCACAATGAATTGATCAGGATCCCATCCCCATTACATATTCCAGCTTACCAGAACTGCAGTTTTTGTCCTGGGCAATCGGCTGCATAGGCTGAGGAGGATGTTTCGAGCTGTGCTGGGGGTGAGACTGGTGCTGGGGGTGGGACTGGTGCTGAGAGGATGGGCCGATGGCCTCCTGCTCTGATTGGCCAGTCCTGTTCCACATGTTGACAGTTCCACCGCTGTATTTACCTAGGAGGGAAGTTTAATTACACAGTCATCAGCTGAAAATGCGAAGCCTGGAATTTCCTTTGATTTTGTTCAGGCTTCAGAGGAGCTCTCTTTGAAGAAAAGAAAAGTGGGATAAATGTTTACCAGGGTCCCCCCAAGCTGCTGTCCCATCATCGATTTCCATCCTCCGACGAATGGACTCTGGAGAAGGCTCTTCCCACCCAGTTGCCACTTCCTCCTTCTGACCTACTGTGGGCATGGGGCCTCCCAGCCAGCCTGATAGAAAAAACATAATAAAAGCGAGTCATCAACTGCATGTCTTGCTAAAGACAGCTACAATTTTATTTTAGTTTTGAGTTTGGATGCCACTAAAACACACAGGCATGAGGACTTCTTAATGTTCTTACCTGTGGGCTTGTTCGGGCCTTGATTGCCTCTGGATGTGTTGGATTCAGGACCTTTTCCCCACTCGTTGGAGGGCTTGGGATTCGGTTCACCCCAGTTCTGGGCTCCATGGTTGTTCTTCATTGGCTCACCCCACCCCTGGCTGTTACTCTGAGAGTGGGGTTTGTGGACAGAGTCGCCCCAGTTGGAACTTGGGTTTGGAGTGCTCTGGTCTGGAGTATTTGATCCTCCACTCCCTACCCAGGTGTTGCTGCTGCTGGTGTTGGTTCGGCTGGGCTCACTCCAACATCCAGAGCCAGACCGGTCGCTGTCGCTGTCCCAGCCCACTGAGCCTGCACCTTTTTGAGTCTCCCCCCAGTGGTTGTTAGCCCCTGGTCTTGAACCATCTCCACTATTACCCCAGCCTTCACTTCCATTTCCACTGTTGGAACCCCAGCCCTGCTGTGGTTTTGGTGCATTAGTCCATGTGTTGGACCTAAATCAAAGCAAAGAAGGTAATGAGTAAAATAATAATATAGAAAGTGGACAATAAAGGTCAGATGGACTAATGGTAGGTCCAATCAGTCCTTACCTGTCATCTTTGTTAATGTTATTGCTCCAGGTGTTACTGGTGTTGTTGTTCCCCTTGTAGCTGGATCCATCGTCCCAGCCACTCTGTCCACCTCCACTCGCTGGGACTTTGGTGTCCCAACCAGAGGTCTGTCGATCTCCCCAGCCAGAACCTCCTGTAGCTGAGCTTCCTGACCCACCCCCCCAACCTGGAAGTAAAATAAAAGGGAGATCAATTTCACACTTAATGTTTACTGCTGAGTTCTGTAAGAGGATTTTTGGTCTAACTTTGAATATTTCTGTTTAAATCACTTGTAAAATTTCATACGTATTACAGACATACCTCCAGAGGTCTGGGAGGGAGCTGCCGGTGTTGCTGTGCCCCAGCCGGAGCCTCCACTGCTATGCTTTCTTTCCTCTCCTCTGGAACCCTGGTGCTGATTAGTAGAAGTGATATCCCAGGCGGTGTTTTGTCGTATGGGCGTCTGTCCCCATCCAGTGTTGGACAGAACCCTCGGGTCCACATCGGCCCGGGCCACAGGTGGCAGTACTGCTTGGGGATTAACTTTTCTGCGGTTTCCCCCTTTTGGCTGGCTGCCGTCTCTATCTGAGCTGGATCTGCCTCCGGAACTCTCTCCGCTTCCTTCGCTTCCTCCAGAGCGACCCCAGCCTCCAGTGACACTCCCTAAGCCTTGGCTTCCACCTCCTCCACCTCCACCTCCCATGCCCATGGCATCATCCTCCAGGCTCTTCCAGCCATTGTTGGCGGAGCTTCCTTTGTGACTTCCAGCATCTGAATGGTTGTTGCCAGGAGTTGCTGATCCCCATTCTCCGTTTGACATCTTGTTGTTAGATGTGGAAGAGGATGATGACGATGAGGAAGAAGACGATGCGCTGCTACCCCAGGGACGAGGTATCCCAGCTGGAGCGCCTATCGTAGTTTGGTTGCCATTTCCTGGTGTTTGGCCTGCAGAACTTGGGATCTGGTTTGAGCCAATACCCCAGGACAAGTTACTCTGGGGCTGGTTTGGGTTATTCGTGGGCCCCTGGTCCCAGCGTGGGGCCCCAGTGTTATTGTGGTTATTATTACTCTTGTAAGCAGCAGTAGAGGAGATTTGGGGGTTCCCAGCCTGCATTAAGGCAGGGTTTTGGGGGTTCACAGTGTCTGCATTTGGGTGGCCCTTGTCTCCAGGGTAGGTAGTTGCGCCCCAAGGCGTACCGAAGGCCCCAGAACCCCCCAGCTCTCCTTGGGGGTGCTGGGGGACTGATGAGGGGTTTCCATTGGCCAGCGGACCCCCATTCCCTCCTCCAATAGAGCCCCAGGAACAATCCCCACTGAGCTGGGGTGAGGCGGTAGAGTTTGGTGGACTAGAGGTCATTGTGGCATTAGTAGTAGTAGTAGTAGTATTCATCATAATAGTGTTATTTGGTCCATTGGATTCAGTGTTAAGGTTGGTAGGCTGTAGGCCACCATTTCCACTGTTGCTGCTTCCTAACACCTTGCTGCTTGCTGTACCATTATTCACCTCAGTGTCTTCCATCATACTGCTGTTGTTTGGAGCTGCCATGCTACCCCAGCCCAGCATGGGGCTCTGTTGGGGAGCTAGACCTAGTTTGGAACTCATCCCCTGAGCCTGTGGAGGCCGTTGGCCCTGGGACACCGGGCTTGGGGTTGGATTCTGCGGCCAGGCACCGTGGTTGGCATTTGGGTTTAAAGTGTTTGGGTTTAACCCTCCATTGATGCAGGGGGTGCTTCCGCCAGTGGTGATCATGTTGCTGCCTGACTGGGTGCCCCATACACCACTGTTATTGACGGGCTTGTTGTTATGGTTACCCATGTTATTGCTGCCAATACTGCTGGACCCAGCCACAGAGTAGTGGGAGGGCCCGGTGATGTTATTATTTCCATTATTTGCACCGCCGATGGTTCCCATCCCTCCACCAATTACCGGACGACTGTTGCCGTTGCTGTCTCCATTCACTGAAACGCCGACCATCATGGCGGAAGTCACCGAAGGGGAGGAAGGGGAAGAAGCCGGAGAAGACACAGAGGAAGAAGCATTTGCTGACATCATCATCACTGTTGTCACAGCGGCAAGGTTTTTCTCTGAGCCGACCGAGGAGCTAGAGTCTGCGTCCATGCATTCTGATGCCAACTCGGGGTCTGATCCTGACCCGCAGCCAGAAGAGGAAGAAGATGAGGAGCAAGAGAATGAAGAGGAGGAGGGAGGCCAGACAGAAGAGTTGGTTGAAGAAGGGTTGTTGGGTTTGTCGGTGCTTCCGTCAACTAAGACCTTGCCCCAGTTGCTGTTGCTGTCACTGCTGCAGGGAGAGCCAGAGGACCAGGGGGAAGGCTCATACTGCGAGTCCAAACAAGGATGCTCCAGACCTGGTGAGAGAAGGGTGGACATTGTAGGGGATACTATTAGATTTGGGATTTGAACTTTAGAAAAATGTTTAGCAGAAATGCCGTTACATCATCAGCAAGAAATGACAAGACAGTGACATGTGCTTTATATTAAATTAAACAACAGATGTGGTTTAAGTTTCCCTCATTCACCGTTGCTTTGATTTCTATTCCCTCCAACCTTCAGCTGCCAGACTGTTCTGGATGTGATCAGCGCCAGGCCTGAGCCTGGACACAGCTGCCACCATTTTGTCACCACAGCAGGACACAAAAGCATGCCAAAGCTATAAACTAGGATTCAGGGAGGCGGAGGACGACCATCAGCAGGAGAGGGGAGATAGAGGGCATAGGGGAGATGGCAATTGAGTGTGAAAAGAGGGAGGGAGCTGATGGCAAAAGGAAAAGATTCAGACTTGGTTTAAAGCCTGATATTTTTTCCAAATATACTAAAACCGTCTGAGATCATCTGCATTCAGACCTGGAATGTCTCTAAAATTAGACTCCAGAGAGCACTTGTGATCCGATTTCGCTTTCATGGCCATAAGGCAAACCCTTATTCAGTCGCAATGTCGAACGCTTGAATTTTCGGTGCTGCAGCAGCCCTCTGTGCTAATTGCCTTATTTATCAGCATTTGGCAGAAGTCTTTGTCACTAAAAAACAGCATTCTTGCAGAGGGATCCCGCATTCATTTCCTATGGCAAACCAATGTTAATCCATTAAGGTGCTAACAATAAAAAGTGTTTTGGTGAAGGCAGTGTAGTAGACTGTTTTGACATTGTGAAAGAACGGTGAGCTAAGGTTACCAAAGGTTGAGTCAATTTAGTTTATCCAAATATGGACACATTTTTCTGCTTTTTGACAGAAGGTTAGTGATCCAAGGACTGCAAGGACTGAGTAGATTTTCAAGTAAGCTATGAAAGGGGCGCACCTCAAAAAATAGCAAGGCCTGGCTTTCGGTCTTGTTTGTTCTGGTGTATGAACAAACAAACTTTCAGCTACAGAAGGAAAAACAAATATTGTGCAGAAGCTTTGCAGTAGATTTTGCAGTTGAAGGCACTGTTGATTTGTGAGCAAATGCCCAAAAGACTGAGCCACAAAGATAAAATTATTTCCTTTATCTGTCTGTCCTATGAAGATCCGGAGGGCACTGACTCACAGGTAGCTTGGTTGTGTTTTGAATTTGAATACATCATCAACTGCTTACTCCCTTTTCTTTTCTGGTTTCTTCACCGGCTGAAGCCAACTAAGAGTCACTTGACCGACAGGTTGCCCATCTTTTGGTCATTCGCCCTCAAAGTGTCTCTCACTTTCAAAGCTTCTCTTTCACATTAACCGGTTGCCAGCTCTCCGTGGTGCTTATCTTGCTCGCTTGCCAAGTCTCTTCTTGCACCCTCTCACACACTCACTCATTTATCCATCTCTTTCCGCTTCTCTGATATGCCATGAATAAAATGTACCATCTGTCAAGGTCAGGTCAGACCAGGTGGCTACACCTAGTCTAAAAAAAACAAAAGCAGAGCGCCAAAGAAAGACGTTGGGAGTGGGAGTGAAGAATGAAACGCAGAGGAACGGGGAGGAGGGGGAGGAAGGAAGAAGGTAATGTGTAGTCACCTGTTTGATTAGGGGAGTGGCTGACGGAATCCCGAATGGGAGCCATGCCTGGAAACAGAGAGAGGAAAGACTGTCAAACAGACTTAGAGGGAGTTAGAGATAGAGCCAGAAAACAAACACGTGGGGAGATGCTAGAAATAGCTGGAACAGATAGGACATTCAATGAGAATCAAGTAAATAGAAAAGAAACAGAGTGTTAAAGTAAGAAGGGCTTGCAAGTAGAAGAGCATTAGTGGACAGACCCTGCCAGTTGTTGGTCCTAAGAAAGTAGTTCAAATTTGTTATAGAAGTAATAATTAACATGTGTGTAATTCTTAATTAGTGCTTATTCTTAATTAGATTTTCCCCTTTTAGCACCACAGTATGACTGCACACTAACAAATTATCATCTTCCACTTAATATCACAGTTTAGAGTGAAACAAATTTGTACTTGAGGGTTTTTTTTTTAAAGTCAATGTTGCACAAAAGTTGCATTTCTTTTTTAAATGTGCTGTTTTAATTGAAAAGGCCTCAAATGATTACAAGTGAATCATGTTCAGGATGCCATTTAGAGCAGCCTCCACTCTTGATTTACCAGTGTTATGCAAATTGGAAACAGTTTTTTCTGACTAGATCAATTCATTTCCAACTATTCAGGATATAAGAACAAGAAGAAACTCATCAGAAGCTATGAGCAAGAACACACCCACATTTTAACATTTATTGCCATTCAAATAAAATTGTAGAATTGTCTTCTTTTCCAAGAATGTGATTACTCTGTATGTGTTTAAGGACACAGACAAATCAAACTGTTTGTTGCTTGTGCTCTTTTCTTTCCTTTGGTAGCTTACCTGTGAGTGGGGCTCGTGGGTGTGGCTCCTGGCTAGGCAGGAGGGCGTCCCCGGGCTGCGTGGAGAACAGGTGACCTCTGGTTCCCAGGTCGACGAAGGGGAGGTCAAAAGGTCAAAGCTCAGAGGGCACAGCCTCAAGGGTCTGAGGTGAAGAGGCAGGGCTTGTCAGAGCGGGCAGCAGGCTGCTCAGGCCCCCTTGGCATTGCTGAGTACTGTATGTGTGAGCGTTTGTGTGTGCGTTGGTGTGTACGTGCACGCGTGTATGTGTGGGGAAGGGGAAAAGGGGGGATGTGGTTTAGATTTAGGACTCTGCCTCGACCTGGTATGCTCTGGCACTGCAAGAGAAAGAAAGACAAAAGGGGAAAGAAAGGTGGTTAGTCAAACGTACTGCACGCTCATTATCAATAACCTTCCAAGACAATCATCAGTTTGTCAACAACTCAGTCACAACAAGTTGCTAATCTGTAGCAACTTGATGTAGAAATGTAAATGACTGAGTCATGCATGATCAAACCATCAAACAGTCACTTATGGGAATATTTGACTTGTCTAGCTACTTAAAATAAATAAGACTGTGGTAACAAAAAAAATCCTCTGTGACGGAGCGACGGACGCCACCAGGAGGTTTGCAGCAGGATTGTGTTAGCATTACTTGAAAATGAGAAAATTGGTGTCTTCACTGTGAACTCTCTACCAGCCACGCCCAAAACAAACAGTCAACACTCATTTCTGTTTTTATGGTTTCCACATGGCATCTCCTCAGCCTTGATGCACAGTTACATTTTCTACAATATAGCTATGGATGCCAATTCAATGATGTTATGGACCCTGCAAACACAGCCCTGTCCATTCTCTCGCTACGGTTGAAGAAGACTAATTATTCCCATCTCTCCTCGCTCTAGCTTATGTGTCAGACATGTATGTGCGTCAGCTCGGTTAGTCAGAAGTGTAGCATGAAGACAGAACGAAAGGGAGGACTGATCACCCCACACACCTTCCTGCAGGGGGGGTGACTGTGTGCAGGCTACGCTAGATTAGGGTTATACAACAGGCTTAAAGATGGTAGCACTGCTCTATGAAGCCAATGGCAAGAAAAACCTCTTACTGTGGAGCAGAGAAATCGAAGTCGTACCAAGAGACGGCAAGTGAGTGAGGTAAAAAAAATAAGAAGAGGAGGACAAAGACTTAAATCAACAGAGAAGACAGGGGACGGAGACATCCTCCAGTAAAAGTGGACCAATGTGTTTGACAGCGAGAAGAAAAGTGTGTGTGCGTGTGCCTCCTGACCTTTCTTAGTGCAGGTTAGCAAGTGTGCTAGCTCTCTCTGCCTGCTGCTGCAGTACACAGGTCTATTTATAAACCTTCAGTTCAAATAGCAACCACTCTGTTCACTAGCCAACATGATAAGAGAGCAAACAAACCCATGCAGGCAGCGAGCAAGTGTACGGATGCAATAAAGCATGCATGTGTTATGGATTTTAAAGATTCTAATATTTAATGTGGAGTGTTTATTATGGCAAGAATAACCTTATTAAAAAGCACAAAGTCCTAATCCAGTTGCTAGAAGTCATGTCAGGGAGAAACACTATAAAACTCTTACATACTGACCAGACTCACTTAAGTGAGGCCAAACGCCACCTTTGTTAACTCACAGCTCACTAGTTAAACCTGGGCGCGCTGCCAACATCTAAACATAAAGCCTGCCAGAAGCTGCTTAGCCACTCTCTGGAACCAATCAAAAAACAGACAGCACGATGATATCATCATTACAAAATACTTTCTCAAGAAAGTGACTCAAAAGTATTTTAAAGAAGCACTTGACAAAAAAAACACTTCAACAAGAAACAGAAGAAAGGTGGAGCGTTGCCTGTGAAATTGACCTGCTCCCTCCGGCAGTCACGGCACTAAAACAGTAAGCCCCTTCTAGCAAACAGAGTTGTTTACTTCCATGGATCTTGACACAACTTCCCGTACCATGAAAGACCTCCGTCAACCCTGAAGCATCAGATTAAAAGCGGCTACGCTGAGAAAACCACTTATCCTTTTAAGGTGGTGCAAAGCAATGAAGAAAGATGAAAATAATGACTTTTCTGACTCGTGTTGCACACTAAAATTAAATCATCTCCATAATTTAAGCTCACACTTTACACTGACACTTACACCAGCTATTTTGATGACCAACTAATGTCCCATTTCAGCGGAAATGCCTCACGTTTGCTGGTTCTCAGGTGAGGATTTGGTTGTTTTCTTTGTGTTATATGATAGTAAACTTGATACGTTCAGGGTTTTGGATTACACTGCAGACAAAACAAGCATTGATGTAATCAATAACTAAAATAACAGTTACATTTGTAGCAGCTACATCTAACTGAATATTTTTAAAACAATTCTCCAAAGTATCAATGTATTAAAGTACAAAGATTATTTATTTCTTATAATTTTTTGATGAATTATGATTTAAAAACACTTCAGTGTGGTTCAATCCTGCCATGGATAAGCATGTTCTTTGCCGCTGCTCGGTACATAGCGTACAGTTTGTTCCTCTTTCCCCCTGCTTCCATCTGAGAACTGCTTTCATGAGGGCCCCTGGAGTTGGCAGCAGCTCGACTGCTGCTATCATCTTACAGACAGACAGAGCGGGTTGAGGGGGTGGAGGGCTGGGGGGAGGCTGGAGAGGGAATATAGGGACAAGACACAAACACAGAGTGTGCAGCAGCTGAGAGAGAGAGAGGGGGAAAGAGAAATGTGATGAACAGAATAGGAAAACACAGATGATACTAAAGGTAAGGAGGAGGGAAGCGAGAGAGGGTGGAATGTGAAAAGTAGAAACAAAGAGGCAAAAGAGCCTGTCATTGAAGTTGATGCGAGAGGAATGCAGCTGCAGCTTCGAACATGTATAACAAGCAAAAAGGTCAACTTCCTGAAGTCGGCCGCACATGAGCTCGGTACAATATGTACTAGAAAAGAGGCGAAGTGGCCAACATGCTGAGTCCTAGAACAGTAGAAAAAGGGATCAATAGAATTAACCAACAAAGTGTTTTGGCCCTGTTTGCTACCTTACATAAAGTAACCTGAGAGTAGGTGGAGAACAGAGGTGGATCTGAACCAAAGTACATCTGAATACACAAGAAAGGATGTTTGTGTGTCTGATTCTGGTCATAAAAGATGCACCCTGCAATAAATACATGTTCATTTCAAAACAGTTATGTTAAGGAATAAAAATGAACCTTAGGTTCAGAAGTAGCTCGACTTGTCTGTCTAAGTTTAGAAAGTAATTGCCAATCACAAGAGACACCACATATTTGCACTACAAATGGCCAAACAACACGTTTTACAAGCTTTGCATCGCACCGTCAAACACGCTATATGCAGTGACTGTCAACTCAACATTGCTTTTAGCTTAAGGCGCTCTTCTTGTGTCCTGCTGTTGCTATGCAACTGCAAATTTTCTATTTCAAGCGTGCTGTTTGGTTGCCAAAAGCTGACATATTCTTTAACATTATTTGCATGCCAGGAAAACACATCGTGGCCCTTAGCAACTAACCTTGAGGCTGAATATGGGAAAAGAAAAGATGTCGCACAGAATGGGCGGTATGTGCAGTATAAATAGCACACAGGTACAGATATGCAACGTGATATGGATTTGGCTATACGGTTGTGTGTTGGTATAAAATGGATTTCACCTGTCGCGTCACTTCAAGTGTGCGAGAAGAGTGTCAGTGCACTCTCTGCACTTTGTGACAGCGCGCACAGCATATCTGACAGAAGTTATTAACAACACATGAACATGGTTTCTAATCCTCTACAGCCCCGACACAAGCACACTGTTGAATGTTCCTTATACTCACGGACATGTGAGGGATTAACAAAGACTTTCTTCATTATTGTATCTTTAAATTCAGTTTAATCCTCGTCGGGGCAGAACAATCTCTAATCTACTCTCTGGAGCTGAACAGACCAGTAAAGGAGCTCTTGTTAGGGAAGACCCTGTTGTCATGGCAACATTCCTAAACACTCCCAGTTCCTCTGGGCTTGTCCGAGCAAGGTGACATCAGCTTGAGAGGCGAATGCCAGTGAGTTTCTCCCTTTGGAAACATGCAAAGAAAAGCTGAGGGGGGAAAGTAAGCAAGCACGAGAGGGAAATGTACTGAAGTGCAGGTGTTACTGTGCTGTACACGTCTGCATCCCCTTACATGAGATTGCATGTGCGATGTGTGTGTGTGTGTGCCAGAGCAGATAAGCGCACTTGTTACATGGTCCACTGCCGTCACGTAAACTTTGGGAGGGGTTTGGAGGGGCACCTCACATACACACACACCAAACTCAACACAAAAGCACAGTGTACAGTTTTTGCTTATGACTCAGCTGGTTTGTCCATTATTCAGTCAACCATTTGTCTTTACAGTCACCTGTCCACCCACACCCAGGGTGGTAGTGGTTGCCACCAGGCACATAGAGCGCTACGCTAAAAATAGTTTAACATTAGTCAGTAGGAGAGGCAGTTTGCGTACAAATTTCCATCGACTCTAGGCTGCTACTTTGCCATAAAACAAACCAGTTAATACATTTTCTTTTTGTTTCTGGAAAGTTCAGCTAGTTTTAGTCCTACTGATGATCACATCTGTTTTTAATCACTGATTGCACAGCATTAAGAATTAAAGTGCTGTTTAGGAGAAATCAGATTCCAAGTTATGCATATTTCTTCATCTACGTTGTTTATTTTCTAAAGCTTTGTCCTATGGCGTAAGACTGCCACAAATGATTATTTTCCCTAAGTTCATCTTCATCTATGTCAGACAAATAGATCTGAATTGAACTAATGTGTACTGAAAAACTGGCATCTTGCAGAAAAATTAGCCTATAGACTCTAGCTGTAGTAAAACACTGTCAAGTATAGACACTGAGTCTTTCAGAGGAACAACGATCTCACTCTTGTTATTGTATAACCATTATCTGGGGGGAAGAGCTTCCATGACGATAAGTGGTTGTGCCAGTTCACAGTTTGGTACTACTGAGACTGAAACTCTGAACTACACTTGCCTGTTTGCACTGGAACACATCACCGTCATCTAACAACACAGTAAGGAGACTGAGACTAGACACGCACAGCGGGACGGAGGTGAAGACGAGTGAAAACAAAAGCGAGAGACAGAGCAACTGAAACATAAAGACACAGTCAAGGTCAGAGATAGACGCTCTCAGACTTCCTGCCTACACTAGCCATGACAGTAGTTTCAGCTGTAACATTAGTAGGCTCGTACAAACAGGGCTCAGTGGAAACTGTAACGGCAATTCAAATGGAAAACGCGACTACGTCACATGGCAAAGTACACCGGCGCTGTTATAAGAGCAAAGCACACTGCTCTGCTGGGACAGACAAACAGAGATAGAGCACAGGCCGTGCGAGGAAGGAAAAAATGTTGGAAAAATAAACATCTTTAATATTTTTGAAACTTATGAAGGCTGAATTGGACAAATCGTTTAAAATTAGACGAAAGGAGACGACGTGAGCCAAGCAGTTTGTGGATCTTCTTCTGGGAGTTGAGCGTTGCTATTTAACACTGCACCAATTTCTATCATGTATTGCCAGACTGCAGCACTGATTAAACTTATTGCAATCCATTGTAATTTTGATATACAAAGCATTCAGTACTTTAGATGCAAAATAGCCTATCTGAACACAATGAGAGCCAGGCCTAATAGTTTTAGTGGCACACTGCTTATTATAGATGAACAGCTCTGTATAAGGTGAGCAGACGTTTATGTCCTAGGCGCAGCAGATGCTGATAAATCACTAAAACTTCGAGTTCCCACAGAAAATAACCTTTGCAATGACACATCAGAACAAACAGTTGGGTCTAGTTCTGAGCAATAGCACATCTTTTATCATGGAATCATATTATGTTTTTACTGTGATGACTCCAGTTCAATACGTTTGAAATAAAATGACTAAAATAAGCCACAGACAGACGCAGACAGCTGTCCCACAGCTGATACAACAGAAGCCATGACGTCTTCGCTCACCTTTTGACCAGACCTGTATCTTCTTAACCTCCTTCCTCGTCACACTCTCCGTCTCTCTCTCTCTTCCATCCACTGTTCTTCCCTCTATGGGTATGTTCCCTGTGGAAAAACAGGAGGAAATACCATTACTTTCATTGGGATTGCATTTTGCATTGACGTGACACAATAACAGTTTTTTTTTTTATACATTCTCACCCGTAAAAAATGTCTAAGTGCTTTGTGTGTCATTTTGTGACTACAAGTTGATGCACTGAGATAAGCTAGTAGCAATGAAAATGCAGACCACACAAAGTTTAAGCAGAAGCATTTTCAGACAGCAACTTCAATAATCAAGCACTGGAGTCATTTATGTTCTCAAATTTTCTGATTTTCTTACAAATGCTGTAAATATCTTTGTGATATGAGCTGTTAGTCAGAAGCAGACAGGCAACCTGAAGACTTTGTTTCTTTTTCTAAAAAGGTCTATGTGTGCTTTGGCTATGTTGTTTTAAGGGATGGAGCAGTTTCTCATTACTTTTTGCTTATACTGAAAGTGATAGTATTGTTCCAGTTTATGTTACCTAGCAACAACGTATAAACAAGATGAAAACATGTGGTCGCAACATATAAAACACATCTTATTCACCACTCTCCGCTGACTGAAATATTTTTTTTTTCACTCCCAAAAAAGGAAATAAGCTCTTCCTATTAGTGTCCTGTTGGTTTGTAATCAGAGTGTGGTTTCTCCCTCAGTGAGTGTTAAGTTCAGCCGCACCGGGCCCGGTGGGTGTGCCATTTAGCCAGCGGGAGAAAGCTGCAGGCTGCAGTCTAATCCCATAATGGGATTACAGCACCGCACTTACCTTAGCTATAAACAGATGGACGTACAGAGATGCTAAAGCAACTAAGACAGACAACACGGCAGCAACATTAAATGTGTAATCGGGTACATTTTGTTTGATAATTACGCAGAGGCTCAGAAATGCTGAAATACTGTCAACCATTAATGTTAATGTAAAATTCAAGTTCAGTATGTTGCATTTACAGGATTAAGACTTGTTTTTAGAGAATAATTTCTTCATCATCCGGACTCGAAGAATTTTTTCAGGGTAAAAATTGCAAAATTATCTTTACAATAGGGATTTTTTTTATGCGTACTGTGCAGCCCTAGTTCTTGAATATGATATATAACATGCTGGACCTTTTGGTAGTTTTATTGCGGTAGTTTTATTTGGTAGTATGCAGGACTGTGAGCTTAAGTCTGAAACTGACGAGAGAACAGCCTGTGACAACAGTATGACAAACAGATTAGTGGCACGTACTGCTGTTTGACAGCATCATCAAAAGTCACCAAAGTCATAAATCTTTTTCACATTGGGGATTAAAATTAAACTATTCTGGTCAAAACATTTTATAATTACAATACAAATGCGCACACAGTTCCATCCTTTATTTTTGCCACCACCTCTCCCTGTGTTCCCACACCCGCCCCCTCTCCATCTTCCAACTCCTTCCCAACCATCAAGTGCTTCAGCAGATGGTCCTGGGTTCAACAACAACAACAGCAGAGTATGGTGGGCCCTCCTGGAGTGCACACACACACACACCATGGACAGCATCTGTTTATGAATGGGACGACAATTGCCCACCCCCTCCTCCCGCCCCGACAGCTACAGCTGACAGAGGGAGGAGGGGGCGCCGGGAGTCACCAAAAGAAGTGATAAAGAAGAAAAAGGCAGTCACAACAGGGGGAAGGAAAGAAGAGGACAACAAAGTTAAAATGACAAATATATTTTTTAGTTTGTTTTTTTTTTTCTTTTTAGGACCAGATGGTACTGAAAAATCTTTTCCCGGCATTCAAACAGCTAACAATTTGTGTATCGGCTATTAAAAGCAGACTTGCATTCTTGGATGCAGGGCTGAACTCAACTCCAGTGGTTACTCGTCTTAACTATCACCTTTAAAAAGGTCTGTAGGTGAGGTATGCGTTTCTGCGTGTCAGGCAACGGTCAGAGTTCAAGAGGGTAGACTCACCCAGAAATTAATATTTCACCTCACAGGTGTGCTGTTCTGGCCGCTTCTTCATAAAACTTCAAAATGATTAATTATTCCACTGTATTCATCAAATGGTTCACATTTGTGTGTCTACTAGCTTTCTGTGCATGCTAAATCTGGTGACTGCTTCCCTAATCTAGGCCATCAGACTGAAGATAAGCACAGGGTGCTGACCATTTGTTTTCTGTTATTGTTTTATATTGAGTTTTGTTAATGTACAATGACGATAAAACAGGTCAGTTATATAATTTTCCTTCCCTGTTGGTCTACAAGTACTACATTCTCCACAGTCACTTTAGCATGTACAAAACAGTAGTTATCATAGCATGGACATGCCAAGAAAGGATTCATCTAATCCATCAAACCAATGTGGAAAAACACAAATACATGCACTTCAAAGCACACAAACAATCAACAGTCAACTGACTTCTTTCATGAATCAATTATTCACTTTTCAAGCAAAAATACCCACATTTGCTGGTACCAGCCTATAAAATGTGTGCATTAAGGGATAATAATAATAATTAGAAAATGTCGTCCTGAACAAAATATCTTCCACAAAACACTTTAAAATGACAATTATCGACAACACCCACCAGACAGAACACAGCTGCCATTTTCACCGAAACATCCAAATCAGCAGGCAGATGAAGAGGAACAGCTTTCCAAAACATCTCCTCTCTAAATATGGTCTTTGTAGTGTTTAAAGTGGATGGAATAACAGTCTGGACGCAGCTGTATTCCACTATTAAGCGCATACTTTTTGGTTTTTCCATCTTCAGAAAGAGGGGAGGGTTAGAGAGTGGACAGATAAAGGATGAGGGAAATAGTTAGAAAAGGTCACAAGTGATGTCAGCGCCGTAAGCATGATACATCAAGAGTCCTGTAAGTACAGAAGATACACATTTGATTTAGCTACACAGAAGTGTGCAAGGTGACTGTTTTTAACATACTTTGTGCCCGTATGTCCCGGTAAACAAAGTGAATTTCTCTGAACTCATCTCCCACATCCTCTGTTATCTTTAGGGTATCTGTTTTGTTTAAAACCACATCTACTCAACCTCTGCGAGATTCTCAGCGTAGCACAGTTTTGGTGCCACCCACTTGCCTTTTCTATGAACCCAATTCTTCCTACTGTCAAATAAAGCTGAAAGACTTAAAAATAATCAGACTATATTTGGGTTTCTGAGGGGGAACAGATAAAAAATCAGAGGCTTTGGGCTACTGCATCCTAAGACCCTGTAGGAGTGTTTTTCACTCCCAGAAAGTGAGTCATGCAGCGAAGCCGGCAAGGACTTTCAAATTTATATGAGACGGAGTATTGATTGCATTTGTAGCCTTGTGGAAGTAGCCATTTTCACACAAACATCTCAGACATACACCCAAACATAAAACGGTAGACGTGAGGATCCGCAAATATACGCTCACAAGAGCTCGCCTGTCCCTGAAGAACAAAAGCCAGAGGGTAGTCGCGTGGCTAATTTACATGTACAACACCACATCATTTGCATCAATTTGCATTAGCATGTTCTCACACAGGCTGAACACTGGAGGGTCCATTCAGGGAAGCCATCACTCAATTAGAGAATGACAAAAAAAAAAGTATCTCCTTGTTGCAAACAGCTCGACAGCGAAAGGCTTTGTGATTGCAAGATATGACATTTCCTGCTCAGCTGCATTAAAGCTGTTGTTTCAACAGCGCAGTCAAAAAAAAAAAAAAAAAAAAAAAAAAAATCAGGCTGGTTCATTTCAGGTCACGGTAACTTAAGTAAGGCAATATGATATTTCTGGCTGAAAAATGCTGTTCAATTTTGCTGCTGGCAGACGAGGGTGGAGCGGGTTGTCATCAAAGTATTTCTGACAGCGAGGCTTATTGCAGGTTTCTGGAAAAAAAAAACTGAATTCAAGAACAAAAGCATGTTTACTTTAATGTAAATTGTATGCTGTTAAAAGACATCCAACTGTAAGGGCAGTTTGCAGTGGAGCAAAATGGGACAGTTATGAGCCGTTAAGCCAAACTACGCTTAGAAAAGTGCAAAAAATTGCAGGATTTTCATGCTATTTTTGCCGTAGGTGGACATTTGGCATTAAGCAACATGTGAGAGCAGAAAACACGTCTACTTATAAATATTTTAATACTTTATAGCTTCAAATTTAAATCAAAACCATTACACGGGATAAAAATGGACTTGAGATCCAAGTCTGCAGCAACAAAGCCAAAGACACCATTTCCCATACTCAGAGCTAAACAAGCTCACCTATAAATAGCTTTGTGTGACTTGAATCTCGTCTGAGCCTGCACAGGTAAACTGCACCGAATACTCCATTCCTGCTCCCGTCTCATGACCATCTATCTGCAGGTGTGGCTTTACTGCACAGAAGGGCAATGGTCAACTATCTAATCCACCCACCAATATAGCAATGTTGCAACGCCTTAGGAATTTATAGCGCTGCCGTATTAAATTCCAAACACGACGGTCTCGAGATGGCCATGGAGACGACGTTCTTCGACGCGTCATGATATTTTTAGGCAAGAATAAAAACATGATTAGACAACAGTGACTTGAAAAAAAAAAACTTGAAAGTGAAACTAGACGGCACACTGTTCTAAAAAGGAAATAACACCAGTCACAGCTAATTACACTTTATTTTTTTGACTGTGTTGTGATTAAGAATGTAACAAGCCCACGAGCAATAGACTGGATCCTTGAGTATCTGTGAGCAAGCCGGTTGGCGAGTCTGTGTCTATAAACTGACTCACAGTTTTGCTTATGCATAACTGAAGTGCTTCAGAGTAGAAGCTCTGAACACTCCGTTTTTTTGCCCTGGAGGATGTAATCCTTGCTCGGTGCCACAAACCCTATAAATGTATTCAATTTATGATACTGTGGTTTGCCTTTTATAGAAACGTCCACCAATCCTCTGATGCTATTTGTAAACTTTAGGACGGGACCTCTTATTTAAAACATAAAAGCAAAACCACTTTACAAAAGCTACAGTCTGAAACAGAAATGACCTCAAGTAACACTATACTGTTGCCATTGTGTTATTTATGGGATGGAGATGCTCTGTCTACATCTGTGATAAAAAATATATATATATTACAACTCTTTGAATCCTAGAATTACACTGGGACTTGAGATTGCACCATTATTCATCAGATTAAACAAGATGAATCATTTGAATGCTACTGTAGGAAACAAACTAAAAGTGTAAATGTGATAAAAATGTTGATACATCTCTGTGTATTAATAGTTTCCTCTTACATTACTTCACTCGCAGTCTATGCCTCCCATCCCCCCTCCACACACAGTGCTGGAAAATACAGATGGGTGTTAAAACAAACCTGAATAAACGAGTAAAGAAACATAATGAATGCTGATGTTTCCACACATGTTCACTGCACGGTACAATTAAGCAATTAACATCCAATCGTGCTCTGTGACATGTAGAAAATGCTGCACATGCCCAGTTGATTCTGGTTTTGTATCGAGAGGAAAAAGATCTAAGAGGGTTCATTGTTCATTGCACGGATGACAGAAGCTTCAGTCACAAAGCCTGATCAACGGGCCGGTGTTTCAATAGGAACAGTGACTAATGTGACATCTGCATTTAGATCTACAGGACAGACGTCAGTATATAAGGCGAGAAATCAGACTGTCAACAGTCCCATAAAGAGGATATTAAAGTAGTGCTGCAGTGCATAAACTCCTCATTACAAAGTTGAATGCACATTTTAGAGTTCAGTGGTGTTCAAACTATCACCTCTGGTCTGCAGAGATATGGAAAAAAGTGATATGGTGAGATGAGTCATACTTCATATTCTTATCGGTGGGAGAGTGCATGTGTGGCGAATGGTGCAGGCCTGAATGCTTGACCCCATTATTGAGGGGATCCGGTAGCTCTGTTCTGCTGTGAGAGGCATTTCACTGGCATGGTTTGGGTCCACTTCTCCCCTTAAGGCCAAGTTATAGTTGTACGCCATGGACTACCCAAGTGACTTAGACCGTTGTGAGCAACGGCCGAAATACTAGTTGCTGATGCGGTTTCTGTGCCAATGTGTTGAGTTTCTTGGAGTACTATAAACAATGGTGACTGAAACTGAAGCTCTACTTCGTCTCTTTCCTCATTTCTTTTTTCACCCGTGAAATAAAAGGATGAGGGAACAGGAGCGGACACACATGTGTGTGACGCAGCATCACACGTTACTCATATGCTACGACCTTAAGTCACCAGATCACAACACAACTGAACACTTAGGGGAGATTTTAGACGGTACAACCACAACCATCATCAAAGCACCAAATGAGGGAAAGTCCAGAGACTTGTAGAAACAATGCCAAAGTACACTGGCCAAACACCTTACTAAGTAACCTTTCTCTCTTTTTCCTATATCCCATCTGTATATCTCAATACCAGGAAAACAATAATCATCATCCACTGGCTTCCACAACCACCCATACAGGAATTGGACTAAACCAGCATTAAAAAGTAGAGAAGTCTGACATCTCTTTTTTGACACTTTTTGGAGGTGAGTCAATGGTGTGTTGATGCACTGGCTCTCTATAATTACACAAACACACACACAAAACTATTCAGGAAACTGAGCGTGATCAGATTCACAAAAAGATTTAGTCTTTAAAACAGAAAACAGATTAAACGTAGCCCTTGCGGCGGGTCGGATGGACGAGTTGTGGTCCACGGCTCTATTGTGTGGCTGCAGGTCGACCAACTGTATGGACACAATGAGCTGCACAAACACCTCTCCGCACACAAAACATCAGGACTCCGGCTTCTCGTTTAGCGATTTTAAAAACAGCAAAGCTTATTCAGCACAATGCGGCCTAGACCAACCCAGACCCTCCAATTCAATTCAAACGGAACTGCATGTGCTTGCATAAGCACCAGCAGCAGCAGCCACCCATCCCGTCCCGTCCCCCTGATCCACACAGACTAACACACACACATCACCTAAAGGGACGTATTGTAAATTTGCACGCATGTATGTGCGAATTTACAGTGGCAAACTCACCTGTTAAGATGCTTTAGCTTCTTTGGTGGCAACAGCTTCCGATTCCCAATCTCTGAAAAACAAATACGTAACAGGAGGGTTAATCACTCAGAAATCATTTACTTAAACAAACCTCAATTATAAATAAACCATACCCTGCCCGAGGGTGCTTTACACTTTTATTGGTTTACTGTGATTAAACAACACCTACGTGTGTGATACAGGCAGACAGGTGAATTTGCAAACCACTTTTAATGTCTCACATTAATTATTAAATGGTGGACAGGTTATAACAGCACACCTCATCCCCACACGCACCAGACTCCATGCAAGGACAAGCAAACACAAACAAACATTGCGATTCGTGAAAAGTATGCCAATTAGCCAAGGTGGAAAAATGCAGATTAAACCGCATTACATGGAAAAGCTGGGGCCCTACAAGGTGGACAGAAAATGTGTGTGTCTGAGCGTGTCAGATAAAGACGCAGAGAGTGAGAGTGTGTGTGTAGGTCAGAGTTACAGCTCCAGTCCTGATCGGCCATTATCTCAGCTGTTGCCTGACTTACAGCTTAACCAACATGGCTTCTCTCTCTCTCTCTCTTCGAGTCTGGTATTTTTCCAACGCGAGCCAAAACACCAACAATGGCCCTCAACCGGGGCATTGAATTACAGTCGATGCAATTCAATTATCGTGTGGCTCGGTCGTGTTTGCAGCCTCGTCGGTCCGGTGTAAAAAGTTAAGTGGATACGACTGCAAAACCCTGTACAGCCGAGCAAACGTTAGTCTGAAGCTAACCTGCCGTCCTGCCGACAGAGGGTGTTAAACATCGACACACACAACTCTGCAGAGTTCACGATTTTCACCCCCAAATTCACACTCACATTAAACCTCGATGTCACATTTTTGCCTATTTATTCAAGAACAATCTCGACGACCGTGTCGCCTCTGCAAAGCCATAAAAAAACAGCCGGGAAACCAGGCGGAGTCACCGCCAAGCAACCTACGTCGTCAAATTAGCACGGATGCTAATGCTCGATACAGGCTAACGTTACGAAGCGGCTAGTTAACGCACCCGGTTTTATGTCAAATGAAGCGAGTGTGATACTTTAATAAACCCAACGGTACAAAGAAACAATGAACACGGTTGTGGTGTCGGTTAAGACCTCAACAAATACACTAAATATCTAAATAAAAGCATAATACTGCCTTTTGACAGATACGTACGCACAGCTGCCGAGCTAAGGTTAACCAACGTTCGTACCAGTTAGCGTCAGCAAACGGTTAACCTGCCTACAAATACTAAAGCTCTGCCTGTCAAACACGGCATGAAATGAGCAGACATCTGCATGCAAACCCGGATTTCCTAGTCTGTGCGTTTGCCATTTACCTTTGCAAACTGCAACCGAGCCGCCTTGGCCAATGCTACAGCTTCAACGGGAGGCTAGTTTAGCTTAGCTTAGCTTAACCCAAACAACAGCGGCTGCTCCAACTTATCTACACCAGTACCCGGTCTCCTTGCTCTGCGCTGTGTCTGCGTGTACGTTTAATCTCGACAAAAATAAAGGATCACCCGGTAAGAAGAACCAAGCTTACCTCATTGAAGTATAAAGTGCAACAGAGTGGAAAGGAAAGCCGGCTGTAAGGCTAAAAGAATTTCAACGCGTTTGCAGCATCTACGAGGGGAGGCATCCGTCCTGCATGATCGCCATTTTCTTAACTCGCTGCTGGCTAACCTTCTTTCGCTTGAGCTCTGCTTTCCCCTCCTCTCTCTCTGCATTCACTTCAGCTATGACTGTGTGTGTGTGTGTGTGTGTGTGTGTTTCTGGAGGGGGAAGACAGGGCAGGAAACACATTCACCACTTCCTCTGACTGAGAAAACCAAACAGCGAGAAGAAACCTAAGCGGTATCGAAAGATGAGTAAAAGTGGGCATGTAAAACTGGGCATGTCGACCATGTTCAGGTTGAGCAGCTCGCTCCTATAAATCAATGACAAATCTTAACACGATGCCACCTGCACCAGACTCAAAAACATCTACAGTTAAATATTTAATTAAAGATTTACGTGTTTCATAAATCTTTTTTATCTTGATGTAATAAAATGTAATAAAAATAGGTTTCCACACATCAGTGTGAAATGTGAAAAATAAATCTCCAATTATCTGCCTGGGTACAGATCACATTTCAAATCTTATAATCCAGGGCCATAGCCAGATTTGTATGTATATAGTGCCAAATCATAACACATAACACATAACACCTCTTTACATATAATATTATTTACAGAGGCACAACAATCCCCACCATGAGCAAGCACTTGTTGGCAATATTTTCTGACCATGAACCAAAAATATGTTTTTTAAAGTATTATATCTTTTTAACTGCTCAGTTATGCATTTGATTTCCTAGCATGAATGTCTAAATGACCTTTCAAGGACTTCTCCACACTGCCACCAATAACATTTCAGGAAAACTTTATTTAGTTGGCCTAAAAGTAGTCCGAGTCTGAAAATACTGGAATAAGCTCATAACATACTCACTATATATATATGTTTTAAATCATGCAGCCAAACTAAACTGTGATTTTCAGTTGGCAGTTTGACGTGTCCATGAGCAGAGCATTGATTATTTATAGCTACTCTGAGGATTCAAGAGAAATAAGAACTCCCTTGCCAGTTATATATTATGACTCGAAACAAAATGTAAAATGTAAAACATGGACAAATGTGTCCTCTCTTGTCTAATGTTATTCTCTCTGTGTCATAATTCATGGTTTTATTAATAAATTGATGAGGTAATTGACCTTGCGTGTGGTTGACCAAAGGCATTACTGTACATACTGCAACTGCTGATTGCTTAAGAACAAGCGCCCAGTTGTGACATCATTTTCTTTTTCCTGCATGTACAAAGGAAAAAAACAATGCTCTGCCTTTCAGACTTGAGTTTACTTCTGATTGTTTGTAGAAATGGCAATTTAAAAGAAGTAACACGCAGAATTTCAAACACAAGGAGAATTTTAGCATCTCTCCTCTATTGCTTTCACAAAGCTTGTCTTAGCCACCCATGCGTGGTTTTGGCTGTTATGTAAGAAAACAATCCTGAAAAGAGTTGTTTAAAAAAAAAAAGAAGAAGAGAGACAGACAGAAACACGAGAGGAGAGAGAGACCAACAAATACAGAGTGGAATCTGCCAACTGCAACGTTTCACCAACGAGACAAAGGCTGTTGCTGCTTACAGGAGAGACCAGCGATACGTGTGTGCAAAGCAATGACCATTGACCCTCTGATGGCAAAAACAACCCCCATCCTTGTGCACAAATTACCGCCCTTATCTGTTTGTATTTGACTGTGAAGGGAGAGAGAGAAAGAGGCGTAGAGTTCATCTACTGCCAAGTAATTCTTTTATTTGCCCGGGTATCCAAGACAGAGTCAGATTAGATTTTACAGCATGTAAACAAGTTGCTAAACTCTAAGCACTGGTGGAGATTTGACATGTAGTTTCTTATAATCATACATGTGCAATCATAGTGAAATTTGTGTTTCCTAATAGATTTGTAATGCTAAAGATGTGTTCGACTGGTAAGCTATAAATGGCCTCAAATGGTATTTATACTTCCTGCCTTCTTGCACTTAACTACAAAATGAGATACACTGAAGATGTCATGTGATTACAGCGTGAAAAGTTACATCTAAACAAATTTTTACAAAGGCAGCACACAAGGCAGCTCAGTGTTAGAGCTGTTCTTGCACAAACTGTATTAACATGTAGGAAAATGCTCGTTAAACTACTGTATAATAAAACACTCAATAAAGCGTTGCACCTCTCGTAAACTTGTATCACAGTTGCTTACAAAGCTTGTAATTACTTTACATCATACAGGATGCTGATTTACACCTCCTCGGTTGTGTTTCAATGTTTCCTGTTACATTTCATTTGCGGGATTTGAGGTCACTCACACACAGTTGTTTGATGTCATGTGCAGTATTATGTAAATGTATGACAGCAGTGTTGACGATGATAAAGAGTGCATTCGTAGAAGGCACTGCAGACCACGCTGGCTAGATTATTAAATGTATACAGCACAGCGGTGTTTAAGAGCTAAAGGCTAATGTCAGCATGTTAACACACTTGTGAGTGTGTGTATAAAGTTCAACATCTTGGGTTAGCCTGTTAGCATGCTAAATGCTAATAAGCTCTAAATACAGGGTAGGAAAGTTCACTGGGTTAAGGCATCACCAAGTTTCAATTCAGCAGAGTTCTGGATATGTTGGAGTTTATTTAGGACAATGGATGATGTGCTATATAACATACTGTTGTATTAGTCTATTCTGGATGTGCTGAAGGTTTCAGCAGCAGAGAAGGAGGTTTGTTGAAAGTCAGTGCTTGTGTCTATGACAGTTTCTCACGACACCCACCACACTAACATATAACTTCTCTTATAAGTTCTCTCAATGCAAATCCCACGGTTTATTGGTATAGGGAGTTAGCAAGGAAAGCATAGGACTCAACAGAACGTACTGACATGATAACATGATAATCAGCCTGGGGCACTTTGACACAGACATGCAAACAAACCCCACAGCTCACATACCTGTTTGTTACAAGTTAGTAATCATGTGTTTCTATAGAAGCTATAACAGAAAAGTTAAGTCAACTACACTATAGAAAAGACCTGGGAGTTTTTCTGGCATGTTCAGTGAATGTCCACTCATGCATCGCAATATACTGAGGCAAACTAGCATTAGATTAAGCTGGTAGACCGTAACAAAACAGAAAAGTCCAGAGACAGCCAGCGTTAAAAAAAAACAAAAAAAAAAACCTGAACAAAGCAAGACAGAGAAGAATAGAACAGTACAGAGTAGATCAAAACAGCTTTGCTACAGAGTCAGGTCACAAGCAGTAAAATGGTGAATCTTTTACATCTGTGGTAACATTAAGAGCATAAAAAATATATTTTAGGTTTTTGTTTTTTATTTTAAAGTGTCCCAGAAACTAATACCCGATAGTAACTGGAATGTGTGTGTTTGAAAGGGCAAAAAACTACTTCTTGGCTACTTGTCACAACGATGATACATCTGCAATTTCGAAACCGAGTTCTGTGTATTTGTGTGTGTCTGTGTGTGTGTGTAGGTGTACAGAGACAAGAGCAGGGCAGTGAAGTCAAAGAGTTTGGTAATACTCTCTGACAAGGCAGTCACCTTGACAAGCAGAGCAGGCCATGGTTTAATCATTTACACACACACACACACACATACACACGCTCACAGGGTTCAAATGGAGGAAATAGACCCTGGTTACCTGTGCAAACAAATCCATACAGGTAAACACGTGCCCACATCTACTGACACGGCGCTGGCTGTTATGTAGTAAGTTATGTAAGTTACAACTTGTATTCATTTTTTCAGATTTAATGCTTTATCTGTCCCTCGTTTTACATGTTTTGTTGGATTGGTGTACACACACACACACACACAGAGACAGGTCACAGTGATAAGTTGCAGCTGCATGAGTTAGGGAGAGTGTAAAAATGGGAAGACCATTGTGCTGGAGGGAGAGAAAGGGGCATAGAAAATTGGACTGAAATGTGAATGTAAGGGAGGAAAAGGGACGTTGAGCATACAGGAGTGGGGAACAGAAAGTTAGTGAGGAGAAAGAGAGAGAGAGAGAGATTATGTGGAGAGCGGGTGAGAGTGTGAGAGACAGACAGACTGACAGACAGAAGAAGGTCAGAAAAGAGATTTGCATGTCAAGTAGTAATAGGCTTGTCCTGAGTACAGACACGCACGCTACTAAGCTGCAGTGTTCACAGTGCTGCAGTGTGTGTGTGTATAGTGCATTATCTCTGCTGGCTGTCAGCCTAAACTAACCAACGATGTGCCTAAACCTGTAAAACAGCATGTATGCATCGTGTTTGTATGTGTCTGCGACTTCTTCTTCTTCTTCTTCTTATTCTTCTTCTTCTTATTCTTCTTCACTGTTCCTTTGAGTCTGATCGAAATCATTCATCACTCTCTCAAGCTGCCTCCCCCATCCTGTCCACACTTATCATCACAGCCCCTTCATTTTTCATGTTCTCCCTCCCCAACCTCATTATCTTCTCCGTGTCTCCACCCTCCTCCCTCACTTTCTATCAGCACAAACACAGAAGATACACAATAGCGGCCAGCGTGCACACACACACTCACACGCTCACACATACACAAATAAGCTGTCCTTCTCTCATTCTCCTCTGTTTATTTCTGTGTTCTTTTACATCAGTGTTTTTCCTTTAAGCGCGCCAAGTGAAATTCATCCATTGTTAATTTGAATCATATGTTTTCCTGCCTTAATGACTTAAAAAAAAACACACACACACACAAGCAAATCCACCAGTATAGAAGCTACAATTTCAAAAGGCAGGTCCATCAACGTTTCGATGAGCCAGTGAGTGCTTGTTGACATCAATTAGTCCATCACATCTGACATCTGAATGTCACGCCGGTAACTCATAATTTGAAAGCCTGCAGAAAGGAAAACCTGCAATACTCCAACTCAAATGTGCTACAATTTAAATGGAGACAGTGGACAACATTCATAATTCAGAGATATCATAGAGGTCAGATAAAATAAACTAAGTCGGCATAATATTTTTAACCATTTACATCAAATATTTTACAATATTTGGGCACTTTGGTTCAGCTGGGGACCATTGTTGCATGTCATTCCCCATCTCTCACTCATCTTTCTCCTCTCAGCTCTACAATAAAGACATCAAAATCCCAATTGAAGCTATTACACAATTACACAGCGTTGCCCGTCTTATATTTTTGTTTTAAAAAAGGGTTTTGCAGCTGCAGACTTGTAAGAAAAAAATGAAATAGATTTGTTGTGGCTAAAATTACGCCTGGTCAACCAATCACCTGAACATTCATCCCCCTTCAGCTCTCAGTGCATGTGCACACAACCAGCTGAATACCAACCTAATCCATCAACTGGTTTGCTTGTGATTTCTTTCTTTTCTTTTTCCTTTTTTTATTACACACAGATGACTTTCATTCACCCTTGCAGACTTTATTTATGCATGCACACACACAAACATGGGATATTCTGCAATACAGACATGTACTATGACAGTATTTTCAGGAGATCGTTCCATTTCTGTCACTATAATCCATCACCAGGTCTTGAATATGCAGATAGTCTTGATAAGCATGCAGGGTGACAGTATAACATATTCAAATGTACCCCCTTTATTTAAATTCACTCTCATTTATATTCATATCACTGATCCAATGCCGGCCTTGCTCCTCTATTAACACAGGAACTCATGCAGATCGGTGGTCACAAGGTACAGTGATTGGCTGGTCTTATTGTCATTCATCTCTGGCGTCCATATTTTACCCTGCGGATAAAGGTGACACCGGGCAAAGAAACAAACACACAGCAGCACGTTCAATCACACACATGCTCAACACTCTGCGCCCCACAATGTGCTAACACGAGTACATAAAAGTGTCAAAGACAGCCCTGTCACCTTTGTGTTGTTCATTCAGTGGAGTGCATGTTCATGTGAGGGCAGTAGATGAAGGCGGTGGAAAGGAAAAATGAGGCTCAGACAGGAACATAAAAACTATTGATTTCTTTCTGATGCTCCAAGAATTGATTTTAAAAGACCGCTTTTTATCCTGGTGAACAATTAATAATATAACTTATAACTTTAGGAAATATTTATGTTTGCTCTCTTGGTGAAAGTTAGATTAGAATGTCCACTCTTGTGTCTGTAAGGTAAATATGGAGCTACAGCCAGCAGCCAAATAGCTTAGCTTCAGTGTTGTAGTACTCAAAACTGGTTTTGGTCCTCAGACCGGTCTCAAGAACACTTTTGTCTCAGACAAAGAGATGCATTTTATGATTTATTTGCTAACTCTCTGGGAGCAGACATCCATTTCATAAACCACAGAAAGTTCATCTGCAAAGCAACGTCCAAAAGAATATGCAGCGGTTTGAAAATACTTCAAGGCGACACTTAATGAGGTGACTCAGTGTAGCAACCACGCTTCACCCAAAGAATTTTCTTGGTCTTGACTTGGTCTCAACCCTTCAAAGTCTTGGTCTTGGTCATAACTCTTAGTTTAGTTGGTCTTGACTCCAGAACTGCTTAGCTTAGCACAAAGACTGGAAACAGGAGGGAACAGCTGGCCTGACTGTGTCTGGGATTTTGTACATTACTATTTCATGGCTGGGTGCAGTGACTACACTTCGAGTTTCACTTCACACTTCAATAGAGATTCTGGTTGTTTCCCTCTCTTTAGATTGTTAATTTGATTTTCACACCAGTGCTAAATATGTACATCTCATTCACTGTCAGCGAATGTAAATGACTGTCAGTCAGTCCATCAAAAAGTCCTCCTCCACATGGCGCAGGTGTCTCGCTTTACTTGCATGAGCGGAATCACTTGACCCGAAAAATGATCAAACAGAAATGTTGGGAGGATACACTAACAGGTTCTGATGAAACTGCAGAAAGCACCTGGGGCTCTGTTCACAAAGACATTTTGCAGTCTGTAGATCACAGAGACGCTCCAGATATGATTTGACTGTTTTCTTCTCATAGCTAACTGTAAAACGGACTCAACTCACATTCACTCTTTGGACTTTTTTTTTTGGAACTGCCAAGTTTATCTCTGAATAAAAGGGACATGTTTTAAACACGGGGCAGAAGAAAATCACTCAGAGAGCCTAGAGACCAAACGTCTGCCTTGCAAGTAAATATGGACAGAGGAAGTACAGAGGAAATGAGCTCTGTAAAGCCTCATTTGAAGTCACACCACAGCTGAGCTGAAACACAGACGGTTCATTGCTATTATAACGTCTGACTTACAGTATATTCAGCATAGAAAACTTATGCTAAACTGCAACTACAAGTATGCATTTTCACTTTGCAGCAGTATTTTGGTTTGCAACCAAATACCTGCAAAACTAATGACAATCAGGCTCATCTGTAGTTTGAGGTCATAGGTTATTGACAAATGCTAACAGGCTAAAATATGTTAAACCAAGATGCATGGTGAACATTACTGTAAGTCTGCTTGATATGATGTTAGCACCTCACAGAGCTGTTTGCAGGCTGCAGACTCTCAGTTCTTTAGTTTAAATGTTTCATTGAAGGTTTGGTTTGGATGGAAACTGTAAAATGGTTACCGGGGATGTACCGTACACCTGGAGCTGCTGATACAGGCTGATACATTTGTGACATTTGGAGAGTAAAAATGGGGAAATACATGTGTTTTCTGACGTTTGATTTGCTATTGGTGTTTTGTTTAACCTCTAGTTCATCATGCAGCACAAGGAAAAGGTCATCAGAACAAATGCAATTAGAACTCCTAACCTTTGCGTGATTTTTAAAATGGAACAACTTTGTTTTGTGCAGAAGAAAAAGAAGAAAAAGGGGACATTCTGGGATTTAAAAAAAATGAATTTCTTGACCTTCCAAATGTTAATAGCAGTCAGTAAATATCAGAGTTCTTTGGTAGAGTTTGTAACGTAAAGCACAGTTTAGTCTCTGTGCCGGGGCCATGATGCAATGTGTGGCATGCAGACTGACCTGCGAGCCATTGTCATGGACAGAGCCACTGCTGCCCTTTGTTAATGCGGGACAGGCCGGTAGACCTCTTGTGGAGAGGGGCAGAGAGAGAGAGAGAGAGAGAGAGAGAGAGTGTAGCTGCAGTTCAAAGTGTGAATGACAAAGAGGAGAATGATGTGATGGGAGGGAAAAAGTGGCAGACACAGGAGATGAGGAGGGGGTGGGATGGCGAGGAGCTGGCATAAATGACTGAGAGCTAAACGATTCATCACATTAAACGCTCCACATTTAAATCTAACATGTCGCCTTTATCTAAGTCTTATCGACCTCTGACTATCCTTTATTCCAGCTCCACTATTCTGCTGTCTGCTTCTACTGCAAAGAGGTCAATTAAGTGTAATTACATTGGAGTTAATTCTTAATCTAGTTAACAGGCTGAAAAAGAGAAGATGCAATTATAGTTTTCATTTTTACATTCGAGGGAACTTATTTCCTCTCGTCTCGTTCTCCCTGCACGCCGCCCCAACCCCCATGCCAGTCCGAGCAGCCCAAATCGAAATGTGTGTGTGAATGTGTCTTGTGTGTGCTCAGAATGTTCTAGTGCACAGGGGGGAAGGGGTGTGTGTGTGTGTGTGTGTGTGTGTGTGTGTAGATTGTCCTGGCATGTTGCCAGTCTCTCTCAGTCTCTCATTACCACTGTGTGTGTGTGTGTGTGCGCGCAACGGGGGCCTGCCAGCGTGACGGGCGTCACCAAGGCAACGCCAGAGCAGGTTCCAGATGCAATGCATCATATTTCTACAGGAAGGTGCACGTGCATACGCATACATGCTCGTACGAGCACACACGCACACACGCGCACGCTCACATTAAATGGGCAGTAGACCTTTGGTTAGCCATGCAGATTAGTTTTATCACGATGGACCAACTCTCATTTAAATATTCATTCTTTCTTTTATCCCCCTCCGTTCTCAGATGGGTGATTGGCTGCCTGGATCCAGCAATCATCCTGGACACACACACACGGACACACACACAGTTGAGCATCCACTTGCAAAATCTGATTAAAGGGAACCTTACTTTTTACCCGTTGTTCCTTGACGTTCAAGGACGAGTTCGACAAACTGAGAGCCAGCTGAGAAGATCGACACCAGTCTTATCTGTCTGTTGGAGCCAACAGGCTAGTTTAGCTTAGCATAGCACAAAGAGACAAACTGGAACACTTAATGGACATTAACTTAATTATTAGGTGGATTTTGTTACCTTTAGGGTAGCTGTTTCCTCCTGTGCTCCTGCTGAGCTCACCAGCTGCTGGCTCCAGCAGACCAGACAGACCAATATCCAAAAATGTTGAACTATTCCTTTAATTAATGTCTTTGTGAGTATTATGAGATTGTTATAGAGCGGATTCGTGTGGGCTGCCCAGGCCTTTGAGTGATTCATCCATGTAAACAATGAGCAATGGTTATGATTCATTTAAAAGACATGAAAGTACATCACTGTGGACATAACATCTAAATCTGACCTACGGTGCTGACAATGTTGATCAAAATTAAAGGTGAATTTTTATTTCAGCAAAAAGTTATGTTGCCTTTAAATTTCACATGTCCAGTCTGGGTGACATCCTAAAAAGTCACTTTATATTTGCCTTTTAATTCCTCAACTCTCTTCTCTTCCTTCCCCTTTCATTCTTACAAAAGTTAAAACATTTTCTCACTATATTGTTGTGATCTAACTCTGTATTTTACACCAATTGTTTCCCCTTTTCCACCCTTACAACATATCCTCCACAATGACTCACAGCAGTTACATAGAAGTGGCTCTTGTAAACTCTGGTTTATGTCACGATTAAGCCCCAACAGTGAAGAGGACTGTGTTTTGGTTTGAGGTGTGTATAAGAAAAGAGGAGGGGGGGTAAAAAATATATATCATTGTGTGTATCCATAAGAAGCTTTCGTGTTTATATAAGTGTGTGTGTTTGTGTGTGTGTGTGTGCGTGTGTGCGTGTGTGTAGAGTTTCTGTCGGCATGACTTATTCATAACAGCGTAGAGTTACAGTCGGCCCAATCAGACTAACATTTCCACAGCAGGTTTCCGAAGAACAAATTTTCTAAACCACACACTAAGACACTTCCTGAGGAGAACATTTACAAAAAATCTATTTTAAGTCCAATATTTTCCTCAAGATTTGCCTCGTCACTAAATGTCCGATGTTAGACTTAATGCACTAATGTCTGGTAGCTGCTTATTGCTGGTTTAGCAGTTGAAATGACTTGCATTTGAGTGCACAGAAAAAGGTTTAAATATCGGTTACAGTCTGAGAATACCTGAGAATATTTTGGATAAAAAGAGCAACAGACCAAACTCACTCTTTAATTTAATGGTCACAGTAATAAAACTTTTCATGAGATATTCAGAACATAACGATTTTACTTTAAATTATTCGTCTTAAAGCATCATTGTACAGAAGTTATTTTGCAATTTAGCATTGTTGTCGAATTGCACTGTGGGTAATGTAGGCACAAGGGTATTGTCCAACTGCCCACTGTGAGTCTGAACGACTTCATTTTAAAAAGATAAAACAAGCAAACCATAAATAAACTGAAGTAACTTTCTAAGTCTCGCTGCACGTTGCAACATTCTCAGAGCAAGTGAACAGTATTTCAAAGACTGAGAGTCTGTTCATCTGTTTCCAATCTTATGTCTTTGGAAGCAAAATAAGAAGGTTGGGAAAGCGCTGGCAGCCCATCTACAGTTAAACTACTAACTAATACTGATTTTACTGTGGAAACATGAGCTCACACACTTTAGCCCTGAAAACAGAAGTTAGCAAAGGTTCATGTTCATCAATACAAATCATCACCGCTCAGTTTTAATGGAAGGTGTTACTCAATATAGTGACACCGTTGCCTGGATAACCAACCGACACTTTTTCTGTCCCTAACACATTTCAGCCTGAAAAAAAATAAAAATAAAAAAAGCTTCAAAAACATGGCTCGCTTCAAACATTTTCTCAGTAGTTGCTTAGAAACAGTAGAAACCACAAGCAGTGAATTGAAGTTCAATGTGCATCCAGTTATGTGTTAAAGGATACAGAGGCCTCACAGATGTATGTCGCTCCCTCAGTCTGAGCACAGAACAACAAGCCACAGCCTTACTCCGTGGAAACAATGGTGATGCAGATTAAAAACAAATGCATCACGGAGAGGAGCTGTGCTTCTACACATATGTCATATTTATAGATATTATCGCCCCATGGAGATGACAACCTCGTCGATGAGGGTATCACTCAGTCAGACTCAACATGGAGGAGGCGAGGTCTCCACCTGATTGGTGGGTAAAAAAAAGATGCGTGGGAGGTGTTGTGACACTGAAGCTACAGGTCTATCAGAAACTTGTGTTTATTTATAATGCTGGGTCCTTTTTTCTCTTTGTTGTCACATCAAATATCTACATGGGTATGGACTGAGAGATCATTTGTAATAAGAATTTTCAAGATGAGGAGCATGTAGCATTGGCCAAAAATATCAAATCAAAGTCACAACAATATGTGGATAAAGTATTGTAAAAAAAATACAGTTTCAAATTAACAATCAGACTATTCTGTCTATTTTCAACTGTAATCTCGTCATTTTTTTATCCTGTTTATTCTGTTATGCTTGGAGGTTGTAATTGTGCTAATTCTGTTAGCAAAAGCAGAATTCTCACCAAAGAAACTCGCTGTCTTTTGTAGTATCAGGAGGTAAGTGCTGGATCTAAAGTAAAGTTAATAAGATCATTGGGCAATCCCAAACTATATATTCGTAAAGTCCCCCACCAACAGTGTGCAGTGTTAATCATCACATAATCACAGAGAAATTGCCTCAGCAGCTATTTGGAGGAATAACAGTTCATATAAATTATGCATCATCATGCCTGAATCAGTTCACATATGTCTAATTTCTAGATAGTTAAGATAAATAGATCAGTGTCACTCTCATGGTGACTTCCCTCATAATGGTTTACTTTGCAAATGAATCTATATGTGCGGTATATATATATATGTAGTGTGTTCTCCCCTCCTCATCGCTGCTGGAGTCTGGCCCGGTGCCAAATGGCAATTGGTTGTCATTCTAGCAGAAACAAAAGACGAGCAATGACAGTCAGAGCGTGTGTGTGTGTGTGTGTGTGTGCTAGCAAGAGAGAGAAAAAAAGACAGAGAGATATAAAAAGTGAAAGAGAAAGAGGGAACAACGTGAAGGGGGCTGTGCAGATTTCACATCTCAGTGAGCACAAAGGACAGAGTGAGAAATGACTGGAGATTAGAAATGGAGAGTGTAAGAGAGAGAAAAAAGACACGGGGGAGGGAGGGTGAGATGAAGGTGAGAGTTTGTTTTTAAGTTAAGTTTGTTAATTTTACAGTACGCCGCTAAATGAATGAAAAGACAAGGGAGGCATTCATCCACATTCAGGAATACACAGTTTCTAGTTTCAAGATAACTATGACCTTGTTTATGTGCAGCATTTTTAATAACATCACCTGCCAGTTTCACACATAAAACACAGAACTTTTCCAATACAAAGACATTCGACTGTACGTGTGAAAAGCAATTACTACAGAGAGGAGAACCCAGAAATGTTGCAGGTGTTCTCTTGCAGCTCGGTGCCGTTTTCCTTCTACGATTCAGCTCAGATCAAAAACCATCGCAGACTTTCTGGTAACACTATTCTATGACGAGAGTATCGAGGTTATGTACGGGCGGTGGTTTAGAGTGATGATTTCCATAGTGGAACTCAAACCTTTGAAGGATTATTGTGACATTAATGTGTTGATCAGATTAAAACTATTGTTAATAATTAATAATGAATGATCTAAAATCAAAGTACATGACAGTAACACCAGCAGAGTATTAAAAGACAAGCTGATTTTTCTGTTCTATAGGGTGTGAAATAATAACATAACACATAAATAAACTATTTTTTATGGGATGTAAAGTCAGGAGCAAAGTCAACACAGTTTAATGATTTGCTTATTCCACAGAGGCACAGAAACGTTATCGTTAATTTTCTCTCCGCTGCTGTTTTGCACCGCAGAAACGTCTCCGTCTCTCAGATTAGATCAGCCAGCAGCTGCGTAAGTCATTTTGTTATGTGGTCCACTCAGAATTTGATCCGACGGCGATGAAGAATTTGATATCAGCTTCAGTGCGCTTTAAAGATATGCCAACCTGCCGACTGGAGGTTTAATGGAGAGTTAAAGTCTGCTATGACGGTCTCCACACAATTTATGAGGTTTTTCTTTGCATAATTTTACAGACATTTTTGTCATCAAATACTTAATTGGTTAATTACTTACAGAATCAAAATCCTTACTGCTCACATCCTCTGGCCTGTCCAAGTTTCTGCACACTGATCGTTGAATTCGTCCAGTGTTTTTCTGTGCTAAATGCTGGATGGTGCAGCTGTTTGTGCCATTACAGACACGAGCTGAAATGTCCAAAGATGCTGGGGGTAAAGGAAACTGCGTTTTATTAATTTATCTGCTTTTATTACTTTGTTTATTGCATCCCAAGTGTGTGGCTGCTGTGATAATTTAATCTGGATAACATGAACTAGTCTTTGAATTTTACAACACTTTAAATTTTTATGATTCAGTTTGACTACAGCAGGACACACACACACACACCCATACAGAGTTCCTTTCTTCCCTCTCCATCTCCATATCAATGGCTGCAGGACAATCAACTAGCTGGTTCACACCAGCAGCCTGGCAGACACACACACACACACACACACGCACACTCATTTTCTTTCTCCTCCTTCCTCACTCCGACTCTTTCTTTTGTGCTTCTTCTCACTCACACACTGGACGATCGCAGGACATGAAAAAAAAATCAAACATATCACCAATCATGTTTCACCACGTTGACACTTTCATCCACAGCAGTTTACCATCACACAGCAAACAACAATAAATGCCTCCAATAAGGCGACGAGGAATAGATATTACAGTGTATCGCCTCAAAAACTCACTCAAACACCGGAGAAAACAGCTCTGCTGAAGAGCTACGCTCATCTGTAACAAGGTAACAAATGAAGAAGGAAGAAATTGTGCTTTGTTGTGGAACCACTGCTCTTTAGACAAACTATTGTTTCCTATGCAAGTTCAATTTTAGGTAGCATGCCTTTTAAAAGGTGCACTTTGGCTCAGAAACACTTAAAAAGTTAACTGTAACTAATCGTTTTAACTACTTTCAAACCTTCTGGAGAGACGACTTTCAACAATAAAGAGAATATAATATAAATCTGGATGGATTTTGTCTAATCAAAACAGTTTCACATAAAGCACGGCGCTCTCGAAGAGGATACTGCCAACTACTGCTGCTGACTGTAGGCTTGTGTCATCACGACTGGCTGCTAGTTGTATATTTTAACCGAAATAGATGCCTTGAAGGGGACTTCGTTAGCCCGTGTGTGTCAGAGACTTGTCATCCTGCAGAGAAGACTGTTGCTGTTAAAACATCTTAAAGAAGAGAAAACTGTATAAATTATTTACAGCAGGATTACTGAGCTCAAACAACACACTGACTCAGACAAATGTAGGAATGTAAGCACAGAAAGTAGTCACTACCACTCTGAGATACAGCTACTTAGAAGAAACAAACATCAGGCACTAGTCAATGTCCAAGTATGTCACTGCACAATTAATATAGTGTGTGTGTGTGTGTGTGTGTGGAAATGTGTGTGTCAGGATGTCGATGTTGCTTTATTTTGATGACAGGACGCATGATTCCCACACCCACCCCTCTTTCCCCTCCCCTCCTCTCCGCATGTTAATGAGCCGTCACCATGGACACGCTAATTAAACTGAATGCTGCACACTCACCCAATCAGAAGTACAGAGGAATGTAGACATCACACACACACACACACACTGGTAGAGATTTTACGGGGTGAACTGTTGCAAGTGCAAGCACACAAATGTTGAAGATGGACTAAAATGGACGACAGCACACAGACACACGGCGCAGAAATACTAAAGATCAGTCTGAGTCTCTCTCTTTTGTACTTGTAGGGTGTGTGTGTGTATGTGTGTGTGTGTGTGTGTGTTTGAGGGTGGTCACAACCATAAATAAGGTGTCTAGACAGCACAGCCGTCAGTCTGGCCTTTGCTGTGTGTTGAACATACAAATCAACAGAGTGACAAGAGAGAGAGAGAGAGAGAGAGAGAGAGAGAGAGAGAGAGAGAGAGGCTAGGTTTGTAATAAATATGCATGATCTGTGTCCTCCTTGAGGAAAGACTGATTCATCCAATGCCTTGCCTTGCTGGCATCACACACTCTCTCACACACATTCACACCAGAGGCACATTTTCACCAACACACATCAACAGGGAGCCTTTTAACCCGTCACTTTTTCCACCCTCGCCTTTCTGTTGATCTTCCTCTGGTTTCATCTTCCTCCTGTTTTTAGTCCGTACACAGAATGTCCCACTTTCTGTTTCTATTTTCATGCGTCTTTCTTCCTCTTTCCATGGAGTAAAACCTCTCGCACCATACCTGTCTGCCTCCACGTGTGTCTCTCTGCCTCATCCTGAAATCGACCCCATTTTTGTCTCGGTCAGACAAAAGGGACTTTCCAGATTGGTCAAGCCCACAACTGGAGGGATATCACTATCACAGCCTGTGATTTATTTGTTATCAGTACTGTGTGAAACTGGACTCACTTCTCATTTGACTTGTTTATTGTTATAAACTTTGTTATCTTCTTTAATAAAATTGGCTAAACCCCAAAGACTTAATAAATATTCACTACCTCAGTAGCATACATGTATATGCTGTCTTGGTCTCACCCTGTCTTGGCATTGGTCTTGACTTGATCTTGACCTCTCAAAGTCTTGGTCTTGTCTCTGTCTTGATGCAGTCTTGGTGTCACTTTAGGAGGTCTTGACTAGACACTGCTTGATGCTTGACTTTTGACATCCACTAAGAAATCTGAACATCTGCAATCCCATGGAAAAAAAGTTTTGTTAACTGCTGTTCGTACTTTGATGCTCAACAATCTAAACACATTACTGCTTAGAGATTGTAGATTGTTTTTCTTTATTTCAGGGCAGACATTTAGTTATATTTAGTTATAGTTTATTATTAGCACATAGCATATGAGATAGTCAGTGTGTGTAGCATCATTGTGTAATGTAAGCAGGGGCTGCTGTGAATAATCTTCTTTCTTGGAATGCTGAACCTCTTCCACATTTGTTTATTGTCTGTGTGCAGGATTCATTTTCTGACATCATAACCCACGAATGCAGAGCTCCTCTGCAGCATCCATGAGACCAACTGCAAGGACGGGAAAATAGCCTCTGCTGTTCGCGACTGCATCCCCGAGAAGAAATAAAGCTGAGTGAACGTGAACGGTGATTAATTAACCCACATACTGTATCTTCAGTGAGTTCCCGTAAGTCTCTGCAAGCTGGATTTGATAATGCACTGAAGTAAGGACACTGCTGGGTTCTTTAAAGGCAGGGAATTAAAAGTTTTTAGAAATGGTCAGCAGTAACAAGGACGAGGAGAGGAGAGGAGAGGAGAGGAGAGGAGAGGAGAAGAGGTGGGTTTTAAATCTGTTCTTAAACTCAATAGGGTAACACTAGCCCTTGGCAAAGACACACACACACACACACACACACACACACACACACACACACACAGTCTGTAGCCTGAGATGCTCATTGTTATTCTGCACACAGTTGTGGTCACAGACAGGGCCAGGCAGGAGTGCAGACACACATGCACACACACACTCACTCACGCGTGCGCACACACACACACACCCACACACATGCTGAAGCACATGTTGTCATGACACATTACAAATGCTAAATACCATACAAGATTAAGAATTACAAAAGCAGCACTAATTTGCATGCACACAATTGCACATACTGCCAGGCACACACACCTACACGGACACACACACACATTCCATCACTGCCAGAGTAACATCTGCCACCAATAGACTTCTTTCTTTCTTTCTTTCATTCAAAGCAGGCTCTCCTCCTGGCACTTCATGAAACACGGCGAGAGGAAAGAAGGAAGCGAACGACAAAAATACAAAGTATTTCCCAACATAAACTATGTGACAACGATTTCACCTCGAGTCACCCTGTGAGGAAACACCAGCAACTGTGTCTGTTTTTATCTGGTTTGTGGTGTAGTTCAACTTCTCTACACACTAAAAATCCACTTACAGTGAGAGGATGCCATTTAACACTGACTTTGAACTTTGTGGATTTTAGTTTGGACCATAAATTGAATTTACTGCAGCCTGCTTTACAACAACTCTCCAGCAGAGGGCGCGAAACCCAGGACTTGTTACTAGTGGCTGACAGATGTGGATGCAACTCCTTTATATACTGTTGGGCTGTTTAGTTTTTTGTGTTTATTTAGTTTAAGAGCACTTCATCTTTCAGACTATCACAGATACATGGTTTTCACTGGACAACTTATAATCTAGTAACTGGTAACTAAAGCTATCAGACAAATAGAGTAAAAAGTACAATATTTTCCTTGGAGATGTTGTGGAGTATGAAGTATAAAGTAAGTACAAGTACCTCAAATTTGTAGCCAAGTACTTTACGTGATGAGTACCGAACCTTTATCTTACTAACACCTGTTAAATGATGGACTCATGTGTATATTCACATGTTTCTTCATTATGCACACTGAAAGAGTTTTAAGATTTGTCCTTGTTCAATGTTCGGTGATGATGATGGCGAGAACTCTGTAACATCGGACCAGATCTCAACTGGGGTTCAAAGTGATGACTGCAAAGGTCATAGCATATGATTTACTGATTTACATAATTTGCATACTCATTACACCATCCAGTGATCCTTTGTGTCCCGTAGATGGAAGCATTATCATCCTGGAAGAGACCACTCCTAACAGTATGTATTAATTATGAGCCTCCACACATTTATGCATCTAATAATACAAGTTAGTATCCTCACAGAGGACATCTGATTACTTTAACTTCAGTTAGTGATACAGTGTTTTACTTTTCTGACATTTACACTAGAGAGTTTTAAAAAATATATTTTTATTTTTCAGAATTTATTATTGCTACTTTATTTAACTAAAGAAATAAATCCTGACATAATCAAAAGACTTGTTTTTTATACCTACTGACTACAACTTCCATGTACATTACTGTCACTTTACATTTATCTAACTAAAATTACATCATACATCGATCAATGTATTGAAAAAAAAATCAATACATTAAATAACCATTTTCAAAATTCTTTTTGCAGCTTCATCCAATCTTCATCAAATCTAGGAGGAAAGCAAAAAGCAAGCACTGAAATTGTGGAGAGTATAATGTGAGTTTGCTTTGGAGTGACCTTGAATGCATCAACGTGGATGGTTTCCAAAACAATCCATGCCTGTAATTGCAGAATTGTGCACTGTGATGGATTGCATACTGGATATATTATTCATTTCGTGCATCTTTTCCTTTTTTTTTGCAGCTTAATGTTTGCTATACTTTTTATCTTCACTTTGAATGCATTGAATTTCTTCTTTCAGAGCGTCACAGTCTGAAGTAAGACTTCGTTATCTCGAAAGCAATCTGGCAGCGGGTCCTTTTCTCAATCACCACATGGATGTAATGCCACAAACAAGTGTTTGCAGCTGCCACCGGCCCCCAAACAAGCCAATCTGCATACGCCTCTCTCTCTCTCACACACACACACACACACACACAAACAAGACAACGCAGCTTAGTCTTCATCAGGCAGCGTTGGCACAGTGCCCTGAGACGTCGGCACACATCACGGGCACAAAGGAGAGAAGGAAACCCAGACAAAAAAAAAAGAGAAGGAAAGAAATAAAGACAAAACAGAAAAAAAAGAGGCTAAAATAAGCAGAGAGGAAGAAACAAAGCGCAGCGGACGGCGGGATGACAGAGAAATAAAGAAAGCTGAAAGAGAAATCTGACAAAACGTACCTCGTTTCTGATCTTCACCACGCAGGGAAAGCAGGAGGGATGCTGCTCTTGATTGCTACTGGGTCCACCTCTCTGTCTGTCTGTCTGTCTGTCTGTCTGTCCTTCTGCCTGACTGGATCTTTGTCTGCGTGTCTGTGCATCTGTCTCTCTGCCATCTGTATCTGTCTGATGTCTCATATTTTGTAATATGCCTTCGTGTTATGCAGTGTCCTGGTGTTTTTTTTTCTTAATCCGTAGTTTACTTTATTGTTCTATCTGTCTATCTGCCTGTCTGTCTGTTTTGTCTCTTCCATTTTACACATCTTTTGTCGTCTATCAGACAGTTTTTCAAATACAGTTATTGTCTGTCTGTCTGTCTGTCTGTCTGTCTGTCTGTCTGTCTGTCTGCAGCGTCCCCCCTGCCCCGCTCTACAAACACCCACACAAGCACACAAAGTGAGGCACAGATGGACAGACGACCATGTTAGACTCAACAACAAAAAAGCAGCAAAAAACAAAAAAAGTACAGAGCAAACACAGACGCCGCAGGAAGCAGGGACGAGGTGTGGGATGCTGGGAGCCCACGAAGTTTAGCGGCCATCTTGGAGGACACGCAGCAGAGCACAACAAGCCAATGGTGACAGCATAAGAGATGCCCGACCGTCCGGGCACCCAACCGCCCAAAGGTTTGGCCGCAGGCCAAGTCGGGCATCCCACACTCACCAGATTCTCTCTTTTCAATCCCAGCATGCCTTGGCAAGACGACGAGTGATTGCAGTCACAACGGCAAAACAGAGAAGAGACAGAAAGAGAGACAGAGATGCTGGATCTCTGCCATGTCTTCCTTGTAGTGAGTTAATGAAGCAAGAAAAGCTTGGATGCACTTCAAGCATCAACTTTCACACACACACACGCACGCACACACAAACACAAGCCAGCACAGACAGCAGGCATATTGAACACGTCTTTCAGATTTATTTCAACAGCTTCCCACCTCCTGCACAAACAAAAACCCTAACAAGGCAAACAGCCACCAACCTGTCTGAAAACTGGATGTCTTTGTTCGGGGTTCACCGTGTTTGTTTGATGTCTTGATTCACGTTTTTAATGTTCAGGAAATAAACAAATGCCCTCCCACCCCCCAAAATATATATTTGTTGCATTCAGCATGGGCATCCTTACCTGGGATGCAGGCGGGCAGAACAGATGAGTGGAGGGGAGGTGTTGTTGTGTTCAATCTCTGGATGGGAAGCTTACAGCTGGGTGGGCAGAGAGGAGAAAGAGGAAATGGAGAGATGACGACAAGCAGGGGGGCAAAGATGAGGACGAGCACGGAGATGATGGCATGGTACTCCAGGGAGGATTCATTCTGGCAGAAATGGAATAGAATATGTAGTTACGTATCTTTTCATTACTGCATAATCACCTGAAAATAAGAACTGTTATGTTTTTGTTACCTTAGAATGAGCCTCTTCAGATGCCACAGGTCCTCTTTCATGGAGTCTGCCATTCTCCTACAGTATCCCAGGAGGGACAAACTAAACACTGATTCTAGATAGGATGTTTTGTGTTTTCCACGCATTTGCAGGCCACTTTACACCGCTAGATCTCATGAAATCCTACATACTGCTCCGTTAATAATCTGCAGCCACAAGTTGTTGGTCTTAGGCTTTGGTTTTAAACTAACAAACATTAGCCGGCTGGCAGATTTTATCTTTGGACACAGCCAGGCGAGCTGTTTACCTCTGCTTCATGTTTTTGTGCAAAGACGAGCCAGCTGTCTCCTGGCTCTCACTTCATATTTAGCAAAGTGTCTGTTCAGGCAGAATCTCTTCACTTCAGACCTTTCAACAAGTTGCACAAAGACAAAACGGCTCATCGATGACTTTAAGAAAGGATCCATCATCCCTAAAACTACGACGAGTGGGCAGGAAGCCGTTCAACTGTGAGACAGAAAACGAGACTCAAAGTCTTCAGGCACTTCCAAAGTATGGAACAGCACATCGTCTGTCAGAAGAAAAGGTTAAGGAGCTCTCCAGCACATTGAATGAGAATAAGTCTCTGCGGAAGCAGGTGGAGTATTTAACAAACCAGGAAGAGAGAAACTGAAGCTCAGCGATCATCTGCAGGAGAGAAGATCTGCAGCAAGATCAGCAACAACTTGACATGGAGAGGAAGTCTGTTGCTTAACGGGTGAAGGAGTACCTGGAGCTGATTAGTAAGTAATATGAATTGTACCTCTTTATATTGTGAGAGCAGCAGCATTTATATTATTCACCTCCCCATTTAATGAAAGACTGCTTTTAATCTACACCATATATGCAAGTTATGTAGGAAAAAAACTCAACATATAGCACAAGTGTTAAAGAGAGGTGTGCATGTATACAGGATGGGTGTTAGCCTCTGTTACCTGATCATCAAAAGAACTGCATTCAGTGTTTCTCAAAATTACGCGTAGAATTTTGTAGACTCCGAGTTTCAGTGTGTGAGTAATCAAAAACTACCGAGGCGTTGTCTGTGCTAACAGTCAAACATCAAGTAACAACAACACAGGACATAGCAGCCAGCTAATATTACTTACTAGTCCAACAGCAAGAAGTCTGTCCCAGCCATCTGTCTTTCAGCCTTTTATTTCACAAAGCTCTCACCAATGACTATAGTCAGTCTCTGTTGCCTCTGTTGTTACGTCCAAAGAGGCTGCTGAGACCGGTTACTTTCCGTGCTTGCCCAGCTCCGGTTCTGGCATGACACTAGCTCTGCTCCATATCACCATATCAAAGTTACATTGATAGATGACAGTGACACCATTCACCTGATCACAGGTGAATCACCAGCATAATATAAATCTGTTATTTATTTATATACATTTTTCGTCAATTCTCGTTGTGCTACACGCCAACACTGTGCACACATCAGCTTGCTAACATGTTAGCATTCTACACAATGTATCTTCAGTGCATTCATTTGTTTTAGTATATTCTGCTCCGTTTCTTTGTATGCTTCCTGCACCGTGTTTGTGGATTTAATAAAGTTGAATCTAAATTGAGGGTGGTAGCGTGTTAACATATGCTAATTTGAACCAAACCACTAGCATGACTAGAGATACACATACTTCTAAGTTAAAAATCCAATTTAGTTACCCAATAAAATACTGTTACACATATTTATGAAATCAAAGATGTTACTTGCTAACATGTTGTGGAAGTCATGTGATCCAGACAGAAAACATCAAACATCAAACATTTCATAGATGTTTCATTTATTTCCTTCAAAACAGGAAAAACTGAACTTTTCTCTGGTATTTTTTTTTTTATCCATCCAACATTTTTAAATCAAACATTTACAAAATTAAAAAGAAAAACTAAATACAACACAGAGGATCAAATCATAAATGTTCACAGTATATGTTTTAAATGAATCACAAACTCAATAATCCTCCGTGTGCTCCTGAGTGAAGCAAATGAAATTAACAGACCAACGTGTTGTCAAGATTTACTTAATGCAAGCTGGAACATGTTAGGTCAGTACATAAACCATAGTTTGTGGCAGTCCTGAGAGGCTGTGCAAGTCCCTTGACCCCTAAGTAATCCAAGGTTTCACATTTGTTTTCATTCACATTAATTTTTTTTATAAAGTGCATTTCCTTCACGATTTGTTCACTTTTGTTTTGGATGATGCATATTTTATATAAGGTGATACAAAAAGTATCCTGGGAAAAATTATAATTTAAGTCAAAGAAAATAAATCCAGGCACTTTTTTTTCTTTTTGTAATAGTCAAAATAACATAACTGAGCAGAGCTTTGCATCCTCCACCTCTCCTTCCCTCTCCTCCTCCCCGTCATCTCTGCTTTTCCTTGCTTTCTTCTTCTTGTGTTTCTTCAGCTCCCCTTCCTCCAGCAGCTCAGACGCAGCTCGTCTCTTTTTGTGCTTCTTTTCTTTCTTATTCCACTCTTTCCTTGCGTCGTCACCGCTGCTGCTCTCATGGCTCGCTGATGAACTGATGCTGTTGCTGCTGGGTCGCTCCCCGTCCTCCAGCTCCACCCTTTCCTCCCACCTGGTCCGTCTGGCCAGTTTATGAGCCTCATCCTCCCATCGGCTGCTTCCTTCTCCCTCAGCCACCGTATCTCGATTTTCTCTCTCCCTCTTGCCTTCTTTTAATACTTTATCCACCTTGTTTCGCTTCCACTCAACCATTTCTACCTTGCCCTCATTTCTACTTCTGTTCTGAGTTAATTCCCGAGCGGGGCTGCTCGCTCTGTGCTTACTGACCTCTGACCCTCCAGAGGATTCATAGGGGAGTGGGTCCCTCTCCTTAGCCTGGCTGTGAGAGAGGGAAGGTGGGGAGCAGTGGGTCCGTGCTGGCTTGTCTTGGTGGTAGTAGTGTGGAAGGTGTGCATTTGGATCAGACACATCGGCAGCTCTGCTTAACGTGCTACTTTCCTGGCTTCTACTACTGATGGATTTCCCACCCAGAGAGTAAGAACTCTTTTTGTTACCCTGGTCGTCCCCTTGCTGCCTGTCTCTCCTCTCTGTGTCAAGTGACGGATAAGTGTGGGAGTAAGAGGAGGAGGAAGGGAGGTTCCTCTTGTGCCCCCTCTCTCTCTCCCTGTCTCTGCCTTTCTCTTCCACCCTTGTCCTCTCTCTCTCTCGTGATCTTTTGCTCTCTTTCTGCCTCTCCCTCGGTCTCTCACTCTCCCTCCCTCTCTCTCTGTACCTCGGTCTCCCCATCTCCATCCTCTCACTAGACAAGGCTCTGTCAGGTTTGTCTTTGCCACTAGAGGGAGCCATACTTCTGTGTGAGCTGGACAAAGTGGAGTTTTTCTCTCTGTCCCTGTCTCTTCCTCTCTCCATTGCTCTGACTGTATCATTGTCTGTTCCTTTATGTCTCTGATCTTCATGCTCTTCCTCTGTTCCCCTCTTGGCTGGTGTCTCTGCTGATGGTGGAAAGGCTGCAAGAGCATCCGACTGAACTTTGACCTCTTCCTCACCCCGCTCTTCTGCATCAGACTCTTCCTTCTCCCATTTGGATCGAGGGACCTGGGACAGAGAGTGAAGGCGTGACTGCGACAAAAAGCACTTTCTGAGTGCTGTAGCTCTAAATCCTTTGACTCATGCACGTCTAGAACAAAGCAAAGCATCCTCAAAGCTGTCCAACAAAGTTCAGAGAAATCTTGCAAAACTCAAAAAATGATAGCTATTTATATCATGCAAACGTTTTATTTTATTTATATAAGGTATGATGGGACTCCTCTCCTCCACACAGGCTGCTGTCGTGGACACACCTGTATGAGTACGAGCTCGCCCTGTCTGTCTGCAGCCCTGTTGTGGGTGTACTCCTCCACCATCTTCCTCTCCTGCTGACGATCCTCATCGCTGCTGCATTTAACATTTAACACAAATAAAAGTCAAAACAAAAGAAAGGACAGTTTCTGCTTTTTTTGACAGCGGGTCAGTTTGAAATGTTGCACGGTGAAATGGAAGATAAAATAAAGTAATATTCCGACCTGCCATCATCCACCGTGGTGTTCAGTCCATCACGGCTCTCATTTCTGCTCCTCTCTGACCTTGTCGTTCCTTCTACTTCCCCCATCACTTCCTCCATCAACCCTCCCTTTGCCTTTGACTCCCCCTTCTCCTTCCCTGGGCTTTCTCCCTCCACCGTCTTCTCCTCATTTGTCACCTTCATCCAGTCTTGTTCCTCCCACTGTATTTGGCTCTCCTCCTTCTTCTCCTCCTCCACTCCCTTGAAGGCACAACGCCATAAGTCAAAGTCCTCCTCTTCCTTTCTCTCCCCTGAAACCTCTCTCTTATCATTTGCGATGGTCTTCCATACTGGTCTGTTCTCTCCATCGTCTGGTTTTATTTTTTCCTCGGACACATCTTTCTGGTCTCTGCTGGGTTCCATTTCTTCCGTTGTTTTTCCTGAGATGCTCTCTAAATAAGACGCGTCCTGTTTTTCAGTGTTCTCTTCCTTCCTCTTCATATCCAGGTTGATGTTGATGCTTATCTTCTTCTGTGGTTTCACCTTCATCCCTCCCTCCCAGATGTCTCTCTCTGTCAGAGGCCATGACTTGCTCTCCTTTTTCTTCTCCGTCTTTTTGTTCAATGGTTTCGGGGATTCACTCTTGTGGATTTTAGGGACCTCTTCAAGTTTTGTTTTCAGGCATCTGCTGCTTTGAGCCTTAACAGAACCCCTCTCCACGTCCTCTCCTTTTCTTTTTCGCTTTTTCTCTGATCTCGAGTCAGCATCTTTGCCGCCTCCACGGTGTCTGTATCTGTCTGCATCCACCCTCTCTGCACCTTTGCTGGGTTTTTCTTTATGCCGTCTCTCCACATCTTGCCTGGAGTCTGAATATTTTTCTCTTCTCCATCCTTTCTCTTTATCCAAACGCTTATCTGGTTTCATGGGTGGTTGGACTGATTCTGAGGCTTCATTGGCACTGACTTTGTCCTGTTCTGAGGTGTTATGCTTCCTCTTGTCCTTCCTGCACTCATCCGCTGAGTCTGCAACATCAGGGGATGAAGACTCCTCTCCTCTCCCTTCCTTGTGTTTCTTCACACTCTTTTGCTCGTGTTTTAAGGTGCCAGAGCTCTTCTTAGTGATTAGCTGCTTGTCGTCGTTCCTTCTTTCCCGCCGCTCTGCTTGCTTACTGCTCTTCGTAAGTGTGATTGGCGGGTGGCTGTACTTCTCAGAGCACCTCTGCTGATGGGCCCTCGGCTTAGCTCTGTCTTCAGACGGAGTGGAGCGACTATCGCTGGACGACTGAAAGGGAGGTGAACGGCTGTCATTTGACGAATGAGACGGAGAGGAGCGGCTCTCACTAGACGACTGAGATGGAGGAGAGCGGCTGTCACTGGATGACTGCGATGGAGGCGAGCGCCCGTCCATCCGTGCAGATCGTTTACCTTGAAGACGGTCATGTTTTCTGCTTTCATCTCTGTCACCCCATTGAGGATGAGGAGTGGGAGGAAGACTGAGGAGGGGAGGAGGCAGCTGGTGAAAGTGGCTGACATAGCTGCTGAAATATTTCCCATACCACTCTTTGTAGTCCCTTTCCCATTGCAGGTAGCGCTCTCTGTCCATCTCCTGACTGCCTGGGTGACTGCTTGAACTCCCCCCTGGGCCTCCTGCCTCCCGCTTGGAGCATTCCCCTTGCTTCCTGGAGCTGTGGCCGCTTGAAGCAGACTTCTTATGGTGATGCCGACTGTGATGGCTGGTTTTGCGACGATCCGACGATGACTTGGACCTGGAATGGTAAGTCACTTGAGGTGAAGATGACGAGGACGGCGTAGGAGAACGTTTGTAACCATAGCTATAAGAGTGGGAGGAATGAGAGCGGGAGTGGTGATGGGTGTAAGGCGAGTGGGGCCTGGGGGAAAAAGGAGGAAATATGTCATATACTTTTTAATATTTTATAACACAATAAATGTAAGATCTGTAAGAATCACACACATCCAAACATACCTTGATCTGCTTTGGGACCTGGACCGGGAACGGGATCTGGACCTGCTTGAAGAGCGAGAGTAGGAGCGAGAAGATTTGGACTTTGACGACTTTGAATTAGACCGAGAGGAGGAACGTCTGTAGGCAGATCCTCTGTGAGGTGACCTGAGTGGCAAAGAGAAAAGGTAGCAACTGAGGGGAAGTCTAGTTGTCATATTATTATCAGTATATTGTCCTCAGACTACGAAAACTCTGCAGAAATCTGATCAGCAACAGAAATCTCCTCATAAACAGAATCTGCATGTTTCAATAAGGTCACTTTAAAGTTTATTTTCTTGCCTGCTATTGAAGTAAAGACGATTTTAAAAAGGATAAAACAGCTGGCAATGATTGAACTTAACTTTTCAGCACCTCACTGATACCCTGTGATGGATATGACTGTTTGCAAAAGAGTGTTTCATTTACCTCTCCTTCTTATTTCTCTGATGCATGTACCACTCCTTGGGGATAAGGGCGGGGATCGGGGATACGGAGGTAGAGGAGCAGAGGGAGGGGATGGGAGCACCCTGGGGGGTGGGGAGTGTCCAGACGGGCGTGGCAGGTGGGTACCCAGGGTGGTAACTGTTGAGAGGCTGCTGGGCGGCGAGGAATGTGTGGAAAAGGGGGGAGGGGAAGAGAGGTGGGGGAACTGCTGGATATGAAGAGGAAGAAGAGGTGGAGGAGGGAGGAAGCTGCTGGGTGTGGAAGGATTCACTCCAGCTTCTGGTGGGACAGCTTGAAGAGGAGGAAGAGGAGCTGTGCGGGAGAGAGGGAGAGAGAGTCTTAAAACCGGTGGGTAGAGAAAAAACAGACTAGTACGTAAACACACACACACTTCACTGACCTCTCCCAGCATGTTGAGGGTCCAGAGAGTCTTGGAGGTGGACCTGTGGAGTTAGGAGAAATGGTTTTACAATATAATAAAGTATGGCGAATAAACAGGAAGAGATGCAGCTTCTTAAGTCGCTCACCTGCGGAGGCCTGCTGTAGATTCACGCTGACTGTCTTGGGCTGCTCGACCTCTGGAGCGTGGTTAACCTGAGCAAACATCACAGACTTCATACAGAGAAACTTTGCTGCACGGATTCAGTGTGCCTGTGTCAGTGTGTGTGTGTGTGTGTCCTCACCAGTGGTATCAACTTTGATGGAGCAGCAGCTGGGTCTTTGTGTGGAACCGGTACAGAAGGTGCAGCAGCCGCTGAGTCATCATGCGTCTTCTCTTCAGCCTCTCTGAGTAAACAGAAGATACACCAAAAATCCACATCAGCGCGACTGTTTGCAAGCCGATCAATCTCGAATCCACGGTGCCATGTTTGATCAGACATTGCGCCAAATGCTCAACTTCTGCGCGTCCTTGGCGGCTGTACCCACAGAAGCAAACTCTCAGAAGACGATAACAACTTAAAAAACTTCACACTGCATCCCTAAGTGACTTTACTTGTCGAATATCTCCAGGTGGCTCTGCACAGGCTGGAGGGACGTGCTCGGCGCGTTGGAAGCGGGGTCGGGGCCCGTTGTTGTAGGAGGATCTCGACACACCTGAGATGATGACGGCGTGTCTCCAGCCTGTGAGCGCGGCACAAGAGGATCCTAAAGAAGGGAGGCAACAAGAAAACAGAGGGCAAATGCTCAGCAGAGACTTAATAATAAACAAAATAGCATCAAATATCTACATAATTAGTTTAAATATGCAGTATATTGTTTTAATAGTTATAACAAAAGTACTATCACACTGAGGCAGGACAAACATCTGATTGTGTAAAGAAAACAGTAATTATTCTGCTCCTGACTCACGCAGGTACTGTGCAGGATGAAACACATCATTATGAGGCTCACCTGCTGGCTGTGGCTGGGTTGGTAAAGTTTCGGAGCTTGGCTCTGCATAATGAGAGGCGGCGGGGTGGGGACAGGGATCGGCGTCTGGGCTGGATTTTGGGATTGGGATGTAGCACACATTCCACTCAGACTTTTAGTCTGGCCTTGCTCTTTCTTAAAGGTGTTCACAGCCTGTGGTGGGACAAGAAAAACAAGTCACTCCGCTATTCACCAATTCTAACGCTGATGTGCATTCATCTGTCAATTCACCTGTCGGAGAAATTTATTGGCTATCAGGTTATCAGGTGAGACATCTGATTGGTTACAAGTGGGGCAGACATGATCCTCTGAATCCAGCAAGGTGGTGCGAATACCTGAGCAGGAGATAAAGACAGTGGAAATGTCAATATCAGACTGAAGAACGACCACAGTGCCTTCACATGTGCTGACATTAACAGTGGGGACGTTTCAGCATGTATGACTCTTTATGAATCTTTAAATATTTAACATTCTGAGTGCAGTTAAACTGGCTCTTTTATTTTGAAAGTATCCAAGTGATGCAGAAGCAGAAACATCACTTCCTGCACTTCTAGAGAGATTGTAGTGTACACGTGCGTGCGTGTGTGTGTAGCAGGCGCTCACAGTCGTCACAATAGCTGTTTCCGCAGCAGGGGATGACCACAGCGTCACTCAGTAGGTCATGACAGATCAAACAGACGAGTTGGTCTGGTATCTGCTCCTCCTTCTCTTCCGTCTTTGGCTGCTCCTGAGGAACGAATGGAGGCTTCTCCTTCTTGCCAATGGCATACGCCTTACTGTGAACAGACAACAGTTCACATACCAGAGTGGCTTTAAAAGGGTGAGGCTGTTGTTTTTGTGTCAGCTGCTGGAATTGAACCTGTGACATTTTATGTGAAGAACAGTCTTTATAAATGTGCCTATGATGATTCAGCTATCCGGGATTTCGGCAATCATCCAAGAGGCCTCGGTGGGTGAAGCAGCAAACCAGTGAACCGGCTGCCTTTGACTCAGCATAATTACTTTTTTTCTTGCATCAGTTAATCTCAGGGTCTTAAAATGAGTGCAATAATGCATAACCAAAAAACTGAAAAGGGAAGGAGGTGTCTTGGAACGTGGCAATTGCTCATATCTCTGGTGCTTTTAGTACTTTCAAGTGGGAAGAAAACACAAGTTCGTAATATTTTTTGTACCCTGGATATAATCTTTAAAGGAATAGTTCCACAATTTGGCAAATATATTTATCATTTCTTCTCAGTTACATGAGAAGACCACTCCCATGTCTACACTGGCTACTGTAAGCAGCTGGTTAGCTTAGCTTAGCGTAAAGGCTGGAAAATAGCCAAAAACTGCAGTTCCTCAAATGTCCACTTGGGGCTGGCTACAGAACGAGTCAATCTACATAAGTCCCCATGTTAAAATGTACATTTACAGCCTGGTAACAGTATGGATTGACAGGTAGGTGCCATTACAGATGGCTTGCTAGTATTCTTTATACTGTCACTGGAAATTAGGTTAATTCGTGGGTTTTAGAGGGGTTTGGCTAGCTTTAAATTTAATGGACAAACATGAGAGTGGTATCAATTTCCCAAAATGCCAAACTGCTCCTTGAAAACAAAAGACACACAAACACTCTTTGTCTTACGCGTGTATGGCAGGAATCGCGTAATGTCCACAGTTGGTCAGCATGGCTCCCTTTATGTTGGGATCGTCCACTTCCACCATGAAGGAACGAGGGATGCCCGTGCTTTTCTTTAATCTTGGAGGGGCCTCGAAATTTTTGTCCTGCTGTCAAACACACATGAATCAACATTTAATGCTAGGCCTACAACCAACACTTGATTACGTGTTGAATACACACACACACACACACACTCTAGTGCTTGATGCAGAAATGTGGAGACACACAGCAATCATTTTCTTCCGCCTCACACCCTTACCCCACTGGTGGGACAGTTCCTGATGTGGTGTCCGGTATTTCCACAGCGATAACAGGTGTAGTTTGCTGGTAGAACAGCACCAAATTTCTTGTAACTACAGAAAGAAAGAGAGACGAAGACAGAAAATTATAGAAAAACAAGAAAATAAAGAGAATGATGTAAATTTAAGGGGGAGTATGGAGTGGAGATGGAGCAATGTAATTAAAGACAAGGGAGAAAAAGTGAGACAGAACATGGACAGAATTTAAGAAAAGGGTGGAGAGCAGTGCTAAAGGAGATAGAAATAAGGGTGGAGAAGGGGATTTGAAACCATTACAGAGGTGACTCACTTCATGGAGTCGTAGGTGCTCTGATTTAGGATCACTTTGAGCTTATCCTCTTCTGACACGTCTGCATCAGCCAGGTTGGCCATCTGCATGCACATACATGAACGTATGTGAGCAACACACCCAGAGATGGCAGGTTTAAAAAATGAGGATTAGTGACTCACATGATCCGGGACAAATACATACAAACTGAATAAGTATCTAAGTGAGTATACCTTTGAGAAAAGGGGTAAGGTTCCCGAAGAATGTTGGTCATCCATCTGTTAGAATTAAACACAACATCAGTTTCACGGAGAGCCTCGGGTTGCGTGTGTTGGGAGAAGATTGAGAGCTCACACACGCTTACTTTGAACTTGTTCTGACGCTTTATGCCTGGTAACATTGGTGATTTTTCTATGCAGCATTGGAGCAACTGCTGTCAAATGTTCACTTTTATAACCTTTTGAGCTGAGATACAATTTACAGCAGCATCCAGCAGTGATTTTCATACAGAGTGGATAATAAATGTCTCTTCTCATCCCGGGATTACTGCCTCAGCACCACCTGCCAACTCACTTCTCATCCCTGCGAATTTGCTACACCGAAAATGAAGAAGCCAACAACATAATACTCCCTGGGACAATTCACCAGTCAGGCCCAACATTTTTCCTGGATAAAAAAAAGAAAACATCTTTTCTCTCATATCTCCTAACGTCTACCTCAGTTCCTCCTTTCACCTTGGTTTCTGTTTCTTGTTTCTGAGCACATGTTCTCCTGCTGTGCTTTAATAGATTAAAGCAAAATCAATGTGTGTGACAGATGAGGAATGTTGGTCTGGACCTGACAGAAATATCTTTAGAAACATCGGATGGATTGCCATGAAATGCTGTACCAACATCCACGGTGCCCAGATAAAGAATCCCAGTGACATTTGACATTCATCTTTTGGACTGATTCTGCTCAGGATGTATCATGATCCACTGATTTTTCATTCAACACCACCATCAGGGTAAAATTTCTAGTACCAATTACCAAATATCAGCATGCCACCAGGCTGCAGTAACACAGTGAGCATGTTAAACATTGTATCCATGTTAGCGTGCTGACATCAGCATTTAGCAATCTGTTTCTCCTCCAATCCGTCAACCTTGCTACATTTATGTTAGGGTTAGGGTTAGTGTTAGGTTGTTATGAGCCAATCAGGGTCATGTATTGTTACCACTTATCTTTATATTCAGTCAATGTTTTTTAAAATATTTGAAACCGTATGAAAATCCAAATATTCAAACATTAACATGTATCCACTTTAAATTTTAAGTTTTCACCTGACCCCCCATCGTTCCCAAATTATACCAGATCTTCATACCTGGCTTTAATAAAGAAGGTATTGAGTTGCATTATGGGAAATGTAGGACCCAGTATTTTTGGATATTTTTATGCCTGTGCTGCTTAGCTTGTATTTTTTGAGATCCTCAACTTCTTGATTGAGCAACACTAAAGAAATTCACTGGAGTTCCTCTTTAAGCTTGCACAATGTCTAATATAAGCCTTCAGTATGTGTCCTATTATCTTTCAGCTCCAGTTGTCTTTCATGCAAAAGGAATATGTGGACACCAATGATCAGAAAATGTCCAACGATGACAGATAGCAATGTCTCCAAAATGTGAATTCAAACACATAATCAATACATAAGACAGATTCATACAAACAACTTTATTGGTTATAAAACACAAAATAAAAAAAATTAAAAAGTGTGTGGTCCAACAGACTCAAAGTACTAAGAACAGTGGCAGACACTTTACCTACTGAGAAACCAGAAACAGAGTCAGTCAGGTCAGGTCAGTGAACACTAATTCAAACTGCAGCAAGGAAATGTTTTTTTAAATGAGTTTGAGTTCATTTACAGCATTGTCCAGCCTGAATGATATTAATGATGGTTGATTAGGTTCAGGTGACACTGTATCCGTGTGTCATTTTTATTTGAAATGCTTCTAAGACATTCATTTCTGAATTTGAAATTCTGAAATTGAACTCAGTTTCAGAGTGCTCTGTAGATTTAGATGATCCTGGTGCTAAATTATTTATTTGGACACATTCAGTTATTTTGTGGATGATGGACTCGTAATGAATGAGATCCAATACACTAAACAAAAAGATGTCCTTAATGTAACTTAAAGACTGCCCGGTTATTAAAAGAAGCTGGTAATTTATAGATCTATAAATGCTGATAGGATGTGAGTGCTGCAGCAGCTCGTGCGTAAGAGATTATTGGACAATGACCATCAGCAGCAATAAAGCAACAGTTGGCTTTATCAGCTGTGAATAGCTGGCCTGCATGATAACGTCTGACCCACCCGAGCAGCTCCCACCACCCACAGACAGATACTGAATGATCCTCAACAATGAACACTGACTGGTGACGCAGCCGTTTGTTAAATTAACAGCTGAGCACTTTCATTAGAGAGAATATATATATGTTTTTATCCTAACGGTTAACAATATAGCACTGGACAATAAGGTTTATCTCAGAGCAGTTGTGCCCTGTAAAACAAATGCCAAGTACTGATTTGCACTTCCTCTTTGCGACAGGAACATAAACTCCAATAGAGGAAATAGAGGCTTTCTACGATTTAGATTGCGGTCTCATTTGTTTAAATCTATCAAAGCACACAGCTGATGTTTCACAGATATTTGCTGTTAACTGCGTGTGTGTTTAGTGGAGCTGCAGGAGAACAAGTGCAGTGGGTTTGGTTACGTACTGCTTTGGCGGCTCTGAAGGAGTGATGCTGGACGTCCGATCGCTCACTGAAACACAAAAGGAAATCATTATTATCCAGGAGAAAAATCAGAGCTGAAATATACAATGTTTTTGCTTATTTAAGGGGAATTTTATGTCAACAAAACAAAGTATAAAATATAAACGTTAAGACAATCTTAGAAGTGAATCCCACATTTAATGAAAACCAGCATTGTTGTGGTTCAGGCAGTTTTTAAAGCAGTTAATGTGAAAGTCCTTGGTGCCCACAACACACGCCACATTGAAACCCCAGCTCTGGATGTCAACAGCAGATGTTTTCTTAAGACTTCCTTCCTGATTTCCTCCATAACCCAGAATGCCCCAAAACCTGTTTCGTTTGGCTGTGAGGTGTGTGTATTACAATAAAGTCAGTTTGATAATGGATATTTTAAAAAATTTTTAACAAGTCAAAGTACAACTTTAAAGATATGGCTGTGGTGTGTCAAAGTATATGAAATATTCACTTTATTTTCTTGTGGTTTATCTAGAAAATATGATTTGGGTGTTGATGGCAGATTGTGACTCGAGGGAGCACCACTTACTCTTCTGAAGGACTGACATTAAAATTTGAGTCACTGTAGCATCAAAACCTCAACATCTGGCTAGTTCATGAACTAGACAGTACAATAAAACTGACTCATAAATGTTACATTCACCCACAGCTATTTTTTGTTTTCCTTTAGTTAAGCTTACAGTTTATTTATAAGTTTATTGTAAAATGTCTTTAAAATTACTCAAAGTTTGAAGCTGAGTCACTGTCAGCCTGCTTGTGCGGGTGGAGAGTTAATTTTCTGCTCTTAATCTTTAGGGCGACGTTACACCTCTCTTCAGCCCTAATTCCCCTCCACCCGTCTGCATGGTGCTGACGGAGCTAATCACCTGACCACTGCTCTGTTCCAGTGAGGTCTTTTCCTGCTTTCCATGCATAAAACCCCACGCCACTGCTGGCTCTCCTGCCTAAGCCTGACTAATATTTAGGTAATCCCTGTGAACGTCAGCGTGGAGTTACACTTCTGCTCTCTCCTCTTTTCCTGTGAGCTGTTTGATAATGCAAATGTTATGTAAAATCAAACACTTTAATCAACTGTCGACTGTCGGCAGAGAGAGAACCACCAAACAGGCCTCTGTATGTTCACCATGATGTTAATAGCTTAGTTTTCTTCATTACTGTTGTGCTGCTAATGCTGCTGCTCAGAACCATCCTGATAAGCAAAAACAAAACTCCTATATTATGTTAACCTGCACATCTATACTAGTAAGATGAAATCTGTACAAGTCAGAAAATAAGTTACCAGGTGGAGGCGCTTGTAGGCAGGGTGGAGGACTTTGCATGTTACACTTACATGTTGCGGGTCTTGTTCGAGTTGGACCTGGCTCCGATGAGCGGGATTCTCCTGACGATGACGGAGGAGCCTTTGGGGATCAGACCTTCATCTTCTGTGTACTCTGAGAGGGACGGATGGAGAAAGTGAGGGTTATAGGGTACAGGTAAATATGTACAATCATGCAGAAAGTCTGTCATCTTCAGGGTTATGGAGGAATCACGCACCCTTCACTGACACTCAGTTAGTGTAAGATTTACAGTCTTGAACAGGGATTCTGGGACAGTAACTAAATCCACATGATTATTTTCATTATCGATTAACCTGTTGATTATTTTCTTGATCAATCAATTAACTGTTTAGCCTATACCATGTCATAAAATACTGAAATATGTTCATTTAATTTTGATGGAAGGTGGAACAGTCACACCTGAGTGTCTCACCGAGTAAATTATTGGTATTTTTGCTTCAAAAACAATTAATAGATCATCAAAATAGTTTCTAATTAACCTTCTGCTGGCTGACTAATCCAAATACGCTCAACTCTTCATATAATATATAATATTTTTATTATTTCTGTGAGCTCTTGTGTGTTTTCTTGCAGTGAAAAACATGCAGCATATGATGATTCGGTGTCAGAGTTTATCTTCAGGTTACTGACTCACTCCAAAGTGATTTTTGTGTGATTCCCATGTTTGACCTGCACTTCACTTGTATTTCAGCCAGTTTGTCCCTATACTGATGCTGGACATAAATCTTATGGTCATGACTTGGCTGTACTCCTACCCTACCTTTGCTATTTTTATCCCACACTCTCTACATGCCATGCACTGACACGGCTGATCCACCACCGTCAGGCCGTTTAATGAAGGGCATGAGGCGTAAATGCAGCAGGAATGTGGGCCCATTCATTACACCCTTTTGTCAGTGCTTGACTTTTCTGGACCCCGGCTCAAAGAGGTGACGCAGCCTCCCCTCTCCCTTTCTCTCTGTCACCAGCCCAGCTGTCAAACCTGGACCACGTGTTTACTTCCAAAGTTCAAACACACTCTTTACCAGCTCCACACATTATGTCTTACCTTCCTTGGTTTGGTGGTTTGTGATCTGCAGGTCGCAGTCCCCGGCTCGGAGCTTCTCCCTGCCCATGATCTGCCTCTTCAGATCCCCCAGCGTGATGTGCGGGCCGTCAAAAACCACCGTCTCGGAGGAGAGTTTGGAGGAGAATTTATAATGCACATGAGTCATGTTGAAATTTAACTTTAAAGGAATAAAAAAACTCCTCCCGTGGTGTCACAAAAACGGCAGCTGACACCTGACAGAAAACCTCTGTGTCGCGGTAGTTGCTATGGGAGTACAAAGTTAGCTAGCTTGGCGTTAGCAGCCGGCTAAGTCAGCGGTCTATCAAGCTAGCTCGTTAATTAACAGCTGCCGGATAAAGTGGCGTTCACGGGCTAACATTTCCCGGCGTCTGGCGGAACATCAGCGGGGATTCAAAACAAAGCGTACCCAGTCGGTTTCGACTCTAACCTAAACTTTTATTCCTGCCAATGTTGCCTCTAAAAAAAACCCCGAAGTGTTCACTGACAGAAACCACCAGCTGTTTCCGCAAGCAACGGCTCGTCAGCACAGTGCGCGCACCATCTGATGCTGCGTTCACGTGATGCTCCGTAAGCTACAACTCCCAAGCTATGACATGGCTGATATCATCCCCTCTCCGGTTTCTCGTTTTTTAGATCCACAATAAATGTGTTTAAAAAGTCAGATGTCCATACATCTCCATACAGCTAATTTAATTTGCAATTCAATTCTTTATAATATGAGTTGGATTCCTGGTATCGCAAAATAATTTCACTATTAATTAATTCATTTTGGATTTAAAGCATCCTGCGCATGAATAGGTGACTCGTAGGGGTGTATCCTGCCCAACGTCAGCCGGGATTGACAGTTTTTTTAAATGTTCGATGTATAAGATTTAGGGGTCTGTATTTACAGGATATTATATTCATAACTATGCTTTCATTAATGTGTATAAGTATAATTTTGTTTCGATAACTTGAGAAGAATGAGTCTCTTATATCTACAGACACTGTGGGTCCTCTTCTTCGGAGTCTGCCATATTGAATCGCCATGTAGTAGCACAGAATAGACAATCTAAAGGCTTGTGAAAACCCACAACAATTTTTATGCCACACAACTACCCATTCCCCAGTGTCGTTTTTTGCGCGTTTTTTCCCATGCACCTGAAGGCACCATCCTGCCTCCACGCTGAGCAGTCAGTGCACCTGTTTGGGATCAGAGGACAACAGGCTGGCCGGCTCAAAGAAAACCAGATTTACACCCTATAATGATTAAATAACCGCTGTCTCTGGTCCAGTTCTTCTGTTGTAGATCTGATTGTTGTTGAACGTTGATATATATCTTTTTAAAAGGTGTTTTGTAGTCCCAGTGGGAGGCTCACACTCCAAAGCAGCCAAGCTCACAGAGATTTAGGATCACAGCAGAAAGAAAGACAAGAAAGAGAGAGAGAGAGAGAGAGAGAGAGAGAGAGAGAGAGAGAGAGAGATGTTTTTTAAACAGAGAAGCTACAGAATGCACACTATTTTAATTCTAACTTAATTGTTGCTGCATTCCTGCTGCTTGTGTGGCACAAAGTCCCACTAGAGGGAGACAAAACACCATTTATGATGCTGATGTGCGTCATGGTAAAACATGCTTAATTGTCCTTGACTGAAATAAATCCCTGTCTGATTTAACTGCAGCACTCACAGTCTGTGCGTTAACTCCTCCTGTCCAACCAGGTGTTCCCCTACACCACCAACTATTTCACTGATTGTGGTGAGACTGGGTCATATTCTATGGAGAAAATGTTTTCTGGTTCTCCCTCTGATGTCCTCAGGCTGCTCCACCACCACCAGTTTTCCGATGGACAGTAAACTACCCCCAACTATAGATGCTGTTAGCTAATTTTAGCTCAGTTTGTTAGCTGGACTGTGAGCTCAGAGCACCGGGAGTGCTAGTGTTTGTACCAGGATGTTCTCAGACATGGGGCACAGGGGAATGCTGATAGGGAGAAACGCCGATGTTGTGCCAGAACCGGAGCCAGCTGTTGGCTGTAGCTTCATATTTACTGTACAGACACAATAATGGTATCGATCGAATAAAAAAAACACATGTTGTACATATTTTAATGCATTAAGGGTTTATTTGTCACATCAAATAAAAATATGACTTAAGCTCAACTCGCTTACCACAGGCTCGTGTCTCACTACCAAAGAGATGGAGACGAGAAGTGATGAAACAAGACGAGCAAGAAAGGAACTTAGGAAGCAGGAATCTTCTCTAACGTCATCACTACAGGTTGGTGGTAATGACACGCACAAACAAACACACACACAGGGAGGCAAGCTGATTGGTTGGAGTCAGATAAATGGAGGCAGAGAAAGGAGAGATGAGTGAAGAGTGTTTGAGGAAGTGTTTTGCACTCAGCCTCCTCTCTCCTCTCTCCTGCCTGCTCTGCTCTGCTCAGAGGAGGGATTTGCCCTATCTTCCCTGGCTTAGCACACCATTGTGAAAGCAGTGGGAGGATGGAGAGATGCAGAAGGAGAGAGAGGGAGAGAGGATGAAAGGGAAACAGCTGCTGCCTTTAAACTGATGTTCTTCTTATCGTGATATGATACAGGACATGTTCAGTGACTCAGCCATCAAAGAGCTTCTGGGAAACAATTATATCCTCAGCTTTATGTGCGTGTACGTGTGTGTGGGTGTGCATGTGTGAAATCTGGATGGAAAATGACGCGTTTATTATAGTATATTATAGTGTTGCATGGAAAGTTTGACAATTCTGATATTCGATCTCATAATTTTGATCCAACATAAGAGTTTTTAGTATTTAGCTATTTGAAATGGTCTTCCAATACAATGTCTAAGCTCCACTAACATGTATAATAATGCATATACCTGACTGAACCTTCTGACTGATGGACTGGGTGACTAAAAGAGTACTAACTAACAAAGTACTAACAAAGTACTAACAAAGTACTAACTAGCAAAGTTGACTGACTGGCTGTTAAGTAACTGACTATGTGGCTGCCAAACTAGTGCAAAAAGGTTGAATCTCTTCAGGACCCAATCAGGATCTCTTCTGTCAGGACCAATGACAGTATAAAGAATGGAGTTACGTCACCCGTAGGTTTCCAAAGCACTGTTTTAAAGCCGTAAATATGTGGTGCTGGAAGCTGCCAGTGTTGCTTGTACTGATTCTTAGGCTTCCGGCTAATCTAAATATCGGCAAAGACGTGGATCAAAACGTTGTGGCGGGCCAAATGATGCCTGGGTACTTGAATAAGCCATTTGAAACGGCACTTACCGGTCAATCAAAGCAACCATGCTGTTAATTATGCATAACTTTAAGCCTTAATATAATTTGAACAGGAGACCAAAACTGTTGCCTGAACCAGGCTGTAAACTGTGAAGTTGGACATTTTAACTTGGGACTTATGGAGACTGACTCACTTCTGCAGCCTGTCTCAAGTGGCTGCTTGAGGAACTGCAGTTTTTAGCACTTCCGCACTGGCTTTATTTCCCAGCACTGGAGGTTGCCTGGTCAGGACACAGCTTCATGTTGCTTTACAGCATTTTCCAAAATATCCATCCTCCCCTCCACCTTTACACTCTCGCCTTCTTGTCTTTCTGCTTCAGCAGTGTTCACAGCTCCAAGGCTTTTTTTCCCACATTGCAGATGGTCATAGTGTTACTCCACTCAAGGCGCACACACACATACACACTCACACTCACGACATTGCTCTCTTTGTCAGTGACAATGGTTCAGAGTGCTCTTCACTCGGTTTCCCCTTCTCACAGAGCAGAAGTGTCTCTCGTCCTCAAAAGCTCAACTTGGCTGAAGACTTGTCAACCCGGTCTGGCGCTGATCTGATGCTTTGTGGCATCTGTGGATTTTTAGCCATGTTGGTTTGTCAGTTGATCCACCAAATTTTATTGGCACAAAATTTAGTACAGACATTCATGGTTCCCAGATGATGAATCCTAATGACTTGAAAGTCCCCTGACTTTTCCTCTAGTGCCTGCAGGTTTGTGGTCTTGATTAGTTAATGTTCAAAAACATGATGTTCATGTTCAAGTTCAGTAACAGATGTTATAAAACTACAACATTCACCATTCTCTGGTGATAGATAGATAGATAGATAGATAGATAGATAGATAGATAGATAGATAGATAGATAGATAGATAGATAGATAGATAGATAGATAGATCATTAGGACATCAAAGCAGGCAGGAACTCTCCCTCAGAGCCTCATTTTGTCACAAACAGCTGTTAGAGCAACCTCCAACTGGGACACAAACACAGGCACACACTGACACAGACACACACTTGTATTTGTGTAACATTAGAAGCTTGCCTGGTATAATATTACAACCCTATGTCACATTGCCAGATGTGTGTGTGTGTGTGTGTGTCATATTTTGTCCCAAACAAACTACCGAGTCACCGCAATGACCTTCGATATTCAGAGGAAATCTGCACAAATTCCTGTTTTATTTTTAGAGTATATAGAGGTAAGACATTACGCTCTGCTACAGCACTATAAAATAATCTGATGTGGGTTTCCTGCTGGGAAATGCTCAGTGTCTTTTATGGGCTATTAGCATAAGGGGCCATTTTCTCGTATTGGGCCAATGGAGCTGAAGAAAGCAATTACTACAGTACCATACTGCTCGATGGGAGGGTGGAGTTTCAAAACAGAAAAATGTGGCTAAGAGGATCAAGGATAAGAAAAAAAAAATGGCAGAGAGAGCCTGGGTGAAAAGGGGAAAAAGGAAAACGTGGGCGATGGCCACAATATCTCTGTGCAACAGAAGAGACGTGCGTCAGGAGCGAGTGAGTGACAAAATGGCACACATAAAGACAGTTAAGAGGAACAAAAGCAGAGTGGCAGCCAATCCCAGTGTGCCGGAGAGTCTCCCATAATCCCGTCATCCACTCTAATCTCTATGACGACGACGTGGAGCTCCATCGGTGACGTCACAGTTATGAATATTCATCAGGTGAATCTGAGCTCTCCACCGAATCCTTCCTCTTCACGATACACACTCTTATAGTCTTGCTGTTACTTTATATTCCAGTAATACACAACAGCATATCTGAAACAAATTGGGCTGCATATATACAACATTTAAACACAAACAAAGGCAGAATCAGAAACGTGGCACATGTCAAAACACGTCACACTATCACATTAGAGCCAGTTTCTTTGAATTCTTGTCCTTGAATGAATTGAATCAGTGTCAAGGCCGGAGTATGCTAAATAAAACTACTTTGTCTCAGCCAGCGACGTTGGTGCTGACGATAGCTGTTTTGATTGGCCACGTCTGAAGGCCAGATGAAAGGCCGTCCCTCACAGAGAGGGGAGATTGTTGCACATTATCTTTACAGCAAGGTATTTGTAGGTTTTTAAGCTGTTTGGTCATCCAACAAACACTTTGGGTGAAGCATACTGACACCCTTAGGATAGGATATTAACATAGAGTCCGAAAGGTGATGTTTAAGTCTGTAACAGAAGATGAACTCAGAGCATGATACTGTAGGATGTTTTATCATGGCTTGGTAGAAAGCAGTACTGCCCTGTGGTACCAAGTCTTGAACTGAACTAGTTATGGACAAAGGGCGAATCATCCTGATGTTGTACAGTTGTGATGTTTGCCAAGATAGTCACAGTCCAGGATTCCACCCAGGCTCTTCACTGTCCGAGTCATCGCAACAGTATTGATGGACAGGTCTTGATGTGGGAACCCGTGTCTCCTGAATGAATGCAAACTCAGGGTTGTCTAATTTGAGCTTAAGGTAAGTGCCTCGTGACTCCTCATGTTGCACGACAATATGAGAGTTGAGGGCAGAATTCAAAGAGGGATTTTCTCTTTTCACATTGCCTAATTTGAATAAATTCCACAGGATTTCACCAAAAATAGTTTCCCTCCCATATGATAGGGTTGCAACCCCTTAGACTGATCAATCCCCTTGTGGGGGTCCTCAGGTTGGGAGCTACTACTTTAAATGATGAACACTGAAGGTTCTGTAAGCCTTCATGGTGAGTTGCACCCACAATTCCTCAAAATCATTTGATCAGCGGCTCCTGCGGCCCGCTCTGCGAGCAGATGGAGCCCACTCGATGTGACACATGGATAAATACTGTACATGAATGATGCAGCAGCCTCACATCGATGCGGGAATACTATCAGATGCATCATTCCACTTATGATCTGATTAGAAAAAAAGTGGCAAACAAACAGATGGAGAGCAACGCATGCACATGATTTTATTCGTATGTGCACGTACACCTCCCAAACACACACACACATGCTGTCATGTAAACATAGTCCTCTCCACGCTTCCATCTCTTTATCACCTTCAAACACCTCAAATCTGTCACCTCCTCCGGTCTCCTCATTAACTTTTCTCTCTCCCCTCTTAACTCTCGTCTTCCTCCCCGTTCTCTTTCCTTGCTTCATCCAGACATCTGGCTGTGTGGTGGCTGTGGAGATAAGCAGAGGAGTAATCTATCGGACGGCTAAATCAGAACGGTTGACACAGCACAGCTGATGCACATCTACCGTGTGTGTGTGTGTGCATGTGTGTGTGTGACGTTTTCTCATCAATATTGTGCAGGTTTGCGTTGCTGTGTGGCGAGGTTTCTGCTAAAGATTAGATAGCGTTGATTTGTTGAAAAGACCGGTGAATTATGTTGCTATCTATGTGTGTGTGTGTGTGTGTGTGTGTGTGTGTGTGTGTGTGTGTGTGTGTGCAGGGTGTAAGACGTCGTTCACTCACGTACACACACAAACACAAAATGAACTCACCACAGGCACTTTGAAAAGGTGACTCTTTATTTTTCTAATTATTATACTGTATATAATATTCCTTCTCTCTAGATATAGGTAATCATATTTATATCATGTAAGTAAAAGTGTGCTTTTATTCACAGCATGTGTCCATGTCAGACCGCTGTTAGTTGGAGGTTTACATTATAAAGTATACAGTGAAACTGGCTGGCAGCTGTGTGTGTGTGTGTGTGTAAGTGTGAGCTGTGAGAGTTATACAGTCAGTGTGCCTGTGTATAGAAAGACAAATGTGAGTGCCAGCATGTTTCTGTTTCTGCATGCATGTGTGTGTGTGTGGTGTGTGTGTGTTTGTTGAGGACTAAGTATCTCATGATAGGGCTCAGAGGTATGGAGCAGGATAAAAAGCTGCCCATTGACACAGATTTCAAAACAGCTGATCACCTTCGACCCTTGAACGCGTCACCCGTCTCCAACGGTTTTAGGTGTTTTACAGTTACGACCCACGTTTTCAGGGGGGGTTTACTCGTTAATGCTGCTTCGGGTTCCAGCTGCACATTTGTCTTGACTCGCTTTCGTTTTTCACTTTCATCACAGAGTAACGGCCGGTTGCTATTTACTCTCCTCATCTCCGTCTGAATAGTTTCACCTCAAAGCAAACTGCTACAATGCCTGCAAGATACACTCCCTGAAAATAAAAATAAAAACTATTTGCTCTTTTGCCAGGTCATTGCTACACATATAATAAACACAACATCAACAATAATAAAATATTCATCCTTACTTTTACCAATATTCTGGATCTTTTTTTTGTGGTGTTCCTTTTGAGGGACTTCTCTCCATCTTTGTCAGTATATGTAGCATAAATGCAAATTCGAATCAACTAAGAAATACATAAAAAATGTCACTAACTTCTCCATCTTTTCTCCTGAGTTTGTGTTCTGGCGTGTGTGTGTGTGTGTGTTTTTTAACAGTCCTCAGGTCAGTTTGAAATGGACAAAGTCAGGTTACAACAGTGACAGTCTGCAGCCATGCTAGCAGCTCTGTGCTGCACATCTCTGAGCTAAATTCAAGCATGCGAGCACTGAACGTGATGTTTGCATTGTCATTGTGAGCCTGTTAGCGTACTAAGACAAAATATGGCTAAGGCTGATAGGAATGTCATTAGTTCTGCAGGTATTTGGACCTGATCCTAGATGAAAAGTTATTAAAATTCATCCAGAGCAGATGTGAAAGTCTGGGCCTAATTTTAAGTTTTACACATCAGCCTCATGGTGGCGCTAGATGAAAGGTCGGGGAATACCGAAATCATCAGTATTGATGGATATCTTTCCCAAATTTCATGACAGTTCAACAAATAGGCGTTGAGATACTTCAGTATGGGGCAAAATGGTTGACCGATACTGCTAGCATGACTGAAACCCGTCAGTCACTCTAATAATACCAACATCGTGTTTGCTTGCTGTGCGTCTGTTGGTCTGGTAACCTGACCACCCATTACAACATGGCTCAGTAGAAAGTGATGGGCAATTTAGTCTCTTTGGGGCATGGCTTTCTCAGATCTGAATGTATCACATGAGCATTGTAGGAACTGGTCTGAATCATGTCATCTCGTTCTTTTAAGAAGGAGAAACCTTTAACATGCACTGGCTCTGCTGCACATAAGCACCTTATGCAAGAGGGAGCCCAAATACACCCGATGCAGAGCGAAAACTCTCGAAGCCTGCTAAAACATCCTGCCATTTTGGGCCTTTCATCCTTGGTCGGTCAACCGTGGCAGCCTCGGATATGTTTTGCATGTAAACAACACTGCCTGAACACGGGGCTTGAGGCGAAACCATAAAAAGCTGATTTTAATCGCTCTGTTTTTTGTGTCAAAATAATATATGTAAAATGTAGCACAGGTACGAAATCTCTCTAGCTAACGGGTTAAAGGGCGACACAGAAAACAGGATATTGTTAAGGAAGATGGCAGTCTGGAAAACTCTTGCTAACTCTGCTGTTTTAATCATAGTCTGTTTAGGGGACTTGCATTTGAAACCAATAATTTACCTGTCCAGAATCTCTCTGTATGCTGTCCCACATAAAGAACAGACGTTTTAATTCTAACTGGCAGTACAAGTGGGTCGACCTCTCTCGTGGGCTGAAAGAGGAAACCATGTCATGTAAAAACAAACCCTCAACAACACAACAGTTTTACAAGCAGACCAAGCTAGCAGGGTTTTTTTCCCCCACAACTTTTTCTTGTCTGATTTTAGGAAGTTTGAGAACACAACTAACAGCGGGCTACACCAGGGCGTGCTGATTCAAGACCAGATGTCATTAGGGATTCGATAGATTATTCTCTATCCCCCTCTGCTGATCCTGAATCAGCCTCACAGACTGAGACCAAGACAAGTCAGATCTGAGCAGGTGTGTCGAAATGAAAGGCCGACGATCGCGTCAGACCTTTGAAATGAAATTAAAAAAGACTTCCCTCTCAGCCTTGTAACATAAACTCCTTAGTCACTTGTAATACACATTATCCGCCTGAAATCACTGACTCCAAAACAGTCCTTGTATCTTGTATGGCTGCGTCTGCTGAGGAATGATCGGGGCAGTTAGCTCTAAAACTGATCCCAGTGCGACCGTTTAATGGTCGCGGGAATGCAGAGGAGGTTATACTGGAAGCCCCATGGCTGATCTGGGAGCTGTCTGAAGGCAGGACAGGCAGGCACTGGGTGCATGGGTGAGGAGAGGCTAACTGCACACGCACACACACACACACACACACACACACACATACACAAAAACACACATGAATATAACCACACGCAAACATGCAGGCACATAACTCCACCCGTAAGCCCTCCTCACACAGTAACCTTGTACGTGTTAGTATGTGTGTGTATGGTGTGTGTGTTGGTAGCGAGTGCAAAGTGTAAAGAGCTTATAGCGTGTGTGTTTGTCTCAGAACTATTCCATTAAATTCACATTTTCTCAAACAGTTCTTCTGGTCCTCCGTGTTCGATTAGCTGGCTCAGTGTACTTGAAGTTCCATTGAGGAGCGACACATCAGCGACACAAACAGTTTGTTGTTTTTCTCCCATAGAAACACTTACAATGATTTTTTTTTTTCCAAACATGACACAGTGATTTTTCTTTTAACAGGACACAGTTATCCCCACACTGCACTGGGCAAAGCTGAAGCTGTGAGTGTGTACTGCATCAGTGTGTGTGTGTGTGTGTGTGTGTTTGTGCATAAATGAATAAATAAATGTCTGTGAGCATTGATGTGTTTCTATACTCATGAGGACCTACATCGCGCGCAACTCCTGCTTAAAATATGGAAATCTTTCTGTTTAGATAAGTTTGGTATGTAAGAGCAATTAATTCATACGCGACGATAAACATCTTCACTTGTGGTTAATATCTTAATTTGCTAAATTTTAAATTAATTTCACTTGTGATATCATTATTTCATCACAATATGAGTGTGTGCTCAAGGCCTCCTTCCATCTGGATATGTGTAACGCTTAAAACTGTTTTAATTTGAAAGTGCCAACAGACGACCAGGATAGAGGATTTGAGTGAAGTTGTTAATGCGCATTATTTTGGATACTTTTCTGATTTGAAGTTATATTTTATCATTTGATTTGTCTGATCAGGAGATATTGGCAGTTAACCCTCATGCATCACTACGGACATTTTTGTCCATTTGGTCCATTTTATGTGTTAGTCTCTCTCTCTCCTGACAAATTTTGGAATTCAAATTCAAATTTTTCTAATAGATCAATAGAACACTGAAAAAATGTACTACCCTCTTAGTAATTAAGGACAGAAATGTTAAAAAAAAATTCCTGCATCTTCAGCCCTGCTCAAAACCACCAAACATTCAATCATTTTGAGGATTTTTACCCTTTAAATGAAAGTCTTGACAGCAGTTTTTCGGAAGTGGACACTTTTTCCCTTAATCACTTAAGAGGGTAGTAAATTCAACTGACCCATGAGGGTTAATGAAGCTGCCTAATTGTTGAGAAATACACAGGGGCAATGCAATAAAGCGTTACCTCTGTGAAGTAAAATCCTATTGTTTCACAGACTGATGCATTTGATTGCACTGAGCTCTGCCTGTAGAGCGTTGGGTCAGTAAGTCCTCAAAAGTGTAGCAACCTTACAGTGAATGCATGTATGTATGTGCATATGTGTGTGTGTGCGTGCGTGTGTATTGCACTTTCAGTGTTGAGTGTCCCGCTGACAAACTGCAAAGTGACCTCTGGCACCAGTGAGGTGAGGTTAATGTCCACGAGAGATCGTCCGAGCGCTCCACTGTCTCTTCCTCTCCTCCCGTCTCAGAGGCTTCAGATGTGATCAAAACAACACAATCTCACAAACCACATCAAAGTAGAAAATGAAACTAGAATAATATAATATTACAAAGACTACGACCCCTGCTTCCCCAACTCTGCTCCCTTCCATCAAACCCCCCGTTAATAGATTAATAACTATAATATGTGACAGAGTTTGTCATCCTCTGCACAGTGGCACCTTTAGAGTAGAATAATTTTTTACTAATAATACAATTATTTGTTGTTGATATCAGAGTATCAAAGCTGTATGGCGGTAAGAAGGAATTGACAGAGGCCTAGTCTCAAAAAGCACCCTATGCTCTATTAGAGTAAACATCATTAAACACAGCACAGGCTCACGGGCCCTCACACCCTCGTAGGGTGTCTTAAATGTAGCAGTCCAGTATCCCTACGGAGTTCAGAGTTTAGGGTGCCATTTGAGACTCGATTAGAGATACAGTGAATGTAAGCACTGGAAGCGGATGGATATGGCATGCATGGTTTGAAAGGTCAATGCTGACATGGCTCATGGATGCGGATCTGAACTCTGACCCCTGGCAGACCCTCAGGATCCGAGGGGCATCTGATGTGCTGAGCTACATAGCTACTACTGCTGAGTCAGTATACTGCAGGAAATCCTGTGCAAAAAAGAGTACTTAGAGCGGTGAACCTATGATCTAAAGCTAACCTGGAGGCCGTGATATACAGGAAAGATTTTGAGTAATATTTGGCACCAAGTATGATTAACGATATTTTGCTAATATATGTTTGATCCTTAAGCTAACTCAAATAAGTCTTAATTAAAATCATCCTACCTCTGCTTAAGGCAATAATCTTCATCTCTAATTATTTCACCGATCTAACCTAAAGATAGCAAAACAAAAACCAGCAGCTAACCTGTAGCTAACATGAGTAGAAGAGTGCAGCCTTTGCAGCTTCCCTACCTCTGCTTCTCCTCTGCGAGAAGCGCGTTATGTCGTTAGTTAACTGTTCGGCTGCTTTAAAAAACGGTTGCTCCTGTGCAAAAAATGGACTTTCCTTCCTACATCCTCCACCCTTAAAACGACGCTGAGCATAAAAAGCCCTTGTGTGCTCCTGTCCTTTAAAAATTAAAAGCCCTTGCTTTGAGAAAAGCATTTTTTTCCCTTTCACAGCCCGTGACAACTGCTGTTGTAGTTAGCTTGCAAAATTAATATTTACACTCGGACGACAGCAAGAGCGAGTCCGCGGTGATACACGTTTTGTCCCTTTAAGCTCCCTTTATGGCGTCGAAGACAGTGGATAAGACAGCAGCGTCATAAATTAAACAGTATGACTGAGGTTTAAAACATCTTTTATTATCAGGGTAATAACTCTCAGAGTAGTAGTAGTGGTAGTGGTGGTGGTGGTATCAGCTTGGTGTTGTTTCATGTTTAGTTTATACAAAACAGTGCAATGGTGGCTTAGGGAGGTAACAAAGGAAACAGAAATGTGTATTTTTTTGTGCCCTCTTTGAGTTTCACGCTCGCTTTTTGTTCACAGAGAGAAAATACTGTTAACATTTATACCTAGCTCTGCAAAAGTCTCCCCTTCTCTCTGTTTTATGGCTATTCTGCCTCCTTCTCACCCCATCACAGCCCCTCTCCTTGGATGTGTGTGTGAGATCAGGTGTTGTCCAGTGCACTCTGTAACAAAGCGTCGTCTTCTTGGGTCTTTATATGCGTTGTAAGAGCCTAGATTTACTAATAATTCTCTGCCTGCACTTAGATCAGAGGCAGGAAGCGATAGATCAGCAACAGACTGTGCAAAAAAAGACAAAAATGAAGCCTGATAAGGTGCATTTAGGAACGGAAGTCCACAACAGCACAGATAGAGTATTTAACATGTCTATTCATTTAGAAACATCTTCATCTCACAGCCACCGATGCCTAAGACCTCAGAAACATCTCCTAAATGTCACCAATTAACACTTTTTAGCTACGATGACACTGATCCAGCCTCATTTGCGCCTCTCGTCTCTCCTCTCGTCTGACACTTCTGTCCTATTCATCCAGTCGCTGCGTGGATTCGAGCCCCTCTATCTTCTCTCTTCGCTTTCATAAACGAGCCCTCTCCCTCACTTCCTGTCATCTTGCTGAAACTAAGGGGCTCTCCACCGAGGCAGAAGAGTCAAAACTCGGCGCGATAAATCATGTGCGGCTCATATTAATGTGCGGCAAAGAACTTGAATGCTTAGCCAGCACTTGGCTTTTTAATACAAAATGGTGCCAACACCGGTATCAGAGAGTGCATCAGCTTCGTATCCGGATACAACCTCGACCAAATCTAAGCTCAAACCTGCCCATACATTTATTATTTTTATGTTTATCTGTACATATAGGAGACGCGTATAAGCTTGTGCGTGTTTGTGCAGATGTATACATGTCAGGGAGATAAAGAGGAGGAGAGGCTGTGAGTGATCCTCTTCCATCTATTTATCTTTAAGTTCTTTCTCTGCAGAGCCTCAAATGTAGAAGAGCGACGTGTACTTTTAGTCCGAGGTGAGCATTTTCTCCGTGTTTATTTCTGCTGCTGCAAACTTTGACAATTGTTCTGGCAAGAAAAGACAACTTTATGTTAAATTCATCTGAAAGGTAAGAGGTAGTGGGCAAACAAAAAAAAAACCTCCATCTGTTTGTTTAATGTCTTTTTGGCTCTGCCTTAAAGCGTATTCACAGCTCAGCGGTCTCCTCTCCACAGTACCCTGAACCAACAACCTCCAGAAAAACCCCTAACTAGTCTATGACGAGCGACACCAAACGGAAGACAGGACCTAAAAGAGGAAGGGAGGAGGATGTTGGCAGTGAGGCGGGTTATGGGTTGGGTCGATGGGGGCTACACAGAAAAATATGGAAGGTGAAAGAGTGATGAGTGGCAGACAGACAAATATTTGATCATCTCTTTAAGATTTAGGTGAAGAAAAATAAATTGACGAGATGACTCGTGTGGCTGGAAACAGGGGTAAAAGGAAGCACCAATGATCTAACGTTACCATCTAAAGTTAGTTTTGTTGAGTCACACCTCCCCCCCTCCCCCCAACAGCTGATCTGTAGTCAGTGCACGTCATCACAAAACCACTATGCAGATTTAACAACTGACCTGGGATCAGAGAGATGGGGGTGAGCGTTACCAGGAATGAGCTCGATTCAGTTTCAGTTCAGTCGGCCACGAAGTGAGCTTCGATCAAATCAGTCAATATGAAAGGAGCGTATGTACAACATGTATAGAAATGATAACGAGTGCCACGCGTGTGCTGCCAAACTGCGTCGTCAATCCGTGTTTTGGATCCGGCTGAACTGAAAATGAATTAATCCCGATCCTGAGGTGTTAACTGGCGCACTTTTAAATAGCATCGTAATCAGAGAGACAGCTCGGAGCTCCGAGGCTGTTCTCTGCGCTAATCCAACGCTGCTGCTATCCAAAGTGTCAGGAGGACAGAGGTCAAAAGGTCAAAGATCACGCAAAGTCTCTCACCTCTTTCCTCGTCTCCTTAAGTTCACATTATCTTTTTTTTTTTTAAGGAGAAGTTGCCCCAAACAGCAAACCACTTAATCGATATGCTTTTAAGCTCGGGTCAACCCCCGTTTCATCCCCAGAAAGTCAATTTACGGACATAAATTGAATGTGCCTTCATATGTAAGGAGTTACAGGTATAACTACAGTGATATGTGGTAAAGTGGAGTTGGGAACAACTTCTCCATCAAAACCGACCCTGCTACACACACTGAAACTCTCACAGGGCTCAGGATTCACAGTTCAAAGGCTAAAAGTTCACAGTTCACAGTCAAAGTTTATCAAACCCCTTGTCCCACCCCGTAACCCTGTGTGTCCCCTCCTTTCTCTCGCGCTCCCCCTGTATTTCTCTTCATCCTTCTCTTTGATACTCTGATTGGGCGATATCTGCAGCCAACACCTCTCAGACGGGCGTGGTCCTGCGGTTGGGGTCCTTGCTGTAGTCTTTAGTGAGCGTGCTGCTCTGGAGGAACTCCCTCTCCGAGTTGAGCAGCCCGCCCATGCCGCCGGATTTGGTGCCGGCGTTGCCTGCCTCGCGTGGGTTCAGCGTGTACATGGGCATCTCGGAGGCGGCGGGCCCCGTGTAGCCGCCTTTCCCCAGTGGTGAGGCGTCGCGGCTGGGGGCCTCAGAAGAACGCACGCTGGAGCGACGCCGAAAGCGGTAGCGGTAGGACGGGATGCGGCTGAAAGCGGACTTTTTGATGAGCTCGGTGCGGGACTTGGCCCGTAGCTTGCGGTGCTTCTCGATGAACATGTGCACGGCCAGCACGCCCACCATTTCTGCCATGATGAAGGAGAGGGCGCCAAAGTAGAAGGACCAACCATAGGAGTAGGACTTTTTGCTGTCGCTCTGGCCTGGGTCACCCGAGTTGGCTGAGATATAGACAATAATTCCTATGATGTTGCTGAGCCCTGGAAGAGTGGGAAAGAAAGAGAAAGACAATAAGAGATGGAAGAGGAAAACAAGTCCCAAACTGTAAGGGACAGAGTTTGGTTAGGAAATAAAAATAGAAGTTAATGCACAAGAACCAGTAAAAAGACTATGCATCTACAGCATAGGCTGCACCAAATTTCATGCCATTTCAACCATTAGTCGTTCAGATATTTCAGTCTGGACAAAAGGTGGTGGTTCAACCGACCCAGAGACCGACGTTGCCATCCTTAGAACTATGCTGCTAGCACGGCTGTGAATCAGAAATGACATAAGACGTGATAAAGTGGCAGATTAAAGAGGGTACATGTGATTGAAAAAGTGCTAGAGCAAAGATTTCAGAGCCCCGGGTAGAGAAGAGGAGTGATGAGGGCGACAGCCAGATGAAACAAAACAAATAACGGGAGCATCAGCGAGAGGGAGCGGGTCTTGATAGAAACGTTGGAGAGTCATTCCACACAGCTGGGCGCTCTTATTCCATATCATTAGTCCAGAATACAGTGCTCATGCAGTGTGGTGGAACGCACAGAATGGGGACAATTAGCCAGCTGTAATTAACCAGAATCAGCCCCACACTATTGTGGTAAATAATTACCAATTTGGCTCCATGAATTTACTACAAAACCCAATGGGACCCTACACATCCCACTAAACAGCAATTACAACCCTTTGTGTGTGTGTGTGTGTGTGTGTGTGTGTGTGTGTCAGGGGCAAGAGTGTCAGTGTGTGTGTGTGTTTATGAGAGTGTCAGCATCCGTGTGATAGATTATGTGTGTGAGTATGTATGTGTGTTTACACTCTCACACCCTCGCAGTGCATCACAGCGGCATCACGGTATTCTTGCTGATTGATTAATCAGCTGCTGTGCCCAATTTCCACACTCTGACTGCTCGCACAGGCACTTCTGTGTGCTTTAGATGCCTAACGGGCTTCTTCTACAAATATTTGAGTGCTGCACCTCCTCTGTTTAAAGTGGCTCCACACACACACACACAGTCAGGCACGCACACGTCCCTTGTTGCTATCTCAAATACAGCGGACATCCTTGTATTTAATTACCTTGAGATCACACAGATTTGAACTCCCGTAAGACGAAGGTGTTTTAAGTCATTTGGCCAACGCTGCAGCTAAAATGGCCGCTACGTCGTGTTTAACAGCGTTGTCATGGAGATGAACATCAGCACGCTTACAGCGTGCTGCATCTCATGCGCTAAAAGTGAAACATTTCTCTGGCAACAAAAAATACCACAACATTTAATCACTGACATTATCAAACAATAAAATCATCACAACTTAAGTATCCAAGACGTTTCAGGGTTAAAAAGTAATACTAAGACACGTGACACAAGTTTACGAGATGAATTCACCTGTTAGCGTGTGCGATACTTTTCCTAAACCCAACCTGATCACTGCTCTACATTAGAGCCAAGATGTAAAAGACGTGTCCTTCAGGGAAGAACAACAACTTCTTGCTCTAAATGCAGGACCTACTTCATGCAATCTAGTACACTGATGACTGATCACTGTACCTCCCCTCTAAAAATAGAGAAGACACTATTTCCAACAAAAAAGACACACACACACACACACACACGGTCCAGACTGACCTGCAGAGACGAAGAAGATCCCTGCACTGAGGATGACATTGTGTCGGCTCCGGTAAAACTCACTGGCGGCCACGCAGAGCCCCCCCAGGAACAGCAGGCCCACGCTCATGATGGGGAAGATACTGGAGGCACGCACAGCACCTGTACACCCAAACACACACACACACACACACAGGAAGGAAGTAGAAACACATTTATAACTGAAAGGTACAAACATTTTGTGCTGTGTTAAGTTGTTGCGGGATGAAACTGTGTGTTGGAGGTGTATATTCTGGGTCAAAGTTACGGTTGTTTCAGGAATCACTTTGACGGCTGGTTTATGTTTTATTTGGAAACAGATTTCAAAATAAGCTTTTGCAGTCGTCACGATGGGTTTGAATATAACCCCCAGAATTATTCTGAGGTTGGAAAACAGCTTTCAGATTTGACAAAAATGGGTAAATGGGATGGTCAAGACAACATCCTATGAGGCTGTGCTCAGTATGAAAGATGTGATTGGACAAATGGACAAATTCAGTCAGAGGTAAGAAGCTCATGTGAATGTGAATGTAAAGTTAATTAGCAAGGTTCATGAGCAGGGCCACACCTCCAATCACCTGTGAAGCTACTTGTAATGAAGTGGCGACCTCCATGTTTGTGAAGTGAAGCCACATCGGCTCTTCAGAAACCTGTGGGTCACGTCACACTTACGCTGCCCATTCTTTATACTGTCATTGTTCATCCAATCACTTCCCTGCTCTATCCCTCCTCTGCTCATCCCTACCCACACCCTTTCATCCTCTCTTCACTCCTTCACTCCTTTCCTGTCTTACTGTCCACATCTTGTTTTGACACATTTTCAGCTGTGACCTGAGATCACTCACTGCCAACCTTTTTAATTGATTTTGATTGATTCATTTTGAGACATTAAAACTGGAATTAAAGTGCAAAAACAATTTAATTCACCAAATGAAGATGAACTGGAATCAAAATGTCTGCACGGTTCCACGTCAGTTAGTACTTTAAAGTCACTGTTTCATTTTAAATCCACTGTGCTGGAGGACAGAGATAAAACAATGAAATATGTTTCACTTTCCACACACACACACACACATGAGACAGACACACATTGGCCAGTGTGCTGCTACATGCTTGACTGCGTCTGAATCCAGAACATGTTAAAGCATTCAGAGGCCTCGCTTGAGCGAGAGGGAGATGGATGTAAGAGGGAAAAGATGGACTAAAACCAAGACAGATGGAGAGTCGCGCTGACACATATGCAAGATGAAAATAATGAATAGTGGAGATGATGAAAATGAAAGCGAGGCTTCAGTGGGAGTGAAATATTTGTCAGAACCCCATATGTGTGCATGATGTGACACCATATTGAAGGATATTTGTAAACAGCTTGTCATGCAGAACCGAGCTGCGTGGATTTTTTTCCATAACAGCTGATGCGTGCTCGTACATCACAGGTGTATCGTTACAAAAAAAACAAAACACCCTGTGAGTCAAATATTTGCCTGAACGTGAATCGTTTTTCATTTCCAACATGACTGACGGCTGCAGGGACCAGTGGCGTCGCGCGGTTGAGCCGTAAGCCCCGCCCCTCTGGCCCACACCCCTGGGCTGTATGAAATGCCGGTCACTAGGTCCCCGCTCCCCATTGGCTGGCTGGCTCTGAGGCCTGTGATCTAATTGGCTGCCTCTGGGGATGTTGCTCTGTGTTCAGTGAAGCGATGAGAAAGAAGCACAGGCTGAATCCATTTTTTCTTTTTTTTTTTGTTGTTGTTGCTATTTTCTCACTCCGTCCATCTTTACTCTGTCTTTACAGACGGAGCCCCCTCCTCTCTGTTATCCACTAAACCATCCTCTATCTATCTGTATGGCTGCTTCCTGTTTACCTCCGTCCTATTCCTCTTTCTGGAAATAACAAGGTGTCCCCTTCTTTGTGCTTCGTCATTTTCTCATCATGCCTGTGTTTTTTCTCTTGTTTTTCTCGCGTTTACTGATAAAACTCTGTTTTCATCTGTTGTTCTCTCCATCATATCCTCTCTGTTCATCTGTCTCCCCTCCTGTTTTTTGTAGCTACCGTTCATTCTTGCAAGCCAATGTTACGCGACATAATTCTATCACATCTGCAGCGATATCATCTCTGCTGGTTGCACACACCTCAGTGTTTCTCTTCACAAAAGATGTTTGTCAATTCACTGTTTGTCTGATCGAATGTGAGACTGTCTGTCTAAGTAACTTACAACTTACTGCAGTAACAGCAGGAGTGTTTTTTCTGAGGTCGACAGATGCACGTCAGTAACTAACTACATTTGTTGGAAGGGATGGCATTGTCTAACTTTACTACCATAAAATAACAGATTTAAAAAATTTTGCTGCCTTGACGTGTAATCAGATGAATGGTTTCTCCAGTATGGTTGTTCTTGCACTATGTCACTTTGTTCTCTGGGTACAAAGTAAGAAGTACATAACAGTTTATGGCACTACAGAGCCGGTGTCATGCCAGAACTGGAGCTGGGCAAGCAGGCAATATAACTGGGCTAAGAGGCAAAGAGAGTGAAGAGGATGTTGATGGAGGATGCTAAGAGATAAAAGGAGAGAGTGAGCGAGCAGAAGCAGCCAGACAAGAGTAAATCTGGGACTGACTTTTAGTCGTTGGCGAGAGCTTGGTGAAATAAAAGGCTGAGAGACAGACGCCAAGCTGGGCTTCTTCTTGTTGTCAGACTAGGCAGTGATAGTAGCTGGTGTGTGTGTATGTATGTATATGTACACATGTTGTGCTTGTGTTTTATCAAACTTACGGAGGAGGTATTCAGCAGCGTCTGCTTCATAGTCAGCGTCTTCCGGGAAGTGATCAATCTTCTTACACACACCTCTGAATGTTCCTGCAGGGGAGAAACACGGAGAAGTTCAGATCTTTATTCTTACACAAGACAAAATGAAAAACTATTTGTTTTACTTGAACACACACACACACACTGGATTTCTACTGGTACTCCACACAGATGGATGAAATCAAGACCAAGATCAATTTATACCAAAGTATATTTACTTATTCCATCTGTCTATGAGATGCTGGCTCCCAACTGTGGTTCAAAACTTTCTGAACAATAACGCCATGATGTCATGTAAACTTTGCTAACAGGGCGTTGCTTACATAATTCTTTAATGGTCACAGGCACTACTCTTATGGGTAATGAGAAATGCTTGTGTCTTGTGTAGAGTCATTGCACTTATTCATATTGGGCTTATACTGAAGTCTTATTAAAACTGGGATTTTAAATTGCTGTCTTGTTATTGTTATTTCTGTGTGGACTCCAGGAAGACTAGCAACCTATTTGTGGAAGCTAATGGGAATCCAAATAAAAATAAAGATTAAATAAAGAAGTACTGCAGAGTCTAATAATAATTTTACCGTTGCACTTAAATGCCTAAAATGCAAAACTGTCCTGATGTGTTCTCATCTGTTCATGTATGAGTATCTACACAGCAACATTCATGTGTGATTAGGGTTAGTACTAGGTTAAAATTAATTAGTCAGTTATGTTTTAGTCATGAAAATGTCAGATATAATTGCAAAAACAGCTGGAGTTCGATTGTTGAATCAATAATCAGTCATCTTGAGTGATTGCACTGCTTCGAATCACATTTTCAGGAGAGTGAACATGCACGCATCCACAGACAAGAACATGAATATATACGAAGAGCAGAAAAACCAGCAGAGGAGAGAGAGAGAGAGAGATGACAGATGACGCAGGACAGAGCTGTAGCCTTCAGGGTATATATGGGAAACACCAATGAAAAGCCTTATCACACCCAGCACACACACACACACACACACACACGATTACCACTTTGAATACAGAAACACGCTAAAATACAGACATCAAGTATACACACACATCAAGCAAGCTCATTAAACTGATACATGAACACTATCAATCATGCATGCAAGTAAAAGCCTTTATATCAATGCATGTCAGTTGGTGTGTGTGTGTGTGTGTGTGTGTGTTTGTGTTGTATCGACTAGGATGCAGTCTCCTACGAGCGTGCCGTGTGTCGGGCAGAGAGTGACTCATCCTCCTTGGTACAAGTCCTCCTCAAACACACACATACACACACATACAGCATCCCTTGTGCGTGCCGCTCGCGCGCGTGGAAGAGTGTTTACGTGCACGCTGTGTGAGTGTGTGTGTGTGTACACCGCATGTAGCTTAATTCCCACCCATCATTCAGTCCCATTCACACATGGTCAACACCACAGGGGATAGAAAGAGGAAGAGAGAGAGCGCGATGGGGGATGACTGAGGAGGGATGAAGAGGAAGAGGAGAGAAAGGGAGATGAAGGAGGATGAAGAGAGAGGAAGTGGTGGTTGAAAGAGGTTTGGTGGTGAAACGACACAGCGGAATTCGAGGAGAAATGGGGGGATAGAGGCTGAAGAAGAACAACGAACGTCTCAACCTAATTGCTAATTTGCATATGAATAGGTTCTTTCCAGTACCCACACTCTTAAAATCATTCATGAATTGATTCATCCAGCTCACGGTTGGTAACTAAACTCTAACCGAGACTGTGATTGACAAAAAAGACGTTTACAGTGTGTTTGGGATGGTAGATTTCATAAAAGAATGATCTGTAAAATGTTCATATGAATTAAAGGCTGTTTTGCTACAACACATAAACAGGAGTGTACGCGCAGAATCATCCCTGAACAGCCTCTTAATGCTGTCATCCTCGGCTTTTCATACTTTCATTAATGGATTTCTGATTTTTTGTGTGAAGGTGCCGGTTCACAAATGAAAGGCAGAAACTCACGCATGATTTCAAAATGGATGCTATGGCTGCATTTACTTCATCCTGTGTCTGTATCCACGCTTCTCTGTCCTGGTGATCCCGTGTGAGGAGTTTTTGTGTCTCTAGTGAAAATCGGGAACTATTTTTATAACTGACTGATTGATTTGAGTACAATTTTCCTCGTTGTAGTTTTTTAAATCTGAATATTTTTTGGTTTCCTTAGTCGTCTTAAATCTTAAGTAAACTTAATATCTTTACGTTCTGGAGACATTTGAGGACATCAGCTCGGACTCTTGTTGTATTAATTAACTGTAATTAGCTGCATCCTTAGAGGTCCAGTGTGTTGAATGAATTCTCTCCAATCTCTCACACTCTCCTTCCAAACTCTCGCTGTGAAACCACGTCTCGATCGGTGTTTGGTCTGTCTGTTCTGGGCTCCTGTACGGGGGGTATTTTATGTTGAGGATTATTACAGATTTGTTGTGATGAGGGACTGACTCAAAATAAACTACAGTGCCCATGTTTATTGTAATGAAAATGCCAATTCAACAGTGTGTCTCGCTGATGTGTTTTAAATCGTTTCTGGACAACAATGAAGCTCTCTGGCACAGAGGAATGAGACATATCAGGCTTTGGCTAGACAGAAAACACTTGTTAGCAGGATCATTGTTGCTTTCGGTCTTTTCAAGGGATTTGTTGATAATAATAAAAAAACATGTCTGTATTCTTTAACGTGGCCGAGTTTTGATTGGAGTCACACACGGTAAGTGTAGCCTTAATTCCAGTTTTCAGTTTTATTCATATAGCGCCATATCATGACTTTAGCTTAGCTGTTCCTGTTGGACGCTTTAAGATGTAAATCATCATCAGTCAGAGAGCTCTACCTTCTGTCTGCCGGGCGGGAAATTTATTATACCTCCTGCCTTTTAATGTATCGAACCATCCTGATGTATGGAGCACCAAACGGCCTCATGCAATCAGATGCCAGTGAAGCGATGCACACACACAGACACACACACACTCACTGATGAGCATAGAGGATAGTCTGCAGGCAACAGAGAGATGGATGGCTGCTTTTATTTCTCTCGCCGTGCGCCGAGCATCTAAATCACAACTGAATAAACACAGTTAAAAGCCACGCACACACACACACTCCTCATTATCACACACTTTTGTGTTAGTGCACCTGATGATGTCACACTAGAGCACACTAAAGATGGTCTGCTAAAAATAGCCTCAACACACATGCACACACACACACAGACATAGGGAGAGTCATTAAGACTGCTGTGTTGGACCTTCAGGTCAGCATGTTCATCATGGTAATGTGCGAGTAACAAACAGCGCACTGGGAATCTTTAAAACAATAGGACACACACATTAACACACACACACACAAACAGGGAAGGGCGAGTATATGGAGATATGTAGCTGACAGTATGAACTGAAATATGCTACTTTTACTGTCAAAACAACAGTCATACAAATCACATTCACCCCTCTGTACACACATTAATATTGGCTGATTGGCTACCATGCTAGATGGCAACTGTTCAACAAAAGGGCGCTAATCACACTCACACACCGATGTCGCAGCCTTCGGGAGCAATTTGGGGATTCGGTATCTTGCCCAAGGATGCTTCAAGGAAAAGCAGGGGGATCGAGCCACCGATCGCCTGATCAGTGGAGGACCCTCGCTTCCTCATGAGCTCCTACGAGGCAACAGTTTGTATGTTGCATCATCAAGGATTCTAGTCTTAATATGTGTTTAGAGTGGCAGAAAAAGGAAAATAGCCACGTCATGTCTTGATTTTATAATATTTTCATCTACTGATTGTCAGTTCATACACCCTCGAAAACAAACGGAACAAACAGAAACCTCGAAAGCCCTCCAAAAGGAACTAATGTAAATGTTCGTTTTGGTTGTTTCATGAGATTTGCTGACAAAAATATAGCATATAGTATGCATTTTGATTCATGTCTAAGAATAATTAGACAAACAGATTTGCTGGATTGTCCAGCTTTGGCTGACGTATACACTTTTTAGTCATTTTAGACATTAAACTTTGTATTGTGTATTCATTCATAGATTATTTATATTTGCTTATCCTATTCAGTTTCACAGGTGGGCTGGATTGTATCCCAGCATAGAAGGGTTAGAAGTAAGAAAAGAACATGGACAGGTTGTCACCCTATCAGAGGACAAATATGGACCAGAGATGGAGCAGAATAACAATCTGGATCAACAGAACAGACACAGACACTGCTGTCAGTCTGCAACCAAATGTGCGTGTTGCCCACACTGAGGTTTTGGAGAGCTACCTCCAAAGTGTTGTATCGGTGAGTGAGTCAGTAGCTGTCACACAGACTTATGTGTCACATCCAGCCTATGATCTCATCAAAGAGAAACCAGCGCAACCGTGCAACCGGGCTGTTCATCAAGTTCATCACAAAGTTTGGCTTGAAAAGGTTTTTAAATTTCTGGTTTGGGAATTAAAAAGCTGTCGACAAATCCAGGATCACTGCAGCAGACAGGTTTGATTACAGCCCTTCATCTTGGTCTTTCCTGTAGAGGTTTGTCTTACTTTCAACCTTCTTCCTTTGACGTCAACATCTCCATTTCCTTTGCCTCTGTCACTTTCACCTCCTCAATTTGCTTTCCTCTCCCTCTCTTTCTCTCTGTTAATTCAGATTGATTATGCTGTAAACCTCAACTTCAATGATATTAGCCCTTCAGGTTGCAATGACTCTATTTAAATATCACTAAGCTCTTTGGCTCAGAACAAAACCTCCAGAGGAGACAGAGGTGGGCAGAGATCCACCTAACCTTTCAGAAAAAGTGAATTAATTTTACTGTAGGTATTTAATTCAATGTCACCAGCTTCAACAAAACACAAATACAACATTACATGTCTCAATATAAAACCAATATTAATATCTAATATGCTTTCCAACACTTGGAAATGTGGCTTCTACGGCAAAATCCACTGCGAGGGCCTCAAGTGGATAAAAATAAAGAGCCATCAATATATACGGGCTTAACACATTTTCTGTAATAACAGAGCTTTTTAAACATAATTAAAATCGTTGCCCACATTTCCTCTGAAAGAAAATCTGTGATCTCATTTGAGAGATAAACAGATCCCTAACAAGACCAATAAAACAGACTCACACAGGTTTATCTCCAGATAAGAGAGTACACAATTAATCAATAAACAATTATTTGCCGTTCACGTTTTATGTCTTTAAGAGACGTTCTTCAGTTCTTGTAATTTTACTCAAACATGCACACGCCCAAATCTCTCCATGATGGCTGACTGAATGGAGGCTCCTAATTAATGTCCCTCATTAAGATGCAACATAAGCAGTAGATTTTGACAAGCTGTTCACAGTAGTGGAGGTTATTGCAGCGATTAAGGCCGTCTCCCTGAGACTTCACCAAGCAGCCGTTTCACTAATACTGAAGTACAAAGAACAATTACCGTGCACTTCCTAATGGCCACTTTCATTATTAAATGTGCACAGCAAAATTCTAGGGGAATTATATCAGCGGCCGTTTGGATGTAGTACTTCCCAATATTATTTTGCCTGATCAGAGGGGGTTCATAAAATAGTAGGAGTGCTTGCTCTTCCTTTTCTTATCCCTACTATGTGCTACATAGCCGAAATTGGCTAACTTAATGGTACCTCCATATAATGAGTGAAAGCAACCACTCTGCGACAGACTTGTTCAGCAGCACAGTAACATCACACACACTGAACCAAAAAACAAGTGAGACCCAGAATATTTTCCCATTCTTGTGTAACCGTTGGGGCTGTTGGAATACTAACCAACATGTACTATACCTGCAATTGCTGGTTGTTGGGATCATGGTGCCCTGTTAGAAAATTTTAAGATATCACCCAACCCTAGATTGTACAGAACATAAAGTTTTGCAATATGCAGACGATATTCTTCTTTATATACAAGAACTATTGAGAGCTATTGCTGAGATTCTGTCATCTTTTAGACAGTGAGGTAAACTTATTTCTTATACTGAAGCCCATTCAGCTGTCATAATATCCTGGAATATGGACAGCTAGACCCTAAATGTTTTAGCACTGCTCAAACAAGACATAAAATACTGGAAGCTCCTCGTACTTGCACTAGCTGGCAGAGTAAACACCATCAAGATGAATCTTATGCCAAAACTTTAGTGCAAATTTAGGTGGAGCCATTGTGAAACCAAAAAAATATGAATTTCTCCCCTATGATTTCAGATATTTTCCTCAAAGTGATTTACACAATATGCATGTATGTTGGAGCTGGAGCAGACAAACCATAAGGAGTCTGTACACAGTTGGATAAATGTCTGTAGAGTGGCTTGACTTGTATCTACAATATTTTTCTGTCCTGATTGTGTCAGTTCCACACACAGATAACCATTTCACATATGCAAATGCTTATGATCAGAAGTAACCACACACACATTTTGATTTTCACACACAGTAACATTCAAACAGACGCGAAAAAGCTTATTTGTGTTTTGGACCGACCACGTCACACTGCTGGTTTGTTTCTCTAATTCGTTGCGCCTCGAAGGTCATGTAAGTGTGTGCGTACATGGGCACTGAAGTGTATGTGTATTTGTGGTGGATTCAGTCTAATTAACATCAAACTAATAAACAGGGAAACAACGGCATACATACTAATATAGCAAAAACACACACACAAACTACATTTCAGACACACACACACAGCAGGAGCATCTATCAGGAGACATTTGCCTCACAAAGGTCAACGTGGCCTGAGGGCCGCTGCAACCACAGTCGCAGCAAGGCATGACGGGACATGGCGAATGGGGATGGGAGTCCAAGCGTGTGCATGTGTGTTTATTCTGAGTCATGTGGTTTAGTTTCTCCTACCGGGCCCAGTATGCTGCTGCTGTCACTTGTATGCATGAACGTCATGCACATATGAACATGGACAAGCACATGCGCAGTGTGCGAAAAACCATGACGTCATGATTAGACAGCACAGTCCCAAACAGAAGACACAGGAAAGAGAGAAGGACACGCACTGCCTCTCATGTTTGGTTATAGGCATCAGAGAACATGTTTGAACGCCATGCTTTGACGGACAGATGAAGCCAGCAGTGTTACAGCTTCCTCGTCTGAAAGGGCTCTTGAGATAGACACATAGCTGAGCACACATACATTTTCGAAAATGTGTATGAAAGCAGTAGTACAGCAAATCCAAGGGCTTAGAAGACGAGAGGTAGAGGTGAAAGACAACACTTTTATTATTTAGCTTCACATCTCAACTTACTTTCCATTTGTGCACCTCCGTAGATCTTTTTTCACCCTGGCATCTCTGACTATCCTTGGTTATCGTCCATCATAACATCAATATGATCAAACTACATCGTCATATCAAAACAACTCTGAACATTTAACATACTGTTTCAGTTCAAAAACATAAATATCTGTATCAGCCTAGTTCTGTTTGCGAAATGACATGCAAGCAACGCAGCGTGCATACTAAACCATGAAAACATTCCACTAGAAAAAAATAATTGTGCCTCAAATCAAGGTTAAAAACGAGACAAACACAAACAACACTGTGTGTCCAGATGCCCCCGCGATTGTGACGAGCCGGCCATGAGGTGCCAGCTGTTTGTCCTTGAACTAACTCTGTTCCACACACACACACACACACACACACACACACACACACACACACACACACACACACACACACACACACTGAATGTACAGCAGAGTAACAGGTCAAACACAGAAACAGAATAAATCGCTGCAAATGACTTTAATTATTTAAAAAATGAACACAAGTTGGACACACAGGAAGGAAAACACAGAGTGTCTCGAAGAATATATGTTAAATTGTGTCCCTTTTGTTGTATGTAAAACTTAACTTGTTTAATTGTTGAATAGCTGATTCAGTTTAAGTTGGAACCATGAATTTCTGGACGAAAATCTGTGGCAATTTATACAGCTGAGTCACTAGTGTGGCTAAAAACAACTCAGGTAAGGCGAATGATCGTGGTCATGGTTAAAAGGAGCTAATGTTTACTGTCGGTAGGAAACAGGTGCAAACTGCAGACTCGCATGTTGAATAAACACTCTTCATCTGCCCAGGTACACATCCCAACCTCCTCGCTATGAGGTTTTACAATGTTGTACCATCACGTTAATCTTTCCTTTGCCTCCGTGCGTCAGCAAAACAAAAACGCAGGTCATTTTAGGCATCGGAACAATTGACCAGCGCTGTAGTAATTGTGATGAGGACAGCCTCGTTCCTGGGGGAGCTGTCCCTAATCAGTTGATGTGTAGTCTGAAAAGCTGCATGCGAGTGGCCGCACGGTCACACAAACACATGCAGTCAGAATATAAAGCGTTTCGTCGACTAGAAAACAGCGGAGAAGAAGAGGAGGGAGTGAGCAAGAGCGAGGAAAAGGAAGTTGAAAAGCAGAGCAAATTGGACTGCTTGTTTCCTCAGAACGCCTCTGACAGCTCAGTGTGGGTGACTGTGCCTCTCTCTCTCTCTCTCTCTCTCTCTCTGTCCCTACCTCTCTCACTCTCTCTGATTACCTCTTTCCTGGCGAAGGAGAGAAGATGGGAGAGAGGGAAAAGAGAGAGAGAGAGAGAAAGAGAGGAAGAGGCTAGTTTCCACGGTGATGGCTGATGAAAGAGAACGAGACAGGTTCTGCTTGGTTGCACACCTCCTCTTTCTCTTTCTCTCTCTTCTTCACCCCCATTCTCAGTCTGTTCTTCCTCAAACGTCCATGTTCTCCTTTCTCTCTCTCTCAAACATTTTTCTGTTCCAGATCTTCCTATCATCATCCCTCCTTTTCTCTGCTCTCATTACCTAAACATCCATTCATTGCTTCCCGATCCCCCCGTCATCGCCTCGCATCGCTTCGCACTTTTGCACACGTTTGTTTCTGCTGTAGCATTCAGCTGCACAACATCGCCAAAAGTATGTGGACGCCTCATTCCTACAGCTGCTAGGACAGCCTCCACTCTTTGTCCATGGGAATTGGCTCCCTTTCTTGCTCCCATCAGGTACAGGTACATAGAACAATAAGGTTCTGGTTCACACCAAAACAATTATTAAAACATAAAAAAAACATGACATGGACTTCCCCAAACAGTTTACACGGAGCACGGAGCTGGATGAATTCTATTTAATAAAATATCATTGTGTACTATCAGATTTCTTTAATTGGAGCTAAGAGATCCATCCCAAAGCATGAAAAATACTAGAGTTGAACAATTCATTACTGCAAATCAGATGTGAGAGAAGATGCTTGTTTGGTACAGACCCCAGAAAAAAACAGGGTGTCCACATACTTTTGGCCATACAGTATATCTGTCTTCACACTATTCTTTCTTATTATTTTCTTTCATAATTCCTCTACGTACCATCTCTTTGGCTCTCCAGCTTCTGTCTTCCCCCACCTCCCTCTTCGTTCCTGCAGCCACTTGGGTGATCATTTTTGTCCCCATCTCCGTTTAAAACCCTGCTCCCTCTCTCTATTACCAGGTGATCATTTAGATCCCCGGCGCGGTCAAACACTCCCCAGAGATTCACCTGAAACAGAGGCCATGCACGGCTCATCCATCACTTTCCACCCACCCCCACCACCCCCTCTCCACCCCGCTTCATTCATGCACATTCTGGTCTCTCTTTCATTCATACTCTGTCTCCATCCTATACATAACGCTCCCTCGTTCCTTCACTCTCTCCCTCTCTCTCCTCATTTCCTGGCTTTCTCGTGCTCATTTATCACAGAGGGAACTTAACACCTCAGCACACCTGCACAGACACACAACAACACATTCACCGCATGCCGACCGCACACAAACTATTGGTGGGTAGAGGAAAAGGCACATTAAAGCACGTTGCACTTACAGTAACACGGGCCCCATTTACAGCACACCTGGTATTAACAAGCAGGTCATATCTATATATATGGAGAACAAGACATAAATATATATTTTTATGGAGGAAATATGTTGGTATCAAGCTTGTTTTATTTTACTCTGTGTGTGACACTGACTGAGTTTTTCTCTGGGAGGTTACTTTCAGTGTTTTTGTGGTACGTGATGTTCCACAGTGCACTGATATTTTTACAGTTCAGATCCAAAGCTTTTATTTTCATACATAAATCTAATAATTAAAAGAAAATGTTAATTTGCAGAGGATCGTGTGCTGGAGTGCAACACTGTCATTGGCTAGCGTGAATCATTTTCCATAACCACTTATCGTTATCAGGGTCGCGGGGGGTTGATCCCAGTTGACATTGGTCGAGAGGTTTGGTACACCCTGTACAGGTTGCCGGTTCATCTGCATGTCTTTGGACTGTGGGTGGACGCTGGAGTACCCCAAAAGAACCCACGCAGACACAGGGAGAACATTCAGGGACGATATTTACTGTTTCTCTATAATTACAGGTGTGCGGCTCTACGTGTAGATGTGGCTTGCTGTAACATTTCTTTCTGAAAAGAACATATTTTGGTTAATTGTTTTCTTTCTGAGAAAGCGAGCACACTAGAAGCTCAGTAACACCACAAAAAAACAAACATACTACACTTTAATCACCTTTAGCTCATCATTTTTTATATTTTATTCTTTGAAATAAGAAGCTCCTTCAGGCTTTCTTCCTCTCGCCTCACATTGTCTGTGTAAGATGTGCTGCATGCTAAATGCTGCACAGTACATAGGCATGACTGCTCTGTACATTCACTGTAGGAACACTGCATACATGATGTTTTTCTGTCCTCCCTCTCTCCCGCTCTATCCCTCATTCACTCACTCTCTGATGTCAGGCCGAGTACAAGCCACATGTACACGAGTCAGGGACATCCATTTCCTGTCAGTTTATGAGGCGTTTATGAATTATAAAACTGTGACAAGCGTGGACCCGGAATGAGAGAACGAAGGGGGAGGATAAGATGGACAGAAAGAGAGAGGAGATAAGAGAACTTAGTCGCTTTAGTCGTGCTCTAGTGTATATGTCTAGTGTGCATGTTTTTGTGTCTGCTGCATTTGAGTCTGTGTGTGTGTGTGTGCGTGTGCATGCACTGACATTGTGCTGACATTGTGTTAACTTGGCATACCGTTCCCGCAGCTGTGCTTATTTGGTGGCTTGGGAATATCCTAGAATTTGTCTATTTATTCATTAAATTACAAGTGTGTGTCTGTGTATGTAAATGAGAGAGTGTGTGTGTGTGTGTGTGTGTTCAATATACCTGAGCCATCTGGCCTTGTAATAGCCTTCTATGCCCCCCAGAATGAGATGGTTATGTCTGGCTGCATCACAAACACACACCCGCACAAAAGACACATGCATGCCTCTACCAGAGGCAATGTGTCTTTTTAATGATAATGCACAGAGAATTTTCAGAGGATCAAAGTCAAATCATGATGTGAATTATGTGTCAAGTCATAATGAAGCACCCGATAGAAAAGAAGCTACATCAACGACCAATCTTAAAGGAAAAAATCTGGTATATGTTTGATGTCACACACCATCAAACAGCCCTAAAGTTATCCACCAATACACCCAATTTGACCTTTCTCTGACATGATAAATGGTATCATGACATCTCTGCTTCATTGGAGATTCCACAGGGAAAGCAACAGGAAAGGTGGAAAGAGAAGGAGGACGACATGCAGCCAAGGTCAAAGCCCAGGCTCAAATCTGTGATCCACACACACAAACACATCAATGTTCCAACCTCAAACTTCTTCCCACACTTTCCTCACTTTGTCAAGATTGCTGTTATAAAGCACACTTTAACCAATTAAAGTAAACTCAAATTAAAAAAAGGCACCTTTACCTCCTTAAATCGAGCTAATCTTATTTATCTATCTGCTCCAATTATCTCTGCCCCCTGTACTTTCATCCTGATCTTGGCTTAAGTTTCGATTTTTCCAAGTCCACTTGAGGATTTGGAAGTCAGATGGCTTCATGAACCGGAGAGCTGATTCTTACTGTGGTCAGGTGTCTCATTTAAAGGTCCAGTGTGTTAATTAGACATAAGTATGTTTTCTGTTGCTTTAGAATCAGTCTTTTATATCTACAGACGTTGCTGGAGCTCCTCTGTTGAGCTTCTACAGTAGCACAGAGTTGGCTGATTTGCGATCACCACAGTTTCTCCTTCACGCATGAAACACGAGTGTGAATGCGCAATATGCAACCACAGCGATTGATGCCACAAAATCCGACACACCGAACCTCTCAATAATTAAATGATATAAAATAACGACGTGTACCAATCAATAAGTACAAAAAGTGATGCACAAACTCGTTCAAGGTTCTACTGCTAAACTCACAACAGAAATGACTTCTGGCTGGAAGCAGCAACCACCACACCTATGTGATAAACACATATTCATCATTACGTTCACTAGATTCTGGCTCCAGGAATACAAACACATTAATCTCATTAGTCACTGTGGGTGTCATAGTTTGTCACAATGAGACCTATGACTGCAGAAATCGACAGGTTCCTCTCAGCTGTGGTGGTTGCCAAGTGCACACCTGATCCCGGCACAAATCTAAGGCTACGCCACGCTGCCCAAATTAGTATTTACTGGCTCCCAACAACAAGACAGCAAGATGGCTTCAAAAGAACAAATTCCAAGCAGCGCTGTGAGCGAGAGTCCCGGCAACAGTGTGCAGATCCAGGTACTTGTTAGCGGCGTGGTTCAGCTGACTGGCTTAATAACACTGCCAGCTGTCTGTGTTTGTGCCTGTTAGTGCTTTATTTGTACCTTCAGCTATGCAGTGTGATGACAACAAGAGCAGACTCATATCACAGACATTAACAGGTTCATTATGTTGCAGGGGGAGAAGATGTGAGGGTGAACTCAGGGAAGGACAAGCAGCTTCTTAAGAGCTGAGTTTCAGGGATTATAGGATGCTGTCACACTCACACAGGCAAACACACACACACACACATTGGCATGCAATGTTTCTCTGGTGTTAGATAGACAGGAGCAGACAGTAGGAGACGGGACAGACACACAAAACACACACACTGACAGGCAGTGAGACCGCTACAAGAGACAGACAGCCAGCCAGTCAGACTGATCACGTACCTTCCAGACAGCAGGTTCGCCAGAGGCCGGAGTGCGTCATCACCTCCTCGTTCTTGCGGCTCGTGTCGTTGTCGCCGCTGCTCTTCACGCGGCAGACCCCGCGCGAGTACAGCCAGTAGTCGGTACCGACGGCGATGGTCATGAGGCTGAAGGCGGCGAACGCGCCCACCGTCGTCACGAGCATCTGGACGCCGCGGTCACACATCAGCATCTTCATATAGGCGGCTCCTGTTTGTCTTAATCTTTCTTCTTCTTCTTCTTCCTCTTCTCTTTTAGATTATTTCCTTTATATCCCGCGAGATTTGGAGAGTCAGAGTGAGCGGGTTCAACAGACAGGCACTCAAAAAATTGTTATGAAAATAGAAATGTGATTTTTTTCTGTGTGTGTGTGTGTGGAGCGAAAAATGAAATACTTGGCTGCCTTGTCCGTTGAGTTGACAAGAGGCTCGTGGCAAAGGGCGGGAAGGTGGGAGGGCTGGCACGTCACTTTCTCGCGCATCAAAAACCGGTTTTCACCAACACCACCCTCATATATATACACACACACACGCACGCACGCAAACACACGCGCACACACTCACGCACACGTACACATACGACCACCGGTTGTCCCCGACACTCAGAGTCAGAGTGGAGGGGAACGGCAATGCCACATTCTGCCGCTCCTTCCCCTCCGTCCGTGTGTTGGTCCTCGGGTTAGAGCCGCGTTATCCACCGGTAACCTTAGCTCCTCTTTCCTTCCTTCCTTCCTTCCTTCCTTCCTTCCTTCCTTCCTTCCTTCCTTCCTTCTCAACTTCTGCTTTCCCAAAACAGCACCCTTATCTGTTAACCATTAACAGCCAAGGTCTGAGTGAGGGGACTCCATCTTTAAAACAACAACAGAAAAAGGGGGGGTTAGTTTGTTTTCTTCACTGATGTAACCGGATTTCCACTAAAACATCACTGTTTAGGCGGCTCGCCCCTCACTCATTCACTCACTCACCGCTGGATTTCTTGATCTCCCCCTTCGACAGTCTCTCTCAGACAGACAGCAGCGACCAAAATGTGAGGCGAGCACGGCGGGTTTGTTCTTTCTTGCTCGGTTTTCCTGCTGAATTAGGCCTATTGAATGAGCAGGCGAATGAATAAAGCCCATACGTCAGCTATGAAGACAGAGTGGACGGTGATCCGTCGTGTGTTTTCCACTCCAGCTGTTGACTCACTGGCATTTTTCCCTCCTCCTCCTCCTCCTTCTCGATGTCCACAGTGCAGGTTACAGAAACTCGTCCAAACACGCAGCCTCTAATATAAATGCATGTTTTTTTTTCATAGATTATCTGCAGTGGAGAGACGCGCAGCGCGGTGTTTAAGTTGAACGGGCACCCAAAATAAAAACCAAGACGGCGTTCATCAAATTTCTCCTCCAGGACAGAAACAAGCACGTCTTCTCTCTCTCACCGCCGAAGTTTAAACAGCCACAAACGGGAGAGACCGTCCGCTAAGACGCCTCCCTGACGGAGCCTGTACGGACAGCTACACCCGCCTGGGTTTGCTCCCGAGAAACGTGCCCGTTGGTACAAATGAAAAAAAAAAATGACAGCCGTCGCCTCCTCCTCCTCCTCCTCCTCCTCCTCTTCGTCTTCCTCCTCCTCCTCCTCCTCTTCCCTCTCGGTCCAACCAACACAAACTAAAACTAACCGCGCGTCTCCTCAAACTCCGCCTGAGACCGAGCTGCTCTGCTCGGATTGGACTCATGAGTGACAGCGCCCTTCAGGAGCTAATCGTGTACAGTCACTGATGTACGTCCCGCCCACCGCCGCAACGCCGTCAGTATAAAGCATGGGGAGCTCCAGCTCACAGAAGAGATCATATTTTGAGTTTTATTGGGCTATATTATCAGGGACACGTCTTTATGTGACTATAATCAGTCAGGCTGGATCAAACAGAGTATTTTTCATAATAGAAGCTCATTGTCGGACTCAAATAGTGTCCGTATGTTCACAAACCACCTGCTTCTAACGTCTTAAATGAAGCTTTCACTGTTTTTAGGCAGTGTCGCGCTTTGCCGCTTTGCCGCTTGCCGCTGAAGCGTTTGCCGCGTCTGTGGAGCTGTCCATGGTGCTGAATACGGCGCTACGCGCTCCGGCGCTGTCCTTGGTGCTGACTCGAAGCGTAGCGATCTCCTCCCTCTCTCCTCAGCCTCAGCACCACCGCACTGATTAGTTAGAAGAGAAAGTAAAAGAGAGAGAGAGAGAGAGAGAGAGAGAGAGAGAGAGAGATTGGCAAGCGATGCATGAAGAATCGAGCCCGAGAGAGAAGCAGAGACGCCACTTAAAGAGCCACGGACCGTTTTTAATGATTCCACTCCAGCGAGGCTTCCACACAAGGCGGTCTGAGGCTTCACAGTTCACTTAACACGCGGGAGTGCGTGCACGTGGATGCACGAGTATGTTTGTGTGTGTGTGCATGTAGCCCGTGTTCACGTGACCCTGTTGTGTGTTCACATATGAACATGTGTAAGAGCGCGTGTGTGCGTGCCGCAGGCTGCTGAACAGACCTGACTGTTTTAAAGCTCACTGTATTGCCTGTTTAAACAGCACTGAACGGAAGCCTGTCTTCGCCATCGGAGGCCAATACAAATGATCAGGTGACAGGACTGCTCCCGCCTCCCTCTAATTGTTATTTGGATGTGCTTATTTACTGGTGACCAGCTTTGATCAGTGAGTAGGTGGCATGCTTGCATGCACACGCACAAGACAGACTTTTCTGTGCATGTTTGTCGAAGGTGACGAAAGACAGACGGTGATGCTTAGTTAAACAAAGTTGTGTCAGTCTTGTTCACTGTGCCATAACTAACTGACTGACTGGTTTACTGACTGACAGGCTGTAAAGTGACTTAAAGACGAAATGAGTGATGCACTGACAAACACAACAGCAACTGTCTGTTTAGCTGATGGAATTGGTGGTTGTCAGACAAGACTACACAATAAACAGGAAGAGGAAACAGAGGAATTAAAGTGATCAAAAACAGAGAGGGAGAAAAGTGAAGAGAGAGAGAGAGAGAGAGAGAGAGAGAGAGAGAGAAAGAAGGATTACAGTTAATAATTAAATAATTGCATGAACAGATCAACAGAGAAAGCAGTGACAGGTCCTATCATCCTTCTCACTTGCTCTGCTAGTGTGTATGTGTGTATATGTGTGTGTGTGTCCGAGGCCTTTGCTGCCTGCGTTATCTCACAAGGAGACTCATTAACATAGAAATGACTTCAGGAAGAGAAGTACAGCGTTTCACCTCTGGTGAGAGACAGGAGGGAGGGAGGGAAGCTGGAGAAAGGGAGAGAAGAGGAGTGACAGCACCGAGGAGGATAGGAGGGAGGAAGAGGTGAGAGAGACTGTATAGGTAAGGAGGGAGAGAAGAAGAGAGCGGAGAGATAAGAAAGGGAAGCACGAGGATTGGGAAAGACTGAGGAGAGAGAGGCACTGATGGAGGCAAGAAATTAGAAGACGGAGTGAGTACGATAGAAGGAGGTGGTGGAAAAATGGGTCAATCTCCATAAGCCCCGTGTTAAAATGTTCAAATAAACATGTTTACAGTCTGGTCTCTTTAGCTATAAAGTTGTGTTAAATTTACCACATGGCCACTTGGATTGACAGGCAGGTACCTTTACAGGTGGCTTGTTTGAGCAACCATTCAGCTACCAAAACATGTGTGTCCTTCATTGTGAGAAAGTCACATGATGTGGTATCATTTAGTCTTTTTTGCTTGTTGAAAAGTAAACAAACACATTGCCTGGAGATGGTAAGAATCAAAATTGCAACAGCTATTATTTTTCTTCTCTCTCTGTACTTTTTGCTGGTGCACGTCTACACCAAAAAACTGCAGGTCCAACTGTTTCTGAGAAGTCTCATCACTGCAACATGAAAAGAAGTTTAACTTTTCTGAAAGATATAATATTAATTTCTATTAAAAGTCTGATTACCATTTGGTTTTTGACCCTGGTATTCGTTAGGCAACGTGAGGGTCAACTGGAGAAAAGCATCATGGGAAAATGTTGGTCTCCTCTGTCCTCAGTTATTGGCTGTACAACAGGAGGATAAGGAGAGGAAGATGGGATGGTTCTTGAAGCAGGAGGAGGAGGAGGAGGACTGCAGGGTTTCTGCTCAGTGAGCTGGAACCCTCTCACGCCTCTGGCCAGTGCTCAGAGACTGGGAGGAAGAGGAGGGATGAGGAGGAAGAGGGCAGGCAAGACAAGAGGACGAAGTGCGAGGAAACAGAAAACCAGAGAGAAATTAGAGAGGGAAAGATAAACTATTTGGAGGAAGTCCAAGATGACAGACAACACAAATGTACTGCAAGCTGTACGCACTCACAGACAGCGAAGACACAGACACGTTACAGGAAGAGTTTCCATGATATTCAACCATTTACTGACCTGTTTATTTACGTTTTACATTAGTGAGGATCACAGTTTGTATGTGGATATTACAATATACGTCTCTGCCTATGCATGAACAGTATGGATGTGTCTATTTGTGTGCATCTGTGTTTATATTTGTTTCTGTGTTTGTGTGTGTTTTACCAGATGGGAATGACTCCGGGGCAAGAGAGAGGACATATGGTGATGTGGCATGATTCTGGCGTGATGCTAATATGTCAAAACTGTGATTTATGACTTAGACGTCCACAGACACAGCCTCGGGAAATTCTCTATGAAAGATAGTGTGTGTGTGTTTGTGTGTGTGTACATTGAAACTGAGACATTTTCAGATGTGTGCTGTCTTACTCGGCAGCAGAGGGAATATGACAAAAACAAGGTAATGCTTCTGTAGGTGGCGCTCTAATGTGAAGTAATAATGTGATGAGTAGGAGAGACAAGAGGTCAGTGATCACATGGCAACATTTTTAATTTGAGTGCATAATGAAAATGTGCGTAAAGGTGTTTGCGTGTGTGTGTGCGCGTGCGTGTGTTCGACACAGATTGATTGAAGGACTGACAGATTGATTGATTAAGAGAGAGGAAGTGGAGGGTGACTGATCAGGGGAGACACACAGAGAGAAAGAAATGTATCTTAATTGTGAAGGCACATGTGTGATGGTGTGAAAGTGTGTCTAATATGTCTACCTAATGAAAATGCGTGTAGGGTTGAATGAGAGAGAGAGAGAGAGAGAGAGAGAGCGAGAGAGAAAGATAGTGTGAAATAAATCCAATAAGCTCCTCCGTCATGCTCCCCTCTTGAGCGTTTTTAAGATCCACTGAATGAAATAAATAAGAGATTCTTTTGGTTTTGTCAGTTTCCCCTTTTTCATCTCTCTCTCTCTCTCTCTCTCTCTCTGTGTCCAGTGTACTGCAGTGCCCTGCTGTTGTTCTTCTCTTGTACATCAACAACAGTGGCTAGCTTCTTTGCTAACACATCTCATTGACCATTTGCTAAGCCCAGTGCAGCAATTGTACAATCGTAACCTAGTAAATGTAACTATGCATGGTTTGGCTTTCTACACATTTTGAAGCAGCGTACGCAGACAAGTAAGAGCTTTTTTTTTTATTAGCCTTTCAAACAGTAGGGAGCAAAAAATATGACCAACGTAAGATGAAATGTGATGAAAAGATATGTGACATAGGCCTGTAACTTTATATTCAGCCTCTTATGATATCATGCATGTAGCCATCAAGTCCAAATTTAAGACCCTTTTATAAGGTTCTTATTTTTACTTTACAGAAAACGGGTTTCTAAAAAGTCAATGAAGAAGTTATAGAAGTAACTTGGCAGTAAGAGGACACAAAGCACAAAGAAACAAGACAACATCGGATCTTTCAACAGGATTTATTATTCTACAATCGAAAACATCACAATACACATTTTCTTATTGGTAAACTATCTCACAAAACATATTCTTACTCTTCATTTGCAGTATTTTTTGCTGTTCTCTGCAAGTAAAAACTGTAAATTATCTTCAGATTATTACTTGTTGGTTAGCGTGCAAGCCCAGCTGAGATCAAAGCGGAAATAAGGTCAAGAAACAACAAATTTTAACCGTACTTATAGCTCATCGGATTTCAAATTTAATGTCAAGTAGTCAGCAAGGATTGCAAGAGAAGAGGGATGTGACGGATATCAATATGAGACAAATCAGGGAGAACGATAAAGAAAGCATTAAAGACGAGAGAGAGCAAAAGAACGAAGAGTGAAATGGATCTTCAAGAATGAAGAGAAGAGGAAAATGGTGGTGCAAAGAAAGAAAAGCCTATGGAGAGGGGTAAAGGTCAAGAGGAGGGAAAATGAGGTAGAAAAAAGACAATGAGGAAGAAGGAGAGCTGGAGAAAGGTCAGAGGAAAAAATAAAATGACAGATGAAAAGGCGTGATCAAAGAAAAGGTCGGAAAGAAAGAAAGAAAGGAGTGAAGGAAGGACAACACTATTTAAGAGTTGGTACACTTTTAGGCCAAAACTACTCCACACTGCACAACTGGTACAACTGCTTGAGCGGGTGGGTGATGTAAAATATATTTTTTGGACCTTATTTGCATGTTTTCTATTGCAACTCATATATATAATTTTACCCCTAAACACATAAACTTCTTTGTGTATAAATGTAATCATGGAAATGGAAGACTCCTATGGACTTGAAAAATATTTATATATGTACAAACGAAGCAGAACATAACCCCTGTATAATATTTCATAAATAGGTAACAATGACATGAGACATTTCTCATAAATTACGCAACATAAACCCTATTCATGTCTAAAGTAATTATCACACACCAGTCCATCAATCAACACTTAATATAGGATAAATCCATATTATATGGAACAAGATATGAAAGAGAAAGAGAGAGATCATCACATGCATGCATAGTATAATTCCTTATAGTCCTGATCTGGAATTTTTAACACCAAACATAATCATAACGAGTAACTGGATGATGGTTATGTCACCGGTTATTAAAACGCTGAGAGCGGAGCTTCTCGAGGAAAGAAAACGTGGTCATGTTTACATGTGTGTTACTGTCGACGCGCCTCGTGTCTCTCGAGTTGGTGCTGTTTGGTCGGGTGCAGATAGAAAGCCGTTAGCTTCCGTCGTCGCCACAAAAAGAGAGATTTCTTATTAAGATTTAAAGACATTTATCAAACATATCGGAGTTATATGCATGTACAGTTACACACTCACTCATTCACACACAGGTTTGACACAGCTGTCGAGTGCTATTGAATGCTTCAGGGTCTACGGTTTTGCTTGAGAGTTAGGCGTGATTAACATTAGGAAATATTTACACTCTTGACCTGAGCAATATACAGCTCTACGATTGTGAACACACAAGTTATACTTCATATTTTACATCATGTAAATAAGAGGACAGGACTGCAGAGTCAGAGCCAGTGGAATTCCCCCAATGGTGAGAGAGCTTGGAAGGATGTTTGTATATGCTTATATATATATATATATATATATATATATATATATATATGTACAATATATGCATATGTACTTTATATAGTATATGTGAGGGTACTGTTTGTGCTGATTAAAGAAGGGAAAAACAATCTAGGCCTGTGTAATGGACCTACAGTATATGTCTTGTGTGCCTCCAGGAGCGAACATTTCACAGTCATTGTCCGCCTTGTTACGCTTCACCTAATAATTCCAACCCTCAGTCATGGATCGGACTGTATGGCCTTGTGTGTGTGTGTGTGTGTGTGTAGTACACAAAGCTAGTTGGCATCATTGCCAATGTAATGCGGTTTGAAGCTGGAAGGCAGATTTGCTGAATTTGAGCTGAATTTGAAATAATTGGCTTCATCCAATGAAGCCTTATAAACACACACACACATGCACACACACACACACACACACACACACACACCTAGACACACACCAGCACCACACACAAACGTTCATACATGTAGTCTAGCATACGGATATTTTTTCAAAACATGCACGCAAACACAGCGCCAACACACAGATGGGTTATGAGGAAGAAGTGCAATATAAATAATTGAGAAAAACGGCATTACTGTTATTATTGCTGTTGTGAAATCGCTCCCTCGGGGGTTGTCCAAGCAGCTCCTCATTCACTGTGTGTGCATCTGCATGTGTGTACGTGTGCATGCTCCACTGGTGACTGCCGCATTGCCAACCCTGTGACACCACGTCATACTAGGCTCCCACTGAGGCCTTGTCAGAAGTATGGATTAGAGCCAAAACAAAATAAATAAATAAAAAGAAGAAGACAACAGGGGGATGGGGGCGAAGGGAGAAAGGAGAAGGCAAGAGCCAAAAGAAGGAAAAAGAAGGATGAGAAGGTTTGACAGGCTGTGAAGTTTGCTCATTAGGCATATTCCTCTGCGATGGCACTGTGTGAGACGCAGCACTTCCCCAGTGCAGCTCATGACAGTGTACAGGCTGGCTGAAACAGGCAACAATGGTCAAGACACACAAACTGCACCGCTACACAGTGCTCCTCGTGGTGTATGTTAAGATGGCTAAAGCCAGCACAGCTTTGTTTAAACGGCTGCAGAACTGTAGATGTTAGTTTCAGGATTTTACAAAGCGACGAGAGTAACAAGTTCAAAATGTACAAAACCGCTAACGTCATGATGATTTGGTCCACTCATGATCTAAAAACATTTGATTATCTAGAAACAGCTTCCTGTTTGTTTTGGTCCCATCTCTCCTTGTAGAATCATAAAGCATTTATCCATGTCTGGACACAGGACAAAATCAGGACTAGAAGGAGTGTGTCATGTTAAAAATACAACGACAATGCTGCTTTCAACATTACTTGCGAACAGCATTTTAACTGCACCAGGCAAATCACACCTGGGACTGAGAGTGCTGCTTGTATCCTTGCATGGTTTGGTTAGAGATGTCACAATAATGTAGTTAAACTCACTAGAGAACGTATCACAGCACTTGTGAAAAAAGGTGAAAATTGGTTAGGTTTGTTGTAGCATTTAAGCCGACTTATGCCGTAAACAGAGCATTTGGTTTGCTAAATTCTATTATAATCATGGCATAAAATTAAGAAAAGGGAGTACTTGTTGAGCTGGCAAGCAGGACAGGGGTAGTGTGGTATTCATGGTGTCTGGGCTGCTCAGATCATTGTAATACATTGTGTAAATAATTGGTCAATTGCAGTCTTTTGAATGTTATATTTTCCCATACATCTAGCATGTCAAGCTTTTATCCTGTACAAAAAGCACATTTTGACACCGAGGGCATTTTTGATACAATACTTCAAAATCTTTGGTATCCAGTCTATTGTGCAAGTTTGGTGTTTTGATACCTTTCTTATGCTGAAGTATTGGACAAACCCTTTTATGGCCTAAAGGGAAAGCAGACATGTACTGAACAAACACAAAATAATTAGACTTTTAGTGCTAGTTTGTCTCCCTATCTGCTCTGAAACCTCATTTTCTATCAGTCCATCAGACGTGTGTTAATTAGCAGGAGCCACATATTCAGGGTTAGTGTAGGAGAAGCCAAGGAAATCGTCCTGGTCCAGGTTCATGATGACAAGCTTGTCAGTCGGTGTCAAGTCCACCGGCATCTTGGTGAACTCCTTGTCAAAGTTACAGGTGTCCCGACGGTTCCGCTGCAGGTGGAGTTTATGAGATTATGAAGGAGAGAGGATATGAAGGAAGGGGGAATTGAAGGTAGGATGTATAAAAATGATGGGAGAAGAATGGGATGGATTGGAAAGAAGAAGAGAGACAATTACTGTTAGATAATGTTTAGTACAATATCATCTGCATAGAAGCGCATGTCATCTTCATTTGGACCAATCTTCTCATCTCAGAAAATGACCAAAAAATGACTTTTGAAGTGTTGACATAATTTTGGACTACTTAGATTTTATTTTGCTGATTAGAGAGAATGTTTGCTTTATAAACAGCAAGTATCCCAGGATACTTTTTTATAATAAACATAATGAAAAGAATACCTCCACACTAATTATAGTTAATTCATTTTTGAAAAGGCAATAACTGCACACACCTGTCCATTTTTAGTCTGTATCTTACAACATTGCTGATGTAAGCAGTTATTAAAATGAATCATCATCTCTTTGTGGCAATGCCGGGAGCTGTCATCACTACCACCCAACATATAATATTATATATTTTATGCATAACATAAAATATATATCGTATGAAGTGGATTTGAAGCACTGTTCTTCACTTTTATGTCACTACCATTTATTTGTCACCTGAACATCCAATCTCTCCAGCTACGTCTCACCAGGCAGTGTTACTTTTTTTTTAAAAAAAAGAACATTATCTTTATAATGCCAGGACTGCGGGTCACAGAAATCAGGATATTTTTGCAGCTCAAAAATGAGCCTCTCCTTGTCCTCTGTGACAGGTACAAGAGAAGATGTGGGTACAGTAGGCCGAATGAGCTCAGCAATGCTGTTTCAACAGTACGAATGAAAAATAGACAGTAGCGTATTCTGTGTGCCTGGTTTGCTGGTACTGGTGTGTGGCAGGAACAAACACCTTCCTATTGTCCTGTCTTTGCTGAGCTGGTCCCTTTTGCTTATTCCATTTAAAATCAGGTCTCAAACGTGTTGTGATAATGATTTACTACTGTTAAGAGGCACCTGTATGAATAATGGCAGATAAAAGAAAGATAAAGGTAGAGATATATACAAGGATAGGATGACACAGAAAGAGAAAGCCAGATGTCTCGTATCTTGTTCCCAGAGATGAAATAAAGTACAAGGAAAGTATCAAAATACCAAGAGGTGGCAAGCAACCCATAATAGAAAGACCTCAAAACAAAAATATCATATTAGTAGCATCTGTATTAAATACTCTACATTTAAGGATCAGCTGGGAGAGGTGTGCAGAGAGCGTCAACACTTAGATGAGAGACAGATGCTAAGCAACATGAATCAAGACTGGGAAAAAAAAGGGGAGACGGGAGGACAGTAACAGTAACTGTGACTTTATGTAGGAGGGAAATCTGTGTGTGCATGTGTGTGTGTGTGTGGTAGTGGAGGGTTTCTCTGGGGCAGGACATTGTTAATGCACTGCTTGGCTCAGTTGGTGTATGGATGGAGGAAAGAAAAGAGCGAGCGGGGTGTTAAAGATGGAGCGGTGTGCGTTGGTGAAGGGGGGGGAGGGGCACGTTAGATGCGGTAAATGGAGAGCGGCTGCCATTTGATTCACTGACACACTCACACGGTTGGGGATTTAATTCTTATTGAGGGCTACCCGTGCTGTACGCATGCATGATGCTGTAAGGCACTGTGGGTAAGAGCGAGCTTTAAGGGAAGGGTGGGGAGTCGCATCACTGTATGCCATATATGGCCTGTAGGATGTGCGATTGTTTGTGTCCTGTCATGTGATTTTAAAACTCATGGAGGTGGAGGAGTAGGATTGGTTAGGGGGCATCCATGTACTTCATGTCCAGGAAATACATACATTTTATCCGGTATGTATTTGTCAGTTTAGTAGAAGTATTAGGTGTATACGCAGAGAATTATACAGTAATTAATATTTTAATATAATTATCATGGTCTGCCCTCTGCACTGCTAAGCTAATGTTTATGTGTCTGAGTGCTCTATTTCTAGATCTCTCCAGCACATAGTTCATAATAAACACCTGTGTGGGAAAGTCTTTAAAGCTATGAGGTCTTTTTGCTGTATTCATAATGGGTTTAACGTAATTACGAGTTCCCAACGTGTAGATAGCATTCACATCAACATCTAAAGTCGTAATTAGGACTGGGAAAAGTAGGACTTCTCTGAAAGCTCAAGTATAGCCAACTTGCCATGTCTGAAAACTATGTAGCCAAAGTACATTGTTCAATATAATTAAGTCCAAAGTTAATGGAGAGAGTGTCATGGTGCATTATATATTCTTAACTCTCACAGGATGTTACCACGTGAATCTTTCTAGTCTCTACCATCATAAAGAAACATTTATTTTCTGTTTAAAAGAAATCTGGTTAAAAAATATAAATCAGACTTTCAAACTGGAGCACAAACCTTCTGCACTAGCGTTATTTATCTCTTCATTACTTTTAAGGACCGTGTCCTAGATGCAGCGTGATCTTTTGTATTTCCTCCCTGTTTTTTGGGGTTTGAACTTTTTATTACTGTTCACTGGAAACCGAGGTGACCAAAAAAGTGAGATAGATAGATAGACAGACAGACATCTCTCAGAAAATCCACAACTGACCATAAATACATTGAAATACATCCAAAAAGTCAAGAGTCCAAGCACCATGTATGTTTGAAAAACACATATAGCTCAGCACAAGGAAGAGGAAGTGGAAGGAAAGTGGTGAAGACAGGAAGAGACAGGACTAAAGAGGAGAATCTAGTCAAGTAGACATTACAATGTTGGTCCAAGACTTCTGAAGGTAGAAAGTCGATACAAGCTCGTACATCACAACAATGCCTGTTTCTACTGTTTGTCAAGAGTGAGGCAGAGGAAGGTGGGGGTCAGACACAACCAGAGAGACAGAGAGGGACAGGAGAGCTTTCAAGGATCACAGGAACCACAAGCCAACGTTGCGTCTCCTACCTTCATCTGCCAACTCTCCCATCGCCTGAGAGGAGCTCCCTCCATCCACAGGGACACACCTGCCACAGCTGGCCCAGATCCACCTCACGTTCCTGGGCATGATATCCACTAGAATGCCTCATTTCAAGAGAAGCACTGATACAATACTCACTTCCCAAATTATGTACCGGAGATGGTGGTTTTGTTATTTTTAGATTTCGTTTTATTTAACCCTGTGCAAGAGTCCACAGATACCAATATGTCATTTTGTTGAGATGTGTAAAAAGGATGCACAGGATGTAGGAAATATTTTCATTTAATGGAGGTGGTGCAGCCATAGGTTTGAATCTTTCACTCGTCATCAACATGAAAAGAACAAGCTGATACAGAATGCACATTATATCGTCAGGCAGTGTGGAATAAGATCATTCAAATAAATAGCACTACTTTGTAAAATTTACCGTCTAGTTAATTTTTAATGACTCTGCATACTCAGTTATTTATAATGTGGATAGTTAGACTTGTACTCCTTCCCTTATAGTTTAGCAACTATAGCTATTCACTGCTGGCCAAGGTTTGGACAAAGGAATGGATTCAACTGTGTTTATTTACTCTAATGTAAGATGTAATCATTAGCATTAACTGTCTTAATAGCTTACTACCGATAGAAGTAAGCTATTGTGCACAGAGGAGGATTAATTATTGTTAATTACTGTTTTTTGTGGGGTTAAGGTGAAGTTAAAAAGCACAAGAATGACCACATCTGCTGTGTGGAAGCTAGTCCTGGATGCTAGAGTTTTATGGATGTTACTGGCTCTGCCCTGCTCTTATGGATGTGGGGAAGCTAAAAACGATCAACAAATGTGTAGGCCAAGCAGGAAAACTGGGCAATATTAAATAATAATCTGGCCTTACATTTTTTCTAATTATATTTTTAATATTAGCACTAACTAATGCTGCCAACATGTGCATGACTAAACATTAAAAACATCAGCCGGAGGGTGTTTTCAACCAACTCAAGAGCTAACGTGAAATTAGCTAGCAGCTAGCTACATCTGGTAAAAATGTTGATTGAAACAGGTTTTATCAGGAGTGTGCAGGGCTTTTAAACTGAAATCTGATGGGTGGTATCTATCAGAGTAGATTCAATACAGCATAGTGTGCCAACATATGCTTTTATTATCATATCCTGAAGGAATATTCTATGAGTTTTTACTCATCCATGTCAGTACTCGCTATTGCTAATCGATATATACTGTCAAACTAAATGTCACTCAGCTCATGGCTCGCAGTGAAGGCAGTTTATCTGACTGGAAATATGAACACACTCATGCACAGAGAGATGTGTACGAGTGTGTAAATTCACTGTGCACACTGCCGAAGACCGTTCATGGCAGTTATTTAGCAAAAATACACATAGTATAAACTCACACACACTCGCACACACACACACACACAGCTGCCAGCCATGTAGGCCAGCTCATAATGTGTTCCATCTCAACACGCTTCAATTGCAGTCAATGCTGTGAGGCAGAGAGACAGAGAGACAGAGAGAGAGATATGAAGCGAGGACGAGATGCAGCAAAGGACAGGGAGTGAGATAAATATCAGTGGCCCTTGGTATAGATGTATAGATAGAAAGCTTAGGATATACAGTAGCATCAGGGCAAACACACACACACACACACACACACAATTGCTGTGCTCCAGAGGCACGGTTTTAATAGAGAAACATGACTCTGAGTCTTTAATTTAGACTTTCCCTCTTTACACCTCCCTTCCCTCTCTTCCTCTCCTCTTCTGCCTTCCTGCCTCTCTCCTCTCCACCGCTCTCTCTCTCTCTCTCTCTCTCTCACACACACACACCCATCTTTTTTCAGTAACGAGAGGATTAGCGGGAGACGAGCCGATGTCAGCCGAGGATGCGGGGAGAGTGGGAAGCACAGAGGAAAAGGGAGGTGAAGAGGAGAGGAGGGTGAATGAAAGGCGGTATCGAACGCTGACCTGTTTTGGGCTGATAAGCGCAGGCTGCTTTGTGCTGAAGCCACTGGCTTTAATTTGGGGGCCGCAACATTTGGAATTAATTATCACACACACTCCAGCACTGCTGCGGCTTACTGTGTACATGGCTATTACATCCACTCCAATACAAACTTTATACAGCTTATGTGCTGGAACTTACTGTTACACAGGAGTTTGTATTGCTGTTATGATAAATTTACATAAAATACAGCTGCACTACAATGTTAGTATACTGTTATACAAAGAGGGATGTGGGGTATGCCTTCTATGAATAACTGTTCAGGTTATGGGCAACAAAGGAACAGGAAGACACGCGATTCTTGTTTTGAACACTAAAAGATTTGAGTCATTATTTATCAGTTGTCAGGACTGTATATAATCCAGGATGCTCCTTTAGCCTGCTTGCTAATCAGCCGGCTAATTGTTTTTTGAGAACGAAAGTGCGACAACCTTGTTAAAAGGAATAAATACAACTGCTAAATTGAATAAAATGAATACAAAAACTAACCTTCAGCAGTGTGGCATGACAGCTCAGAGGAATTCACGATATTTTGATAAATATCAATGAATACTGGACAAAAGGGGAGACAGCTAGCTTAGCTTTCTCTCCATGAAGTCTGCCTGTAACAGACCTTTTCCACAGCAGCCATTTTGACATGAAATGGTAAACACAGGTGTTACCAATGACCATTGCATTCAGGTCAGACAGTCAGGGTGCTGCTGTGGTGCAGCTTGATATCCATTATGACCATGTTTTCTCGTCTACTTCTGTCTAATTAGTATACATGGCTTATGATCTTTCTTTTGGTTATGGAAAAGCGTAGCGTCCTAATTAAAAAACATTACCGTTCATGTCGAGGTGATACCGTAATAAAAAACTAAGCGTTTCATTCTGTGCTCACAAATATTACTGACGGTTACAGTGCCAGAGACTGCTGACTAATCCAAAGTAGTTTAGTGCCACATTTATGTGATGTGACTGAGCTTGTATATCAGAGGGTTAACTGCTCGTGCTAGAGAGAGTTTTACAGCAGCGTGCTGTATATTATTTTTTATTAAACACGGGACATGGGTGTAAAATAATAAAAAAAATGTGTAAGCTGTTGGACGGTGAAAAAACATCTGAGCCAAATGTCACACTGTTATGGTCGTATGCCTCGACCTTCCACCCGAATATAAAGAACTTAAAGGTCGTCTCAACACGTTTGACTAACTTCATCAAAGTTTAACCTCGCTGGCACAGTTTTTCTCTTCCCAGCCGTGGATATTGAACCATAACCAGATCACATTCCCACATTCCCATTCCCTGCGGATGATTGTTGTAGATGTTGCTTTCCATCATCCACCATGGCTCAGACCACGACTGCCACGGTTCAGAACCTGCATCTAGTTTGCGCACACCCTTGTAAACATTATACTGTACTTGGGATGGCAAATGGTGCAAGATACAGTAAGCCCTATTAAAAGTAAATGTGCAGCTAGTAAGAGCAGCGGCAGCAGCGGCGGCTTGGCTACAGTGGATTGGGAACAGCTTTAGAGGCGGCGTGAAGCGGTTGAGTGGCTCAGCAGGGCTGTGTGTATGTAGGCCGTGTTCTGCATGTTATTTCCTTGAAGTCATCAGACCTACGCTCCCCCATCAGGGAAAGGCTCTTATGATAAGTGGCAGCCATGAAATATGCACAGCCTGTCGTAGCCGCCTGCCTCGCTTCACAGAGCCTCTCTCTTTGCTTCCTCGTCCCCTCCCTTCCTCCTTTCCACTGTCCCTTCTTACTACCTCTCCCTCTTCTCTTCTCCTTGTCGCCTCTCATTGTGGAATTGCTTCTCTCTTCTTCTCTTTCATGTGTTTTCCCCTCTCCCAGAAACTCCTCGTCTGTCACCCTCCATCACTCTTATCTCTCTTTACCTCCTTTTCTCTATCCACCACGGTGATTTTTTTTTTTTTTTTTGTGAAGCACATCAAAACACACACAATGAACATCATAGAAACACAAACAAACATCCCCTAACACATCTTTTAAATCCTTTATTTTCGGTATGCCTGTTTTTCCTGGAAAACAAACAAAAAAAAATTTGGCACATGGAAAGCAATGTGAAAAGCATTTTTTTTTCTCTCTCTCTTGTAGATATATTTCATTATTTTCACATGTAGCGCGCACAACAGTAGCTTGGATCACACTTTTGAAGCAGTGCTGACACAGAGAACATGAAATCACCCTAATATGTTAAATGTATATAAATCCTAACTAATAAAAAGGTAAAACAAAAGCATTTTTCATGCAGAGTTCATTTTGTTTCTCCTTCAGCAGGAAGGAATCATAGAAACAAAACACAAATCCTGGAATAATACTTCTCCTCTTGTCCTTTGCAATACTGACCACATGGTGTATAAATATATGGATATATCAACATTTGACACAGCTATATACTGTATTTGCTCATGTATAAGTGTATATTTTTTGTTGTTATAATACAGGAGACACTGACTGTAATAAATACCGACAATGGAGGTACGACACAGATAATGGTTTACGTCGTCGAGTCATAAAAACACGCACAGCTGTCGTCACTTTCAATCTCATAATCGCGGACGAGACGTAAAGAAGCTCTGAAGCGGCTCTTCTGTGCTGAACAACCTGTCTATCCAGTAACCTAATCAACTTGTCAAATGACTCCACGTAACAGGTCTCAATGCCACCGAAAAGCATCCAACATCCAACGTTACGGAGGGCGGCGTGTGAAAACATTCAAATCGATGATGAGGCAGCTAAAGGGAGGGGGGCGGGCTGGCTTCCTGCTCTGAATTCTTGCCATTCCCAAAGGGATCAGGCCTTCGCTCCCTCAGCTTTTTGCTAACCCTTCACCATCTGTCCTACTGGTCAGGAATAAGCAGAAAATTAGTTCACTTGGAAAATTATCCAACTGGCACACTTACAGACATGGTAACACTTTCTGTATAGACCATATATAGTGCGTTATGGGGACATTTATAATACATAATTAATGCATTCATAATGCTTCATGACCACTCTTAAACACACATAATGCTTTCTGATGCACTACATTCAGTCATAGAACATTATAGATGCAAGGCATTATAAACACTTTATAACTGATTACGACTGCTCCGTAACGCACTATAGATGTGACCCTCAATAAAAGTGTTACTGAAATGTTGAGTACTGAAATAAATTTTAAAAAATAAGTTAAACATAAATTGCAAGTGTCCTGCAATTTTTGCTTCACTTTAATTGCAGATATTTTTTTCCTGGCCTGTCGGATATGTTTTCATTTTTCAGATTTTTCTAGTCAAACTGCCTCGATGACAGCAACATGAGTGTATCTCTAGCTGGCCATTTGTATATGAAGACCTGCTGCTTTCTGCATTAACGTAGCATCAAATATTTTAGGAATCTGAAGTCCAAAATGTCCTATAACCGTTCAAGTGAATTAACCGTATGATATTATAGCTTTATTCTTCGTTTCCTGCAGATCCTGTGCAGACAACTTCATGCCTCTACGTCTGATAAACACCACAACTTCTCTGTGATGATGAGGAGGGTGATATGAAGAAGCCCTTCCACACAACATTAGCTGCACTCATTTAGTACGTCGTTCTCTCTGGCCAAGATAAATCTCCGTACCAATATGCCGTTTATCCTTTTGTATCTAAATTAATTACACTTACATTAATTACAGTTCTAACCTGAGCCTTCTGAGATTCATTACCAGATCTGTCTTCCTGTCAACAACATTATTGCTAGCTGGGGAGAAAAAAACAAAAGACAAAACATACACCCACACCACATCCTCCTGCTTCAGAAAGCCTCGCTTTAACCTGTGTCCACATTTGCTGCTGCTGTCGCTTGGATGGAAATTCTTATTGCGCAGGCAGATGGCTACTTGGAAAAACACCAGTCACAGTGAGATGAGCTTTAAATCCTTCCTGCAATCCTCTAACCAAAAAAGTAAACCGGACAAGTTGAGCCGCACAATATATTGGTTTGCTTATCTGTATGAAATCCATTTTTCTGCCACAACTTTTGTGCCTAGGAAACCTTTCAGACACTCACATACTTCACTTGCACCCTGAAAGCAGGAAACTGGGTTCAATTTTAATTTTCAGTCCATCGTACCCTGCAAAGGATCCCTAGTACTGAAGTCGAAATTTGAAGCACTGAATGTCAATGGTGATTCAGACATGAGGTTAAAGACTACACTAACTTACACTAACAGTCTCTAGTATCATGATTCGCTTTATAAGAAATTGATTGTTTTAATTGTCACTATCATGCATTTCTACAGGAAAGCAGCTTTTTCCTTCACTAAAGTGAGTAAGGTGAGCATACTGGTGCTGCTGGACATGAAGGGGGTGTGCGAACAATCACCTTACAAACAGATGTTGACACGAGGCCAGGCAAGGCGCTGGGCAGGTATGGACATACATAACCAAAATTGCAAACACGAATGTGCGCTTTCAATACGCAGTAGTCGTTCGCACACATATAAAACATACATGTGCACACACACATACATACGCTGTAAACAAATGCCCAGGTATCGGAATCATGCTTTTGTAAAACACAAAGAAACTAACTGCTAGTCTCTTTCATTGCTTAAATACTAGATAACAGAAAATCAGAGTATAAGAAGTAGTATTATCTATCTAGTTAACTGACTCAAAGCCTATATAAGACTACATTTCCCAGCAGCAATTTACCATCATGATCCAAGACAAAGAAAATCTAATATTTGCGGACAAATCTGATTTTACATTGTCTCCTTGAGTAAAAACATACTCCATGTTTCTTTAATATGTGTTTTGAACAGCCACTCAATGGCGGCAGAGATAAGATGCTAAAATGCTGCTGGGAGACAAAGGGCTATTATCGATATAGAAACTCATGCACAAGTATGTGAAGCATTCCAGTTTTTTTTTGTTTGTTTGTTTAGCTAAGATAAGGATAAACATACAGACACTATTATTTTCATACACTGAATAAAAAGCACACCAGAATTACAGGCCGAACTCAAAATGCGCCGGAGTAGCTCAGGAATGACTAAAAGAAAAGTTAAATCACAATTTCCACCAAAAGAAGTCAAAACATGGAATGCTGGAGATATGTCTTATGTGAATGATGCAGATGTGTACTTGTGTGTGCTGGAGGGATCGGGACTTGTCAGTATTGTGTAGTTAGATTGTAAATGTACTGCATTTCCGTCAGTGAATGCATCGCTGTGTAATTACTCATGGACAATGTCCTTAAATTTTGGATTTTATGGACTTTTGAGGGTCACCGTTCATTTCTAATCCTTAATCTGATGATTTCTGGTGAATTTAATACAAACACTGTTCACACTGTCTGCATCTCAAGCTGAAAATCATCCCAGATGCGAAAGCTTGTGTTGAATGACTAAGTCAAAGACTAACTTCTCGCTAACATGTTGATCACCTAAGAAGCATGGAATGTACTGGATTTGTTTATTTTCTATCTAAGTTTAGTTAGTTTAAATTATACTTTTGAAGCTGCACATGCATTCAGGCCGTTTTATGTTGCACCTGGACCCTCGTAGGACCCTCAACACATCATCCAGGTTACAGCCGTGTGAACAATAAATGTGTGTATATGTGTTGTGATATGTCTGTGTGTTAGTTTAAGTCATGGCTTTTAGGTTCCTGTGGCAGCACAAATCTTTTCAAGCTGATATGTGTGTGCATGTGTGTGTGTGTATATTACAGGGGTACACAAGGCTGATACTAGGGAAACTGATTGTGTATATGTTGTGTGTGTGTGTTTGTGTGTGTATGATTCCATGTGTCCGTGCATGAGCTGAAATCAAGCCTGCTCGGCGGCAGTGGTGGTAGCAGCATTTCCTGGGAACTCTGGGTTGATAAAGGAGAATCCCTGGAACTCGTCCTGGTCCAGGTTCTGAATCACTTCCTCATCGGGAGGGGTCAGCACCGGTGGGTGGCGTGTGAAAAAACGGTCAAAGTTCTCCGCATCCCGTCCACACTGTTGAGGAGGGTGGGGAGGGATGAGAGTACGGGGAGGGGTGGATGGGGTAAAGGGAGGAGTGGGAATGGAGAGGAATGGATGGATTCGGGTGGGGCGGGAGGGGCAGAAGAAGAGGAAAACAAAAGAAGGGGAATGGTGGGTTGAACCAGGGTGTGAGATGACATTACTTGAACATGGTTTCAAATATCAGAACAAGGTGCCAGAACTTGGGGTGCGCTTGGTTCAACTCTCCGGTGTAATTTATTATTCCTGTCAAAATGATACAAAAATACCACTCTCGGGAGAGGTGAATCAAGCGCGCCTCAGGTATGCGCTTTCCTTTTTGAAATATTTGAAACATATTCCATTTTTAAACAGAACAAGGTCACTGAAGTCTCAAACGTCCTGTGGCGGTGCACTACACTGGACTGGTGTCCGTGCAAAACATGGAGGTCTAAGTTTTTTGGAAAAGCATCCCATCATGGCTGTGAGTAAATAGCCAAAAACAAACTTTCCTTGGTGTTTCATCATCATTTTTTGGTTGTAATACTTTAATTGGAATTTCTAAATCATCGTACGAGGAAAAGGCTCAAAGCCATGAGACGAACATGGTGTAATTGTGGGTTAATTGTGGGTTAATTATATGCTGCAGCTGTGGAGACACACTGAGATATGATAAACCAAATCAGACAAGCAGCTCGTATGCAAAAGAGCACTGGGAGTGACTCAAAATCTCTCTAGATATTTGCTCAGAAGCTGCACAATTTGAGATATTCTGTGTAAGACGATCATGTTGAAATCACATCTATCAATTGAAAACGTCCGTTCTTACTCTGATATTCAATCAAAGCTCCAATTATTGTGCAATTTACATGAGATTTGTTTTCTGTGTCATCGTTCATATCCTCGTTCTGACCACCGGGAACCCAAAAAGAGCTTCTATACCCGCGAGATGTGCGTCCATCTAAGTACATAAAACAAGTTATTAACTTGAAAACTATATTTTCCCGACAGTGTGCCTCACAGGGACTTTGGGCTGAGCCATTTCTTTTTTTCCCCCTCCCCCCACCCCTTCTCTATCACTGCACTGAGCTTTAATTAACACAACAAGGATTCAGTGTCCTCTGACAACATCACCCAGAGGAAAACTACAAACTCATTAAATCTCTGTAACTCGGAAAAACCAAATGAAATTAAGCCAGACTGTTTATAGTTTGGGGAAATATGTGAAATGAGAAATACACCAGGGTCAAATAGTATTTGCAGCTAATTACTCGCGTTTGTTTTAACCTGTTTGGGGAACCAGATGGGTAGAATTTGCCATATGGGGAAATGAAATAAGTGGCACAAAAGTTTAGAAGCAGTACACAATGCCTCAGCCAAGGAAATGACAGCTGATGTGGTCAGAATCTCCCGTATCATACTCAAATTAAAGGTAGAATATGTAGTCAATACCAGGAGTTTGATTTTGGCTGAACTATGAGCCTTACTGATGGAGAAGATGTTTCTATCATATAAAATCTCTGCTCTTTGATATAGTTTTGAATAAATGCTGGTGTTTTCTGTTAACAGTAGTGCACTCCAGGACAGGTTCCATTTGAGACTGAGCACCAGAGCATGCAAATAAACAGAAACAAACATGAGCAAACTGTGAACACAGAGAAGGACAAATAAACATGTGTAAGGACAGATGGGTTGATGCATGGCAACGATAAACAGCGAAGAGATGGATGGATTGATGGAAGGATGGAGGGATGGAGTCTTTAGATGGATGGATGGATGGATGGACTGACAACAGATAGCTTGATGGACTGACAGATGAACAATAGTAACATAAGACAGTGGCTGTAAATGAAAGTCCAAGGTGATGGCATGAACGTTCTTTAACTGTTGGATGAATCAATAAACCGACCGGTCGGTCAACCAGGCTGTTAGTTGGTCGGTCAGTCAACCACACATTCAAAAGCTCATCTGATCAACCATCAAACAGACTCTTCAAAGGCGCTCGCACGGTGTGAAACCAAAAGCAGAGCGTCATCACAAACAGTTAGGAAACCAACTTTTGACAAAAGTGAGGCGTGCCACTGCAACCTTTTTTCAAAAGCATCAAACATCCTCCATCAACAAACCGTCTGAAGTGGACTGATTTAAGGCGGTGAGAAATATAGATCAGCCTCTCCTCAAAACAATACACACACTGCTTAAATGAGCCTGATAGCAGAGCACCAAAAGAAATGATTGAAGCAGACGCTAAAGTCAACCCTAAACTTTTATGCAGGGTTCTTCAAAAAAAAAAAAATCTCAACCTTTATTTGTCCTCTGAAAGAGGAAGAAAGAGAGAGATAGAAGGCGACAGCGCGGAGAGGTGAAAGACAAGAGACGTTAGAAAGACGAGATCAAACAGAAAGAGAGAGGCCGATACGGAAAAAGAGAAAAGAGACGAAGAGATCAGTCGACATATGTTAGTAGTCACATCAGAGGACGCTCTGCAGAAACACACCTCAGTGTTAAAACGCAGCCAGGTCCTAATGGTGACCTCTACCATCCACACACGGAGATCATATGATACAGACGCATAAACACAGGAGCATGCATACACACTGCAGCATTACTGATCCAGCTTAGAACACACACACACACACACACACACACACACACACACACACACACACACACACACACACACACACACACACACACACGCATACACACAAAACCCCAGTGGGCCAAGACAGCTGCATAAAAAGCTCAACTCAGAAAAACTCTTAAGCAGCAGTCTGGCCTAAGGCTGTGTGAGTGTGTATGATGGTATGTGTGTGTGTGTGTGTGAGTACGAGATGAAATCATCCTGACTCGAGTTCTGATCCAACTAATTTTGTCGGAGAAACAAAAAAACAGCAAAGAAAACCCACACACACACACACACACTCGCACACACACAGTTGTTTCAGGTCACCGTGTGGACGTATTCCCCTTGAGGTTTACTCTAAACTCAATCCAACCCCGATGAAGACAGAAACTATTTCAGCTCATGCAGAATGCGGCTGCACCAAACTGGGGACACAGATTTTGTGTTTTAGTTCAGCGGGAACTGATGAAACGAACGTGAATTCAAATCTTGTCTCCAAAATCTAAAAAAAAAATTATCCACCACCGTTGTTGCAATCAGACTCTAACGTTGGCGTCTTTCTCTGTTTGTCACCGCCAAAATCTTCACCGTATTCTTACTCATGACCCACATTCATCACTGCATCTTTCTCATCATCATCAGTGTTTCCGGTACCACCTCTGTCCTCATCACCACCACACATTCGTCTCCATCATCATCCTCCACACTTACCTGTGCGCATTGTCCCATACAGAGGAGGGGGAAGAGATAGAAACATCACGTTGAAAGTGAAAAGAGGTGTAAGATAACAGAAACAGAAGAGAGATAGTTGTCGAGGGAAAACAGAAGAAGTTAGGCTGAAGGAAGGGAGCTAAATGTGTCCTGCAACCACAACGAAGCGTCGTTTGAGGCAGCGTCTGCCAGGAGTTTAACCTCTTACAGGGTTAAACTCCTGGTCTTTGCTGTGGTGGGAGAGTAATTAACCCCCCTGGCCACTCATGAATTGCATCTGGGGTCGGGTCGGGTTCAGCGGGGTCAGACTTACAGCTCTTGGTTTGAATGGCGGCTGCACCTCCTTGTTCTCCAGTTTCTCCCAGTCCATGTAGCGGAAGAAGCTGTGGTCCCTGATGTCTCTCTCCCCCTCCGGACCACAGCCTAGTCGTTTCGCTGGATGCTTCGTCATCAGCTGGACGGACAGAGAGAAGAAATTTACTGTATGTCCCTTCCCTCTATTCCTTTCCTTATAGCACATGTGCTTTGTCCCTTTTCATTAAAGGTAAGCTGCAAGCATGATTGAAAAGTGCCTTTAATTATCACATTTGAATGACGTGTGAAGTCTTTACTTGTCGCTTTTGTTATAAACTAAGCTGTAGGCATCACCCTAAACTCTAAGACAGGTCCGTATCTGATCTAAACTCAACAGTGTGCTGCTGCAGTGCCCCAAATTTCCCCTCTGGCATCATTAAAGTTTCATCTCATTTATTCCTGTCTCTTTTCCTTAGTGTTCACGACTCCTCCCTTCATTCATTTCTCTTCATAAATAAATGTCATTACTATGATTATTATTATTTTCTTTGCTTCTTTTATACATCTATCAGTTTTACTATCTATCATGGTAGAAGCTTCTCCCGGGGGACCAAATCTAATCCACCGAACCACCGCCCGCAGATACATGAAGAACTGTTGCTTTTTTCCTCTTTTACCACAGCAGTTTTTCCACAGGCGTAATTAAGGAGCGTTTACAATGTCTGTCCACACAAAACCTTAAGAACAACACCAAGGCCAGTGACGTCAGTGTGTGTATGTGTGTGTGTGTGTAGGTGGGGTGTGCCTCCCTCAGGAGAAGCAGTCATAACTCATTACATTAGAACTAAAATAACATTTTCCACGGGTCAGTCAACCTTACACTGCGCACACACACACTGCTCAGGAGATAAGTGCATGGGCACACACACAGACTCACTTACTAATCCATGCACACACATGCCTTATTTAACAGCTGTGCGGTAAGTCAACTGTTGAGTTAAGAATAATAAGAATAATAATAGCAACTTAATTTTACAAGATTCCGGCAACAAATCTTCTGGCTTTTTTTTTGCAGCTCCGTTACAGCAGCTACTTTGAGGTGAGTATTGGTGGATCTGCAGTCTTCCTCACTGTGGTTGAGAACAGAACGTCCAGTAGGCCACAAATATATGGCATATGTGGAAATGGCGCGGCTTACTTGTTCCGGTCACTCTGCACTAACGGGCTGCGTTCACCATCTGGCTGAAACTGTTCTTACCTACAATCACGGCGCGTCTTTTTACTTTCAGGGCTTAATTCATGCAGGCTGGGGGTAAAGCAAACACGGTATAGTGTGACTATTTTTATGATGGATAATTTCATCACTTTCCAAATTACCAAGCAGGTGCCAGGACATAAAAAAGGTCTCATGCTATTAGTTTAAGTTTGTGGCTCCAAAGGAGGCTGCTTGCACCAAGTAAGGTGGAGCGCAGAAGCAGAAGGTTTTTGTGTTTATGCAGATCAGGTGGTGAGGTGCAATCTTAGGTCATATTATAGCAGAAAATTGCAACTGCGCCTTCGCATGTGCAGACAAAATCTTATGCAAAGAGAGAATTCATTGTGGCCTGGTGTAGTTTTTACTGCGTATCCAAATTATTACTGAGTTTGTGCATGCATTCCTTGTTGTGTACGTGCATGTGTTGTGAGGGCTCTGCTGTGAAGACTGAGCTTCTTGCTTCTTGCATTGCAGAAACACAACGGGGAATAGCGGTGGAAAGCGGCTGTGTGTGTGTGTGTGTGTGTGGAGTATGTGTGTCTTTGCCTGTGTAAGGACACACATGCACAATTACTCTTTGCTGTAAAATCATGTGAAGTTGAAGACATGTACCTTACACTATAGCACTACAGAACATATTGTAGTAGCAGCTTAAGTGTGTGTGTGTATGTGTGTGTGTGTGTGGCCCATTTCTGGCTATGAAATATAGATGCTGGTCAGGGTGGAAGCAGGGGAGTGGAAATGTCTCCGATCAGTCGCTTTCCACACATATGTGCTCACAGGCCTGCCCATTGTATGAACTCTGTACTGCACATTTCAGGAATTCAACTATTTTTGATCCTAATTACACTGAAAGTAAGACGTGTACCTTAAAACACAGAGAACTGGTGATGGGATAAATATTTTGCAGCACCTCACACACTCACTTACTATCACTGTTTGTGAGGGAATCTTCTATTCTAGCATGCAACATATGGGGATTACACAGGCTCAAGCATATGTTTTAAAGTCACTGTGGATCACAGGTGTCACAACAGACAGGTGCGTAATGTAGAAACCACCACAGAGTCAGTATGTAAGTAAGTATGAATGCATTTAGAGACATAGAGTAGTTGTGTTACTACCCTGAGGACATACAGACGAGCCAGAGAGGACAGCTTCTTCTTTTTCCTCAGAGCTGAGGCGTCATCGTGTCATTACAAGCTATTTGATAAATCCTGAACTAAATCTTGAACTCCTGTTCACTTTCTCTCAACCGACTTCTCCACAACACTGTCAATACTCCCACTAGGTTTGACATTTGAAATGCTACTTTAAAAAAAACGATTCTGACCGACACAAAGTGACCTCTGTTTTTACAGACACCGTGTGGATCATATTTATTAACAGGCCATTTAAGCTAAAGTTTGGCACAGCGCCGTCATTGTTCACTGAAATATGAACTTTACATGACTTTTATTCTTCTTCCCTTTTTCAAAATGGAAATATCTTGTAACATTTCAAGAGGAAAGCCTCATGTAATCTTCACACACACACACACACACACACGCACATCATATATATTCATGCATTGAGTTAACCCAGGCAGTGCTGGCAGGGCGCAGTGGGAGCTGTGGGGGTGGACGGAGGCGAGCTTTTCATGCTCCACTGAAGATCCACTGTTGTAGCACTACAACCCAGTAATCATCACTAATACATAACGTACCCCGCGCGTGTGTGTGCGTGTCTGTGCGTGCGCATCTCACTGAACATATATGTCATCAGTTTGCCGATGAATGCCTTTGCCTTTAAATTTAGTGACTTAAGTCACGCTGGGATAGACACGTGTGTCTTAATTCAAGCTTGCACTTAATATAGAAATATGTTGCAGCTTTAGAAACAATTAGGAGAGAGCAGTGTCTTTCTTTCTCCCCCTCTTCTTTATTAATGAATGAAAATCTTTGTTTTATGTTTACACACTGACTAATTCATGTCAGAATCTTTTCCAGCTCGTGAGTTTGTGCAGATGTGAAGCATGACGGAGAGTAAAGGTGATACTACAGCTCCTGAATGCCTGATTAAATCACTGGAGAGGGAGATGACCTGCTCTGTGTGACTGAGTGTGTATCTAAACATTACATACATCCCCCTGTGTGTGTGTGTGTGTGTGTGTGTGTGTGTGTGTGTGTGTGTGCGTGTGTGTGTGCAGCTTGTGATCATGGTCAGTGAAGCGTGCGGTTAGGAGATGAGACAGAGAGGTGGTGGTTTGATAGAGAGGACTCACTCCATTTATAGCAGTAAGCTCCTACGCACTGACAGAGACACGTGCACACACACACCTACGCGTACACACACACACACACACACTCACACACACACACACACACACACAAATCCAGTCCAGTTGGGAAGTGTCAGGGCATCATTTGATACTGTCCGGCCTTTTCTGAAGAGGAGTTTCCACAGTCAACTGAGCACACTGCACAAGCTTAGGCTATTAGAGCGAGTGTGTGTGTGTGACAGACAGAGAGAGAGAGAGAGAGAGAGAGAGCGAGAGAGAGGCAGAGAGAGTGTATCTGTGTGTGAGAGAGATAGTGAGGATGTGCAGTGAAAAAAGGGAAACGGCGGCTTAACAATGAACACTGCAGAGAGAGAAGAAGGAAAGTAGAGCGTTATGACAGAGAGAGAGAGAGAGAGAGAGAGAGAGAGAGAGAGAGAGAGAGAGAGAGAGAGAGAGATGGAAGCAGGATAGATAGCGAGAGCGGACAATGTTGTTTCACTCCAAATAAATGTTCCCCCACAATGGTTTTAATTATGCAGATAATTCTGATGTCCCTCTCTGCCTCCTTCTCTTCTTTCTTCCTCTATTCACCTCCTCCCTCTTCTCCTCCCTGTTCTGCCCTCCTAATTCTCTCCTCTGCATGTGTGTGTGTCTGTGTTGAGTGTGTGAAAGAAAGAGAGAGAGTTGAGAAGAGAGGGAGCGAGACAGAAAGGAAGAAAGACAGATTTTACGAGGAGGGAGCGAGGTTGAGCTTGCGAGACAGACAAGGGACTTGTGTTGTACTGTGTGTGTGTGTGTGTGTGTGTGTGTGTGTGTGTGTACACACTCACCCCTTTACAGATAGCGACAGCCTCCTTGGACATTGACTTGGGATAGGAGACGTGATGCTCCATGATGGACTGAAATAACTCATCCTCATCTTCACCGTCAAAGGGAGGCTGGAGAGGAGGAGCAGGAGGAGCAGGAGGAGCAGGAGGCCGGACAGGACAAATAGAGGATACTTAAATTTAAACGTTAAAAGCTTTTTATTGTCTCAGCTTCTCAGAATGAAAATACTGCAGGCCTGTAACACTCACACATTCACAATAACCACTCCAAACGAGATATCCAGGATTTGAAAATGTCACATCTACTTTCACAATTATTAATACCACGAGAGAAAAACTCATCAAGGGGTATAATATAAATAAACAGCTAACCTTTCATTACACAGTGTCAAATTTTAAAGGCTACGATCACAAGTGTTTGTGTTTTAGTCATGAATATGAATCCTGTTGTCTCAAACGATATTTTAGTTTAAATCAGGTTTAATATTTCTATTGATAAAACTGAAAACACACAGACTAACCTGTCCAGCCAGCATCTCGTAGAGCAATACGCCAAAGGCCCACCAGTCCACTGATTTTCCATACGGTTGGTAGGCTATGATCTGAAATATAAGAGTTTAATCGAGCACCATTAAGACAAGGCAGTCTTCAAACCCTTTGTCACTTCTGCACAGCCGGCCAGTCGCGACATGAAGTGGGTGCAAACGGCAAGTTTACAAGTAATTCTGATGAAGGTTACCGGCTCCCGAACTGTGAGGTCATCAGGTTAGCCAATTAAAATGCAGCTATGAGATCAAACTGATTTAGCATGCTGAATTATCCACACGCTTTCTGTTCTACAGCAGCAGTACTAGTGCACAGAGGGAGTTTTAGTAGTCACAACATTAACAAGCTACAAGCAACATATGTGAACAGGCCAGACCTCACACACACACACACACTCTACCTCAGGAGCTATGTAGTCCGGTGTTCCACAGAAGGTCTTGGTGGTGACTCCATCGTGCATATTTTCTTTACACATGCCGAAATCTGCTATCTTAATGTGACCCTCACAGTCCAGCATCACATTGTCCAGCTTCAGATCTCTGCAGAAGGGAAGCACAGCGTTAAAGAGGAATGACACCTGATCCTGATGACCAAACATGGACCATCAAGGCTCATATAGTGGATATACTAGCTAAGATGTCATACATGATTTGACGTAATAACATTTTTGATAAAAATAATGAATTAGGATGTTGTCTTGTGTTATGAGCGTACCTGTAGATGATGCCCTTTTGATGCAGGAAGAACAGACCGATGGCTATCTCCGCCGCGTAGAATCTACACAAACACGAGGAGAAACAAAAACACTAATTAGAAAAAGGCCGAGAGGAAGGACGAGGGGAAAACAGGGGGATAATTTGTGTGCGTGTGTGTCTGCATAAAGGTCAGTGCTGTCTCTTCAAAGCCAGAGAGCGGCTGATAAGATCAACAGGAGGAGTCTGGACACACTGGCCGCGCGGGCCAGCTATTGTCCGCGTGGGCGTGCACAATCGGTGCCTGTAAAGTGCACCTAAATGATGTCAAGAGGCATTTCGAAGGCGCGCAGAATATATAGTTCGGAGCTTGTTTGATGTTTTAACTGTGATCAGAGTGACGTCTCTGCAGCTGGAGCTAACGCGGCTTTGGATGCAGGACGCAAATACAAGAGACAAAAGTTCATCATCATCCAGCGGAGCAGAGCATCTTGACCATTGTCTAATAAATAAATTAAACAGAGCCGAGAACGGTGATGGCCTTAGATAAACGAGTTCCTCGCCCTGTTCGACTTGCCCTTCAGCAGTCTAAACCCTCTGCCAGAGGGAAGAAACTCTAATTCCCTATAAAGGAGACGAAGGGCAAACTCCTCCACGGCTCTCGCTTTCTCCGACAGCCTGCTTGTCAAATATGTCAGCACGCTGGTTTGACTTGACACCAGTGATCTCTCGCCAGCCACCTTAATTATATTGTGCAGTTTTGGAGGTATTCTACCGCACGCTGCTGGATTACTCTCATCTCTTTGAAGTTCTTCAGAGCAGCAACGCACATCGGGGCGAACAACATATTTCAACCCCGGGTTCTGCTGGATCAAACTGCTTATTCAGTAAGATTCAAAAAAAAAAAAAAGCATTAGCAAACGGTGAGACACCTATAAGCGTGGGATTAAGATTTTGTGTTATGATGGCATGAGAATGCACCTTACAAAAGCTGCTGAGTGTGTGTGAGTGTGTGTGTGTGTGTACTCACACAGCATGGGGCTCTTTGAACTTGCCGACCTGCTGAATCTGATACATGAGATCTCCTCCGTTTATGTACTCCATGACAAAATACAAACGGTCCTGCGTGAGAGATAGACGGAGAGCGAGAACAGAAAAAAAAAGAGCACACGTTGATAAAAGGAGGTGAGAGGTCACAGAGAAAACGAGGGAAAGGGATTGTTCAGAGGGGGATAGATAGAGGGTGACGGGTCACATCAGAGAAGATTAAAGGGGAGATACAGAAAAATGGAGGGATAAAAGATAAAAAAAGGAAGAAGGCAGTGAGCAAGAGGTGATCGGGTTGTTGTCTCTGCGCCCGATCAGTCTTCAACTGTGGGAACACGGCGGCTTCAATTTAGGAGCTAATTCTCCTCCATTATCTACAGAAATTGCCAATAAGGTACAGTGTGTGAGGGAGTGTGGAGGGATTTGACGTGGCCCATGTGTGTGTTTGGAGAAAATATTGTGGAGTTGTGTTGTTTATGGTGTGTCTGTGTGTCTGTGTGTGTGCTTTCCTGAACTGCCTCCATGTTTTTTAATGATTTTCTGTACGTGAGATGTGCATATTCTTCTTCTGTCTACAGCATTTAGAAACGTATTGACCAATGAAAAGATGCTTTGTCAGATCATGTATGTAGAATAGACGGAAGGAGCATAGCTTTGGATAAATAACTGAACACGACATCACTGCACAAACACAGATTTTTATTTTTGGTGCTAAATGTGTCTCATTGCAGCTTTTTTGGTTCATTTTGTGTGTGTGTGTGTGTGTGTGTGCCTGGTAAATCCCATACAGTACGTATGAATCCTCTGGTCAGGAAATTATTGCTGACGAGGATTAACACAGTCACTTCTGGTTTGTGTGTGTAGGTCAGACTTTCCCATCTAGCCTTTGACCGCAGCCTCAAATGGATTCACAACACATTATATTCATTAATCAATGAAAACATGTACAAATGAGTGTGTTATGTTGTAAATGACACGCGCTGAGACCGGCAAGCTATATTTACTCCTCTGTTGACTCATCTTTAGTGTAATATGGATTACACGTCAGTAGATGAGCATGAATCAAATGTGAATCCGGCCTGTGTGCTCCAGCTGTGAGCCGGTGACAGCAGGCAGGGTGGCTGCTGTTAAGACCACAGCACTCACCAGCAGTGCGCCTCTGCCCTTCAGCAGGACGCCGCGCAGTGGCTCCCTTCATGTCAAATATGATGTGAAGGTGTGGGGACCTACCGAGGGCGTCCATTCAGCTCGCAGAGAATGTAAAATAGATTTTTGGATTTCTTTTTTCGGTTTCTAGTCACTGTTTGTGTGTGTGCAACCAACCAAGCAAACATTTTCCATTTAAACCAAAGTTCACAGAGTCCACAGAGTCTGAAATATTACTTCTGTAGTCGTCTGTGCCATTTTCTGAAATTTGTCCTCCTTTGAACAGTTTGCGCTTTTGTTATTTTTGCTTTGTTAGAATATATTAGAATATATCTACGTTTGTTAGATGATGAACGTGCAGGCGAGCAGTAAATACACGATTATACTTTATGTGTGTACACAGCAAAAACTAATACAACAGTCCTGCAATGAATCCATGAAGGCTCGAATGTATCAGTTTCAATGTTTTGTTGCAACTGGAAAGAGAGTGTTTGGTGTTTGGTGTCAATTTGAGGTTTGACTGTGTTACATTACACAGAGAGATGTTCAGCCCACCCTCAGTGATATAAATGGGGTCTCATATCTGGTATATATATGAAGCAGCTGGCTGTCTTAGCTTAGCAAAAAGACTTGAAACGGGCAAACAGGTGAGGCCGGCTCTGTTAGGCAACACAAACAAGTAAAAATAAGTTTAGTCTTATGTTTAAGTGTCAAAATGTCAAACTAAGTGGTAACAGTGTGTAATAAAACACTAAAATACAATATACACCTACCATGCTCTGGAAGGTGGAGTGCAGCTGTGTTAAGAACGGAGGCTTTCCAGACAATGCTAACACTCTCTTCTCCACCATGGTGCACTCCACGTCATCATCCTGGATCACAACGTCCTTCTTGAGGATCTTTACAGCGTACAGATCCTCTGTCCCCTTACGCTCCGCCAGCATCACCTACAGAGACGAGAAGAGAGCACAGAGAGGATGGACGGGGAGTACAAGGAAGGTAAATTCATTAATATTCAAAATCTTCTTTTTCAGCATCACCTTGGAAGAAAGGCAGGTGCAAAGGAAGAAAGAGGGATGAAAATGGCAAGGGAGGGAGGGAGGGAGGCAGAGAGATGTGTGAGGCAGGGAAAGCAGCAGAGGAGTGAAAGGCAGGGAGTGTTTTGGGTTAGTCAAAGCAGAAATAGAGACGGAGGGCAGAAAGGAGAGAGACTATAGGAGAAATGGAAAGAAAAGAAAGGCAGGACAGTAATAAAAGGTACAAGATAGATCAAATAAAATCTTGTTTGCAATTTGTGGCAAACGGCACAATATCTTAAAAACTTCAAGGCATGTCATATTGTGAGATATATATATAAGAACAAACACATGTCATCAACTTGCATCATCTGTTTGTGCTACAGTACCTTCATTTTGAAAATGATTTCTTTGGCCATAGTGCTGGCATTATTTAGATTTCTCTTTTAACTTTACAATAATGGAGCTCACATTTTTGTGTCTGCCAGTGTATTTGTGTCATTTCATGCATATTGTCCAGTGGTTACTGTGTTGACATCAGTCGTAGCACAGGCCACAGAGTTCGCTTAACCCGTTACCAAACACACAAATGATCTCCGACCGTGATCTCCACCACGCTGTGCCATTTCCAAGAGCCCCTTTACAAAACTTTTTGAAACGTTTCTCAACTTTTTTGAAAATCAGTCAGCTGGAAATTCAAACAAAACAGCACTGCGGCCGTGTTTGCGCTGAAATATCACTTGTGCATTATCTTTTATGAAAAGCACCTTGGGTCTTGGTGCCATCATCATCATGCTCTGTGTGCTGCTGCCTGAGAAGGGATACCTTGACAGGCATAGCGGTAAAATAACAGTGACTAAGGGACCATTTGGTCCAAAATTTTGTAAAGATGGCCATCTTTGGGTGCCAGAGCTAAATTGGCCATTGGTGCACGTCTCACAGTTGCCATTTTGTATTAACAACCAAATATCTCAGGCCAATTAAGGCCGTAATTAATCATTCAGCACGATCACAAGGCCACACGGCTCGGTTCTACCTTCGCTTCACTAAAGAAGAAGAAAAGAGGAAGGGCAGCGATTTTGTTTGAAATAAAGACAAACAAAGACACAAAGCTTTTTAGTGCTTCGGTGAAATTTTCAAACCGTTCAGCGTCTCTTTGCCCTTCACGAACATCAAGGAGGAGAAAAGTAGAAAAGAAAGAGGTAGAAGAAGAAGAAGGGATTATTTCTCTCTTTTTTTTAGGGCACACAGTGTGGGGGCGGATGGAGATAAAGCAAGGTGAATGAGTGAGGAGAGTGAGATGTAAGGGGGAGGAGGAGGGAGTGAAGGGCAGGAGGCGTGGAGGGACAGAGGAAACTGGCAGCAGTCAAGCAATCAGGATCATATTTGTTTTAACTGTGAAGTGTGGAAGCACGTCTTCCTTTAGTTACACCTGAGACACGCGGAAAACACACAACAGGTGGTAGTTTCATATATAATCTGCGCCTGCTGATTCCTGTGGAGGTTGACCAGACAGATGCCCTGAATAAAACCACTATGAGATGCCTCTGTGTTGCTGTGTATGTTTGTGTGTGCGCGTAATCAGCAGTTTCAGTGTCTTTTGGTCAAGGTCAGACTCACATTGCTTACAGTCTCTCAAACAAAGGAGTAAATGTCTGTGTCTCGTCTCCTTCTCTCAGGTCTCTGTGTTTACCGTATCCTGTTCTCCTCTCCTTTTTCGTCACCTCTTGTTTCTCGATTTCTCCCTTTCCTACTTTCCTCTTCCTTTACCCTCTCCTGTCCTCATATCTTCTTTCGCGAAGGATCCAGCAGCTGCCGCTGCAAATAGCAGGCGAAATGTAGGTCAAGCCTCAGCTCACAGGTCATCTCATAAAAGCTGAAGCAGGCTTGTGACCAGGTCCGAAAAGTTCAACTCTCTCGATATGCGGGAATTATATGAGAAAGTGGTCTGTGCTGTGTGTATAGCAAACCTTAGCAAAGAGGAGCTTTGAAGCAAAAGTTCAACATACTTGGAAATACATTTTTCACTTTCCCGCAGAGTTAGATGAGAAACAGACTCAAGGTTACAGCCAGGACATGTTTACCTAACAACTCTGCCAAGCGAATGGTAACAGACCATTTCTTGTTCAGTAGCAGTGTCCATGACTTCAAGCAGTCACTGTTTCAGGAACATAATGTCATGTAACCCTGTTTCAGAGTGAATAATGAGTTTTAAAAGCTACTTGTAGGCGGAATTTCTTATTTTTACATTAAGTTGGCCAAGTAACTTCTCTGTTTTAGGTCTCTATGCTAAGCTAAGCTAAGCACCTGCTGGCTGTAGCCTTACATTGAACAGACAAATAAGAGAGCTGTTGTGTAGCTCTCGGCAAGAAAGCTGTAAAGTGCATGATCCAAGATGCTAAACTATATTTGATTTTGAACAGAAAGAAGAAAATGTATATTATCTGTATATCACAAGCTAGCTTGCCTAGCTTATCGGCGAGGTTAACTTGATTTGTTTTGAAACTTTAGAAGAAGTCAGATTAACATTTTCAAGCTCAGAGCCAGAGACGCAGGCCAAACCGAGGACAGTTCTAACTTTTTGTAAATTATCTGCACAGATGTCTTCTTTCCCACAAGTTAAACTACTTTGCTGAAACTAGTCGACTGGCTGCACACCCTTCCTCTTCCTATCATTCTCAAACTAATAAAAGGACTTTTAACGTTTCATCTTAAAACAAGCCAGTGAACAGGCAAGAAGAAAAAATGGCTGAGCTTTACATTACATGGCTAACATGGCGTGTTTGTAGTTCTAGGAAGGCTAATTGAGTTTTGGGACCCCAACAAAGGATCTTTCATCCAATCGTATTTCATATTAAAACCTTTTATAAAACGTTTCCTATGTTCATTTGCATAAAACACAGGGTGCACCTAGTGACTTGAAAATTCTGCAGAAATTAGGCTGGGTTTGATTGATTTATTGATGTGTTTAATATACCATTCCTCTGGGGAAGCAAGATAGACTTTGAAAGACCATTTTGTAAATTAAACACGGGCTTAATCTCCACAGCGAGTGAGACATCTGCCAACAGAAGCATGTGCTGTCAAGCGCAGAGTGAGCAGTACTGCTACCTGTTCACTCCTTAAAAGTTGCCGTGCATTCACGTCAGCTTAATGACGTAAATGGAAAACATGTCACGATGATTATTTTTCGCAAAACTTCCAAGAATAGAGCAATCAGAGTGACCTTATGTCCACTTCATCATTTTTTTTACCCCCTAAGAGATCAAAAAAATTAGCAGCTTTGCTGCTTATGCTGTATAAATATTCAGGCATGATAATGTGGATGGGGTTATTGGGTCTGCGATGCTACAGGGAGTATAGGGCAAATGGACAAAGACATACAGGTCCAGTATGTGTGTGTGAGGGTGTAAATGTGTGTTTGGATCGAGGGCAGCCACAGTTCAAGGATGTGCTTTGTAATCTTTATCATTAAAGTTTAGATATTGGTTGAAGTTGGATCTAAGCCGGTCTGACTCACATATCACATATGGTGGCAGTGTGACTCTATGTAAATACAAACTCTATAAAGTTGAAATAGAGAGGAAGGACACCATCTGGCCCAAAGCTCATTTTATGCAACCACAAGGACAAGGACAGGAGACACAGGCGGAAGAAGTCATGAAACTTCAAGGTTTCAACCAAAATCAGTCTGCACATAAAAGACACACAAGCCACAACCAAAGCTTTTGGCCGTCATTACACAGTTCTTGGTGACACATTTGATTCATTATAGCGCGTTTTATATCATTTTAGGCAGTTACCTGATGCAGCTAGCGTCCGAGTTACATTTCATGATCTCATCTGGGCTCAGCGTCTTAACTCAAGGTCACTCTGGTCATGCCGTCATTCATAAACTGGCTACTGTACTATGAACTGTGGCGTTTGTCACTAACAGCTGACGTCCTTTTATCCAAGAAAGTTGTTCAGGGTCATTTGACAGAAAAGCAATCCTCGGGATATTAACTGTCATATGTCGTAAACGATGCCACTGTTTTCTCTGCTGACCTTGCAGAGTGAATTTACCCAGGGAAAACTAATGAAACCACACTCCGCTGCACTGCATGATACTGCACTATGCCGTATTACAGCGGGCTGTGTCGTATTATTCTAACCTGTCATATATCATATAGTCTATATAGTCTGATGGATCATATCCACTGAGGCAGTGTGTATTTCCTGTCTGGCCTCGCGCAGACAGTCATTGTGGGACACAGTGCGACTTCTTCAGGCGGTGAGTGTGCTCGAGTTGACAAACACATTTAATCTTCTACTCATGAATGGAAACAGACTTTTGATGAATATTTTTTGCTTTCATCAAACTTCCATATGCGCGCGTTGTACTCCTTTGTGCCGGCTGACAGCAGACCACAGCAAGATCAGAAGTTTGGTGTAAGATGGATCTGCTTCGTCGGTTTGATCAGATTTGATTGACAGTTTTCTGATAACAAACAAACAACAGACTAACTGTTTTCACGTTGTAATTAAAATGCAGGTACGCGAGCAGCAGATGTCCCCCAACACATTCCCACTTCCAGTGCAGACAGGAAGTCGAAAGAAGGAAAACACGGAGAAAGATGGAGCACTTCCTTTTTTTGCTGAATAAGGTCAATAAAATGATCAGAGAGCCTTTGGAGACCAAACTGTTCACATCCTGTAATATAAAAACACAGATTCAAACATACATGCGTATGCTTGCATGTGTGTGTGTGTATAGAGACACAACATTACAGATCAGGCTCTGTGTGTGTGTGTGTGTGTGTTATTATCACACTGTACGTGTGTCCACAGAGGAACGTTAGCAGCGCTGCTGTGATGCAGATGTCCTCAGACACCGAGGCAGCCGCCTCCCACACAAAAACTCAGGAACCGTTAAAACGACACACACATCATGCGAACGCCTGTTAGTGCGCGTGTGTGTGTGTGCGTGCGCGTACATAGAACAGGCCTAAACGAGGAGTGTGTGTGTGTGCATGTGTGTTTCTACAGAAGGTGTGTACTCGTGCGGATCTGCGCACATTTCCGCAATCTGCGTGTGTGCATGTGTGTCGGGTATTCCAGTAATGATCGACCCTCGACTCAGTCCCACATTGACGCATCAGTGTTGCTTTAAATGCCTGTTACCATGGAAACAGGCTGCCGGCATACAGGTCTGGTACACAGACAATGTTCTCTCTCTTTTTCTCTTTCTGTCACTTTCTCTCTCTCTCTCTCTCTCCACCCCTGCTGCTCCACCCATCGTTTACCCAATTTTCTCCCTCGCTCCCCCCTCTCTCCCCCTCCACATCCTCCCCGTTCTTTTCTGTTTCCTGCCTTGATTTTCATTCACTCTTCCCGCTCCGCACCCCCCCCCCCCCACCCTTCTCCGCTCTCCCTCTTTTCATTCAGACTGACGTCTTTACCTCTCTCTCAATTCATTCATGTCAACCTTGCCGCCGTGCTCTCACATCTCTGTCTCTCCCTCCTTTCATCACTCTCTCTCTCCACTTGTCACGTCATCCTCCTTCGTCTCTCTTTCCCTTCATCCATCTCTGTCTACCTGTGCTTCAGCTCCTTTAATTCCTGCTATCTCTCTGTCTTCTCGTTCTGTCCGTCTTTCCTCTCCTCTAAGCTCCATGTGTGGATATAAAAGCTGTAATGCTCAAACACAAACGCACATAAGGGCTCACAGCATATAACTACAGCAACAATATACTTATTGTATCCATGATTTTGCATACGTACGGAGGATACAACAAATATAATACATTCCCTTGCCGCAGTGGCTGTGTGCAACCTTAAAAAAAGTGCTAGAGAATACAGTTAAGCCCTTTACTATGATCTTGAAGTGTTAGTTCAGATTTTTGTTGCATTACCAGGCTGTCAGAAATTCCCTAAAGTAAAGCGTCCATTTCAATCTTTTGACGGAAACCGGAAATTGACCTTGCAGAACACAGGAGTCGCTGGACGGACACTGACTTTTAGGTGGGCCTTTGTTTTAGGTGGCTAAAATTTGTTTTGTTGCTGCCCCTTTAAAGCATGCAGATACACAGAAGTACACTAAAGTATCCCCCTATGGCACAAACACAGACAGACACAGACATCGTGGTCTCACCTTGCCGAAGCTCCCCTTGCCCAGCACCATCAGGAAGTTAAAGTCAGACAGCTTCATGCGATCTTGGTTGCCATTGGAGTCGAACCGGGATGCAGCGTTGGCCGACTTGCCTTCTGTGTTCTTTCCAGGGCCGATCTTGGCTCTCTGGATGAGATGAAGAAAAAAAGACGGGACTACATTAGACACGACCTCCAACGTTCAAAGAGACGCTTAGGTAGGCAGGCTGTAAGTGGTGAGAGTTATAGAGGTTTGAGTTGGCACATAACTGTCATATATTTAAGCATGACATTAAAATAAAATTATGATGGTAAAATAGTTGTAAAACATTTGTTCTGCTGGTCCTGGAACCTGCAACTGAAGTGCCTTTTGTAGCGTTTTAAAAAATAATTTAACTCATCGGTGTCATAAACAACAGATTGGTAGAGATTACCATAAAACTGCATTTCACTCTGAGTGATATTTAATTGGTTATGGGCACAAAAAGGGACTGTAGCTGTTGGAGGTAAGCATCAACATTTATGTGTTAAACTCTCGTGCTACTAATGATCTTGACCAAAGTCAGATTGCCTATGGTAAATATGGTAAATATACCATCATATCAGAATTTTCAATGAACAAAACATATGACAAGCTGACATTTTATACAGAAACACAAAGTTCTAACAAAAACACATATTTTAAAACTTCAAAATGTCTCCTGAACATTCAGGGACTTTTTTAAATCACATTTTGTGGCATCTTAATATCACAGAGAAGACATTTCTGTTAGAGAGCCAGGAGTGGAATTGATAAATATGCCCTAATAAAATGTGAAAGTTTTCAGCGTTTTGGTTCATCGTGTTTCATTTATTCCATGCAGGAACTTTACACTCCACTTCACACTTTCCATAACAAATATGGCCTCACTGTGAGTCTGCCACTCTATTCAATCATGACTGTCACCGCGTCCCTTGTTTCTGTCCTTCAAGCACTCCATCCCGCTCACAACCGAAAGTTTTTGGAACACGTCTCTTCTCTCTCAAATTCATTTCGACTTCATCTTTGCAAATTTGCGATGTGTCTCTCTGACTCGCTGACTGTCTGTTGTCACTTCCCCGTCTCTCTACTCGATTCACCCCCTTTCATTTCCAACTCTCTCTCTGCCTTGACCTTGTCTCACTCTCTCTTCCTGTCTCTGTTCTAAGAAACTATTACAATCTTAAAATCTAATCTAATTATAGTCTTACCCACTTTGTTAAGATGTGCTTCAATTTAGAGAGAGAACGACATTAACAAAATGCCTGCACTCTTAGAGACAGATGTACAGGATGAGTACATCTTATCCTATCTTATCTCAAATTGCTGATCCGCACCGAGGCCCTCTGCGTTTCTGTCCTGTGCAGTCGTTTCTCCACGGCCTTGTCTTGAAAATTGTAAAGCATCCAAACACTCCTGCTGCTCCCCGCTCTGTTTGTATGTGTGTGTTGTGCGCGTGAGCGGTGCAACCCATACGGTTCTCGACTCATCAATGGATAAAAGGCTCTATCTGTCTCCATCTGTTCTGACACACACACACACACACACACACACACACACACACACACACAGAGGAGCAGCCGAGGTATTTGTGAGCAGCAGAGCATGCTGAAGGCAACACTCTCAAAGCCTTCAGAGATTAATGCTGCTCTCTCTGTCCGTCTCTCTGTCTACAGCCACGTGTCCAAGTATGTTTGTGCACATTAGACACCGTAGAAAAAAGGATGAAAGCAGCAGCAAATTAAGATGTATCGACCCCAGACTCAAAGCGGTTTTTGCTCTTTATGAGTCTTTATGCACGTAACTGGGGATGGAAGTGCATCACCTGTCTTACTGCTGAAAAGCTGCTCCTTTACTCGACCTTTATCCAGTTTCCTTCCTGAAAATGACTCGTTCCTTTCTACTGACACAACTACTTCTTCTTCTTCTGATTATACAGTTAGCTTCCAAGATATCGGTGCATTATCACCACCTCCATGACACATAATGCATCATATTTTGCGTGATCCAACCCATGGAAAAATGAAGCTACTTCATATACTTTGGTGTTTTGTTTTTTTTTAAAGAAGAAGAATAAGAAAAGTTTGGTCAATCTTTTAAAAAAATAATAATTACAGTAGATGGGAACATGCTGCGTCTCATTTAACGACAATAAATCTCCCACTGCCTTTACATCTGTCTGTACTTCTGTCAGTAGCACAATCCACCTTCATTTTCCTCCCCATTTACCCCCCTCACTCTTCTCTGATTCAGCTCCCAGTATGCGTGCAAGACGGGAGAGAGGAGGAAGAGGCAAACAAGAAAGACAGAGAAAGGAAATAAGAAACAAAGAGTAAGAATGACTAAATCCAAAAGTGGGAGAGGAGTGAGGGGAAGACAGCGAACGGAGGACGAGTGACAGTAAAAATTCATTTTTCATTGGTTTGTATGTGTGCTTTCACGCTAACAAAGCATTATTAAACCAGAGAAATGTGGCTCCAAATGAGGATAACTTCATCAAAAGGCTAGCTCTCTGCCCCTGAATTTCCTCTGAACAACAGTAATAAAGTTTGTCTGTGTGCCGCGTGTGTTTGTGTGATTCCGAATCAGGTGTGTGGAGACACGCAGGTCAAGTTACCAAAGACCAATCTCTCTCTGTCTGTGGTGTCTTTCTTTCTCTCTGGCATCTTGTGCGCTTGTGTGTGTGTGTGTGTGTGTGCGCGCGCATGTGTGTGTGTGTGTGTGTGTGTGTGATAGCTCGCCCCCTGAGATTGTGTCTCTGTGAACGTCTGAGGACCGTGACCTTGAGGAGATGGAGGGAAAAGAAAAACAGATAAAGAGAGTGAAACACACGAGGGGGCACTGAAGGTGACAGAGGACAAAGCAGATAAGTGAAGAAGAGAAAGGGAAGGAAAATGAAGACAGAGAGGAGAGGAGAGAGGAGAGAGGAGAGAGGAGACTACAATCCCTCCACATAAAGCCAACATGCAGACTCTTCAGTAAACACACTATTAGTAATGGAAATGATCTCGTTTCACAGCACTTCTTATAAACCCAGATTTCTTTTAGTTGGTAGAAATAAGTGTACTTTAGGAGACAGGTGAAATAACGCAGTGGAGGAAAACAAAGAAACCATCACATCATAAATTCATCTTGCAAATTCATCAGCCTTAATCGTAGGCCTGTAGCAGGAGAAACATCTTTATTAAAGTGGTTCCTAAAAGAAAAACGGATCAGTTCATCCACAGAAAACTGGGCCAAGAGTGACTAAGACACCTGCACTGCAACACAAACTGAAGAAGAAATGATTCAGGTCAAAAGGCCAGTTAGAAACACTTGCTGCCATCTGGGTCAACCAACATGCTGCGCGTGACGATGGCGTTTTAATGAGCGCAAGCTGCACTGACAGCCGAAGAACCCGGTCAGCTTAGCCCCTCAAGTTCAGACCACATAAACCGTCAGAGGAGCTGGGATTGGACAGTAGCTGCTCAAAATAGATTTACATTTTGAGGAACAGGCTTATTTGCTTTAATATGAAGCTACAGCCAGCAGCTGGTTGACTTAGTACAAAGAGAGAGACTGTCAGAAATCAGGCTACAACCTCCCCATAAATGTCATTTTACACCTTGGTTTGTGAGGACGGAGCCAGGATAGCTGATCCCATCTGCTGGCAACCTTCTGCCGTGCAACGGGGGCTAAATCGGGTGACAGGTGAGAGAATAAAAACAAACCCCCCCCCCCCTCCCTCAAAATGGCCACAATTTATTGTGTGATCCACACATTTCAGATCGACTCTGATGTTTGGTGACTTCATGTCAGCACGACAGAAGGGGAAGCGGAAAAGAGAAGGAAGAAGAGGAAAGACACAGAGCAGGGTTATCCTCTCCACTGCCAAATGTGTTAATGAGCGGGCCTACTGGTCAGACACACACACACACATTCACGTCTGGACCTGCAGTGTGCCAGACCGGATGGTACTATAAGTGTGCCTGCCAACTGCTAACAGCTCTCCCAGAGAGGCTCTCACTCAGACACACACAGATGCACAGCGTGCACACACACTCACCATACCATACCGACACATTCAAAGACACGCAGGCGCACATTTGCACACATTAGCCGTCTAAGAGAGGTACGGGTGCACACCTCAAATTTCTGCCGTAGCTCCTCGTTGCCCTCCTCGCCCTCCGGAGCAACGGGAACGTTGAAGTACTCGCCTTCTTCCTGGGAGAGCAGCTTAAACCTGAAGAGAGAGAATATTTCCAGTCAAATCAATTCCCAATTAGTTTATACAATTTAGGCATTTAACTGCTGCCATTAGCTGAAGCTGCTGACAGTCAGTGCACCGATTTAAAGTCCTGAAGAATGATCAGCTGATTATTTAGTAATTCACTCTCCTTCATGGTGATCTAGCGGAGCCCGACAGAGATGAGCCCCGAACACAGCTGAGCTGCTTATTATTTAACAGAATCAATAGAATATAATTTTTCACGCTGGCCTCATTACATCTGATGCCAAAACCTCATAACACCGACATCGCCGCCATATTCGTAGTAAATAACATCGTGATGGCTGTTTATGCTTCAGTGACACAGATCTAAACACACACACTTCTTATTCTGGCTTCGTCCCCTCAGAAAATGTAGCCGCCGTTGGTCGTGACCGTTTTTATCAGCAGTGTGCCTTTTTATTCTCTTTGGTTTATTGACTTTTTTGGTCGTAAATAGTCAGCGCTGTATGTGGGCTGTGACTTCCAAACAAAAAAACAACCGAATGAAATAGTTTTATGCGGCTGTTGTTGACAGTCTAGCAACCTGGGATGGAGCTTAACAACCTGAATCCATCAGAGATTTTGACTTTTAAGTGTCACTGTCTGCGGGTTTTGTCAATATGTTGCTAAATTCACAACACATGCTCTAACTAATGTGAATACTATAGACATGATTTCCCACTGCAAAAGTCTGGCCTTTGATGAAACCTGGAGGGATGCATCCAATAACTTATGTTAGTCTGAGGTGTCTGTTTCATGTTAACAGTTAAAGTCTGTGAAAAGTAAGAATAAATCTGTGTTCTGAGTTTTATTAACCACCCAGTCCATCCTAGGGCTGCAGGCGTACGCTCAGGGTGGCCTCAGCGTGTCATCGAGCCACCCTTTAAGGACCGCCCACAAAAATCCTGGACTGAAAACTGGTCTTCTGGTCGTCTTTTCACGTTTTCAGCAACTATTATTTCATATGAAAGAAATCTCAGTATTGCCTTTACGCGGACTTTAATGACATAGTTCACTCAGTGCTAGTATAATATTTTATTATTAAATATATTATTTGCAATGGTGCAAGAGTTATTGGACAATAAAACTGGCACATTCTCTGCAGCCGCTTTGCAACATTTTTCAGCCTAAGCACTGTGTTTTCTTGAACCCTCTCGCGGTAAAATGTGCCCTGCACGGTGCAGCTCACTTTTAATAATTCCCTTGCCGCTCTCGCCTGATGCAAAGCGTAGCTGGAATCAGAAAATATACATTATCATAGGTTCTAGGTGTTAGAGGCCAATCGCATCCATTACTTTCATGATCTTTAAATGCAGGGCTCTCTCTGTCATGATGCGCTGACAGTTTGGGAATGCCGTGGAGAGTTCCTCCTCAGATGAAACTTATTTTTGTCCCGGATGAGCAGGGAAGCAAATATATCAGATATAGTGCCCAGAGCAGGAGGTAGGCATGTGATCCACTCTTAAAGTGATGAAAGGTGATCAAACATTAACAACAGAACTAAAAGCAGCTTTTCAGTCATCAGCAAATATTAGCAAAAATGAGATTAAGTCACAGGATCAACTGTTTCGAACAGAATTTCAAATACTCCCCGTACAGGATAACAAAAAACAGAACACACAGGATTTAAGCTTTAAACTTCAGCTGTTCTGTTCATGTCACTCTCGCTCTGTTCCTCCTTCTGGCTGCCGGTGCCAGCAGGTGTGAGGCTTTGGAAGCTGCACACAGAAAACACACACTTACACAGGTTCTCTCTGCTCTGAATATCAGCTTTTTAATGGCGTCTCTCTCACACCTCTCACCACCATTCCACCTCAAACGCTGGCATCTCATTAAAAACCCTGACAGAGCGGTGTCAGCAAAAAGAGAGGAAGACAGAGAGATACAGAGGCTGAACTAGAGAGTGGGAGGGAGGTGAGGTGAGGAGATAAAGAGACAGGGTAGAGATGCTTTGGCACTGAGTATCACCAGAATAAAAAGAGGAGCTCCAACTAAAGTATTTCTCCAACAGTGCGGTAATGAAGAAGGTCACCTTCACTCTCCCTCCTCCTCTACCTGTGCCGTTTCTCCTCCTCGCATCTCCTCCACCCCCTCTCCTCCCTCCATCCGTCCCTTCTTTCATCTCACCATCCATCCACTCCTTGTTTCTGGAGCTCTGAGATGCCGAAGGACAGCGATCCCATGAAGTCGTTGCGGCTGGTCAGGTCCCAGTCCCACACCTCCACTGACAGGCGGCGGTCCTTGTCGTACTCCTTCAGGTGGCTGGCAGAGAAACAAGGACAATCAACAGTTGGATAAAGGCGGGTGGAGATACCTGTAGGTGTTGTTTTGACACTTTGGCCCTTTCCTGTTAAGTTTCTAACTTTTAAAGCCACATGACAGAAGTCTTGGATTAATAATTAGACTTTGTGGCCTTGTAGGAGTCCTCTGGTAATCAGATCCACCTCATTTTCCAAATAAAAGACCCATAGTAGCTCCTATCTAACCTGGGCGTTACATTCAGGTCAAATGTTTGAAGCAGTTTATTAGAACTCTCCCATCATCTCTTATTTTGATTTCTTGGGTAGGTGCACAAATAAAAAGCTTTTCAGACTGAACATCTGCACCCAAATGCCACAAAATGCAAATCTCAGTCTTCTTGCATGCAAACTGTGATGTCGCTTATTAAGAATCAAATTGGAGCCAACTGCAGGAAACAACCCCAAAAGCAAGGTTTAATGAATAGGAGCCAGATGTTTTTATCTGAGTGCCAGTGGTTACGCTTGCTTGGAAAGCCGAGCATAATGTGATGTTCTTAAAACACCACACTGAGTCAGAGAGAGAGAGAGAGAGAGAGAGAGAGAGAGAGATGAAGAAACAGAGATAAAAATGAGAAAAGACTTAATGAAGGAGAAGAGAGGGAATGGAGAGACACACACAAAGATAAATAAAATGAGAGATCACCAAGTCTTACAATTTAAAGGTCTCATTCCAGATGGGGTTGAGGCAGCACTTTATGGTCTTGGTCTTCTGTTTGCTCTCGCTGCGGGGATCTGGGATCAGTTTAAGCTTCACGTAGGGGTCTGACAGACCGTTGGGGTCCATAGGAACCAGATTCCTGCCCTCTTTGACTGCGGGGGAGAAGATAGGACAGAAAGAGGGGAGGGGAGGAGAAGGTGAGCGCAAACTTAGAGATGACTTCAAAAAATAACCAGGAGACCAGTCGTTAAATGGTGTGGGCTCATGGGAGTTGTTGTCTTAATTGTTAAACAAGCACCACTGCTGAGTAAAATCTATCTGATGTGACTCAAAACATTGCTCACTGATTATTCGTGTTATGTTTAATCACATTCACCAACTTCTTTCTCACTCTCTGACGTATGCTGTGTTCATCTAGAAGTTATAGCATCTAGAGGAAAAGAGGAAGTACACCGTTACCTGAATGAAATGATGGATTTCTCTGGGTTTGAATATTGTGTGTGAGTTTTATCAAAACCTCACTGTACTTGTAGGCATGACCATCCAGTAACTCATCAACAGCTTCATAATTAATAGTCACTCATGTTTAGCAGGTTGGCTAACTGGTTAATCTCTTGTGTGTGTGTGTGTGTGTGTGTGTGTGACGTGAATTTGGAGAAAACTTCCTGTCAGTAATCAGCTTAATAGCAAAACTCTCCCCCGACACCAACAAATTAAATTAACCATGCCGAACTTGAGGCAACACACACACACACACACCACAACCCCCAGTGTTGTACTGGGGGTTAAAGCCTTGAGGTTGCCAGATATGTCTGTAATGACCATGTAGGCAGATGAAGGTTGCCATTTCCAACACTAATCCTTCTTTTGTGGCTGTCTGTTATTGGGCTGTAATTGTATTCCAGTGGCGTAAAATCCCCAGCGATTGGGGTGTGTGTGAATGTGTGTGTGTGTGTGTGTGTGCACAATTATTGTTGCTGGTCAAGTTCTGAGGTCACATCCAATTACCAGAAGCCGAGCCGGTGCTGCTGTGTCTAAGGCTGCTCGCTGGGGAAGCACTCAAGAACACACATAAACACACACACACGGAGTACCTATCCCACACCTCCCCATACACACACAGCCGCACGCAGCACAAAGTGCTCAGCTGATGTTGCTAAATAATTGTGTTCTGTGGAAAATGAGAAGCAGAAGAATGGGAGAGGAAACTATGATGGAGCTAGGCTATGCAACGCTGCATGTAGACCGCGTGTCGGGACACACAGTCGCTTCGTGTGAAGATAATATTTTGATATTTTTTAGTTTGATTCACAAGCCGGTGTTCAGAGGATAGGCAGCATTACTTATTTATTACATTTCAAGAACACAAATCTGATCTGACACTGCACAAAGATCCATCTACAAACGAAGAAACCTAAAAATATGTCTTTCTGTATCTCAGTTTAGGCTCAGTAACACAGAATTTGATCACACTTCTGTAGTTTCTGTGTTCCGTTGAGCTGCTTTCGGGTTCACACAAACCAAAACATAATGCCACACGGACTGTCATCATTTAGATCCTCATTTAGACCTGATCCTGAACCCAAGCTGGACTGTGTCCACACTTTTTCTGTCACTTCGGCCTAATCTGGACAGAATATCAACTTGTCTTATGATCCAAGCTTGTCCTAAGCGTAATTTGGTCTATTTGAATCAAGTTTGTTCTTTCTGGTGTCCCTTTTGGATTAAGTCCTTTGAAATTTGCGAAATTTGAGTTTGATTTCCAGGCGTAACGGAAAGGAGAGCTTCCCAGCGAGCTCGCAGCGTGAGAAAACCTCAAGACGTCAGAGGAATGAGGTTTTCACGCTGTTAAAGCGCTATGCTACGCTAAGCTGCGAGAGGTTAACCACAGCACAGACCCAACGGCCAGCATTAAACCCTCAGCGGAGCAGGTCAATAAATATTAGATGATGCCTGTTAAAGTGACCATCAAATGCTGGTTGAGGCGAGCTATAAAGAGGCTAGCATGCCAAATAGTCTCACAGGACATTTACAGTAAATAGAGGAGGGTGTGTGTGTGTGTGTGTGTGTTATGAGTTAATGGATCTGCATGCACAGGTGTGTAATGTGCACCTTGAGTGTGTGTGTGTGCGTGTGTGTGTTGAATTCTTGCTTGCATAGAATGTGCTAATTGCAAAGAGCGTGCATGGGTGTGTTAATAGATGAGTGTGTGTGAGTGAGAGAGAGAGAGAGAGAGAGAGAGAGAGAGAGAGAAGAGATAACGTGTGTATTTGAGTCCACGGGGAGGGCGAGTGGAGATAAGAGTGCAGTAACAGCAGAATACTGTATGTGCACAGCAGCGTGGGTGTTGGCAGTGCACCTTTTCCCATGTGAAAAAGCCTCATCGGAGTCTTAGTCGGATTCTTATGTTCTGTGCAGCTGCTGCTCGCCTGTATATGTGCTGCAAAAATAGGCTTTTCCAGATAATTTCAACTTGGGGGTGGCGTAACAGTCATGCCGAGCACATTTATAGGTTCAGTCTGGACAGCTGAGAACGTGTGTCACCGTAAGAGTCTCCTCCACCAAGAGGATTTCCTCGTGAGTGTCCTGATCGCCGGCACCAACTATAAGAAACAGCCCCAAAAAGGAGTTAAACGGGTCTAAATGGACGTCTGGTGACTTGATGTTCCTTCATGTGTTACCACGTCAACACCAGAGGGTTAAATTTAGGAGCCCAGTCCACGAGGACTGTGACTTCAGGGACTGGTACTGTGTTTGTTTTGACTCTTAACCCTTCCCCTCTACGGCTCACACCTAGAGACAATCTGCATCTGGTTAACACAGTAACTTATCAAAGGTACCAAGATATTGCAAAATCTGCACCTCCTCTGTGGTTAAGTGAAGTGACAATGTGTAAATACTACTTGAGCCATTTTTGGGTGAGCTAAATGTGTAAGAGCAGTCTTACGCCTCGCAGTTCATAACACAGGGCGAGTATACACACACTTCTCCAGGCATTTCATTTGAGCAACGTCAACCACGTCATGTCAAAACACCTATTAAAGACTTTATAATGACTAATTGGTTAAGCGTACTTCGATTTAAGTGTGAGTTTTCAAAGAGAAGTGTTCAAATTCCCAATGGGGCCATCCAGAAAATGTGAAGTCACCAAGATGTGGCAGGCAAATGTTTTATTTATGACCTACTGGCTGTATATAAAATTAATGAAACTGTTATTTCTTATACTCTTGTGGGTATTTTAAAAGCTTTGTATGTTTTAAACTTTGCTTTTGAGCCAAACCACAGACACATCATCGGCGTATTAAGGCACCAGCACACTCGTCTGAACCCTCTCTCCGTACACCTTTTCCAGTTTGGACTATTTCTGTCGCCTTTTCACGTGAACAGCCGACAGAAACACCTTGAATGCCTTCTAGGTGAGACTGTCTGCTGTTTCCCCCGTTTTTAAACAACTACCTCATCTCACCCCTTCTCTCGTCTCTCTCTGTCACGCTGAGCGCCTATAAACACTTTTGCCATCTGATTTGGTGGAAGAACACGTTGTATGAGCTAATTCTTTTAGAGTGTGTGCTTCGGCAGCATGTGCAGCGCCAAAAGACGGGTGAATCTTTCAAGCCCCCCACTGCATTTTCCCTGCGAAGGCGTCCTTGAGCTAGATGCTGATCCTTCATCTCCGTTGTGCCGCTGACCCTGAGCTCTGATCTCCAAGTGAAGGGGGGGAAGGAGGCGACTTAAAAGTGATCAATAAAGTGTCACTTTACCACCCATGTCAATTGCTTTGATTGAATCCACAACTTAGTCCACGGCAGATGCGATTCTCAGTGTAGCGGCCATTTCCACCAGCTCTTGCTATGTTAAGCTGTAGAATAATTGCTTGTGGTTCACAATTCATCCTCTGTGGTGGTGTTTTTTTTTTTTTTTTCCTCATCTCACTGCAATGAGGGAGAAAGCTACTGGTGGCTCCACACTGACCCCTGTGGGTGGGAATGAGTACTACACCTTCTTCTACCTCAAATTATTGACGGCACAGCTGTGCAACAGAACGTTGGGGTTAAACTGAAAGGTGCAAGTGTTGACAACAACATTTTGTAACTGTTGTAACATAAAATAACAGACTTCAAATCACTCTGATGCTACACTGACGTGCTGTCGGGTCAGTGAGGCCTCTGTTCCTGCACTATGTAACTTTGTGCTGCAGGTACGACCTCCCGCACAAGGTGTGACATGCTGTAAGCCACACACCACAGACTATTTCACAGATTTTGGAGAAACTCGATCATATTTTATGGAGAAAATGTTTTCTGCTCCAGCTGAGGTGATGTGTGTGGAGGAAATAAAGACAGAGGCAAAGAGACTGAAGAGGATGTTGAAGGAGGAAGCTAACTTTTAGTCGTTGGTGAGAGTTTTTGATCATAAGTAATGTAATCATACACATGTACTGTATGTAATCATAGTAAATATACTGAGTTACATTCCTCCGCTGACTAAACTATATAAAATAACGTTTGCTTGCAATTTCCCTTGTCTGACAGCTTCCACCGTTCAGCTCTGTTTTATTTTATTCTGTTCCATTATGGAGCACTTGTGAGGTTTCGCCTTTATTGCTGTCGTAGCAGTCTCTGCGTGATAAGTCTGCTCGCTTATCATTTCCCACAGTAAATCCCAGCTAATGATCAGTGTATGAGCGTGGGAACAGGAAGAGGGAGAGAGAGAGAGAGAGCAGGAGAGAGAGAAAGACAAAGAAGGGATGAAAACCAGAGAAAGAGCGTGGAGGGGAAATGCTTTTATATGCAGACATGGGCACATTCAGTGCACGTGCATGCCTCTTTTCAGGATATTCTAAAGTCTTTTAGGGGTGATTTTTTTCATTGATGGACAGATCCTGCAGAATTAAGCGCTGTTTCATTTCTTTCTTTCACAGCAGAAGTGAAAATCGTTTCTATTTGCTTAAACGGGAAGAAACTGTTTCACCTTCTCAGATTCACTTCAAAGTCAGGAAGAATCAAAGTCAAGTTTCCGTTAGGTCACATTTAGTTCGTAATTACTTTTCCGGCAAAAATAAATCAACTAAATTGATCTTAATGTAAAACGATGCGTTCATGTGCGCACTGGAAACTCCTCCCGCTTGTTGGAAGCTTAAGATTTATGGAAAATAAAAAGCTTATCCATCCACCCATCTCCTGAATCAACATTTATTATCTCACGGGGGATGAACTGCAGGACGGCTGAAGCCGGGGCAGATTTATGTCGGCTGCGAATGGCTCATTCACAGGAACATGCAGTCAGAGTCAGGATATGAGATTAACTTGGTTTCATTCCCCGCGACGTTACATTAGAGTGATCATCCAAATGTTTACTCAACATCAAGACAGTCCGACGTTCTCAGAGGCACAGCTGCTGTCATTAAATGAAGACAGCAAAGTTCATGCAAACCTCTGCTGCCACCTGCAGGTACCACAAAGCACTACAAGTAAACCACACTGCCATTTCCATTTATGAGTTTAATAAAACATGAGGCAGGTGAGGAAACTCTCTCCAGGAAAGACGTGAACCTGTTAAAAAAATTATGTATCTATGTATCTATGTATCTATCTATGTAATCTCATCTCTAAGGACTCCAAACTGTTTCACACACACGATGACTCAGCTGATGACTAATGTCCTCCACAACTACTCAGGTTTTTGGCGACGGCTAAACATACTCTAGGCTGCTTGTCGTCACTCGATGTACTCATGTTTTATGTATTTTATGTTTTATGTATCTCACTCGCCTCCGTCTCTGCGTTTTCTATGTTTTATCTGGCTGCAAGAAAAACGCACCCTCTGAGACAATCAAGATTAGAAGTTGAAGATATCGATGCGAATAATAATAATATCATCATGACACCAGTTGCCTGATCGTCTTGCTTCACTTACTTGTATCACTGTATCACCTGTATCATCCAGTATTTTTGTTAGCTTACTATCACACACATGTATCTTCGATGAAGTGCTTAGTATTGATTCATGTGTTGCCACAATACAGTCGTATGTAATAAGTGTGTATGTTTGGTACAGATACAAAGAATAAACTAATGTTTTTCTGTTGCAGCCATCTCTCACCTCTGCAGGTCGACCAGCAGAGGGAGACAGATGACAGGTATTCTCCAACATGAACACACACGCCGAGTGACAGTAGGTGTGTGTGTGTGTGTGTGTGTGTGTGTACACTTACTGGTAACAGTGAGTACATTGGTCTTGACCTCAGCGGTGATCTGGATGCGACCTCTCCTCTCAGTGTGGTCTGTACCACACAGGCTCGGCACGTTGGCCACACAGCGCTTGTGGATGTTCATCATACAATCTGGAACACACGCACACGTCCAAATATGGCAGTATTTGAGCAATAAAAATATAGTGACAATAATATGAGGCATGGATAGATATAGTATCAGTATTGACAGGTGTGTTTTTGGTGAGTCACACTGAGTGAGATCGTGAATATGAGCACATACGGTCACATCTCATGCCCTGGTGTATGAGGCCGTAGAGCAGAGAGCCACAGTGGTCGCAGAAGGTCGGGCTGGAGTAGGTGTGGATCTTAAACTTATGCTTCGCCCTCGGGTCCTGGAAGGAAGGAAGGAAGGAGAGAAAGAGAGAAGAATTAATCATTCAAATCTATATGCAGTCACATTTCCTGCCCTTTTCAGAAGGAAGCATCTTAGTTCTCTCGTCAAACATTGGTTGGTGTGCTTGAATGATTCTGTAAATATCGCGCAAAACTAAAATAGTTTAGTGCGTGTACTGTACGTGGTTGCCATATGTCCGTTATCTATTAATACAAAATATGAATGTCTGCCAAACATGATTATTAGCTCTTGCATCAGACTGGGTTTTATTCATAATACTCTTTTATCGGCAGCCGTAACTCATTCATGCCTTCATCTCTTTTATTCTCCACTTTCCACACTCTGTATACAGACAATGCAGCATTTATTTACCCGAGCGTTTGCATTGTAATCTGATCACGATGAGTTTCATTAGAATTTCTGTCGAAACATTGATGTGTGTGCGCGTGTTCGCGAGTGTGTGCAATCGCGAAATGAGAGCTCTGCATGGAGTCAACCTTCCATGAAGTTTGTCAAAGCCCCATTGAGGAGAGAGGCAAGAAGAGGTCGCATCAATCTACCGGGCACAAACACACGGTCAAGGTCACAACTTCTGCTTACTGTAAATGACTTTGTCAATAACAATGTAAAGGTCTAGATCTAATCTGGATTCATCATTTGTCGGATTGATTTTTTTTCGTTGTGATGAATGGGAACGATTCATCTTGGCTAGGCGTCCATAACGAAGGTGTAACTGGGACAGAAACAAGCTATTTCTGTCCGAGGTGTGCGTCTGGGTGACACCTGCAACCATGGCTCAGTGGGCAGACACCTACAGCTAAACACTGTGGTTTCAGTGGCCACACACACACACACACACACACACACACACACACACACACACACACACACACACACACACACACACACACATTAACTCTAGACATGTAACTGATGGCCATTAGCTCATTCGCACGCACAAACGCAGCAACATGAACCCACGGACGGTGCGAACATCCAATCCACCACTTGAGATGGATCCAGGTTGTTCGGTGAAGCGGAGATACTTCAGTGTAGGAGTTTAAATATTTCTGCCAAGGGAATCCATCAAAGTTACCAAACATGCAGCTACACTATTTAATATCAAATTATCTCCTCAAGCCTAAGTCGCTTTGATGAACAAATACACGAGTGTGTACTGCCAAAGACTTTTTATTATTATGAATCAAATCAGGTGTTGTTTGGTGTGTGTAGACAGTTTTCTCTGACTTGTGTTTTCACCTCAAGGAGCTGATTGATTTCTTCCCCTTCTCCACACCTGTCCTGGAAAATAATGTTTAATTTAGGCTGCCACTGCCTGAATTATATCCAGCTTCCCCAAGGTGTCTTCAGCAGTGTGTGTGTGTGTGTGTGTGAATGCTTGTTAAGCCTAAATGACTGTGCGGCTGCCTGCGCGTAGGTGTGTGGGTTTCTTTGCACGACGGCGTATGTGTTTTGCATTCGTGCGCGTCCATCTTTGTGTGTGTTTGTTTCTCTGCCGGGTTCTCATCTTTCTCAAGGACAGGACCAACTCCTGCTTGTTTTTTGTTCCTCTGAAAAACAAGGGAACATTGTGCTGCTCGAGCTCCAGCGATGAGCAACAGCAGACAGGGAGCAATGTGAGGGCTGGTGAGAAAGCGTGCCAGCTTCTCTACAAACACTAATGATTAAATACAACCACCTCGAAATCCAAGGATTAATCAGGGAGGCATGGAAAATGAAAATAGAAACCGGAGACAAAAAGACAGCCTCCTCTTTGAAATCCAAATGTGAGATTCTGTTGACGGCTGATCAGTCAAAACAGAACAGATAGTCCACAAACATGATGCCAACGCGTCTATCAGTTCATTTTACTGTGCAAGTATTACAGACTGGAAAAACCTTCAATCAGGCCTGTGTTAAGGGAAGGGCACATTTTCCCCACATTTTTGGCTCTTAACCCTCAATTATTTCTAATTATTTCAGGAATCTTCAAGAAATGAGTGTCTGTGTCTCAAAAAAATTTTTTTTTAACATCTATAATCTGGAAACAAGCGTTAATTAGACACAGCGGTGAATAGCGCTAAATGCTAATGTTTGGTTTACTGTTTACCATATTACTTTAGTGTGTTAGCATGCTAACATTTGCTAAGCTAAGAGGCTAAGGGTGTTACTCTGATTCATCCTGAGGGGAATTATTAAATGTTATGGTAATCCATTCCAACCAAGGATGTCAAGCCGCTGCTGGTGGAGCGACAGACAAACTCAGGGGATCGCCAAAGTCAGCGGGGTATATCCTCTGGGGAACTTGGATGCCTGCGCTAAATTTCAAGGCAATCTTTCAGGCAGCTCATATTTCAGTCTGGATCAAAATGGATGACTCGCTGATATGAGATATAACGCATGCACAATATTACAAACATGAAAACAGATAAAAGCCAAGGAGGCCAGGGGACACGCGACCCAAATTAACTGTGACTACTCTATGATCTAGCCAAACAGAACTGCTTGGTCTTTAATGAAAAAATAATGTGCAGTAACGGCTGAAATGTGGCGCATATTAAACTTTATTTCACTACAAAATGTTTTTTTTTATTATTTCACACTACTGTTTCTGTACACTTGTACATTTTCTTTTTTCCTGCCTGCGTGTTGCCAACTTTTTTCAATAGTTTCAGCCTCTTGTACTCACTAAGACCCCACTAATCAAAGGCAGATGGCACGGTGTGGTGTTCCCGGACAAATGAGCGTATTGCGTGGCATATGTTGTGTTACTGGGTGTCAAACCGAAAGCGCGCTCGTAACATCAGCACAGGATGCCAGAGCATGACTACCCATTAGTCAGTGCAAACACGCACACACGCTGTTTTTTTTTTTGGTCATTGTGCTTTCACTCACTCTTTTCTTTCTTTTGTTTAAGTTTAACACACTCCTGTTCATTATTTTCAACGCCAACAACATCAGTCAACGCGCGCAGACACATCCTGTCCTGTCATTCACGATGCTGTGTGACGGACAGGTTGACAGTAGACAACAAAGCGTCCTGGCTCTGTTTTGACATTGTTTTGACTTTATTTCCCACCTTATTGATTTTGTCTTCAGTCCACTCACTCTTCGTGAGTTAAAGCTTGCCGTCTTATTGATATTTCTACAGTGGCAACACTTATCTGCTGTACTGTAATCTCATCAGAAAACTGAACCGTCTCAAATAACCAGACGCAATATATGATTGCTTAGCAAACAATTTCAAATGTTTCCTTCTTAATTTTCCACTTTGCCCTAATGACGTTTATTTCCCTCATCATGTTTAATTTCGTTGCATCCTGACATAAATTAAGCGTAATCTTTCCACTTTGTTCTGGCCTGATGAAGAGATCATGGACAAAAATGGGAGAAACTCCTTCTGAGAACAATAAAATGAAAATGAAACAGCAAAAATGTGCTTCTGAGCACCGCAGAGGTACACGATGGCAATTTCATCTGAATGCACCGCTAAGATGTCAAGTATCTACACAGCAGGAGCTTGAATCCAAATTTATACAAAGATCTCATGAAGCTTCACTTCTGAACCTCGGCAGAAATGTTAAGTAGCCAGCTCTGACTGTGTGTTACTCTCTGTTCTTTATGAAGATCGAGACTTTATTTCTAAGTGCTGTCAAACATGAATCTACTGGTGAGGTGAGGCAGTTGAACTGTTTATTCGATCATCAGAACTGACCATTATGTGACATAAACCAAGTATCTCTGAGCTTTGAACTGTTACTGAGTCTCGGTGTCTTCTTAGCTCACTTCATGCCGCGTGCTGCCTTATTTAAAAGCAGCAGCAGAATAAACACTGGAAACCAGTAACGCGTCTCATGTGACAGTGTGAAGTTAATCAAAGTGTCTTTGTTTACAGCCGAATACCAGTATTTCGTCCCATCAGCCGATTCATAAACAGACTGTTCGCTCTCAAAGTAAAATGTAATACTGCAGAGGCTGCAGTGGCTGCTTTTTCTGTCCTGATCAATAAAACAAATGCACAGCCATTGTGTTTATCTGACTCAGGCTTGTAATTCCTCCTCTGGGAATGTTTAAGTGTTTCTGTGCGAGAGACAATTTAAAGATTTCTTCAGGAAGATATGATGAGCAAACATGCTTTGGAAAAGAGGACTAATGGCACCACAAGAGCGGCGAAGAATGAATGAGCGATAAGAGCAAAGGGAGTAAGGGAGTGAAGGGAGGGCTGAGGGTGGCGCTTTCGTCTTCACACCCTGAATATAATTCCTCTCTTCCTTCCTTCCCTCCGTATGCTAATCGCTGTCTCTCCATCACTTGATCAGCCCTCCTCCTCCCTCGAAGGTTACCTTACGGTTTCCAGTGTGGATTTTAACCATCTGGTCACACATACTGTTAAATATAGCGTCGTGTCTGGATGTATAAGTTTCATGTTCCATGAGAAATCACAAATTCGAGATTTCCAGACGGGGGCGAAGACCTGAGGTAACACAAAGAGACACACCTGTAGCTCAGCTGTTATGTCAAAGAGTGTCTAAAAATAAGTTTAAGACATTAAATGACTTATCTGCTCTGCCATTTGACGAGAGAAAAGCACGATCGAATTTTAAAGCACAGAAGTTCAAAACGCTGATTTGAAAAAGATGCTCAATGTTCTCCCGCTGTCTTTTAAATGACGGGAACTGGAATCAAACATCTTGATTAGAGGCACAGACACTCCTAGTTGTGCTACAAAATAGGAACGATAAACAGCAAACGCTCTCTGCGCGCTGAAGTCTCATTCACGCGTGTGAAAAGGGACCTGGGCATGTCACATCCCTGCATGAAACGTAAAACTGAGATCAACTTTGAAATGAGGAACGCACGAAATACGGCGTGAAACAGGAGTCAGTAGGAAGGTGGATACTTCCTAAACACTTGGCGGTAACGGTGAGTGGAACGGTCGTTCACGCTGTCACTGGGTCGAAACCTGAAACCCGACAGGACTCTTTCCGTGTGGACTTTGTTCTCCTTGTGTCTGCATGGGTTTCCTCTGGGTGTTTCTGTTTCCTCTCGCAGCCTGAAGACGTGCAGATTAGATGACCTGAGCGCTATAAATTGCCTGTAGCTGTGGAGTCTGTTTATGGGTGTTAGCGCTGTGATAGAGCGTCCAGGGAGAAACATGCCTCTCACATGCCGAGAGAGTCTCTGCGGGGGGGGTCATTACCACCCTGCTTCACACAATAAAGTGAACACAAAGAAAATCGATGTCTGCAAATGGGAACATGTGCTGTAATGTTTTCATACATTATTTCTCCATAAAGTCTGTCATTTAGTGCGCGCGTGTGTGTGTGGAAATCTGAATGAGAACGTATAAAATGCATGCTGTGGCTGCATGTATGTGACAGGCAGAGAGATTACAGGAGGAGAGAGGAGGAAGTAAATCTAGTCAGGTGTATATATATATCACTGGAAGCGACACACACACACACACACACAAAGCATAACATAAACACTAATAACATCCTGACTCGGTCCAAAGGTAATAAAATCCACGGAGCAGCTCATCAAAACGTGTTGATTCTCCTTTGTTTGCAACTCTGTCTCATTTTATGTGCCAGTTATTCCCGACGCCAGCTGTTTGCAGCCTGTATAATAAGATAGCCGGCTTGCAGTGGAGGCTTCTTTGTTGTAATTTTAGATCTTCACCTATAAAAAGGTGCTTGACGATTCTAATTGTATAATTCAGTTCCAGTTTGCAACATCTCTCTTTAAATGTTCTCCAGAGAACTTGTTGCTTGACGTGCTCTTTTATATGTTCTGTCTTTTCTGTACACACGACTCCTGGGGCGTGGGTTCCCTGCGGGCTTCCTCCCACCGTCCGAAGACATGCAGGTTAATTGGTGCCTCTAAAATCACCCGTGGGTGTGAATTATTGGTCTCCATGTGTCAGCCCTGTGATGAACCGGTGACTCGTCCAGCGAGCGCCCCGCCTCTCCCCCAGTGTCAGCTGGGATTGGCTCCAGCCCCCCTATGACCTTGATAAAGACAAGTGGTTATGGAAAACGGATGGTTGGGCACCTATTGTGTGTCCGTCCCTCCTGGAAGAGGGAGGCTTCATCCATATTTTCCCTCTTGTGGGAGTTATTCCTCATTTAAATCGACTGAGGCCAGAGGTTGTGTACGCTTTACTACTTTCAGGCAAATTGGACTGTATAAATAAAACCATCTCAGCATGACTTGATATTTCCGTCGGGAAAATTCCATGACATTCCAGGAATCCCATGACTAGTGAGAAATAAATGAATTCCCATCTTCTGCATTTAACCGTTAAGCTGGTTTGGATCACTGATGTGCACATCTCAGTATCTTAGCCTCTCGCACACACTGAGTTCTATACCATTAGCGTACTGTGGGCATGAAATGTAGGTTTCATTAGAGGATCTCATCCCTCGACCTCTCCCACAGGGAACCCATTCTATTAACCCAGATCTATAATTGACTTCTTCTTTTAAACATACATAGCTGACAGAGAGAGGAAGAGAGGGACTGGCGTGAGGTAAAATAGGAGTTGGTGGGCTGATTGCTGCAAACCTCGAGACAACATTACTGATTACAGAAAATAAATCTTTCTGCCTCGCGTGTCTTCTTCCATCCATTAGAAAGCTTCTCCAGCTTCTCTGTTCCTTCACATATGTGACCCAGAAAGAACTCGCTCGACATTATCAGCTTCAAAGACTCCGAGAAATGATGCTCAGGACTGGTCGACGCCTGAAGGAGTCATTTTATTTTGATGTAAATGAATCCTATTATAGCGCTGACAAAGGCCTGCAACTAATTTTTTTTTAATTACTGACTAATCTGCCTGTGATTGTCTCTATCAGTCAATTATTTGTCTTAAAAGGTCAGAAAGTGATAACAGTTTTTAGAAGCTCCCTGATTTTTCAGACCGAGTCCGAGTGTTCATATTTCAAGAGCTGAAACTGCAGATTGGGCATTTTTGGCCTCAGAAATATCTAGACTGTTGCCAATTTTCTTTGCTCAGTTAATGAATACTTTAATTAATAAAGAAATTCGTCTTTTCTTGACACTACTGGCTCCAATAATCTCTGAGTTTGTGAATTTTCAGCTATTAAACGAGCAGGGCATTTATCCTGAATTTGGACATTAAACTGTGACACTGCCGCGTACTCAAAATGTTCTACAAACTAAGAATGCGCCTCTGAGATCATCTGAGTATTCACGGTCGTCTTCTCAGAAACACAGTAAAATGGAAACCGTGGAAGATTTCCATAATCTTGAGAAAAAGCACACCAGAGGGGGAGAAAACGCAGCTATATTCTCCTCTGGCAGCACAGCAAAGCTGAATCTTAAACAGTGTGACTCGACCTAGCCATTCATTGTCGTAATTAAGTATTTGACAGATAAAACGGCAGAGGACGCCTCGATGTGCTGCATGTTGGAGCTGAAAACGACTGGCTGGAAACGTTATCAGAGTTTCAGGTTCATGAAGCCATTTCTATGCATGTTGGTGGTGCGTGGGCGAAAACATTAAGTCAAGCAGTGCGAGTCTGACGCCATTATTAGAAAATCTTCACCCAGCTGTTCTATAATGTTCCATGACGAAGTCTGAGCACGTACAGGATCAAATAATATTATCACTTCCTGCTCTGGCAATCAGGCAAATAGGCGATGTGACGTTCTCTGTCTGCTACGGAGAATTCATCAAATCGTTCTTTCCTTCCTCTGTCCCGAATTTGATAAAACTTCATCAAGACATGAGATGACCAGCGGAAAAACCCAGCGTCATAAATCTGAGCATTGTAAGCCGCCTCCGCCTCCTCCACCTCCTCCTCCTCCTCCTCCTCCTTTAATAATCTCAGAGCAGGCTACCTGTCGTCATGCCTCCTATATTTAAACGCGCAGCTAGTTTGGTGCAGCGTTACCCTGGAGTTACCATACGTCCCCACTGTGCAGCAACCGAGGTCACAAGAGCATGAACTCATTAAGGGAATGACATGGTGGGGGTGGTAAGGCCCCGTAATTAAGAGCAGCGCCCCCCCGGGTGGAGTGGCATTTAAATAGAGGATGTACAGAATAGAGTCGGAGAGAGGGAGAGGGGTGGCGGAGAGAGACTGGGAAAGGTGAGTTACCTATACATATATACATTATACAGGAGATTAAAATCTCTTTCTCAAGAGTGACCGAGGGCAGCATGTACGCTAAATATAAAAACAGTGGCATAAAAAAGAGGAGGAGGCATCAGGGGCAATAGACAGAAGGAGAAATGGGGAGATTTGAAATGACTAATGAAGAAACAGGTTGCAAGAAGAAGGAGAAGAAGAAGGGGAAGTTATACAGAGAAAGAAAGAGGAAGAAGCAGTCAGGTGAAGAGCACTAAAAAATAAGTGAGGTGGGTTTTTTTGACTTACAGACATAAGATGAGATTAGAGGAAAGACCCGAGACTTATCAGTTATACAGAACACACCGCAGGAAGTCGAACAGCCAACACTCGCGTTTCCTTTGGAGGCGTCTCACTGAGGGTACTTGTCAGACTGAAAGGGCACTCCAGAGGGAAGTGAGGACGTGGCTGAGGAACTTAAAGACCCCGGGGGGGTTTTTGAGAGGATGAAGATGGCATCCTGAAAGTGCCCTTAAGAATCGAGAAGGCAACTCATTTTGTCCTCTCGATAGGACAGATTAAAGAATGAGAACGAGTGAAAAGATGCTGCTCCTCATCTCCTTCAGAGAGTGGATGAGATTACGATAAAAGTGCCACTTAAGGGCACTTCCTGTTTCAGCAGAGGAGAAGTGAAGACAACGTTCAAAGAGAATTAATAACATGAGAACAGGCGCGGCGTATTAAAGTTCAGACCGTTTAAGAAACAGTTAAACGCTCCATAGAGCTGCGATGAACTGAAAAGTCAGGTGGTTATTCTTTGTGGGCTTGTCACTACGGCAACATAAAAGTAGGCTGACGTCAAAATTTGGTTTATGTGCATCTGCTTTGACGTCATTTGTTTGTGTTGTAGTTTTGTTTATGCTTCCGGTGGCGCACCAGCTCACAGCGAGAAGGTTTCCTGCCATGTCTGCACGAGTTCTCTCTGAAATTGCCCACAAGTGTGAATGCAAACCCCAGCTCACCCAATGTCCCCAATACCTGACCCTAGAACTGTAAAATATATAAGTATTATACTTAATACATCCACTGTGATTGACAGCACGAAAAATCCTTTGACCAAGTAATAAAATATCCCTGTATTACGGTTTCATTTGTTTATAGCAATAACAACCTGCCAATATATGTGATTTAATTTGACAGTGAAACAAAATACTACATGTACTAAAAAAAAAAATCAATACACGATCACAGCAGCACCAAAGACCCCGACCATGAACATTATGTTCATCCCTTTCACAGCTGAAGAAATCTGACATTTTCCATCATGCCACCGGAGCTGCTCAGTGGCCAATATTGAGTGTTCTCTGCAGCTGCAGGTGTTACGTGTCTATATATAACTTCTACAGTATCGGGTCTATCAAATGTAAATGCTAGAGGATTCCTGCGTGAGTGTGTGATGGTATAGTAGAGCCGTCAAGACAGGAAAAAGGAAAGAGGCAGCTGAACCGTGACACCGGTGTTGACGGGTGAAAAAGAGACCACGAGATGGATACGTCTGCTCGCTCTCTCTCTCTCTCGCCTCCCAGCTGTCTGTTTCTACTCGTGCTCGCAGGCCAGGCGTGTGATTTTAACGTGATTTGTTTATTTGTACTCACGTCTGACGCAGGTCCTTTATCAGCACCTGGACAGGAGAAAGTGACGAACTCATGGCAACGTTTGTGGACCACGAAACAACACACTGTGGAGAGAGAGAGAGAGAGACAGAGAAAATTTAGTAACATTGACAAAATATTTTTAAAAAAACATTGCTTCCAAGTGGGCAAAGTCATCGCCTCGTTGTAAGACTCATACCGAAATCGTGCTGAGTGAGTGTTCTGATGCTAACACAGCCTCAGCTGGAGAGTTTTTAATCAGCATATTTGCGACATACAGGACGTATAAGTGAGGAAAAACTGATCTATTTTTACAATATCAAGGCGAGTCGGTCAAACCTGCACACGGTCTGCAGGAGTCTGACTAGACTCGGCTTTAAAATGTCAAAGTACAATTTTAAAATGGACGTAATTACATAAGTTATGTTCAATTAGACGCAGGCTCCATGAAAGTTATTTTTCTGTCTCCGAGCTGTTCCGAAGCAGCACTCTCTTAACCTATGAAAAGCTGTAGCTGTGATGAATGTACAGAGTGATGCTGTGCCTCTGTCTTTACACCCACACACTCTTATTGTCACTCCCGCACCGTTGACTCATTGTCAGTTACTCTGGATAAGAGGACCTTCTAAATGTCTACATTGTAATATAAAATGTATCCTCTGATCTGTATCTGAATTTCCTGCGTTTACAAAGTTTGCCTGTCGACAGAATTGAAGAAAATTTCAACAAATTCAAGTTTTTTTTTTTAATTCTCCTCCCCAGGCGTGTCGAAAAGAACAAGTACATACACAAACACGCACGACGGATCAAAGAAATCCTGTACGATCACAATCTCAACGAGATGAAAAAGCGGAACGTGGCTCCACTTTTCAGGTTGGTAACAATCAGCGGTGCAGAAACACGCGAAAAGCTTCGGCGCGCAGCGAGCCTGTCATCTCCACCCTGATCAATGTCAGCTCCACTGACAGGCAAGACGAACAGGAAGGCTAAAAATATCTCACAATCATGCACACATACACAGTCAATATGATTGTGCCCCAGAGGATATTTACACAGTGTGTATGTCTGAGTGCGAGGTGCAGATGGGAGCTGTAAATGCACCGAACAACAGAGATTTCGATGATAGCAGCAGCCAAGACAGGCGACAGAGCGACTGCTAAAATAATAAAGCACATTTGAATCGTCTTGCTACAGTAAGCTACTATACCTGCTTGTTTAGATTACTCACATCTTTCATGGAAAACTACGAATCTTTCTCTGGTTCCAGCGTCTCTTGTGTCAGCCCTTTTGCTGCTTTTCTTTGTTTAAATGTGACAGTAACGTGAACATCTCTGGATTTTGAGCTGTTGAACATCTGAAGGCATCGTCATGACTTCACAACATGGATTTTCAACTCTTTTCTGATGTTTTACAGGCCAAATAATTCATTTATTTATGCAGGAAAGATGCAGATTAATTAGTGATGAAACCACAATGATACGTTTTACAAAAAGTGACAGCTGTAAGTAGACCTCCTCACAGGAAACAAACGAGCCAACATGTCAAATGCTGGCGTAAAGTTCATTTTCTACTGGAAATGTCAAAGTGGCATAACTTTTCATTATCTAACTTAAATTGCAATAAACTTTGCAACTCAAAGATGAACTTTTTTCCACAAGTAACATTTGATTTAAATAGCGAACGTTCGTCGGAAGATGACGGACGAAGGGAACGAAGCCTGCACACTTCAGCGCAGACCTCCAGGTGTGCTCATGTGACGTCAGCCGACCTCGACCAATTAGAGAAGAGCAAAAACAAAGCAAACAGTGTGAGGCCAACAGTCGGCCGGGCTGCGGTAACGTGTAGACTTACAGATCAAAACTAGGAAGCTAGTCGGGAAAATGCTGATGTGTTGCCTGGAATGAAGTGATCAGGTAAAGAAAGAAATCTTAATCTGTTGTCACTGTTAACTAACAAATAAAGCTTATAAAACTGCTGTTTTATTCTACTTTTATGCTCACAGGTAAATATGACACTATATTTATTATTATATTTGATATTTTTACACTGTGGTATTGCTACTTTGATTTTCTTCCACCTCAGACGCCTGGCTAGTTAATGTGATGTGGTAACCAGTAGAGACGGGGAGTGCATCTGTGAACATATCAGATCTTTTTTGTATCACGCTCTGTGCTGCCTCCTTAAAACTACTTATACTTTCAAACATTTGCATAACTCCGCTCTTGGTACGGGAAGTAAGGTCACATGAGCACGAAGTCATGAATCTGGCATCCACAGTTTTAAATCACAACACACTGACTTTCCTTCTCAGCAGTCTCTCCTGCCTTATTTACATATTTGGAGATCAGCTTTTCCATCCTATTCCGTCTAATTCTATTACTTTCTATTGTCAAATCACCAATCAGAGAGGTTCTAATTAATACGAAGACTCTCTCTCTCTCTCAACACGTACACACACACAAATCATGTGCACCTCAATGGTGCTTCACTCCCACGCAATATCCTCTTTTTGGTCACACCACCCACTCACTGAGATGATACCACACACACACATACATACACACAGTCCACCCACTCATTCCAGTGATATTGCAGATTGAATACACAGAGTGAGGGTGGAGGGATAGCGGTAGAGATAGAAATGGTGAGAGCTGTGTTCACATATTGCTTCAAGGCAACTGCTCTTTTGGAGTATTGCAACTGCCAAATCCCTAACCAAAACACACACACGCACACAAACATATCTGTCACTAGACAACGGCCGTACACTATGACCACCTTTGCAAAATGTATACCACACACCGAAAATGAAGCGTGCCCTCTGTTTTATCCGCTCCATCCAGCCCAATAATTACCTCATTGCTCCATCTGCACATGCATTCAGTTAACACGACAAACTTACAACGGTGGAGAGTGGAAAAGGCAGGTGGCAGAACCTAATCCCACACAGCCTAAAGAGGGCTGAGGGGAAAAGTTTAAACACAGAGATCACAGTGCAGGTGGAATACCTGAGGCGGGTGTTTGACTGGCTGCCTTTTGGAAAGCTCATATGAGCTTTCTGTCAGAGAAGAAAAGGGGTAGCTCTGCTATTTTCTTTTATTTTTTTGAGCTTGAATTCCTCCAGTATTTAGATCCTTTACTTGAGTACAACTGAATCACACTGCAAGTTGCAAGTCTTGCCTTAAAAATGTTACTTACTGTAAATGGAAATATTATCGCTGAAAAATAACTAAAGTGACAAAAGTAAAAGAATGAGAGTCAGTGTTAATGTTTTAATTTGTTTAATTTGAATGTTTCTGTATTTTATTTGTGTTTGCGGTGCAGAGATTTAAGATTTCTTTGCAAACAATAGCTTTAGTTTCACCTAGGGTTGCAAAGGGGTGGGACATTTCTGGTAAATTCCCACAAACTTTCAATATTTTGGAAATATTTCAAATTGGAAACTTTCCCTGGGAATTGTGGAAATTTATGGGAATTAACTGGAAATTTTTGGTAATTTGGTAAGCTAGCATCATAAGATAACCTCATAAATGGTCAATGAAATGATGTTAGCAGCTAGCTATCAGCTCTCTGTTAAGGGCCAACCTTTAATCCTGTAAATTCCCATCAATTCCTGTTAATTCCAACTTTGAAAATTCCCATAATTCTGCAACCCTAATTTGTTTGAATGGAAATAATTTAGCTAACGTTCAGAAGCAGGACCACACTTCAAATGTTTCTCTTCCAGTCATTTGTCTATGAACACTTTTCTGCCCTGCGTGTCTGTTCGACCCCCCCTATGGCATCTCATAAGGTTCCCTCGGGGTCTGCTGAGCCATGACAGATCCTTTGCAAAGCTTTCCACACACAGCACGCAGTCACTAATTTAAGATTCAATTATTCAGTTAGTTTTGCATCTCAGTGCTTATTTCCTAGGAGCAACAATCGATTTGTTTAACAGCTGGAGCTCCAAGAGTCACGTTCTGTTGTCTTGCTCTGAATGTAGCATGAATCAAACCAGTGTCCTTTCAGTTACTGTGGATGTTTCCTGCATATATTCCTCAGAAGCCAATAAAACCTCCTCCTCCTCCTCCTCCTCCTCTGCTGCCCTCTTGGTGCCCTTAATGTGCTGGTCTCAGTCTGACTCTGGTGTAGCTGGCACCCTGCCTGCCTGCCTTCATTATTTATCATATACATTAAATATCCATGGAAAACGCGTGCACACACAAACGGCACAGTTACAGTTTGTCCCTTTGTCATTTCTTTTTCTGTCCACCTGCTCTCAATTCTTTATCTTCCATCGGCCTGTTGCATCACTGTGGCTGTGACCTGGGCTTAGGTTACTGCAGAGGTAAGCAGCCGTGTAGTGTACCTGTAGAGTCTGCCCGTAGCATTGGCTGGGCATTAAGTTACTCTACAGGCTGCTTTTAGCACCTCAGGAGTCCTCCTTCAGCCAACGGGAAGGTTTTCACTGTCGGCTTAGTTGGAGGAGGATCAATTAGGCTGTTGTACAATCAGTGAACACTACAGTCTTTGAGTAATGAGCCTTTTGCGTTAATGCGGTTTCTGCAGATAAAACCATCATCACCGGTGTATCCTTAAAGGTCTCCCACTGCCGTGTTTCTCTGTAATTTTGTAACTTTGCTATGCAAGTATTGACACGTTGTCATGTTGTCCCCAAAGCGGTAATTTTCACAAGCCTTTTCCCCAGAAAGAGCAGGCCACTGCACGCACAGTCATGTCGGCTGACCAGATGAGTCTCTCCTTTACGTTTTAGGTCCCCATATATATGTGCACTGACAGTGAAGCTGCAGGGCAAAAATCACATTTACACTCAGTGAAAGAGCTGAAACAGTTTGTCAGTGTTTCACTGTTTGGTGTCAACTGTCAGAAAAATAAAGAGAGCTGATTAATAATTTCTCATTTCTCAAGCAGAAATGCTGCTTGGCTCTTAAATATGCGGATTCGCTGCGTTTCTCTGATAGTGAACTGACTATTTTTGGTTTTGGACTGATTGCCGGATAAAATGAGTGATTTGAAAGCACCACCTCGGGCTTTGGGAAATTATAATCAGAGTTGGGTTTTTTTTTTTACTATTTTCTCAAACAATCAGCAGATTAATCTAGAATGAAAACAAGCATTAGTTGCAGCCCTAGTGATTTGATTCACTAATTACTTTTAAGGCTGTTTAGCTCTCTAATCCTTGTGCATAAAATTAACTGAAGCGGGCCGAAAAAAATCATGTGCAGTGATGGACTTTAAAAGATACAGTGTCATCATGAGCGTCAGACACTTTAATAAGAAACTATCCATAGGCAACGATTTAAGCGTTGAATTTCAAAGTGTAAATGTGGAATTACTTTAATTTAAGTGGTAAACAAAGACGTCGAGTATTTGCATGCATCTCAAATCCACCACATTTCCCTACGGGTACAACTTCTCTCTCTCTCTCTCTCTCTGACAAACACACACAGATTCCCACAGCTCTTTAAAGTGTCCCATGTTGCCCCGGGTCCCTGCCCAACAGTCATGTGACCTCATTATGTAACAGCAGGTTGGCAAATCAATATCATCCTCCGCATCAAGCTTTCTGCATTATCAATACAGTGTGACGACGGGAGCTCCAACAGACGGCGCAGTGCATCATCTCACAGACAGTAAGATGAGAGTTAATCTTTTGTTTACTCCTGAGCTGAAGCAAGGAGATGATTTCCTTTCAGTCAAAATGTACCACCTTTTTTTCAAAAGGCAGCGATTTACTCTGAATTTTAAAAGTATTAAACTGCAAAATGTCACCGGTTTACCAAATACTAGATCCTACACAGAGCGGACCTTTAAGGTTTTAGATTAATGGGACGATGATTTTTTAATCGCTAATGCAGTCGACTATTTTGAAAGGAAAGTTTCTTTATTCTCTTATTTTCACCTTCTCTTTGATTTCCTGCTCTCTCTCTCTCTCTCTCTCTCTCTTTCCTCAGCTCATCTCCATTTCTTTCTATTCTTTTCTACCACCATCTCTATTTCCTCTCTTCTCTGTTCCAGTATGAAACGTTGGCAGAACACTGATGTTGTACATAGCTGTTTCCTCTAATGAGCTGCCAATGTGTGTGTGTGTGTGTGTGTGCATGTGAGACACAGTGACATGCTGTACGGTGATGTCCCAGATTTAGATACTGTCAAATTCAGCGGCCAGGTTCGGCGCCGAGAAATGCGCGGTGACGAAGCTCTGTGGTTAGACACATTTATTAATCTATAGCTGTAGTAGTACATCACCTATAGTACATCACCGACACGCACACACAGCGCTCTCTGCGTGGTTGAATATCTGATGTAACAGAGCATCTGACGATCTGATCAGTAACTGATGTAACAGTCTATTTAAGGCCGGGGTTGATTGGCGGTATCAGATCTGAACACAGCTCTACTCTGACGTGTCACACACTGATTGGACGTATATCTCTCACATGGTATCGAAATGAAATGTTCTCCCACGGTCACAAACAAGTGCACAAATCGCTGAAATTTGTTTAGAGCTGAACACATCGAGATAAGCTAAGGGCACACACACACACACACACACAGATGGCAGACTGGAGGAGCCAGGGATCGAACCACCGATCTTCTGAACGGCAGACGACCCCGGCTCTACCTCCTGAGCCACAGCCACAAGAGAAGACGCAACAAACTGACCAAAAACTGGTGGAAAGTTGCGAATATTGCATCAGCGTTTGCTCCAGTGTTATTCAGAGCACTGGATCTGCAGCGTGACAGCCGTGGCTGAATGACTTGTGTAGGAAAACAAACGAATGAATTTTTCACGTTGTCACGCCGACATTTATTTCGCTATAATTCAACTTGCATTCTTTTTTAATTAGTTGCCTCCTCTACCATCATTAATGATTGATGAAATAATCCTGTGGTGATGCTGCTTGACTTGAAAAAGTTCGAATCAGAGGAAGGTTTCAGTTACTCGTTATCGGCGCGCACAGATCTGACGTGCCACCGTTGTTCATCTCGGCAGCGGAGGTTTCGGTCACGTGCTTCATGTACATCATGATAACACGACTAAATGTTTCCACGGCTCTTTTGTTTGTTTGAATTTCGAGCCATTCCTTTATCCGTTCCTTGGTCTACTGTATCTGGCCTGGTTTTATCGACACAACATTTGAGCCTGATTCACTCGTCAAATGTTTCTATCATTTGCTAAGAAGCCATAATGTTCACAGATGGGATCTAAGTGATGTGGGAGGCTCTTCCGGCTCCTCATTTGATTTCTACATGATGACACAATATGCTGGAAAATCAGGACAGTGCACGCTGCCGTGCCACGCTCTCCAGCGAGGATACTGGCCTTGTGGCTCGGCACACTGTTAACGCTGTGTGTTATTTTCTGACTGACGTGACGAGCAGTTTGCTTTCTCTTTGAGACAATCGGTGACATTTTGATTTTCACACTCGACTGCTACGTCGACTGGCTGCGCTCGCCGACTGCACTGTCTAGAAAACAGCTCCATCAGATCTTCTCCGTGACCACGTCCTGGCAGACCTGGCACGGTGTTTAGAGAGGTCTGGGCGAGCCAGACTGCTGCTCCGGTTTCTGTTTCTTGCTCTTCCTACGGTCTCGGTGAAGAGGAAATATCCTGATGAGTGGGGGTGAAAGACTCAAAGAAGAAGCCGATGCAACAGGAGGGAGACTAGAAGAAGGGCGATGTGATAAAAAAAAAAAAAAGAGGAAGAAAAGAAAGAAAGTCAATAATGTGAACAAAACACGCCATTCACCTTGGGCACCTCCCCTCGTGTGTGCGTGTGTGTGTGTGTAAGGGCTTATATAAGGGGGCTGAACAGCCTACGCCAATGTATAAATACCCACGATGGTACTGGTGAAGCAGTGAGAAGGGTCAGAGTGAGTCAGCACACCCATATTACTCCTCCTCTTTCTCTCTCTCTCTCTCTCTCTCTCTCTCTCTCTCTCTCTCTCTCTCTCTCTCTCTCCCTTCCATCAATCCATCCTCTCTTCTTCTCTCCTCTCCTCCTCCTCCAGCTCTACATCTATAATTTTTCACGTTGCAACCATGCGTCTTTTCATGGGAGAAAAACACAGAGGACTTCACTTGGCAGGCAAACTCTGACCTCCGGTTGGTGTTGATCGCGAGGCAAGCAACAGGCGGTGTAAACAAAACCAAACAATCAATTACACTCGCACAAAAAGAGCCTTTTTAAACGGCGGCGCTTTCATGTCAAGGTTTTCACATCCGCCACGCTCAATTATCGCGCGGGTTGAGGTTGAGGGGTGTAATTCTATTAATTTTTTTGCTACTCTGTTTTATTCACAGAGGGTTTTCATTTATTTTTGCAAGAACGAGCCCATCTGTTCTTTAAGTGGCCTCGCTGCGTTTTTTTAATTTCAGAAACGCCCCAAGCGAAACAGAAAGACGCTTGGTTGGGTCATTTCTCTCCTCTCAGGACAAACTGTCTATTGCTGACTGACAGCTCACTTTGTTTATTTGTGGGGTTCTCGCAGCCTGGGCGATGACCTTGTCTGCTTTCTTACAGCGCATCATATTCCTCGATGTGCCCCGTTATTTACACACATTTCACTTTTTAAAGAAGGTAAAGTTTTTGCTCCATTATCCACTTTCCATTTCCTGTGGAAATGTACGCTCATCTTTCATCTTTATCTGTCTGTGAACCACACATGGGCTACATTAGCACCATCATACACCGCAGGACAATTTTACATTTGATGCATGTAAGTGATTATCATCATCACTCGATTGATTGATTGATTGATTTAAATCGAGTCCACCTCTTAAGCTCCAAGGCTTAAGATGTTAAGCCCCGGTGTCTTTTTTAGGTCTCTGCTCGAAAACTGGTTCCCCAGTCGGTGCTAAAGGTTTCAGATAAATAGTGTCGATTAATAGATCCAATGCCACGGACAATCTCTTCAACGGAGTGCAAATTAGTAACTCATCGGTACTTGCGATCAGGAGACACAGTGCCTTCTAATATTGCTATACAGATCTGTGTGTCTGTGTGTGCCACCTGTGAAAATCAGTTAGTACAGTATGTTATCCTTTCAATAGTGTACATTCAATTAGAAAAAAACAAAAACAAAACAGGAGACACTACAGTCTGGCTGGCTTCGCGCTCCGTTCGATTTCAGTTTCAGCTCTGTGCCAGCGCTGTGAAAGAATTCTGGCACAAGACGATTTTACGTGGTCCAGCTTACACCTCCACCCTTATCCTCTCTCTCTCATTCACTCCATCTCTTTCTCTCTCTCTCTCCCCTTCTCTCAATCTTTTCCATTGACCGTGTCCGTCTTTCATTGACTCCATCTCCTCCTCTCAATTTCTGTCCATCAGAGCCCGTCCGTCTGTCTCTTTGACTTTTTCCTCGCATCCCACTCTCTCTGTCTGATTCATTCCCCGGTCTCTTATTCTGTCACTTGTAAATCCATTTCCTTTCTCTCTCTCTCCCTCTGTCTCCATCATACTGCCATGCTTTATATCATTGTCCTCATAATTTCTGTCAGCGTTGCCTTTATTCACACTCTGTTACTGTTGCAAACTTCCAGACCTGAGCTGACCAGTGTCTGTACAGCCTGTCTGAGCCGCTGCACTGCAGTGTGGGTGGACCCAAAAAACACAGAAACTATATGATGCTTAATAAAATAAAAGAAAATAGCCAAACATGCAGCTTTACAGCTGTAAAATTAGCTAGCATGATTTAAAGCACTGAATCTGGACATTCATAAATAATAACACACCGATCCAACAGCTGGTGAGATATTTCACTCTGCACCAAAGCAGTGAACCAACCCAACAGATAAAAAGATGCTACTCATGATCATTAAAATGGGTAATATTATGATTCTAACCAGAGATCACATCAAAAGGGCTAATCAGTATCGATTAAGATATTATTGGTTAATCGTTTTGTCTATAAAGGCCATTAGGAAGGAAACAAATGGATGCCGCAATTTCCCAGAGCTGAATATGATGTCTTAAAATAACAAGCAAAAAAAACAAAGCAAAGCAAATGTTTGTGGATTGATAATTATCTATAAGAAACGATTTGAGGATCAAAATTGAAAATCAAAAAAAAGATTCAGAGGTTCAATGTACAGTCAAACATGAGCAGAGCGCATCATTTAGAGGATAAAGAAGGAAGCTTGAAACGCAGGAATAACTGTATAAAAAATCATTCATTTACATTGTTAATCTTTGCACCAACAACAGCTGTCACTTCACTTTCTCTGCCTCTGTGTGTGCGTGTGTGTGTGTGTGTGTGTGTGTGTGTGTGGAGGGCACTTGGATTCCTCTCATAGCAGAAGTACATCTACCTCCACAATGTGACCTGAACAGACAACTTCTGAACGTGGCCAGCCAAAACACACACACACACACACACACACAACCCTGTAATCTCCTGTACTGTACATCAACTTTTCTCCTGCTGTCCTCCCTCACTCCCTCCCTCCACCCTTCACTGCCACTCTCTCTCTCTCTCTCTTTCTTTCCTAACTCCCCCGCAAACAGTACCTGCTGTTTTGGTCCAGACGGCAAGAAAAATAACCGAGGTTAGGAAAGAATAAGTTGGAGAAATAGAGCGCTCGAGTGCATAAATTATGTGAACGTTGTCTGTATTTAATTTGCTGAAGAGTACAGTCATCGCACTCAGCGAGCAGTTTTATCTAATGTGCTGATTTACTCATTAATTCAGAGAGAGAGAGAGAGAGCGAGAGTGAACGAGTTGTGGTATGAAGAGGATGACGGACACAGAGTGGGAGAGAGAGGACAGAGGGGTGAGAGTGAAGAGCTGCAGATATTAACAAGAGAGCTGACGGGTATGAATACCAAATGATGAACTAAATACAAGTTGTAAGGACGCGAACATCGGGAAATAAACGGAAATAAAAAAGAAATGTTGACGTGTCTCCTGGAAGGACACGTGCAATCAAGTGCAATCCAGTACACACACACACACACCTCGGTTTGTGAAATCTGGGGTCACAGACATTGTACCGGGTGGCTTGCTGATGGTTTGATGGAGAACAAAAAATGTAGAGCTCTCAAAACTCAATGGTCAACAGTCAACACACCAAACAAAATGACACAACAGAGCTGCAAACAATAGTCTAACACTGCGCCCATCTACATGGACATTGTGGTATTACTTTGAAATCCTGCGGCACGGTGAGTGATGCATTAAGAGCTGCAAACGGGCCGTACTTCATATTGCGCTTTTATCCGGAGCGCTTTGCAATTTCTCCCTCATTCGCCCGTTCACGTCGACAGCAGTGAGATACCGCAACACTGAGCTAACCATCGCGTCTAACGTCTTGCTAAGGACACTTCAACGCGCGAACAAAAGGAGCAATTAGCCGACAACCTGCCCGGGACTGTGCAAAAGCAATTTTCTGTAAATGGCTTTTTGCTCTGTAATGAGACTCCTCATTAAAACAATGTGAAGGAAAATGACACAAAAGCTTTTCTTGTACAATGTTTTATGATCACTGAAACCAAAGCCGCCAGGTTATACGAGGCCAAACACTAATTCCAGAGTCCGTGTGGGTGGTCGGGTTTTAATCCTGCCTGGTGGAGAATGTGTGGATGGTTCTCCGCCATTAATCCTTTTTAATAAAGGTGCAGGACGGGACAGACAATATGGGGCTGACCTGGTGTCAGTATTACTGTAACAGGAAGCAGTAAAAGCATAACTCTAACTAATAACTACAGCTTGAATAAACAAAGTTTTACAGTCATAGTTATAACTCCTTGGCCAAAGTGGGAGGCAGTGTTTGTTTGCGTGTGTGTGTGTGTGTTTGAGGGTAAAACAGGACATAGTCTACATCATCTTGCTCAGCGCTTGGCAACAGACCAGTGCTGCCTGACTACCCGTGATCCTCTTTACATATGCAGACACACAATATCCTGTGCATACACACCAAACATGTTTTGGAAAAAAGATGTTGTTTACTCCGTCCCGTCCGTCCTTCTGTCTGTCTCCTGTCTTTAAATGGGCTTTAATGGTGTGACAGGAAAATCGCAATTTCGGCTACAGAGTTCATCTACAAAGAAGAAACGATGATGACGAGTCGAACACACCGTGGGAGGGTGATATTTAAACAATACACTCTCCTTCCAGCTGAAGTCTTAAACTCAACAATATTCTCTTGGTAAAGTGTCAGAGAGAAGGACGATGAAGAATAAATCAGGTGGGGGGTGCGAGGTGGAGCCGGAGAGGGAATGAGAGGAGGAAAGGACGGACGACAGACGAGAGGGGAAAAAGCAAGAGATGTGAAAGAAAAGTGACAGAAAAGCAAAAAGTCAAATAAAGAGAGAGAGAGACGTAGAGATGGAGGGAGAGGCAGAAAAAGAGGTCTGGGATCACTGCTCTCCTGTCAGCTCGTGTCCCTGTTGCTAGGTTACCATCCATAGATGAATGGGTTAAAGTATCTCAGGAGCAACAGTGACATAGTTAGCTGATCTCCATCAGACAACACACACACACACAGAAATGGAGCAACTCGTTACCCATATTTAGATTTAGATTTCAGATATGATATGTGCACACAAACACATAACACGCCGCATCCCCGTGAGCTGAGCGTTACACCTGGAAACACACACACGTTTAGAAATGTTTGTGGTTTTATTACCAGCAATGCTTGCAGATTAAACACGTCATAAACACGGATACAAGATTTATCCGTGTTTACGTCATTTTTGTAGTCCAGTTTTCTCTGTAACAAAAACTACACATGCACCTCTGCAGCCATCTTGGAGAGTTCACTCCAAACTTTTCAGAATCAGTATTCAGGCTGTGAAATTTTGTCTAAGAAACCGACTGACCTTTTGTCCCAGGAATGATATCATAGTACATTTTTCAAACCCACAGCAGCAGCAGCATCTCTCCCCCAGCAGTTAGTAATCCAGGTGGGCCATCCCACCTACACACCGTGATTCACGTTTTAAGCATTTAGCTCATCTCGTCGTCATCGAGTCAAATTGCCCCGAGAGCAACTGATCAGAATCAATCTGTAGATCACCTACGTTACAAACAGCAAATGCAGAGCGGTGCAAAGATTCTGTGACAGCGAACATGTAGGAGACAAGTGGTGGGAAAGTCAATAATTAAGGAGAGGATGAGGAGAGGGTGCATATGATGGTTTAGTGTTGAGTTGTAATGTGGGTGGAACGGTGTTGGAAACACACCTCTGGCTTCTTTACTGAGACTGCAGTACATTTACACAAATCTGCTTTAAAATACTTTTCGTGTATATTGTGTGTACTCTGTGTGCTGATGATATTACTGCAGGACTTTCTTTATTTCCGGGGGGATTTTGATTGAAATGATTCAAAGTGACACTTTACAGTAGGAACAGTATCACAAAATACAAGGTGATGGTGCAACTGTTCAACACAAGCGCTGTTACGTGAACTTTTGTCTTCAAGGAGTTGAACTACAAAGAAGGAAGTCATCTGCACTGAGTCATGCCAAAATAACTTACCACAATCAGTTTCTAAGAGAGCACAAGACCAGGTTCGAGAGAGAGGAAACTTACCAGCAGCTACATTAGATATTGTGTCCAATAAAACCCAATCATCATTCAGTTAAAGTCTGCGTGAAGTAAGAATCACTATGTGTCGTCTGAGGAAAGGACAAAGTGTTATAAACCACACAGTATGCAAAGAAAACATGAACTACGTTATGTTCACTCTAAGCACTCACCCTGCCACCAGGAGTCACCCAGTCAAAACCAGGCTCACATTCTGTTCACAGTGTTTTAATGATGCCTGGTTACCCGCCGGAGTGGCTGGTGGCGGCCACCAATATAGCAGCCACAGGCAGAAAGAACCATTTCCCCCTCTGTGCTGCAGCGAGGCAGCTATTGACAGAGTTAAGTATAGATGATGGTTCTCTCCGGGACTGACACAGATTCACAATGAGTTAGCACCTATTCATGTGGCACAACTATGAAAAAAATGTCAATAGCCAACAAGACATTGGTTTAATGAGCTGACATATTGTAATAGCACGATCTGCCTCTGTCTGACAAACCGAGGTAAGCTATAAAACGGGAGATTGCTCAACTGTGAGCTGATTACTTAAATGACTAAATACGTCTTTTATGTGTGCGTCAGAATTACTCCTGACTGGGCCGAAAAAGACGCCTCGTGTTACGGTACGCTTAAAAGGGACAGTTCGGTATTTTTCAACCTTTTTTCATGTTTTTGCGACTAATGAGGACGACAGCGTCTACGGCCACACAGCAGGCTGCAATGGTGCACTTGTGTGTTGATGTAAGTCCAGTAAAAGTGCTTGTTGTTGTTGATTTTGAGCTACGGGCGTGGTTCAACACTACATGCATGTGACGCTGTGTGAGAAGTCACTGCTTGAAAACAACACAAGGTTAACGTAGATTATATTGGCATCAGCTATGTCAGTACTGGGGAACTTCTCTTCACTGACAGAGCGAAAAATGATGGAAATTGATGGAAATTGTATTTCTTTCTAGCACTAACTACAACTTCGAGTTGTAGTTTTTGAAAGTGTATGTCCTTCTCCAAACCGTCCGGTGCAGCCAGGTTATGTTTTTGCCACTGCCAGGCTCAGATTATTATTATGGCCAGCTTACATTAACAGCTCACTCTGTTTAAGGTGACCAGACTCCATGTTATTTTTCAGTTGCAGAACATGGGAGTTGTTTCTACCACTCCCTCGATCAGTCCGTTTGTTGGTGTCAGTGTGTGGCTTTTGGTGTTAGTTCCAACACACAATAAGAGGAACAAACTGCAGAGCTTTGTGTTCAGTGCCAATGATCTGATGTTAGAATGGAAACACGGATAGTAAACAAGCCAAACGTCACCAAATTAACTTTGAGCACAGTTAGCAGTTAGCTCAAAGCCAAGCGGTTGAAGTATCGCCAAAGAGCCGTGGCTGTAATCTAAGAATGGATGTCGCCTCTTATCTTGTTTTCGAGTTCATCACGTGACATGCTTGTGATAATCAAATTTTTTTTTTTCACCTGAGTGCGAAGAATCTAAATTTAGTTACTAATAACCAGTGTCTGCTCTTTATTTTTAATGTGTGTGTGCGCGTGTGTAGGCCGTGATGTCAAACGCGCTCGACCCACATCGGCTGTCTGATCCGTCCTGATATGTCTCCAAGGTGTCACCGTGGCAACGGGTGTACTATTGCTGCAAATGTCAGCAGCAAGGACGGCCGAGCCCTGAAGGAGATAGTCTGTCAATCTGTAACTGAAAGTGACTACAAGCACACACACACACGCACACACACACACAAACAAACCGTCAGTGATCAGTCTTCCGACGTGTGAAAGTAGATCAGAGCAAAAGGAGCTGGTCCTCACTGACAAGAAGTAAAATTAGACTTCGTCACACACACACACACACACCTGTGGACTATCACACACATACAGATGCATCAGGTGGCCACTACTGATGGCAGAAACAAAGAACTCCCGCCGCTGCTCTGCTCTGTCGCTCACTTTTCTGTGGAAGTATTCGGAACGAGGCATGCGCACATATGCGCGGTCTCTCACGTTAGACACACTCTCAAACATGTTCACACTCTGACAGCAGCACACATGACAGCTCTTTAACACCCTCCATATTAAACTGAGAAAAGGAAGCAGTTATGGGAGGAAACACACTGGGTGTTACTGTAGAATGACTGTCAGAAAAACTACTCTACTGTAAACAAAGCCATAACAGCATCAGTTTACGCGAGTGTTGAGTTAAAACTGAAAAATCGCGTAAATAAAGTTTGCATGCTCTCCTCCACTAGCAATAATCAGTAAGCCTTCCCGCCTAAAACATATGATTCATATAATGCTGCTGTGTGTCATGAGCGCAAGCTTATTTAGGATGCGAGTTTGTTGTGTCTGAAAAGCAGCAGGGGAATGTAGGAAAAATCAATACACTATAATGCTGCAATATCAATAAGCGGGCTGAGGCTCACGATCAGAGTTTGTTACACGCACTACAGTGGCGTAGCGTGAAAGATGGCACAGTGGTGTTATATAACATAAACTCTTGAAAATGCTGAAAATAATGTCCTCGACGGACTGTTTGGACGAGGCCAGCGCTTCACGGATAATCAAGAGACGGACGCAAAGAACTCACAAAAATGCACCGACAACAGTTTAAAAGCTTTCTCGACTTCTGTGAGGATCTGCGTGACGCAGGTTTCTCAAAGTCAACAGGGAAACGGGTATTTTTAGCCGTGCTGGCGGCATGGCGGCCGGTCGATCCACCACTTCGGTCCGCACTGAAATATCTCAGCAACTACTTCATGAACAAATTCAAGGTCCCCGGATGATGAACCTCGCTGCGGTGATCCCTGATATCTTCTGTTTGACTCTACGACTCCTACAGTATGCTTTGCGGTGTGTGGCAACCCACTTCTTCATTTTTGAAGATTATGTTTATAAATTAATTTACAACATAAAAATAGATGTAGCTGTGACCAACCTGTATTACAGATATGTTAGCGGATGGAATAGATTTCTGATTTACCACAATATAACTGTTGATGTTTCTGAATTGGACAAATTGAACTGAAATCTCCATCACAAAAAGACAAAAGAAAGATATTCATTTAAAATGTTTCGAAATCCAGTTAAAACCAGTTTAAACCTTCTCCCTGGTAAACTTCAGGCAGTTCTGGGGGCAGCAGGACTGAGACCCCCACAGTTACACGTCTTTATCCTCTGATCAATGCTTTCTGTTACCTCAATAAACACCTCTGTCGCTTTTTAATCCTTTCCTCTTTTTTTCCCCTGGTGCTTTTCAATGTTCTCCCTTCACACCTACACAGTCAGCCCTCCCTCCTCTTCCATCCCCCTCTCCGCTCCCCCATCCATCCATCCATCCATCCATCCATCCATCCCATTTGGTGGTACTCTCAGTGGAACACTTGGACTATTTATAAAAGCATCAAAGCCCACAGCTTCCAACACACAGAGAAGGGGGGGGGTATAGAAAGAGGAGGAGGGAGAAGTGGGGACTGGAGGGTGAGGGAAGGAGGAGAGAGGGAGAACTAAGACGAACAAGGAGAGAGAAGTATTGGGAAAGACAGAGCAATGAAGGGTAAGAAGAGGGTAGGGGAAGAAAGCTGGTGGGAGAGAGGCGAAGTGACGAAGAGAAAGACGGATAAGAAAGGTGAGAAGGAAGAGAGAGAAGAACCAAAAAGACATCGGAAGCACAGAGGAGGTGGAAAAACAAAAGACTGGATGACAAAGTCAGAAATGTTTTATCCATTTCCTTTTGCTTCAGGATCTCATGATACACCTTAACATCAGCTGTGTGTGAGCGTGTGTGTCTTTCTGCCTTTAATGTGTTCATGCATGAACGCCCGTTTTCTTTTTGTGCATGCATTTGTGTGATCTGTGTGTGTGTGTGTGTGTGTGTGTGTGTGCAAGCATGCGCACGTGCGTGCATCCGTGTGTGTTTGTGTGTGTAGGAGGCAGGTTTTGGATCCGGAGACCTTCCGCCCACGCAGGTTGGAGTTGCAGAAGCACCTGAGCTGCGTTCGGCACCGCCAACAGACACAGATGTTTGCAAATGTTCACCAACTCATTTGAACCCGAACAGGCTCATGAAAAGGCGGAAAAGATACTCTGTGGGCCCGGAGCCCAACAGCGGCTGGTGAAAGCAAGAGATACCCGATTAAACCCGAACACAAAAGACGCCATCAGTCAAAGGGGAGCTTGAATAGAGCTCTTTATGAACACATATATTTTTCCTTTTGAAGAGTGCTAATAGCTGCAGCAAACAACACCTTTATGGGCTTGTTTTAGGTGCAATCTACACCCTGTGCCTACACCATTTCATCTCTCCCTCTCCCTCTTCCTCTCTCTCTCTCTCGCCTCTTTTCTATCTCTTCTTCCATGTCCATTATCTCACCCACCACCTCTCTGCTCGAGTGTCATTCCAGCATACCTTTCTCATTCATTTCCAACCATCTGCCTCGTTTAATTTATTCTAGTTCCTTTGTAGAGTATATTGTCCTCTGCCTGCAGGAACATACCGCTTGAGTTTTTGTGCGGTCCGTTTCGATCAAGAACGCGATCAAATATCTTTTCAAATATGCCACGATTTGTCTTGATGGCATCATCGGCACCGGCACAGCGCGTTACGGTACGCACAGCGAGAGCTCATATACACTGTAAAAGGATTATATTTGGGATGCTGAATAGAACGGTGGCTTGAATACATTAACTTACAGAGGATGCATGTTGTCTGTTTCTGCCGTAATGTATCCTTTCTCATTCACTCTGGATTTTTCACCTATACTGTACGACTGTGTGTTCTCTATATAGTACGCATTATTACATCACGCTACGTTACAAAACAGCACTTTTTTATGACGGCTCTCGAAGGACATGCGTCTTTTCATCCTTCTGTTTTTCCCTGCACTTGCTGTGAGTTACTTTTATTGGAACTTTCCAGGAAACCACCATGTAATCCTCCTGCCCTTCCTACGCCCTTCCCACTCACTTCCCCCCCTCTCCCTCCTTTTGTCTTCCTCTTCCCTCCATGAATTCCACCCCCACTTTTTCATCGCCTCTGTCTCTCTCTCCTCCCCTTTTCATCTCTCATCTCGTCATCCTCCTTTCCCATCTTTTCATGCATCTGATTCTCCCACTTCCCCTCTTTATTCCCACGTTCGCCCCGTTTCTCACACTTCCTGCTGCTCAGCAGCCCCCCTCCACCCCTCTCAGGCTTCACTAAAGGGATAATTTGTCCATTAAGTCTGTGTGGAGACAGTGGAGGACGCTCGACAGCCTGTTACACACTGAAACCCAACTCGTTATTAACACACTTGTTTAGGACCGTGCGCATAAACACACACACACGCGCACGCACACAGACAAACAAAAGCAATCACGTGGAAGCAGAGCACACACAGCTCTGCACAAACAACCATTAAGGAAACAAGAGCTCACCAGCTCATTAAACTGTACATGAAGCATGCTCGCACGGCACAAATTAGTATGAAATATTCACAAAAAAAAAAAAAAATCACACACACTTACACCATGTTACATAATGCGAGCTGCTATCACCCTCTGAGTCCGACACTCTTTCTAGTGTATGGAAAACTAAACGGCAGAATCTCACTGAGGCATTACAGTTTACTGTTTACAGCTACAACAACACCGAGGCTGCTCAGACCAGCAGTGCTCTACAGTTACACAATATGCAGAACCCATTCAAACAGCTGGGTTTGTCTTGTTTTATTCTTCATGTGCAGCATTCTTTTTCCCGCCAATGAAAAAGCAAAAAGAGAAAAACAGAGGTGTGGTCTGTCCCCTCCTCTTGGCTTCAGATGTGGCTGTTTTGAGTCTAGTTTCATAAAGAACCGTGGCCGTGGCCTGAGTGTATTTTTGAACTGCATGTTCTCATAACAGCAGACAAAATGTTGCTTAACTCGAACAAAGCAATGCAACCTTCACGTGAGGTCAAACGGGAGCTATAAGTCGTACGCGTCGCATCTCAGATGATCACCAACATCAGTTTACTTTGGAAACGCTTGCAACCATCTACACCACATCCTTCTTAGGCACACACAAGCCACCGCTGCTGCTTTCTGAAACCTGTTAAAAGCTGCAGTCGGTGGGGCTGAGTTCACCATCAAGCCCCTCCAACCTCTTTCTGAATCTAGAGCGGAGAGCGTACCTACACTCTTTAAACTAACCCTGCCTAGCCACCTTCCTGTGTTACCAAAAAGCAACTTAAAAATACATCAAGGAGAGATGGCAGAGGCAAATTTAACTTCCCTTTTTTTTTTCAGCCATGACAATTCAGAATGAAAGCCCAAGAGGAACAAACGTCAAATGCTACTAATGAAGCAAGGCTTTGTTGAACATATTCGCTTTGCATGCGAGAGGAAACAACAGCAATCAACAGACGAAAAGGTACTTTAACGAGCAACCTTCATGTTAGGACGTGGAATTCTGGCATTTTTTTCAGGTTCAACCGTCATGGTGGGACTTTATATTAAAACAACCCGGCTACTGTGGAGGCAAAACAAATGAGCTGCAGTGTGATGAGGGTAACAGATGGTGAAACAATCCTCCTCTTCTGGATCACCAAAACTTAAAGCAGCCAAAGCCAGAGGAGGTTATCGCAGTTATCATGTAAGACAAATAAAAACTGATCGGACTCGTGTAGCAAACGATCCATAAACATCATGTAAGACGGTAAAAGGCGCTAACACAATCAATACACTCGCAATAAACAGGAGCTGCAGTGCACACAGCCCGTCAGGTCTTATTAATGATATGACCTTTCATTGAAAGACGCGCAAACATGCGGGCCATAAACACTCCTTTCTTTGTTATCTTTGCTCAGATATACATTCATCTGACCATACACTCCAACACATCACACTGCATACCACACACACAAAACACCCACATTCTGCTCTGTGAGAAATACAGTATTTGACTGTCAAACTATGTAAACCCAAGAGGCACACACTTTGTGTGTGACCTTGCAGAGGAATTCCCTTTCTCCCTGAGCTCTAGGGAAGTGATACTCTGCCCCAGACGGACAAATGGGTCGGAGAATAACTCAGGACGCACACATACAAAGACACACACACGCGCACCTGATGAAAGAAGGTAAGTGCAAACTGTTGCTAAGTGCTAAGTCACTCACTCCCATACACAAACGCACAAAACACACACAAATGTGTGTTATTTTTGGCAACCAACAGGAGGGAGAGCTGCAGTTTTTAGATGTGAAATCATCCCCCCTACCCGTCTTCCTCCTCCGTCCACTTGCTTAACTATCTAACTAACTAGTGGTCTCTTCCTTCGTATGTTTATGGGGTCCCAACAATGCCAACCACGCCACTTCCCCTCCACGCAGAGGGTCACAGGGTCCCTACAGTGCAGCGGATGCTTCCCATAAAGGACGCTATTGACCCATCACACGTACATACGGGCTAATTAGCAGCGAACCCACTGCTGTGCTGAACAGCACCTCGTCCATCCTACATCATATAGACGGCTGCGTCTGACTATTTCACTGTTGCTAGGAGACGTGAAAATCCTTGAACACATCCATTTGGCTGTAAATACAAGTGAAAAAAAAACACAGACTTCAAGTAAATTGATTTAAAACGTACAAAAAAAAAACACAGATTTCTGACAGCTGGATGGGTTTTCTGATGCTTTACGCCCGTCTCATCTGCGCAGTATGGAGATGGCGGGACAGCGAGGAGAGAAGAGAGCAAAGAAAAGCAAAGCAGATGAAGTTTTCTTCGCGAGCGTGGCGTGTCAGACAGCAGACAGCACCTACAAGTTTCATTCTGTTCGGGTGGAGATGAAACGAGCAACGAGCCACAAAATCTGATGGCGTGTATCGTCGCAGGAAGCGAACGTTGCGTCGCTCATCAAAAAAAATGATCTGACTTTAACCTCCACCTTTAATCCTCCATTAGGCCTGCAAACTGAAGAAGCTGCGTGACGGAGCGTCTCTTTCTCGTTCATGTCTCAAAGTATTTTTTTCCTCACCGAAGAGATTTTGACACGTCACAGTAGAAAAAGCACAGATTTATACAAATGAACGACGCTTCTTTTTCAGTTTCAGGCTCCTCGCATTGTGCACGCTGGCTCACTGTCATGCTGTCAACACCTGACTAGAACAGAGCCAGTGTTCTTAGCATCACCTGTGCTCCTCCTATGAAAAGTCAGTCTGCTGTGCATTACACATTTGACATTGTCGAGAATAAATATAGTTTTTGATTATACGGCTCGGAGTGTTTCATGCTGAGTCACCTCCTTCCACATCCATGATCATCTTCCTACCACCACACCTACTGCACGCTCCTCTATGAAGCAAACCTGCCTCCACTTTTTGATCTCTAATTGCTACGTTCAATCAATCTTACTGACCAACATGTCATATATATACTTGGACAAGGTGGAAACTAGTTCTTTCTTTTCATCTGCAGTTATTTTTCGTCCAGACTGGTGAGTGAGAGCGTCACGATACTGTTCTTTGCGCCGTCAAATCCCAGGACTATTTTAAACCGTTTGAGCTTTGAGTGAATTGCACACCGGGGAGGTTGACTGGCCTGTCAGGCTGGTGACATTTTGAGTCTAGATTTGAGCTCATGAAAGGTGTTCATTAAAAAAACACTTAAAAATAATATCACTGAATAAATAATGAAACGGCCTCGTTTTTTTCTCTTCCTTTCTTTTCTTAATTGCGGTCATTGTGGAAACAAGTGAAGTTTAGGGCGTGCTGTCGTCGCAATCAGAAACATAAGAGCTCAGAAACCTGTTCACCTGAGCGCTCACAGGAAGAAGAAAGGACATCGAGATAAAATGATTTACTAGAGAGGATGAGGGGGAGAAAGTGAAACAGGGAGACAGGAGCAGCGAGGTGGAGAAGAAGAAGAAGAAGAAGAAGCAGGTAGTGGAGGGAAGTGACAAAGGTGAGACGGAGAATGCTGAGAGAACGTTGAGGCAGCAAACTTAACCTCTGATCATTCAGGAGTGGAGCACCGCCTGACAGCGTGCATGAGCGTGTGTGTGTTTATGTCTCTGTGCGTGTCAACGTTTAATCCACCTACCTTGACACTGGAATCCCTGCTTGCCAAAACCCCTGTGGAGATAACATACAGAGGAAACAGGTTAACCATTGTACATGTACGGGCATGTGTTGTTGTGTGTGTGTGTGTGAATAAACACCACTCTCACACAGACATAGAAATAACCTGAAAAAGGAGTTCTAAAACTCTTTTTGTCACTTTGGGGCATTTGCGTGAAAGCAAATATCATTTGTGTGTCGCACGAAAGCTTCCAATCCAGAAGAGCACAAATTAAAACACACACACACGCGCGCGCACGCGCACGCAATGAATTATGCAGGCGGCCAGGACATTCGATTATAGTGCCAACAGTACATGCGCTGAGGTCAACTCAGGTCCACAAACGCACTCATACGTGCTCTCAGAAGGACTGTTCTGTTCGGCTCGGCTGCAGCGGCCCTGGGGGTAAAATAATCAACCACACCCGGCCAACGGTATGGAGAGCGCTGGGAGGGATCCCTGCAGGTGCACACACACACACACACACATGCACACATATGTGTGCAAACACACATTCAGGTTCGCTCATTTTCGTATTGTGGCTACAAATAGATCTCTAAATCTCTAGGGGTGTGAAATCACTCAGTGTTCTCATTGTTCTTTTTCGTTATGCTTATTGACCCAAATAGATAGATAGATAGATAGATAGATAGATAGATAGATAGATAGATAGATAGATAGATAATCTAAACAGGTCACAATTACACAAGGTGCAAAGTGTCCCTCTATTTAAGGGTATTTACAACCAGTGAGACCATCCCATTTGATTCCCCATCACACACGCAAACGCACACGCACACACACACACACACACACAATCTTCTAGGTCAAATCATTTAGCCATTCACAAATTAAAAAGCCCATCACAGGACTTAAATAATGGCCGTTTTGGGAATAGTGCACAGCGCAGATAATAATAAACGGGACAAATTAGGCCAACACGGAGCCGGAAACTCATTTAATAACCTGAGCGCTGTCACTGTCTAGTAAACCCTGGTGGGCTGCGGGGTGACATGTCTGTACAGGTGACTGAGAGGAGAAAAAGACGAGAGCAGGAGCAACAGGAGGGAGCAACGGTGTTGTTTTTGAGCCCGTGCAGTGAGACACTTGTTGTTACAGCTCAGGTTCTTTTCTCGTGGCTGCAAACTCGCCGCTTTCAGAGAGCATGTTTCATTTCGTCTCAGCCTCTCTCTCAGTTCCTCTGCCTACTTAATACCATCAAACAATGGTCTTTTCCTTTTCACGCTGGTGCAGCCCACATATCTCTCCGTCTTCCCTCCTGCCCTACCTCACATATATAGCCTCGACAAGGACATAAATAAGGCTGAGATCGATGTTTATTCTGAGAAAACCGTGCAGCCCTCCCACTTTCTTTATCCCTGCTGCAACTTAATGATGCAATACTGGCAAACACTGGAGTTTACAGCCATTTTGTCCATCTCTTTCTACTTTTCTCACTTCACCTGTCATTAAATCATGAAGTGAACTTGTCTCCTGCTTTCTCTCAGTGCACCCACTAAAAGTATATTCTTAAACAGCCTGACACAAGCCACAGTTTTACTCAAAACACCAATAAACCAGGTAAGACAGATGTTTTAAAACTGTGAGCCCCTCCATCCATCATCCATCCATCCATCCATCCATCCCAGTGTCAGCTGCTCACCAGATGAAGTCGGTGCAGTGGCTGCAGAAGGTGGGCTGCTTGAAGAAGCGCGCGATGAATTTGTGGTCCTTCACCTCGTGCACGTTCTTCTGGCGGAGGGCTCCCTGACGGGCGAAGCCCCGCATGGGCTCGCGGGGTCCGTCCTCCCCGTCGCTGTTGGCCGCCGCCGAGTCTGCCATTGTCTCTCCGACTGTCTGTGTCTCTGCGCTCTTACTTTTAACTGACGCGACGTCAAGTTGTCGGCGCCTTAAAATAAAGACAGAGAGAGGGAGAGAGAGAAAGAAGCTTGCGGGTGCGAAAAAAAGTCGTTTGTGGCGCGCTGTTCCGCGTCGAGCTGCTCGGTACTTTGTTTGGGTTTGTTTGGTGTCTTGTCCTTCAGCTGAGTTGACTGGCTGCCGTCCGCCGCGCTGCGCTGCGCTCCCTCCGCTTCCTCTTTTTCTTGTGAGCGCACAGAGAACCGGTGACTACCACAGAGAGAGAGAGAGAGAGAGAGAGAGAGAGAGAGGGGGGAGCTCTAACTTCCTCACTTCTCCTTCACATGTAAGATAAATGTTATTTGAAGTGTAAAAGCTGACGTATCTCTCTATTTATCTCGTTTTTTAAAAATCTAAAAGTGTAGTTTAATTTGTTTAAACTTTTTTTTTTATTACCAAGCGATCACAAAGGTGCCTATTAAATATTTAATGCAGGATCTGTGTTATGAAATATTAATATTTTTTACCCAATCAATTCAATTCTGTGGCACATTAAAGGCAGCGCGTTAGAATCATTCTGATGAAAGCCTGGTGATCTTTCATGGTTTTATTCTGTGAAGATGAAGGGGCATGGCGAATGGAAATCAGGTGAGAAATTGTTAATGGATTAAACAGCCTGACAAACCTTTTTTTGGGGGGGATAATCCTGAAAAATTAAAAACTGATTTATGTCAGTTTGAAGTGTTTTTTCAGTCGCTGTTGTCCACAGGATGCAAAGAAAACCCTCCCTACTGGATGTCCATGTAAGTGATGGGGGACAAAATCCACAGTGCTTCATCCATAATCTGTAATCACTTATCCTCATGAGGGCCACAGTGGGGCTGGAGCCTATCCAGGCAGGGTACAACCTGGACAAGTTGCCAGCTCATCACAGGCCACATAGAGGCCTAGGGCCCATTTAGAGTCACCAATTAACCTGTCAAGTGCGTGTCTTTGGACTGTAGGAGAAGCAAACTCCGCACTGAAAGGCCTCAGCCGAGGTTCAGACCAGAAACCTTCTCTCCGTGAGGCGACTGTGCTAACCACTGCAGACAAAGCCAGTGTGAGCTAATGTTGTTATCGATATCCACAGACAGTGACACAAAGAGGCAATTTAACACTGGAGTGTAGGAGTGTATATTTGGAAGATAACCACTTGATCTGAGCAAGTCAGGCTGCTTCAGCTGAACTTCCCATCACTTTAGGGAGGGATCTCTTTGCAGCCAGTTTGGACAGGAGGAACAATTATTGCACAGTAACCAGCTTAGTTTTCCAGTTCTAACTGACTGGTGTGGAGTTCCTTGTATTTATCTCTGTGTTGGCTCGTTGATGCCTTCAGATGCATGTACGGCCCTCCATCCAGTGGGACATCGTGGTCGCCTGAGCGAAGGCGTGGATGGTGGTCGTTCCCTCACATTACCTGCGGACCGCTGACACATCATGGCCTCGTGTGAAGGCGTGGACCTTAACGTCCAACTGGATGGAGGGTTGAGTCCATGAGTCACATGCCTATGAGACCTGGTTGGCGTTCAAGTGGTGAAAGTCCTTGTCACAGAGATCCAAACACAGCTGCACAGCTTCATCTGCAGACTTTGTCAAAGGCTTCACTCTGAAAAACACGTTAGATGTGTTCGACATGTTCATTATACGCTCAGACGTGGCCGCCTTCACGTGTAAAATGATGGCACTTGGTGCGAGCTCTGCAAAGGCGGCACATGGAACAGAAGGATAAACGTCATTTCTCAAATTAGCAATTCATGCAGCCAAAGCAAACACAGAGAATGACTTCAAATATTTGAAATTGGGATGTTCCCATTTGAGGAGAAAGGAGAAACACAGACTCCCGTCACTTAAAGTTGGAGTGCTGGCACCGAACGCACGCACAGTTGCTGAGTTCTGACTCATCTTAAGACTTCTGCTTTCAAAAGGATTTTTGAGGATCATCATCAGCGACTGTTGGATGAATTTCATGTCAACAAGTTTTCCAAGATGCATTCAAGGTATTAAATTATATGACTTTGTGAGTCATTTGCTCTGTGAATGTGACGCTTCACAGAAAGAGCCAAGAAACATATTTAACCACCTGCATCTCTCGGTATAGTAAATGCAGAGGGATGAATATGTGAGGCGTGATGGCAGCGACGCAGGCAAAGAGGTGAGTGATTGTTACTTTGAAGTGTGAAGCACGACGCCACCGCCGCCGCTGCTGTATATCCTTCATAAAAATACAGCAAACTATTGATTTCCCACCTGTTTTAAGGCCACAGAATTTAATTTGAGGACAGTGACAACCATCGTCCCAGCTGATCCATGCTACACACACACACACACACAAATCATGGCAGTCAGCTGGCAGTGAATGACCTAGATGAGATTGATTTAGCTGCAGGACAGATAACTGCGTGCGGTTCACCCTGGTCTCATCGATACAAGGCTGACTTAGATCTCTAGTTTTTTTTTTTTCTAACCTTTCTGTTCACTATCACTTTGCTTATTCAGAACATTATTCGCACACACGCCCGCATTGTTACATAAGCATCAGTCCTGACAGCTGGCAAAATGATAAGAATGCCTTAATTTGCAATGGTGACAGGCACCGAGAGACACCGGCGGTGACGTGAGCATACCCTGCGAGTACCTGAACGGGCCCGTGTGTGTATGTATAGACTCCGAGAGAGGGTGAGCAATCATTTCTCACGTAAGCTACTGATCTTTTTCAATCGCATCAATACACAGGGCCTGATGTAACAATTCCCCAGGGCTAATGAACTAGGGCGAGTTGTCTGTGCCAACCAGCTTGTGTCCGATGAGATGCGGATGACAGCAGGTACGCCACTGGTGTTATTTTCTTCCCCAGTTTTTTCTGAGTTGCACTTGATATTTCCACTGAAGCAGAGGACAACCATGCTTTTTTTATTATTATCTCGAGATCACAAGTTAATTGTGTGATTTTGAGATCTCTGTATCAAGAAAGAATGGGAGAGAATTCATCCCAAAACTTTTGCAATTAGTGTCCTCAATCACAAACCTGTGTACTCACAAAAAACAAAAGTTTGCTTTGAATATAAAACATCTTTATTTTGTACTGTATTTAGATGAATACAGGTTGAAAGGTTGCTTCAGTGTTTGATGAGCTGGTAATGAGATTTTTCACAGCAGCCATTTTGACATGAACTCGTAGGGTCGACGCAGGTGTTACCAACGATGCTAATTAAGGCACCGTTCCATTTAGTGCAGCAGAGCTTTTCCAGTGAGCCAATATGACACAGCAGCACCCTGACTGCCTGACCTGACAGGAACGGACCCCTAATTAGTATCTTTCCACTACTTGCCACCAATGAATCCGTGTTAGCGTCACTGAAATCACATCCGGCTCGATCTGCTCTGAGCTGATTGACGTGGTCGGTGTCGGCGTCCGTCAAAAATAGAACAGCTGCGTGTTCTCCACAAAAGCACATGCTCTCGGGGCATTTCTGAAATGCGCCACCGCACTGCTTCGAGTTTGATCATAGTTGTTGTCTGAAATGGGCACAAAATGTGCTGCAGACGTGGACTGGAACATGCTCACAATGACATAGCAACCTGCTAATGTTTAACAGGTGTTTAACATGTTCAACAACTTAGCTTAGCGTGTTAGCATGCTAACATTTGCTAATTAGCACTGATCAGTACAGTTAAGGCTAATGAGAATGTCATTTGGCCATGGCATTTGGTGGGGCACCACGAGATATTGACAGCGAAATATTGATTTTGTGTTTATAATACACAATAATAATATTAAAATATCCTTAAATAATTTCTGTCCTCACTTTGTTGTTGTCAGTATCGTAGGTGGGCGTAATGCACCTTAATGCTGGTTGCTGCTGTTACAGTTGAGTGTAATTTATTTGCCAAAACAGAGACAATAAAAGTTAAAGATGAATTTGACTGGTGTTATTTTGTTTTCCTTTCCTCTGGATTTGGGAAATGTAGGAAACAGCTGACTAAAACACAAGTAGATGTCGTTGGGGGAGCGATCTACAAGCAGCTTCTCTTAACTTTCCACCTGATTGTTCCTTTATTTATCTTTATCTAAGTCTTTTCTGCATCTTCCTCTCCTGATTTCCGTCTCTTCATTTCCATCTTGCGCCTCTCTCTCTCTCGCTCGCTGTCTCTGAGCATCTTTTCCTCTCCTGGTCCTTTTTTTTTCTCATCTTTTTCTTCCACAAAGGGAGGGAGTTGTTACATAAACCTGTTGTTTCCTTCGTCATCCTCTGACTACAGCCCAGAACAACAGAACACACTCTGACGCGCAGACCCAGCTACAGAAACGCACGCACGGACGACGCTGCTTTAAGCTTTGTTGTATTGTTGGGAGTTTTAATCTCTTGTCATGACTCAGTTTTAATTTATTTAATAAAACATATATTCTATACACACGTGGCCAACCATTAGCCAACCTAACCTCACACACGCGTAAACACACTTGGCCTCTACCACGCAGTCTGTGGAGGGATTCTGTATGTCCTGCTGTTTGGATACCCCCTCCCCCTCCTGCACACACACGTAAACACAGGTATGTGTATAGCCTAAGGTAAGTATGTGGCAAACCCACACTTGCAGGCAAAAACCGACCTCGCTTATGTAACTTTGATCTGTAATGAGTTCCTCTCTCCCTCTTTCTGTCTGTGTCTCCCCCTCTGCACCCCTCACCCTCTCTCATTTGTTAAATACAGCTCAAACATCATTGATCTGAAACCACAGCGAGCTCCTTCTGCTTTCACACGACATTTGCATATCTGCACTTCTCCCTCTCTCTCTCTTTGGCTGTGTGCACGAGTGTGTGTCCGTGCGTAGTTGCACAAATGTGTTTATCGTGCACAACTCTACTTCGCTGCCGGCGTCGTTTGAAGCCGCGTGTTGGGTTGCTGTTTGACACCTCCAGCAGCACAGTTAGCATAAGGGGCGAACAGTGTGTGGTTCCAGTAAACAGTGATGTTGTGTGCTTCTGTTTGCTCTGCTGATTTGAATTTTTATCTGACCCCAGAGGGCTTGATAAGACCGCACACTGTCCAGAAAGGTCGCAGAAAAGGCAGAATCCGCGTGAATTCTGTCATCGCTTCTGTCCCATCAACGCACAGCGTCCTTTCAGGGTAATGTTTCTGACATTCATCCATGTTTCATGCCTGTGAGAATGTCAGCTGTGGCTCCTTACGACAGCCCAGTTTAGATTAATTGGCAAAGGGTGACGGCTTCATGGCTAACGAGGTTAAACAAGCTGCCAGAAATCTTGTTTACGACCTCTGAGCGGCACAAACAGGTCAGCTCTGGATCTGTACACACGACCAAAATGTCACTGTTTCTTGTCACAACATTGCGTACTGTACACACCAAAGAGATGAGTTCCAGCCTCGACGGCGAGCACAGGTCTTAGCCACTTCAGCGCGCAGAGTAGTTTGATATTTCATAGAAAGTTTTACTTTCTGTTCATTGTTCGGTCAAACTAAATGTTGTCTGGAGCAAAATTGGGTTTTAAAAATTGACAGACATCATATCCAAAGTCATCTGCCTGTGGGACTGAAGCACATGTGCCTAGTTCAAGTCATGAGTCATCATAAGACCTTTGCTTACATAACAGCTTCTTTATGACGGTAGAATCTGTTTCAGGTATCGACTGATTAATCTCAAGTGGGTCATTTCTTTTCCAAACTGGACGTGCTGTGTTTTGGAGTCAAATCTTCAAATGTTGCTGTAGACAAACAGACGACAGAGGTGTGGTTCACTCAATTATCTATTATTGGGGTGGCAGGAGCTCAGTCTGTATGGACCTGGGTTGCTTGATGAACTCACAGCTGCTTTAAGACTTTTCAAGCTCTGAGGTCGTAGCACCAAAAAACTTTGGAATGCTGATTGTGCAGATTATTTTAAGGAGCACCTAAAGACGTGCCTGTCCAGACAAGCTTTTGGGTAACCTGCATGCACGAGATCTGCCTCTCCTATATTCACTGTGTTTTATGTAATAATTTGACCTGTTTCTTGTTTGCTGTACTCTTATCCACAGAAATAATTCAATAAAAAGGCATGTCCTTTTATATTTTCATTATGAGATGCAAGATAAAACACTGAAATATAATCAGCAATAATTTGATTGTGAATGTGCCCCTTAATGTCTCACCTGTGTTGGCAAGACAATGATTTGATGCAGGACATCTCACATTTATTAGTGCATTTTGCTGCACATTGGAACAGCCAGTTCCCCTCACACTGCAGTGTTTGTTGCTGCTAACTCCCACTGTTGGCCTGGGGAGCGTGTAAACAACATTTCTTTTCCGATGTGCGTGGACTTGTGCCAGCTGCTTAGCTTCACCTGTTGGAGAGGCGCTTCACTGGAAGGAAATAAGGTTCGGGCTCACCTCTCGACGTCCAGTTGCCCTCAGCACCAACCGTCCTCTTGGACTCGCCAGCACCTTGAAAAGAACATGATCCCTCACTGGACTCCCACAAACGATCACTTCTGGCTGCGTTCGATTAGATACGAGCTGACCTTTTTTTTCTCAGCAGGAGGAATATAAGGTCCTGTAATGAGCCTGCTTATGTGTTGAAAGCTTAGAGGCCAGAATGGTTCACCTGGGCACAAATCGAATCATATTTTATGTTGGAAACGTTTTCTGCTTTCCCTCTGATGTCAACAAAGTAAACTGCTGCACGCTGTAGCTGCTGTTAGCGAATGTAAACTCAGTTCGTGAGCCAGGCTGCGCGGCCTGTGAGTTAAAGGGACCAAGGGATTGTCGGGACCACCGGGAAGAGGAGGTTTTCGGTGAATGGTGATCGGGAGCAGAGCCACGGAAAACTGGAGCGGGCAATGCTGTCGGGCTATCAGACAGAGGTGAGCTAGCTGGGCTAGTTAGCCGGCTGCTGTGTCTTGTGTTGTTGCACTTGCCTGATGTTTAATTAGCTAATAGCTGTCCATATTCAGTGTGGTATTACAAAATCAATTTACACAAAGTGGAGAAGAGATTTTTAGCCTTTAACGCACGTGATCACGATGTCATAGCTACACATGAGCTGTCTTAGGAGGTGAATGTAGTTAAAAAAAACAAATCCTCTGCCCACCCAAGAATACACACGTACCCTAACTATGAATGCCAAGCGGAAGAAATCTTTGATCTCTGAACATCATACGCGGAAAAAGGACTCATTACACTGTGTACAGTACTGCTATTTATACATGAAAGACTGGATCTTGTGGGAGAGAGGAAGAAGAAGAAGAAGAGAGAGAGAGATGGAGGGAAATAAAGAGAGAGAGGGAGAAAATAGTGAGGCTTTCTACCTCCAGCCTGGTGGTGATCTCCATCTCTCATCTAGCAAAACACACCCACACAGCACCTTATTATGACCTCTCTCACTTCACCACTTTCTCCGTCTCCCTCCCTCTCTCTCCTGAAGCACGGGGAGATTGATCCAAAATGACAAAACGGTGCACTCTAGTGGCCACAAGATGTAATGTTGTAATAATGTGATGTAATGATACCAGTTTGTCCTCTCCTGACTCTTATAATTAGCACAACTTTTGGTACTTTTTGTGCTTTTGTTGTACTTTTTTTTTTTCTAACTTCTGTCTTTCTCTGTGTCACTGGATTCACACGCTATCACATCTTATCCGGGGGTTTCATTCCATTTCTCCAAGCTGTCTGCACCGTATGCTAACCTGGCAGCTCCAAACCTCGACCCACGAAGAGCTGCAGATAAAACTGCAGCCGGTAGACAGACAGATAGTAAAAGGTCTTGCCACAATAGTTTTGAGACCGGTGTCTAAACTCTTATCCACCACTAGATGGAGACAGAGCTGTGTATTTGTTGTATTCATGGTGCTGTACCAGAAACTGACACTGACACCTGTAGCATGAAGAGTGGAAAGTTAATGCCCAGACTGGGTCACAGGATCTTTGTTACACTGATACCTTTGATAAATATTTGTAGGTTACAGTCTCATCATTCTTACGCAAGTAATCTAAAGCGGAGCCCAGCGTTGACTACAAAGGCAGTATACAGTGCTTGTTTGTTTGTTTGATAGATCAATAACCTCTAATATCATAAAAACAGAACCTACATTAGCCATAAAGTCTGGTTTTGGCTGTGTCTCGTGTCCATAGTGTTTTAACCCGAATGCAAACACAGACCAAGAGCTAGGAGAGAACAAAGGTCTCTCCAGGACGGCGTGGGGTTGGAAGCTGTGGCTGGCCTGGCAGACAAGTGGAGCTTGTTGTGAAAGCCAAACTGTCTGCTGGAGATAAAGGTTGGGCTGGAGGTGGCAGGTGGAATGGGCTGGTTGGCGTGGCAAAATCTGAGGCAAAGGTACAGTTTGCAACACAAAGCAGGGCAAAGGACAAAAGAGCAGTCAAGCAGACTGAGGTGAAGCAGACCATAGTGTTTGTGTCACGTGAGAAACTGAACCAACAGGTGGAGTCTGTACGAGGGGGCCGGGGTTAAATACTTTACAGTTCTGAGGAGAAGGGAGTGGGAAACCAGGATACATACTGTTGAAACATAACACAGGAAACACAGGGAAATGGCATCACAGAGCCACGGCATAACAGTCACCAACTTGATTTTTGACACCAGAAGGGATGCCACACCAGTAAAACCAGTCCACTGTATTTCACAGTAAACTCCACCCAAACCGGTGGGAGTAAGACAGCTATTTAAAGTGCACATCCCAAGTAAGTGCTGTTATTATTTGTAATAATTATTCAAAAATGAACTTCTCCTCCACCCAGACACCACCCCCACTTGATAGTGTATTTTGAGGGAACATCCAACCTTAAATATCTTTAGTTTGTGAAGTTTAAAATATTCCAGAGCTTGGATTCAAATGTACTCCTAGCTCCTGTGTTCTTTGAAAACGTATGACACACATACTACGAACACACAGCACAGCGTGTGAACTGGAAGCACACACGAACGTGTGTTTTACTGGTTTCTGAGTACGAGACTTTGCTGACGTGTTTGAAAATGGCCCAGTTCCACAAACGTACAGCTTTTGTACTCAGAACAACAGCACTGCAGTACCATGTGACCGGAGAAGGACCCCAGGTAGGGAACCTGACACTGATTACTGTAAACGGCAGCCTTTGTCCTGACAGCTCAGTCAACAGACGATTCACGAAATGAAACTGTAAATAATAATCTAAACACGCAGGTCTGCAAACAAAAGCTTTAGAGATGAGCACCTTATAAACATGTACTGTCCTCAAATGATCTATGACTTGTTTTGCGTCAGGTCAGGCCTGATATTTTAAAATCCCCACGAAAAGCCCTCTGTTCTTTAACTAACGTATCTATTAATATGAATTTCCCCTTTAATGAGAATTAGAAAAGCAGCTTCCTGTCAGATGGGAGGCTTAGTTTCATTGCAATCAGACATACGGTGTAAGAATGAAAGGAGTAGTTCAACATTTTTGGAAATACACTTATTTGCTTTCTTGGCAAAGGTTGGCTGAGAGGATCAACACCAAACAGACTGAAGTGTCACACTGTGATTGAGAGGGGGCTTATGCGGGGACCTAGCCAGTAAGAAATCATACACCTCCTGTTTATAGAGTTTTTGTACAGATTAAACCGACTGAGCCTTGGGAGTACTGTTAGTTTTTTTTTTGTTTGTTTTTTTTACCTGTATAGAGCCAGGCTAGCTGTTTCCCCCTGTTTCCAGTCTTTGTGCTAAGCTAAGCTAACTGGCTGCTGGCTCTGGCTTCATATAACCGTAAACCGAAATGTCGCAGACATTCGGGCAAAAAAGGTTTTCTCAAAGGCTTTCCTTCCTTGAATTAAGGCGTCAGGCCTTTTCCACAGGAGATATAAGATGAGAGATAGGATAAGGAGGTCAATGTTACAATGAACCAACGCTGACAGGGCCAGGAAACTGAAACAGTAGCGATGAACAGACACAGCCTAGTGTTTGTTTGCTTTTTTAGCTTCCCATGGAAAATGTTATGATGTCAGCATCTTCATCTTCATATCTTTGTGTTGAGTAATAAAGCAGACTGCGCTCTACTAGCCAATCCAGCGCTTAATCTCGTTCCAACACACTATTAGCACGTAATGAGCCATGACCATCTGTCACTACGCTGTAAGTAAGTGGCAGCTTTTATTGATGTGAACGTCAAGTCGAATACCAAAACACAAGCGAAACTCACCTTACCAGATGTAACATTTTGACATTAAATCAGGGTTTCTGTGTGTGCGGTGTGCTTACTGTAAATGGTTTACATAGATCCTCTTCTTCTGAAATGCTGTATTATTATAGAGAAGTGCCATTTCCCCCTTTCTGTGGTTTCACAGACTTAAACAAAGTCTCGCATACACACTAACAGGACGGTGTGATGCAAACTTAGACAGCTAATATCATAAAGTCTCTTTGTTTAAGTAACGGCAACGCCATATTCCCTTTTTTGTAAAAAGCATCACGCTGACCTCGCTTTCATTTCACCATTTAATTTCTTTGAAAGTGAAAAAAAAAAGTTTGCATAACTCCATCAAACACAAACTTTTCTGTGTCTTTTTTTTAACGGATGACATCAGCCACGGGCTAACATGGACAAAACCTTAAGTGGGTGTCAGGTCATTAAAATACAACCACACGACCAGAACAGAAATAAACTTCCATGGGTTAAGTGTATACCTGCAGGTGTGTGTAGGTTTTTTCTTTAACGGTGTCACTGTCTAGATATAAATGCACTCAAACACGGTATTCACGTGATCTTCTGGGTTGTTGTGCAAACAGGTCACACATGTTGCTCAGTACTTTTCCAGAACTTTTCACACGGTCAGAGCAACAGACGTTAATGTGGAATAAACCGCGTATCGATGACCACATCTTTCAAAAGTCACGGACATTCTGCTAAATCAGCATCTAAGAAGAAATAAAAACTCCTAACTGGGTTAATAACTTCTGTTTTTTATCGGTTGATGACCTTTATGAAAGACAATGTGGTGTTTCACCGCCCTCTTCCAGTCATCGTCATTCACAGTCCGTCTCAGGATGATGCCTCTTTGTTCGTCCACCTTACTCTCAGAAGACAGAGCTGACGAGCACTGAGGTATTTCTGTAACTGCAGCTACCCTTGAACTCCCAGCTACTTCTTTTCACAAGCGTCTCCCACCCCGAAAACATGAAGTGCATCATCTGCGTTGGCGGCGTAGCCAACGGAGGGAAAACCACCCTCACCAACACACCCATCAAGAACCTGCCCAACTGTTGTGTGGTACATCAGGGTGACGTCTTCAAGCCCCAAGATCACACTGAAGCGATGCTTTAAGCAGGTGTACGATGTCATTGCTACTCATGGACGGCATGATGATCCCCTCTCACGGCATTAATAATAGCCTAAATACTGAGATCATCCCAAAGTCTGTCATCAATGATCGATGTGCCGCTGAAGCAGCGTTACTTTATTTCCATCCAGAATCAAGACTCCAAAAAGAGGCCCCTGTATCTGAAACACAAGAACATCACGAACATGAATATGTGTGATTAAGCCTAGTTACCATTAGACAAAAGACTAAGTGATCAGTGTTCTGGTACAAGATCTGATCCTGAGATCTGAGAAGTGTCTCGGCTGCGTGTCGGTAAAGACAGAACAATTTTGTAAACTCAGTACTGAGAAATGTGTGTTAGAGAGAAGTGTGACACAGTGCCAGATACTACCATGTTGACAGGAGGTCACATGACTTCATAAAACTGAGCAAGTGTGAAAGAGGGGCAACCACAGAGCTGCGGTGTGTGTCGGCGTGTGTGTATGTGGGGGTGCATTTCTATGCGTGTGTGTTGAAGGTTGATTTATGAGTGAGGCTGTATTTATTGGAAAGATAACGATTTGTCAGCGTGTGTGAGTGTGTGTGTGTATTCCTGTAAGTCATTCATTTTATGCTCACGGCAGGTGTAGTATTAATGATAACTGAGTGTGTTTACTTGCACATATGTGTCCCAGCTTTGACCCTTTGCTGCGTGTGGTGTAGTTCTTAGTGTCTGGAGGTTTTCTGGTCATCGGTGTGTAGGTGTGTCTTAATTCTTCAGCACATCAGCCGTACATTTCCAGGAACCATCCAAAATGTCATGAGCGGAAAGATCGCAGTCAGTTAAAAAACGTTTCCACAGAGTAGAGAGGACTGAACAGTGTACCACTCAGCACAGTAGTAAAGTGTTTGAAAAGGCCTTTTAGGGCGCCGCACGTGGTAAATAAAACATAATCAAGTGCCCTTCCCGTGCAGGAACTATGGCGGCACCGTCCTCTCCCTCTTCGTGACGTGCTGGCTGAGAAGAAGGGCATCTTCAGGGTTTCACCGAGAAGCGAAAGACATTCTCTGTGAAGCTGTGCCAGAGCTGATACCTCTGTTTTTATTTATTTTCTTAAATCATGGTTTTGTGAGGAATATCAGTCAAGCGGGTGTTTGAGACATCCTCGACTGTCACCTTAAAACAGAGGAACAGTGCTGAAGGTGCGCTAAGGTGCTAGATAATGAGCTGGCCTCTACGTGCATCTAAATGGTTGATTAGTTACTGATGTGGTTTCATGAAAGAAAGTGTAGCACACCTTAATTGTCACACAGTGAAATAATTTCAATCTTATGTTTTGCAACTCTTACTGTGTGCTGTTGCCCCAACTCATGCATGCTACATGAGGAATAATACACATGTTTTTGTCCCTGGCAGTAGAAATGGCAGCAGCAACAGAAGATGTGGTCCAGTTGTAGTCCAGTCTAGTAGTAGTTGGCCTCACAGGAAGAAGCTCCCAGCTCGGGGGTTTTGTGTGCAGTTATGGTCTCTCCGCGTCTGTGTGGATTCTCTCTGGGTTGTCCGGCTTCCTCCCGCAGTCCAATAACATTCAGGTCATAGAGATACTTTTTAAATATGTAAATGAACCCCCGCCTGTTGTCTGAGACTACATGAGTCTTGATCATGTGCCGCATGAAAACACTTCCGCTGTCTATTTCCAAGTTATCATTTGTTTCATGTGTACTATGAGTCATCAAACAATCGCAGAGCAAAAGCTGGATGGACGTACGGAAAGGGTGACACCTGATGCCCAGCAGTGTCTGGAAAAGCACACCTCACAACCAAACAAAGCTTACATTTCTTATTTACTTTGTCACGACTCATACCAGACCAGTTTTTCTGCGTAAGTTGAGTGGACCGGATCGGAGTCAGATTTGGTTTGACGTCTGTGCTGTTAGTGTTCGCACCCTGACAGGATGATGAGTTTTCAAACCGGAACGCGAGCTACGTGAAAATCGAAGTAGCTGCTGTTTCCTTGAGAGAAACTGGATGAATCAGACAAAGGGGAAAAAAAATAAACATTTTTTTCTGCAGTTTGGAATAAAGACAACAAACTGTGGTTAAGTAATCACTTACTCACACAGCAGACATGCTTTTATGTGGTTTCATGTCCTTGCATGGCCTCTTCGGTACTTGAAAGTCCGTGAAGGAATTTCATTTTGAATCCTGGTAGAAGTGGGAAGAGCTGACCTGGCTGTGTGCTTTTGTGTGTGTGTGTGCTTGTGTGTTTGCATGCACAGCAGGCGCACAGGGCAGCGAACAATATATCATGACTTATCCGATTACCACCAAACGTACAAAGCATTGTGGAAGGAGGAGGAAATGCAAGGTGCAAACAGCGCTGTTTGGACTGAGCAGCACGTCGCGTTGACATCAGCAAGAAACAATGAAAATAATACTGAATGCAGCCTCTCTTAATGTGGCGAGCAGTCTGAGGCGCTCTACATATATTAAAATAGACTGTGACCTTTATACCAACTCAGCCAATTCGGCCAACTCTTTTGCTTTCTGTTTCTTCAGCAGCTATCTACATTTAGCAGATAATGTTAAACGGTTTATAAGAGGGTGTGTGTGTGTGTGCGTGTGCGTGTGTGTGCGTGTTGTGCCAGCAGAGTTAAGCCGACGGTGGCACCAGAAAGATTACTGTACTGAGCCATCCATGTCAAAGACAAACGAAAGAGTATCGTCCTCCAGAAATCAGATCAAATGTTCAATGTTGGAGGTGTCTTTTCGTGTCAAAACATGATTATTAAATTAGTAATTTCCTTTACAGGAGGGATTATTGTAGCACTCAGTGGTGTGGAAACTGACACCTTGTTTGATCAGATAACGTGAACCTCCTCTTACAGGTTTTGTAACTTTGCTGGGGCATGAAATCCTTGTCCTTTGCTCTTTTACTTGACGCGATGATGCGATGAATTCCCCAAAACTACCCTAGCGTCAACACAGTATTCTATGGAAGTTGACTTTTCACATGAACTTGCCCGAAACATTTTCCTTTCAATCATCTTCTTATTATTTTTCTGGTCTGGTCTGTGACACCGGGAAGAAACCCATGAGCTTAAATCATGTGATTTATAGTTGATTTAAGTTTTAAAGCAGGCCCATCTGCCCAGAAAGTTACTTTCACTTTCGGATTCCTAGAAAAGCGGAGCTTTACTCGCAGTTGGGTCGTTGAGGTGGACACATACCACAGGCTAGAGAGCTACGCATGTTTGCAAACACACAAAAACACACACACGCTGTATACATACATGCGGTCACAAACCTGGCAGGCGTATGCAGATTAATTATGTGATAAAAAAAAAGAGAATACCAAAGAAACAGCACGCGTGTGTCTGCTTGTGTGCATGCATGGATATCAGAGTGTGTTAGGTGTGTCGTATAATTGCTATTATCTGTTTGTTTGCGTGTTTACACTGATTATAAGTCAGACTACTGTTGAGTACAAGATGTTGTCTGCACTCTGCAGTCCAGCCTGCGTGCTTCCATTTCTTCACCGTCACCCCCCCGTTCTTTTCCTAGAAAGAAGAGGGAAAACAGGAAGCTCAACACATTAATGAATTACTGTCGCGATTAGAATTCAGTTTCATTCTCACAAAGGTTTTATTTTTTTCTTTTGGCACAGTAACGGTTGAAACACTTCATTTTGCCGGCCGCTTTGTGCTTTTGTTAAAGTGATGTTTTGGAAAGAGCAGTTGCTAAAGTATCAAACCAAATGTGGGTCTGGGCAGACTTCATCTCAGCAGACATCTTGACGCCAAGCAGATCAACAACAAAGACACAGCTGTGTGCGCACAGGAGAAAAGTGGCATTTTCAGTACTCGAGTACTTGCAGAAAAGAAATCTAACTCGAGAAAGGAACAGAGCGAAGCCTGGGTAAGCCTAAATATCTGAGCTGCGGACCGTAAAGGTTAGCCCACGTGGACGCAAGGCTATCCTCGGAGCTGCGTGTCACAAGGCAAGCGACACCTTGTCGGTACTTTGCAGATCAGAGTTACCGCACTTAACATCTTCCTCACTCTCAGAGTAGCACTCTCAAGTAGACAGTACTCCTGCTCAGCAAACCCAACAGAAGCATATCTCCATTCACCATGACTGTGGTGTGCTGGCTAAACTTGATGGAGGTCTGTGACTGAAAATGTCATTTTTGCTGTACAGAAAAGGTGAATGTTCTATATGTTGACGCCCAAATTTAACAAGCAAGTGCTTATTTCCATCCCTAGCAGCCGCCGCAGTGTCTAAACACTGATATTTTTGTATTGAGGAAATGGTTTCTATGAAATCTCTGCTGGGGTTGTCACATGGCAGCCACTTGTGTGTCCAGTTTTATAGAAACAGGGCAGGAGGCCAAAGTCTGAGCAAATACAGCAGGCATGCCAGCTGGCCAGCAGAGCCAGCGCTTGGTAAGAGCTGAGAACAAGAGGAACTTCAGGATCCAGAGCAGCTGTCTGATTCCTTTCAACAAGAAAGTGTGACAACGTTGTTGCTGTTGTGTCAACTTTTTTTTTCACACAGGACTTTGTGGCAAGACTTTCTGGAGTGCAGAAACAAGGTGAACCGAAATCAGGAGAAAATAGAAGCAGGAGAAATAAGATGAATGGAAAGGTACTGGCAAACCTCAGGAGTGGACTGGATGATACACTAAAGGCCAAATGGATTAATGTTCGCGGATAAAAGGACACTGTGATCCAGAGTTGTATATAGTGTAATGCTTCATCTGATCAGATGAATGGATCTGACTCTGACTGGCCTTCCTAGATCATATTTCATTTCCCCAGTAGTAGCTGAAGCAACAGGCCTCCACTAATAGAGTAGATTTGTACAATAATCAGAAACATCAATGCATTGCAGGCAATGATCCAGCCTCTAGCAGAGAGCATGAGTGAGCACAGCGTTCTCATCGTGTTTTCAGCACAGTCCTGTGAACAGAGCTGACGATTATGAAGCTGCTTTTAAGAAACGTACACATGAAGATATAGTTTTTGTGAATGTGGAAAGTCAGCTTCGATGAGCTGATGATGTTCAGGTACAGGGTTGCAGATAGACTGCGTCCCCTCATGGTTCAGCCAGTAGTTTATTAGTTTGTTAGTGTATAAGCACCTGAATATCAGAAATTCTAGCTGTGCAACCTTGTGAATATTATATTCAATCAATAGATACTTCTAAATCTTACACACTGGACCTTTTACTTGAGTATTATTCTTTACACAGCTAGATTTCACACGGAAAACATACTTTTCTTAAGATTTTGCCTTAAACAGAAATTACAACAATAAGGGCTAGAAAGTATAAAACATTGTAAAATATTAAATGTGAGGTTCCCGAACCTTTTGACCGCTTATAAAAAGCACTGTCTCGGCTGACTTAGTTGTTAACGGTTCCATCAAGGAGAGGTTTTCCAGCTAAACCTGGATTAACAAGAACGAAAGAGAAAAGGCCACGATGAGATCATCAAGTATTAAGACAAAATCAGGCCGCTTATTTCCTATGAACCTGCTCGAGGAAACGATTCTCTACACGCTGATGTCAGCAATGTGAATCAAAATAAATAAATCCAAGCGTAACGTCCAGTTCAGCTCCTCACAGCAGGTTTCACTCTTGCCAGTCATACAGGCTGTCGACGTGGCGCAAAAGCCACAATACTGCTGATAACGTGATTTTGTAATTATAATATTTTTTTAATAATTACAAAAAAAGAGCTAGATAAACATTAGCCCAGAGAGCTCAGCGTGGGCACAGCATTATTAAGAAATTCACCTCCTTCCCCAGAATTTCCTCAGAGGCTTCATCAGGACGGCTGCCAGAACGGTTTCCTGGAGCCGCGTTGGCTTTTCGAGTAATCCTGTTGATTCATTCGCTGTAGCCATTTCACTATAAGTCGTTTCACTTGCTGAATGTACCTAAACAAAATAGAGCACGTCCAACAGCTCCGGATTCACTGTTTCAAAATACTTGAATTATTGGCAGTGATTTCAGTGTCCATGAGCAGGACAATGGATCGGCTCTGGAGTGATTTCATCACTGCCCACAGTTTGGAAGGAGGAAACAATAACGCATTGTGTTCTATCAAAGGGCAGAGGAAACACAAAGACCCTTCAGTTGTAACAGTGGGATGGTGAGAGGATGAAAAGAAGAATAACTTGAACACAAAAAGCTTTTGAGTGCTTCGGGTGTCATTTTCTCAGATTCCAGGATGTATATAATACCTCCAGCAGCAAAGCAGCTGTTCTCGGTGGAGGAGAAACAAGAAGTTAAGGTAACTTAAAATATGCACTCTGTGGGAGTTTGTCATGCAAGGGCTCCCTTCTGAGAAGATTTTATAAATGACACGAGCAGAAGTTTTCCTGTTAACATTAACTTCTTTAACAGTAGGCACTACTGGAAACTATTAAGGCCAGAGGGATTTTATTGGCAAGCTGTAAAATATGAAAAGTGCTTCCCATAAGCACCAGGAAGACATTTGCACAATCCTTTTCAACATAATTACCCCACGTGCAGAGGTCTCTTGTTAGTATATCATATAATCTATGATTATATCTATCTATGATTATCTATCTATGATTCCCGCATTGCGAATTTGAAAGTAAAATGTCCCAGTAGGTTTCCAGAACATCCTTAGTAATTCACTGAAATGCAGCTCTGCTTCCTCTTTTATCAGGATTTGATTATGTTTTGACAGATTTCTGGAATTTAGTCAAGCGCAACCCGAAGACAGCTGCGTCTTGTCCTGCCCCTGCCATGAACTATTTCACACAACAACACTAGGAAAGAAGACAAAAGGAACCTACAGGGCTGAGTGTGACATAAAGGTGCTCTGGCTGCTTTGGGTCAGAAAACATTTTGGTCTGCTCGCCAAAGGATGGGTAATGGTGGGTAATGCCAAAATGAACAATTATTAACTTTTTTATGAGGTTTGGTGTAATGGCGGTTCGTCACAGGCAGGGTAACAATGCCTTTTCCCAACTGTGGTAGACTGTTCTGTTTTTACAGCAACACGAATCCAAACAGTCAGAAAACACTCCTGTTTCTGTTTCTTTTTATCCTTTATCTGTGAAAACTGAAATGAAACTGTAGCACACACACACACAAAAAGAAACAACAATAAAAGTTATACAACCCCGTTATAAGATGATTTAGCAGTTGGTTTACGACACATGAGGGTGTACTATAACATAAAATGGCCGGCCCAAAAGGCAGAGACAGCAGGTTTATAACCGTTATGTGTGATCTGTGTTTACTATAAGATAACAGCTTTGTGAGGTGTCATTCATGCCTTATCATAGTTCCAGGCCAATCAGCAGCAGAGCATTTACAGGCAAGGGTTAAAAATGAAAGTGAAAGAGACAGAAGGTGTGGATCACAATAAAAAAAACAACTTGATTTTGAATTTTTAGCATTTTTGGACAGCTCTCATATTGAAAGTAAATTCATACATGGAGCAAGACCTGATGACCGCATAAAGGAGTCATGGTTGACGCTGCGTTTACTGGAATATGAGGGATTATCTGCAATTACGCTGAATTATCCAGATAAAAAAAGAAGTAAAAAAAACAGAAGAAACAATAGAACAATGAAAAGCTGATAAAATAAATAAACGTTTCTGGTGAGATAACGGGAAATAATTTATGGTTGTTTAACGTGACTGGCAAAGAATAGTGACATGACAGGAAGCCAGTGTGACCAGAACACCCAGGGGATGCAAATGTTTTTATTTACCAGACACAAAGTCTCATACCGTATGTGGGCACGCCTACACGAGGAGACACAGGTCCTGTTCATCACTTTATCTGTCTGCGAGGTGTGACAGTTAATGTTGCATGAAACACTACCTGACCCTTTGTTAGCTGACAAAAGGTCTACAATGCATCGAGACAATGTAAAAGTGAGACATGATAACAGCAGCCCTGCTGCAGAAACTGACAGAGTACATGTGCCGTGACCTGTTTATGTTGTTGCATCTGCTAATATTCAGCGCTGCTGATGTCTCAGGATGTTTTATAGTAAGTTCAGAAAAGACAAAGCACACATGGTTTACTACAACAGGCTCCTGCATGACTAGAAGCAACAAAAACAGATTTCCCCGTGCTCTGCATTTTTCATCCATCTGCCATCCATCCATCGACGAACTCTCTGACTCTGCGCGCTCTCCTTCAAGAGCTAACGGAGAAACAACAAGCTTTGGGGACCAATTTCCCAACTGAAACCGATTCCACATCATTCAAACTGCAACATTTTCGTGTGTTGGAGACATTTTCTGCTGAACAAACCTGCAAACGCGTTCACAACGGCCTGCAAGAATGTTTCATTCTCCTGCTTCTCTCCCCGTTTTGCATAAGTTAAAAGCATGCACGCGCATGATAACAATGAGTGCATGATAAGCACACAATTGGCACACTGTTGCATCCACATTGTACATGAAGACACACTGTCAACATTCTGCAACAATCTGTAATTAGACACAGCACGCTCTGTGTTAAGCGGCCAAAGTTTCATTCTCCGCATTCCCTCCCCGTTTCACAGAAATGAAACTCATGGAGTGTAGGCACACATGTAAACAAACTCTGCATGCAGGATAATATACACACACAACACGTGTACTCAACATGCATACATCTGCACACTGTTACACACTGCATTTTATGCAGTCGGTGGTGCAGTGAATATAATATGTCTGCAATGTATTGAGGGATTCAAAGAAGAATGTGCAGAGAGAGAGCTCTGGCAGACGTCCACTGTTACTATGTGTGTGTTTCTGATTAAACTCAATCCTTTAACCCATTGCTAACCGGAGCCAAACCGGTTATTGATACAACCACCGTCCTTCTTTAAACCTTTCAACTAGTTACTCGCTACTAGTTTTGCAATCTCAGACTTTTTAAGATATCTAATCAAAATGAATTCACGATAAAAAAAAAAAAGAAAATGAGATCAGATCTTACAAGGGACTGACTGCAGGCCCACATCTGGTTTTGTCTGGACTGCAAAGGTTCACGTCATAAAATGCAGTTGTTTTTGTTTTTTGTGAATTGGCTCTAAGCCATGTTTGGAGGTTTTTACTGAAGCGCAATTCATATTTGTACAGATGCGTCTCAGTTTGGCTGCTCCAGACACCCGCATCAGATTTCAGGCTTCGAGCCATGACTCGCAACAAAGTGACCGTTTAATGCATCAGAAATGCGAGAAAATTTGGAAGGGGGCATCCGCACTGACATTACATTAAGGCCGCATCACATAGTCATTCCCGTTTATGAGGAAAGGCTGGTGATGTCTGGAAACACATGTCCTGTCTGATCACCTGCAGATAATGATTCGAAGATCTGATTTGAGAAACAAATTTCGGATTCGTCTGCAGTTTGAGCCAAACTCCACCGTTGATACTTCAGTTGGAGGTTTGGGTGTGTTATGCTGGGAGCCGCTAATGCTACGGACACCGCTCCCTCTGCAGCCACAAAAAAAACTTTAATGCAACTTTGATAACTTACTTAACTTAGTACTCAACAAGACGTCAGTAGAAGAAAAGTGGAACAGATCCCTGCTGCCAATCTGTACCAGGGGGCATAGTTTGCACAATCAGGTACTAATAATGGAACCAGCAGATTAATTTGAGTACTAGCTGAGTCAAACAAAGTCTGCAAAAATGAAACTTACAAGAGGCCCCATGACCTGTCCTTTGCCTGTTCTTTAAGTAGTGCCAGCTGTCATCGGTGTTCACTTTCTGTTTATCTGCCTTTGCTCCTGTTTCACCACGACCACATGGGGCTTAGTTCATGTCTCGCTCTTCAGATCCATGTTTACACTAACTTTACTTATGTTGTCCGTATGCTTGCCTTGCCCTTCATCTTGTAAAGCTGCCCTTAAAAGGATTGGTGCCGCAGGAGAAAAAATAAATATCTTAACGTCATGAAGGTCATTTTGTTTAAAAGGAAATCTCTTTGCTATGACGCTGCTCATGCGCAGACAAATCCAGAATGAACTCGTCATGTAGATTATGTTATTTATTGTAGAGCTCGTTGTGCAATACGCTGATGCACCGATGAACACAGGTTAAGTCATCCACAATCGATTGCCAAGAAAAATAGTGCAGACAGACGGCAGCTGGAGACGCTGTGTGAGTGTAGCCGGCATTCAGAAGATCTAGAAATCACCAAGCTTATGAAGGCAGGGTACTCTTGGTGAGGCACACCTCAGAGTGTCAGTAATAATATGAGTTATAGTAACACTACAGATCATACAGTACAAGATAAAATATATATATATATGGTCTGGCATTGGGTGGCACGGTGTGGCCTAGTTTCTGAAAGCCAAAGTAGAGACATGACTGTACGGGTGTCACAACACCAGCATTTCTGAGATGAGATCACTCCAAATGTCACTCAGCCTATTACTAACAGCAAATGAAGAAGTGCAGTCCAGACTGGTATGATTCCCCTCATGGTGCCGGGTCAACTAATTAGCTCACTGCTGCTTTTGGTTTTTATATATAGACACATTTACTGTAAACGGCGTCCTTCTTATGTGGTTCAGTGTCACACACGCACGGACTGGGACTTATCTTGTGGATCAAAGGTTGTCACTTGCGTGCCTGTACAAACGGACAGAGGACTATCTGACATCAACCTTCATGAAATCAAGCTGCCATCTGTCTGTCTGTCCGTCCGTCTGTCTTTCCGTAAACGTCTCACAGTCACGTGGTTTTGCGGTTTACTTGAAATCCTCCTCCCGAGCGGCCCCTGAGAGCCGCGTTGGTTTCACTTTCGTTTCGTGTTTATAAGAAATCCTGGCTGCGCTTGAACTCGCTCTTCCAGGAAGCTCATCGGCGCTATATAAACGAGAGCCTGCCTGCTCACTCACTCACTCACTCACACACGCACACATACGAGAAAGACGGAGAGCCGGTGATGATTTGACGGGTGGAAATCACAGCCAGCGGATCGATCAGACGCCGATCGGTCCTGTGCAACCCCGCCGCCGCCGTCACCCTCCTCACCTTGTGCTGCGTAACGGATTACCTGCAGGATTTTTTTTTTTTTTTTATCATTTGTATCGCCTTTGTCCTGCTTTGTTTTGGTGCACTTTGGGATTATCCGCACGGAGGGGTCTTTAAAGCGTCGCTGCTGTTAGAACAAAACGGTAAGACACATGCAAACTGGAGTTTTTGGCCTCTGAGGGCTGTTTTTGCGGCATTCGTGGCTGTCTTTTTCTCTGGGCATTGCACGCTGGGAAAATGATCTGCAGAATCTGAATTCATGGATTTTTCTTTTTTTATGGATTATGAGATCCATTCATGAAAAACCTGGATTGAGTTTCACTCCTAAAGTCGTTTGATCCCTGCAGACCAGCTGTTATGAGTTTAATGCGTATATGAGAAATATGATCATAGCCTCATTCAGCCTTATCCATCTCTCATCTGTCTGTGATCGTGCGTCTGATTGCCTGGAATTAAAGCTAAAACAAATCAACAACCAAAAAAATCCCCCAAATTTTTACAGCACATGTCACCACCTGGAATTTAAAGCAACTTTTAAACAACTAGACAAAGCAAAGTTTTAAGAAGTGTACAGCACAGAGGTGACACACACACACACACACACAGAGATGAAGCCTGTGGTTTGGGGCTTCTGTTAAATGTGCTCAGCTGATGAGAAGCTGTAGATCTTCATCGTCACCTCAGTGGTGTGTACTTTTTGTGACCTGGAGGACTCAGCAGAACTAAAACAGGGTTTTGTTTTCTGATTTTTTTTCTCTGTCGTCGGCTTGAAAAAGTTTGGTTTCGACCCGAAGTGAGAAAGTAAAAAATACAGCAATGAGTGTCATAAATTTTGTGTGTGTGTGTGTGTGTGGGAGGGTGGGGGGTCTACAGACAGTGTACAGTAATCTGTCTGTGGCTGACATCAGTGTCGACTGTATTACAGCCAAACCGCAGATTCCACTCATAGCAACAGTACCCGTCAATGGAAACTAGATTTTTAACCTAGACTTAGAGAAAGTTAGTGTGTGTCTCTCACACACACCTACACACACACTCTCTTTCTCCTTTTAAGGCCTTACATGGTCATTCCCTGAAACCTGGTCGGTTTCTCTCTCAGCTGACTTAAAAGTCTTCGATGAATGTCTGAAGTTAACGCTTTGTTTCCTCTCTTTTCTCTCTCAGGATGTCAGTCTGGTGGTTAGAGATGGGAGAGGGTCTGGGGCCGCTCTCCCCTGTAGGATGGTAGCCGACAGCACAGTCGAAGGCCATGACAAGACCCACTTGTCAAGCTCATCGTCGTCATCCTCGTCCTCATCATCCTCGTCCTTGTCCTCATCCTCATCCTTATCGTCATCGTCCTCCTTGTCCTCGCTGTCGTCATCACTGGCCGGGAACGAGCTTGCTCTCAGCCCTCAACGCACAGAGTCGGAGCAGCTTCAGCATCGGGCAGCTCCGGAGCCGAACCCGAGATCGGTGTCTGTCCCCTCCGTGTGCCTGACCCACTTCCCCACCTTCACCAGGAAAGAGGACTACAACATCATCACAGACACAGCGGCCAAGCTTGAGCGCAGCGGCTTCTACTGGGGTCCCCTGGGAGTGGAGGACGCCCATCGCATGCTGAGAGGCGCTCCTCTGGGAAGCTTCCTCATCCGCGACAGCCGTCAGAAAGACGTCTTCTTCACGCTGTCCTACCACGCCAAGAGCGGTCCGGTCAGCGTGCGCATCGACTACAAGCGGCAAAAGTTCTCACTGGCGGGCAACGAGCGCTCTTTCCCGACGCTGTTCGCCCTCTTGGAGCATTACATCAGTTCTCCAAAGAAGAGCCTGAGTGTCCCCTACAGGAGATGGCAACCGTCTCTGCAGGAGCTATGCAGGAAGCGCATCATGGAGGTGTGCGGTGGAGCAAGCCTGGTTTCAGAGCTCCCTCTCACCCATGTTGTCCAGGACTTTCTGTTGGAATTCCCTTACAAACTATAAGAAGCTTGACTCACAAAGTTTTGATAGTATTATTTCTCATTTCAAGGACGCAGTTTTTACCAAGTAGCAGTAAACAGGAGTCTTTGGGACAGCCTGCCCATCACGTGCTGGATGCTAAGACTGTATCGCCGTGGTTACAGATGAAAACAGCTCCCTGGTTTGAGCTGAAAAACTGCAAAGCGTTTCGTCACCGCGGTCAAGTGCAGGCGGTCGCCAATTGGACAGGGTCCATGCATGACAATTCAACATACATTACCTCGAGAGACTCGACTTCCACTTGCACACCAACACCAACATCAACATCAACAGAGCACCTTTTAGTCTTCAGGAAGAATGAAAAGTTGGAAAACGCTGCATTAAGAAAAAACTACAGACACACCGGAGCTATTACAGAGTTAATAGAACTGGTGAGGTCAGCTGTTGGGTCCTTTGTCACCTCTTTGTCGCCACCAGAGGCCCGAAAATATTTCAAAGTGGATTGTGGAAGGACATTGAAAGCATCAGCGGAGTGGACTTTTAGAAATAAAGATAAATGTTGGAGGGTACGTTTGAAACCATCGCAAGCGCCGGTACCAATCAGATTTATTTTTGTAGCAGATTTTAATACTCTAATGTTGTTGAAAGTTTACATCACACATGAATGTTTGCCAGCACTGATGGCTCAAATACCACTTGATGTCTTTTCAAAGTCTGAGCGTAATCCAGATGAAATACTGAAGATGATGTCAGGTGTCGGAGTCCTGAGGTCTGGTGTTACTGTAAGTTGTACTGTATGCGGAGGCATCCCACCTCTTGTTGAAACATCTCTGCCAGGCAGATAACATATTTTTCTTTACTGAATCAGATATATATAAGTATTTTTTTTATATTTTTATTTCTTACTATTGTATTTGAAATAAAATATACTTAAAGTAACCTTGCTGGGTTTTTATCTTGTTATTTTCTGACTGGTATATCTCTTCCCCAAATCATGTCGTGTGCCGGAGTGGTAGGAGTTTGTAGGGGCGGAGATAGAGGAAGGGATAAGCAGACACACACACACACACACACCCTTACAATCACACTTCAATCCACGCTACGTCACAGACTTCAGAAGGCAGACAGACAGGAACTGCGACGAGGTAGCGTACTGTATCGTCACCACAGTGATTCATCTGTGTAGGGTAAAGTGACAGGTGGGTGGGTTACTTTGGTAGTAAATGGACTATGAACGCTTAGAAACACACACACTTACCAGAAACAGGGGCAGAGGTGACACATAATGAAGCATGTACGTACACAATTGTGTATGTCTGTGTGTGTGTGTGTGTGTGTGTGTGTAGTACTTTTAACCTAATGAGGACCAGATTAAAATTTCCTCAAGAGGAAGAGGGAAAGTTTTTTTGGGTTAGTGGTTTGACAGAGACACATTAGATCAAGGTCAGGGTTAGAGTTATAGTTCGTGTTTCATTTTAGAGTTATGATAAATTCTTTGCATACAGGACGCGTATGTAAATAAGCAGGATGGTGATGATGAAAAAAGAAACGACAAGAAATATCAGGCAAGGAATATAAAGACTAGAATATAAAGCCACAAGACACGAAGAAGATGATGAAGAAGATGACTTTTCTTTTTAAACAAAGCGCTGCCATTGTTCACGTTACACTACGTGAAATGCCACCTTTCTGTGATGGGTGTGGCAGAACCAGGTGGGTATCTGGTTTGAGAGCATGACTCATAAGTGTGTGTGCGTGTGTGTGTGTTTTTGGCAAACATACTTCACGCACAATACCAAAATTCAGCTGAAGGCTTCCCTGAACACTATTCTCGTTTTCTTCAGAAGTGAAGCCAAGCTGAAACGGGAGGCAACAGCATGCGAAACGCGCCGAGCACAGTGATTTAAACAGGAACCTGTCACACGCGCTCTCTTACGCAGAGCTGTTGCATTCGTCCAAACTGCTGTGGAGTTGCAGCAGAAATTGATGAAACTTCAACAGTTGGACAGTGAAAGCTGTTGCACGAGTCCGTGTGACATTGTTCAATGTGAAACGAGGCTGTCGAACAGCAACGATGAGGCTGCTCAGCATCTTTGTAAAGGAGAACGCTGCTGGTGGTGAAGGGTTTCTTCACACAGTTTGCAGAGCTGGGGAACAGATTTCACTGTTTTCATCATAGATGCAGAACACACACACACACACACAAGCATGAACGGCCGACACGAGCGGATGGATAGGCTAGCATAAAGGCTAGAAATGGACACAGATAGCGCTGTTTCCCCAGTTTTGTAGTCTTTGTTCCCAGTTTTGGGATTAATAAAGTATTTCTAATCAAATCAAATCTAATCTAATCTAAAATAATCTAAACTAAGCTAAGCTAAACTGAGCTAAGCTAAGCTAAGCTAAGGGCTGCTAGCTTCAGCCTTATATTTATAGCAACATCAACGTACTCACTACGCTCCCAGGAAATTTGATAATGGCCAAATGGTATAATGACAGAATGAATGGTTGTGAATACATTTATTTGAGCTTTAGGACATCAGAATTTTATCCATTCTGTCCAAAAAAACATTTGGAAAGTCGAGACGAGATTAAATCCATTTATCTCTGTTTACGTTAGCGTAGGTCTAAACCGGGTGTTACGCGGAGGTATGTGTCCGATCTAGATAACGTTACACCTGAAAAAATAACTTTTGTGGCGTCATGCAGAGTGGTATCCACCTTCTCATCTCACTGCCCCTCCCAAATTGTCGAACTCGTCCTTTAAGAGACAACGACTGGGACGGACGAAACTTGAACCCTGTCTTATCTTGGACGTTATCTTTAGAAAGCAGAATCATTTTGTTATATTTGCAGTTTCATGACATTTGTGAGAGTATGTGTCACTTTTTCAGACAGAGTATTGTGCTCTTCACAACTTGAGGTTTTAACCTTAGCTAACCTCCAACCCCTTCCTCATACTAACCAGAACTCCAACGCTAAAACCAAACCTTACCATAAAGCTTTGTGATCTTTTACGGGGATTTTTTTTTTTTTTTTATCTCTTGGGTCTAGACAAAAGTTGCCACACGCACATACGCACACAAACAAACACACAATGTTGAGTCATAGCGAGCGCTCACTACTCGATTCAAGTAAAGCCTGAGTAGTTTGAGGATATAATTACCTCAGCTTGAGGAAGAAGCTGAGCAGGGGTGGAAGACACAGTGGAACATGAGTCAATACAACACTATCATTGCCATATCTTAGTTTTAATAGGTGTATACATGTTATCAATCACTTTAAGCTTTACCTAGAAAATGATGTAATCGATGCGTGTGTGTGTGTGTGTTCATGTGGGTCTGGGGGAGTGATGATGATTGAATCGTATACGTACAAGTTTCATTCAAGGCTTCTCAGTTGTCAGGACATTCCCGACTATTTTGAGAAGTGAAAGGTAAAGTGAGGCGTTGCGCGATCAGCTGATTTCTGTGGAATCCTCGGTTCGGAGTGTTTTGTTCTGTAAACACACGTGGCCGAGACGCTGAAAGCCAAAACCTGACGATCAACATTCCCACAGGAAGCCTTCCAAGGGAGAAGAATAACAGGGAGATGTTCTTTCTGGAACTGACCTCCGCGCTCGATGTGAATGAGTTATTCGGCTCGGCGATCCTGTTTCAGCGAGTTCAAATAGCACTTTGATATTTTGTTACTCCCAGTTGGCTATTAGCCTTTACACACACTATCATCCTATCTCGCAACCTCACTCTCTGCTCTTGTCTTGGACATAGCTCTCCCGTGAGAGAGCGCCAACTCCTAACTTCCATGTAAACCACTTCACTGAAATAAAATCAACGCAGGATAACATTTCCCACAGCACTCATTAGTCACCAGCTTCCATTCGCTCTTCAGGATTTCTTTTCCAATTAATTCCTGATATCTCTGGATACATGGCATGATAAACTTTGTGGAAATTTGTCTAGCTGTTTCCGTTTCCCATCCTTGTGATAAGCTGGCCATAGCAGAGGTCCTCTCAAGTTTCATACAAACCCGAGGGTCCGAGAGAGGTCCCAGAATGGGTTCAGATCCATGTGTTACTGGGTCTGGGTTCTGTTCCATAGAGCTGGAGTGACGCCATCAGAAGGTTTCTGAAGGTTTTTTCAAAGCTGAAAATATGCGACATGCTGGCTGCCACCATTATGGGCTGACCTGAGGCGGAACGAATGATGCCTGGGTGCTTTAATAAGCCATCTGTAACGGTATTCAACCCGAACGCGACATTACCTGTAGAGGCCAAAACCGTTGTCTGAACCAGGCTGTAAACATTTTTACTCCTCCTGTGAAATTGGACATTTTTACATGCAGGCTTATGGAGGTTGACTCACTTGTACAGCCTGTCTCGAGCGACCACTTGAGGAAGTTGAGCACTTCCACATTGGCTTCATTTCCCAGCAGCGGTGGTTGCCACCTGATCTGGGAAGAAGTGCGCGTGCGTAATACTTTGAATCTGTGGCCACAGAGGGGCACAAGGAGGTGACAGGTCATAGAGTCGAGGTCAGAGATTCATCGCACAGATGATAGCAAACTTTATGCATGCAAACAACAGAGGTTACAAGAAATATCTGATGTAGGAAGAATTCAGTTTGTCAGTCAAAACACTGAATGTAATCAGTAACTTCCTGGAGTGTCTATTGGTTGCCTGGTAATGTAGCTGCCCCATTTCAAATGCTAAGGTATGCTAATTTGCTTCTGGCTGGTATATACTTTGAGATCATAGAGATCACTATATATATTATTTATTTAAAAATAAAAGCCATGTTCTCAAATTGAATCCATTTCTGTTGCAACAAACCAGAAATGGCAAAAATGTGACACTTGCAATCTTCAAATAAGATCCGTGTCAGTGCTGTGACTGTAGTCGAGTGCATAGAAAACACACTGACACACACACACGAGCATTTTGTTATGGTTGCACAGTACCAGGAACCCATTCAAATGTTTACGCACACACAACCAGACTTCCATGAAGAGAGGAACCGAGATAAAAGCAACACGTACAGACCACAAGATGACTGAGGGCTCCTGCAGCAGCCACAGAAACACAACGCAAAAGGTAGAAAGTGTAAAGGCAGCGTCACGATCTCTGCCTCGAGCTGTCTCACATGCAGACGCACGCGAAGGCGAACTCAAGTGAGAAGAAAAACACTTCAGAGTAGTGAAGAGGCGAACACATTTCCCTGTAGAGGAAAAGGTCTTCAGAGCAGGGTGTCACTCTTCTGTCATCATGAACTTGATGTGCAGCAATGCCTCTCACATTATTTATTTACAGAATCATATTTAATCACCGTCTGATGCCGTGACTGAACAAGCCCAGGCCCCTGCTGTGCGAAACACGTCCAGGTACTGACTCATCCATCACGGAGCTGAACGATTCTGACTTCATTCTTGGAATATTATGACTGTTTTTCTCAAAATTAAAAACTTTCTTGAAATATCGTGACTCAAAAGTTTTACAACTCTTCTCAAAATTACGGCTTAGAGAGCATGACATCTCCATATTTCCTCCCTCAGAGTCAGCCTCTATAAGCAGAAACCTTTTTTCTATTCGTGGAAGCCTTTACACACCCGGCAGTATGTGTGTGTGTGTGTTTTCCTGGTGATGGCAGTTCTTTTCTAATACTTCCTGTGGCTTTCTTGCTCAAACTCTGAGGAGAACCTCCTCTGCTGTTACTACCAGAGCCATTCTGAGAAAAAAAAAAAAAAAATCACGCGCGAGAGATAAGGAGGCACAACACACACGAGGGCGAAGAGAGAAAAGAAAAAAAAACTCTGCTGTGTGCTGGCAATAACAACAACCAAGAATAACAAGACTCACGCGGCAGGCGCTGTTGTTAAGTAGAATAATTTATTGCAGTTCTTTATTTATTCCTCTGTTTCAGTTCATTAACAATAATTACAGGTTCAAAAGCCAAAAGCATTTACAGAGCATACAAACATGTTACATACACACACACTACAATCAGAGACTAAATAATGGACACCTGTCACGGCATGTTTGGACAGAGGTTGCCAATGGTTACGAGCAACACGCCGCCATGTTCCTTTGAACCATTGGTAGCCGCTCCACAATTCTGCCAAGCCTCTTCAGCACATCAGTGATCATCATCATCATCATCATCATCACTATCATCCATTGTATTTACAGTAGCAAGATGGAAATACTAAGAGACAGACTCAAAAAAAGAGTATTGCTCTGAATTTCTCCTTTATAAACTCGTTAATGACTGTACAGAGTTAAAAATTAAGAATGATCGAGCGTTAAGACTTTAGCTGTATGACAATGGCACAGAAAAGGAGGACGAGAGCTGGAAAGCAAAGGCGGGAAACAGAAGAGAGAGAGGAGGGGTTAATAAAAGGGTTAAAAAGGACGAGGCGGTCAGGAGAAAATAAGCTCTAAGCCATCTGTGACTGTGCTTTGTTAGTTACAAATCAAGTCGTGAATTAAAGGATAAAACACACTGATCCCACTCAAACCCGTCAAATCACACCACTGTTTGGAGAGACAAGCTGTCCTTTACATTCATCTCTCCCCGCACTGGTTAGCTCTTAACATTATTGCAGTAGTAAAGCTTTATTCAGCTGATTAAAGGAGGAGGGGGTTTGCCCCTTGACACTGACCTCAGAGCAGTGGTTCCTGGGCTTTTAAACGCGGCCGTGCGTCCGATCCAAACAACCCGTTTTCAGGATTCTTTTGGGAATAAACCACATTATACTCCTACTTTTCCTGCAGAAAAAGGGGATTTTATAGGTTGGGAGGGAAAAAAAATAAAGAAGACTCGCTCTCCGCATCCTGTTTATCAAATTACAAAAAGGATGCTCCCGGCAGTCATCGGAGTGTGAGAGCACTTATCGTTTCGAAGCCATTTCCAAATAAAAGGAGGCTAAAAACTGAGCTCAGGTCAGTGCCTGAGGGGCAACCAGCAGATACATTCAACCCAGTGTTGTCGTGGCGATGTGCAGACCTGAAGACACGATTGTTATTCCAGTTGACACGTCTAACATCACTCAAATCCATTATACTGCATCACTCTGACGCAAATTGACCTTTTAATGCGTTCGTCTAAATATTTCAGTAAGTCGGCCGAACGTGTTGCTACAGACTGAGATGCTTCACGTAGAGAATGAATGGATGAATGAATGTGCTTCTAACTCGGTGAACTACTATTCATTATGTATCAACTACTTTACTACTTGTTCAATGCAGTCCATTCAGATCTTTCACACCATTCACTCACTCGGTCCGTCCGGTTGCTGATTGGTGAGTCAACACATGATCTAATCCCTGCATGTTATCAACTACAGAATGTGTTTGGGAAGGAAGTTAGTGATCTGGAATGGAGGTTAAAATGAAAGCCAAACCAGCGAGGTCAAAGGTTTGTTGATCACTGTTGCATATCTGAAGAAACAAGCTCTCTCTCACACACACACCTCAGTTTGAACAGCAACACTCTGACATGAGTGAATGTTTCCAGTGTGAGACCTGCTCCCTCCTCGACGGAGAAGCTGCAGAGTGTTTCAAACATTTTCTTTTGTAGACACAGATTACTGAACTGGAAACAAATGGATCCTCACTTGACAGAAGAATGAGCAAGAACTAAACAAAATGTAGAACACACACCTGTGGTAGCTGAATCATCTGAGCCCAAACACACACACACACACACACACACACACACACAAACATCCCTATCCAATGACAGTTCTAGTTGGCAGTAACTGCAAACAGAGTCTGATAGGCGAGTGGTTAAAGGCCAAGTGCAGATGAGTCTCTGTACTGCGTTTGTGTGTGTCTATTATCATGAAAGTGACCATCACCACAAAACTTAAGTAGTGAAGTGTAACATGAACGTGAGACAAAAATAGAGTGAATAAAACAGCTCACAGCAGAAACGTGGTGTGTGGTGCGTGTGTGTGTGTGTGTGTGTCTGAGCTGACAAACAATCGATCAGAATGAGTAAAAAACGTTGCTGGTTGCGCGCCTCTACACACGCTTGCTAAAAACACGGCGGGACACACTCGAGTTCACAGAAAACCCAAATGTGCTTTAAAGCCTTCCTCGAGTTGCACCGGTGTCTGCCTCGTCCTCCGTCTGTGCGAGTAAAAAGAGTCTTTCTTCATGTGCAAACACAAATGCTGAGATGCCTCCAAAAGCCCCTTAAACTATTCACGTCACACTACCTGCAGGTCGCAACAAGAAAACGTACTGCAGCCAAGCTGGATAGCTTACTATCACCCTGTCGCTCTCCTGTGTGTGTGCGTGTATGTGTGAGAGAGGTGAGTTTAAGTGCATGAATGTGAATGTGTGTGTTGATTAATCCAACTCAGGTGAGTCTGGTGAGTCAGTGTGTGTCTCTGCATACTCCGTCGAGTCATCTTCTTGCAGCTCTTGGTCTCTATTCAAAGGTGCGTCTTCACCTTCCGGCTCCTCTGGCACCTCATCGGTGGGCGTGACCAACTCTGTCGTCGTAGTTTCCTCTTTTAATGTTGCATCCGTCTCCGTCTCATCCGTCGGCGACCCTTCTTCGTCTTGCAGCTCCTCCTCTTCTTTCCTACCCCCCTCTTTCTCTTCATCCTCCTCCTCTTCTGCGATGGAGGCGTCCGGTCTCTGGAGGGTGTGCGTCATGGGAACGTGGCTGGCGCACGGGTGCAGGTGCGGTGAGTCAGCGGGGGGCAGCAGTGTGAGCGACTCCACGCTCAGGGTATCTGCGTTGTTGTCGGTGAGGAGGGAGATGGTGGGCTGGGATGCTGGGGTGAGGCTTGGAGCCAGGGCTGGAGCATTGACTGAGGCCGATAGAGTAGAGGACACTAGGTTTACTTCTCCAGTTCCTCCTTCCCCTTCTCCACCCGAGGAGGAGGGCGGGGTGTGCTCCAAAAATGTACCATCATCTAGAGGAGCAGAGAGGAGAAGGTGAGCTTAGACACAAATCCCTGCGTTGCCTTTCATTTATAAAACATTCAAACAATTTATTGTTGAGTTCCTGCACATGTAGCTTCTGATAAATCTCTTAAAGTTTGATGATAAATTCCATAACCAGTGAGGAGCCTCGACCCCTCGGGATTTACACATGAACATAGGCACACACAGGAGAGCTTTGTTTAGTTACTACAGAGGTCTATGCAGGTAAGAAATGCCACATGCATTTGGACAGACAGGCAGACTGACGACTGAGCAGCACAGTGCAGTGTGTCCATCAGGTACCTCCTTTTGTTCAGAGTCACAAACGAGATTAAGTAGTCGGTTTTCCACACAAACAGCGCTGCAGCGCAGAACAATCACAACAAACTAAAAGACTGTAGATCTACAAGTAGCATAAAAACAGAGCCATGCAGGAAAAATATAAATCTACAATTAAAATATGGAGAACATGAACATCTTTTCAGAATGTTGCCGCTGGCTGAAATCAAACTGCAAACAGTTTATGACCAGAATAAAAAAGGCACAGGTGGACACACTGCACACGGTGATATAAGCAGCAGCAGCTGTGTTAGTATTGTCACGGTAACAGCATGTTTGTGGGCAGAATTACAAAATAAACTGCACTGCGGTGTAAAATACTGTGTGAGCATACTTACATTGTAAGAGTGTAATGGTGCAGAATGGGAAATACAACAGAACTGTTTTACAATTATCAATATCACATGAAACTGTGTGAGAAGTTACAGCTTCCTGAGACATATCTAACTCTGGAGGTCAACACACTTTGGGCAAGAGCAAGAAGCTGAAGAAGAAGAACGAATACACATTTTACTCATGGAAAGACGAAATTCGAAGCTGACTGCTGGCTGAGATGTAAGTAACTCACACACACTCAGGACTAAAGAACAGTGCCTGACACCCTTGATGACATGACTGAGTCATATATATTAAACACCTGAATGAAAAGGGATCCCAACCAGTTCCTCAGCCCTCCTCAGTTCTTAAATACTTCTCCCTGTGCTGGTATTTAGCTCAGTTAAAGTGAAGCAGACAGCGCTCTGTGAACATACACGCCCTGAATAATCTATAGCAGGATAACTGTCATCAACAGACGGGACGTGGAACATAACTTGTGATCACCTGTGCCACACCTATGCTACACTTTACGGCGTATGCAAACACTAACACTATGCCTCAACGTATGAGATAATTAACTGAGGAGCAGGCGTGGTGTTGAGTCTATAATACCGTCTGCACTCACTCAGACACTACACCTAACACTGCATGTAGAGGTGTGATGTATCAGGGCAGGGCTGAGGGAAGCAAACCCAATACCACGTCTGACATTTCTTTAATTCAGAGAGAAGCCGAGCATTCATTCTGCACCCTGTGTGCCTTTAAGACAAGTACATGTTGTATACACATCTAATTAATGTTACCTTGAACACTGGCACACCGGTCCAACATGTTTACCTTTAATGAATCTCTTGAGGACAAAAGCAGGCAGCTACAGTTTAACATACAGACACACACAGACTGGTCGGCTGTAACTTGATATTCTACTTTTTTATGAAGGTAACGTCTGGTTACAGTTCATCATAGTTCCATCTTTCTTTTTTAGCAAAAGTAGCATCTTACTGTAAGTTTTATCGTTGAAACATATTAGTGCACGTGTCACATTCATCCGATGGGAAGGAATGGAAAATCATTGTTTAAATAAAATTCATTCATCATTTTATGTCACCTACAGAAGCAACATATATTCTTGATATCGACACACAGGCTTCGGACTGAACAGCCAGTCGTAGCTTGATGTCATTTTCAGGAGATTCAATGAAGGTAAACACAATGAACGACTGAGTGTGACAGCACTGCACTCAGAGGTGGTGCACAGAGGTTAACTAGGTTAGGTGGAGTGCGTGTTTGGCAGGCATTATTATTATTTGTATTATTTGTTGATATGATCCACCCCAGTCACACTTTTAAGGGCAAGATGTGATTATTTAGCTTCACACATGAAACACTACACGTAAGCGCCTACTCTATATGACCATGAAGTGTCCCTGTGCTACTACTGTGTGTGTGTGTGTGTGTGTATATATATACATATATATACACACACACACACACACACACACACGTGACCATGTGACTGTACTGTCTGGGTGTGCTGTATTTGTGTAAATATTAACCACACCTCAGTTTAGTGTACTCTTAAAGTGTAAGGAGCTACTAACGTACATGTTTATGCATGTAGGGAATGTGCTGTGTGTAAGCTACCTGTGGGGCTCTGAGCTGATGTAGTGCTCGCAGTAACAGAGTCACATCTTCCTGTGCTCCCACTCCCACTGGAGGGAGGTGAAGGGGAGGAAAGTGGCGAGGGACTGTGCTGTGACACACAGTGGGCCACTGCGAAACCTGGAGATGCCACACACGAACACAGACACAAATGTATAGACACACACACATTTGTTACCATACTGGGAAGGTGTTCCACCTGACACATAACTGGCCCTAACATCCTCATTTCAGATGATGAATGAATGTTTTATTTATATCAATATGCCAGAAAAGAGAGATAAAAGACGTTTGCTAACATTTAAGAGTGCCTGTAAATATATTTCATAAAGTATGACCTGGCTATCATTCTCACAGAGGTGAAGCCTGGATTTCAGGATCTTAATTCCCATAGGAGCAGGTTCCCTTACTGAGACAAACAAAGAGCCCCTTCAGGGAGCACAGCAGGTAATTTAAACCTGTGATTACCGGTTTAGCAGGAACAGACGAGGCTACAAACAAGAGTGAACCTCAAGTAAAACTATATGGAGTGTTTAACGGATAAGAAAATACATGGATTAAAAAGAAAAGTGAGTTTTCTGATCAAAGGCTTCTGATAGAAACAATCAGCTGAACTTCTACACGACAGATCAAAACACAAACCCGTTTCCACAGCTAAGCTATTATCACTGTATGGTTTGAATGTCAGGGCATGTCTGAAAACCTTTTTTAAGACTTAAAAAGAAGCCTTAATAAAACTAAATTTACCTGATGATTGTTAATATTTAATAATTATCCAGTGTGTGTCAACGGGGGGCCAGAGGTTCCTGTCACTGTTTTATGATGCTTCTATCATCAGTAACATCATTTTAATGTCTACTGTGTCTAGATTGTAAGGAGAGAGGTGGATTTCTGAGGTAGTGTACAGGTTAAAGCAACAGTGGAGCCTGGTCACCTGGTACTTTATCAACGGAGGTGAAGACCGATCTGTTTGCTGTGGGGTCATTGGGCGCCCTTCTCGATTGCTCGTAGAATCTGAAAGGCAGGCCACTGGGTGAAGCGTTGGCCGTCTGGCCGAAACCCAACACCTCTGTTGCACTGGGCTGCACAGGCAGGTCCAAAAGAGCTGCATACAGAGGAGACAGAGAGTACAAGAGGGATATAAACACAGTGCCACCACACTGCTGATTTAAAATCATGTGACATTACAGGTCTGTCTGCCTGTCTTATGTCACCAAAAAGGACTAAATATCTAACTGGGTCCACCATATTTGTGTTTACTATGATTCAATGTGACAAAGAAATATCTTTCTGTACTTTGGCAAGACGCACATCTTCCTCAACTTTGCTGCGCTGGCTAAATTACTTCTGTGTGTAATTCTAAAGAGTGAGAAGGATTCTAACTTTTTGTGTGTGAATAGAAACAAAGAAGGAGTGGCCATCTTGGCCAGAGAGGCAGAATTGCAATAAAAAGAAACAAGAAGTGAAACTGCTCACTGAACACTGAGGAACACATTTTTTAAAAAATCGATTGAACAGGAAATGACGTACTGATCCTAATAAAATAAAAGACATTAGGATTCACTTGTGTTGTCTTCTGTTGGGGAGCAATTTTACAGCTTCAAAATGTATCTAGGTGTTAAGATGTGGTTGTAGATTACTGATGACTGATGTTTCCAGTCTACTTCTGGTTTCTAAGAGTTCTATTTTTACACATATCATGTGATTTCTTTTAAAAACTGTTTTTATTTTTCTATTCTTAGGTTACACGAGGCCACGCGTGGGCCTTGAGGTCCTCGGCAGTATTAGTTGTTTGGCTTTGGTTGAGAACAGTAGATGCCAGTCTATCTCAACACTGTGGTGGCCAGTATTGACATAATAGCTTGCCATTGACGGTCCAATCTGTAGTAAACTAACCATCAAAGCAAGGGCTTCAGTGTTAAACGGATTTCCAGTTACTCACCTGCAATCCTCTGCATCTTCATGCGTCGGGCCTGGATACGACCCTTGGCCAGCCGCTGCTTGGCGATGATGCAGCGAATATGGTCAGCAAAGATGAAGTTGGCTTGCAGGATGGGCAGGGGCTTGGCGTGGGGGTTGGAGCTGGGCTTATGGATGACGATGTTCAATGCTCTGCTGTCGTCCTCAACGCCAGACACCTGCATGTCCTGTTGAGGGAGAAGGAGGGAGACATAGAGGGTGAGGGTTAGATTAAGGGGGTGAGGGGAGCTGAGGTGGGTTGCTGTGGGGGTGTCTATACCTGCTTGCTAATTGCGAGTCGGACTCGCAAACTGGGTACATGAAATAAACAAAGTGAGAACACACACAGGTAGATTATCTGATTATATTCTCTGCTTCAGAGACATTTCAGGCTATCTGTGGAGGTTTGACTGATCTGAGTGTCAGACTGGGGCTCCGTTTTCCCAAAAGTTGAATCTGACTCAACTTCTCTCCCAGACGCTAGCGTCCAGTTTGCCTGTCCCTGTCTGAATGCTCACTTACTTGGAGAAGGCCGGCGAACTTGACTACGCCCCATCCGAGGCGTTTGGTTTCTGGTTCGACCAGACTCATCTGGTACACGTCTACAGCAAGGAACCTCTGGGCCTGGCCGCCATCTTTACTGACCACCATGCAGGCTATGAGGTCACTGTTATCTGAAAAGAGAGAGACATGACTATGAGTGTACAATTCAGGTCAAGGCATGAATGAATAAGTGCCTCAGGTGATTGGCTGAACGCCACTTCATTTCATGTAGCAGGCACACAGTACTGAGGACATGAAACGTTCTAAGAGTTTTCATCCTAAAAGTCACTAATAAAAACTATGGAAGTCAAACAAACACAAGATGTTGGATGATACTAATTAAAAATGCTACACCACTTACTAAAATGTCTCATGGAGGTACTACTAAAGATGAACTAGATTACTAATCCCAAACCAAACCGCAGAATGAGGACACTAGTTTTAACTTCTGCTTTATGTTACAAAGGAACGCAATGATTCATCTTCTTTAGAAACAACTTATAGAAGCTCAATGTGGCCAGTAATTACTTCCCAGAAGTTTACAACCCTGTAACACTCAAAACTGATCTTAATGCTGTATTGATGAACTCTGTGTTTGACTTTAAGACGATATGCTTACTTAATGTGCAGTCATACTGTACATATTGACAGAGCAGGCATACTGAAGCACACAGTTGGTCAAAACAGACAGACTGCTACACAAACCCGAAGAAGACATGTTTCTCCCACACGTCTAGCAGCACGATGAGCAAATGGTAAGCCTACATCTAAGCAGCTTTTCATTTACCACAAACCCTACTGCGCAGTAGTTGTAGTGCAGCAAACATGAAATGTGCAACTAATGATTTGATTTGACACCACTTGTTTTGGTTTAAATATCCACCCACTCTCGCTGGCCCTAAATGTTAACTAGTAACAGCACACTGAGGTACAAAACATTTCTTTCTCTTGCACAGTCTTACTCATAATATGTAACCTAATATCTAACATTTTTGCTCTCTGGTCCCTTGGATCCTTTAATCTGATATGTGACTCGTGGGAAATGTGAAATTGGTTGGATCATATCCATGAGTACACTTGGTTTTTGCCCCATCAGTGCTCTGTTTTGCTGTTTTTCTGAAGGTTGGACAGCTCTTTGATGCATGTACAGTGGCTTGCAGTGTAACACATACATGTGGCCTTCTGGTTATATGACTTCCTTTCTAACTAAAACGACGAGATCAACAAGAGTTGCCAGGAACTTGACTATACCCACTGAAACTGAGTGGTGAAAAGTACCTGCAGATGGAGAGGTAGTACCGACTCACTTCAGCAGCAAAGAGATGCTAACAGACAAATGGTCATGGAAATTAGGGGAAGTCTGATAGTTTGAATCCCCAGACCAGTTGGGAAAAAACCCTTCCACCCCCAGTTTCTACTTGACTTCTGACTACAGAAGGCGGGAATGGGTCCACTTTCCTGGTCCAAACGGCTTGAAAATGTGGGAATAGATGACTCCATCCAGTAGTTTTATTGGGATCAGTCAAACAGTGATGATTTCAGCCGCTTGATTTGTTTTTAGACGTACTGTCATCCAACAGACAAAGAAAAGGGAAGCCCCTTTTTATGAAAGATTTGGTTTCATGAGGTAAACAATGTTTCTACGCATCAGTCAAGTGAACAAAAACAAAAAGTAACATGGTGGTTCACTTAACTAAAAGCACTGAGGCCTACTGCTATGTGTCATGATTCATCAAAACTCAGGCCAGTTTTGTCACAATTAGTCATTCATTTAGTGTGTTAGTAATGCTATATATTTCAAAAGTTCTTCAGAAATCTATTTTTTTTCTGACTAACGGAAGACACCTCCCGTTCCCACTGTACTGTATAAAAAGCACCAGACAATACTGCAGTGAGTAGCTGAATTGTCTGACTGTGTTCAACACTCCCTGTCCCTGCATGCATTCCCTTGAGTTATCAAGTGTCCCTGATCAACCTGCCAGGTTGTACAAACAGTACTGAAGGTTGACAATGGAGGCACTGTTTAAAAAAATGTGACTCTAGTCTCGATATACATATATAACAATACAAAAGCCCAAGGAAGTGATAATTATCTTATGAGGACACAAAAACAAACTCCTACCATGTTAAACCTGCATGTCTTTATTGATTCATTGATTCATACGTTGGCCTGATACACTCCTGCCTTTCACTCTTGAGGCAAATCTCATATTGATGGGAAAGAAACATGACCATCTCTTCAACCACAAAGCTGCTACTTTGCTGATACAATATATAAAGGTGCAAACATTAGCAAATGTTCTGTGATTCAACAGTTACCAGAGGATGTGGTGAAATGGAGGCGGTGGCACCCTAATGGTCAGAAAAAGGAGTTTGTGGGTGGAAGGTTGCAGGTTTAAATCCCCCAAGCCCACGAGGAAAAACCCACCTACATTTCACAATGACGCTGCAGTTTTGCTTAAATGAAAGTGATGGTGACTTAGTAAAAAAAAGGAAAAGAAAACCCAATAAAAGAATTTCCTTAACCAAACATGCAGAAGTTTAAATTCGAGACAGATCAGTTCTGATTTATAAACAGATTGTTTTAAACGATCTTTTCAAGTGACAGAAACTTACTGGAAGCCATGTCATGCTTGATATGATATTTCTTAAAGGCTATCATTACCTACATCTGCCACAGACTCTTTCAACAGAAATTTGGAATCTTCAAAACAGTCACAGTTTCAGCCACTGTACTAGATTTGAAAGTAATGTTACATTACACTACATTGCATACATTTAGTTTCAATGTTTCCATCCACCTGTCAAGTGATTTTTTTAAGATCACCCACCCTCCTCCCAAAAGAGGGGAGGGCCTTCAACGGGGTTTGGGAAAGTGCTAGTAGAGCTTTAACCACAAAACACACCCAGTACAAATGTGGAAAGTCTTAAAAACTTGCTAGTTGTTGATTATGGCGGTCTGAAGACAAAAAGGAATTCTAAAAGTGAAATTTGTAATGAACTAATTCATAAAAAATGGCAACACAGACATGACACATCTCCAGAAAGCATTTTGGTGTCTGCCACTGCTGTGTCATTGGTTTGATCTATTGATTGGACCACTGTCAGATTAAAGCGTTTACAAAATGTACCGAAACTGCAGCTCAGTCATCAAAGATCATAGATGATAACTGATAAAGGCCATGACTACCAAATGTGCCACAGGTCTACAGTCATCACTGCTTAGTAAACAACTCAGTGGAATTTACAATGAACTCTTTTTTTTTCATGCATAATTCTAAGAAGTGGTTTCCATGCTAAGAAGGCTGCCATTTCAAAATCATATAAAATGAGAAATAAGATTAAAAGAAAAACATTTTACTTGTACAGAGGGGGAAGTGATATGTCTTTCTTAAATTCTCATCCTGAGTGTCATGCAGAAACAGAGTTAAGAATAGTGATGGTGCAAAGAAAGAGTGAAAGAGGAAAAGAAAACAGATAGAGGAAAAGAGGTTTTCTTGGCTTTCACAATAAGATAGGACCTAATATTAGAACTATACAACTTACTGCTCTGGGGAATTTGTGATGACTTATTTCAGTTTCTTTCTGATGTTCTGCCAATTAAAATAATCATAAAATGAAAATGAGGAATAGGTTCATTTCAAATAAGAGAGGGTAGCTTACTCTCTACTCACCAACTCTCTTCTGAAAGCCATGAGTCAAATGGTATGCTGCATTACGTAATGTGTGTGTGCATGGATGTATGTTCTATGCCGTCTGGTATGCCAGCTGTTCAGCAGCAGTGTCATTAACACAGCCCAGAAAATGGTGACCGGTTGCCACACTGTCACTTATAAAGACAACAATTCACACTCACATTTACACCAACAGGCAATTCAGGGTCACCAGTTCACCTAGCCTTCATCTCTTTGGACTCGTGATTGAAAATGTGAATGATTTGCCAACTATACTGACTTAATTCCACAGAGGCTAAGCAGAAGACAATGCTGTTTGCCTGATTGCTCTTGGGTGGTTATAACCGTATTCGGCTGAGTCACAGATAACTTGGAATTGTGAAATTGAATAACAATGCCGTGACAACAGCACATTAAATGAAGGTTGCATGTCCTTAATCTCTTCCAAGACTATCTTATGATAACTGGTGGTAAGTATTTGGAAAGAACTATAGCATTACACCTGATGAAAGAGTAGTCAAGTAGTTTTATTTTCTCAAACCTAGATATATAAGCTCCCTTTTGGTCTCCTAAAGATTAGCAGAGACTGTACAAATCTGCCTA